>JBBPDA010000034.1:12473221-12493557 GCA_037974385.1 Arnoldichthys spilopterus | reverse complement strand
TTGGCTGACGCTTTTATCCAAAGCGACTTCCAGGACAGAGGCAACAATCAAGCATTCGCGTCGCATAGATCAACAATAAACACAAAATACACATAGAAGTATGAGTTAGAAATTAAAACAGGAAAGCTACAATTAAAATAAAACAACATTAAATAAAATAGAAATAAAATAAGACATAAATAAATAAATGAAAAACAAAATGAATAAATAAAATTAAAATGTAAATTTAAGATTGATGTGAAGTAACTATTTACATTATCGTGCTTACCATTATGTTTATTCATTGACATTTTTTGTTTTAATGAAACATATTTAACAATGACAAATTTACTGAAACTTATTTATAGATACAGTGTCACCAGCAGGTGCTTTTATTTTTTTATGCAGGCGATGACCTAATGGCCAACAGGATTGATGGCACAATGGTCACTGACACTAATCTATAGTGTTACAGAGTGATGAAAGGTTAACAAGGGGGATGGATTTTGGTAATTTAGCTAATAAGGAGGAAAGCAATCCCTCCTCACCCCCCATAAACTGTCTACTGAGTGTCATCACACGTTCACACTAGCAGGCTAATGTCACCTCAAGTTTGTTTCTTGTGGATGTATTTGAGCTTGCATATGTCTTGGTTGATTCAGTACATCTGGAGTAAATGGGAGGTGGACAGAATGGTGGGTTAATGCGCACATCTTATTTTCTCAGTGAACTTTTAATCTAAACAAAATGTTAAAACTAAGAGTGTACATCCGGTCCAAAAGTGCTGCCACAAGAGCCATTAGTACACTTGTTATGTTCTTTGGACTGAGTCATTTCTGCTGTTAAGATAATTATGAGGCAAGTCAAAGTCAAAACTCAAGTCAAAGTCAAGCCAAGTCAAAACTCCCTAAAGCTGAGCTGGTGGAAGAAACTACCTTGGGATGAACTAAGACTCACAAAGGCAACCCATATTCTTCTGGTCAACACAAGATAGCAAGAAAGAACACAAAAAAGATGTGTTTGACATAACATCTATACAGCTATTGCATAGATGGCTGTATAGTGTGGTGCTACCTACACTCAGAGGTCATAGATAGAAAAGTGTTTGAGTGGGTTTGAGAACTTGTGAGTGTGCATTATAGAGAGAAAGAAAGAATGAGAGAGAGACTACTGGAGACCTGCATATCATGAATGAGTGTGTGTGTAGTGTGTTAAGATTTGTGTGTTCTACCTTGAGAGAGGACCATCATGTCCTTGGCTTTTCTGTACTGGGCCAGAAGAGCTGTGAGCTCCTCTATATGACGATCCTTTGTGGGGCAGAAGCAGAACACATGCTCACATAACAAATGGGATAATCACATTGTAATAAAGGTTTAAAGTGCTGGAACCCAAAAACATTCACAAATATAAAAAAAACAACAACAGCAAATTAAACTTTTGTCATTAGACCACAACACAAAAACATTTCAATTTTAAAGAGCTATTTTTATATGCACACTGAAGCAAAAACACAAATGTCCATTAAAACCACAACAAAAAAAGCTCTGCCTTGTAGTGTATGTACCTTTTCGTCATTTGCTGCTAGCAAGGACTCCATCCCAATTTTCATTCTCTGCAGTTCTAGATCTGGAACACACACACACAAACACATACACACAGCTGAGAGCACAGTCAGGGTTTGCACAGGTTTGTTTCTACAGGCTTCAGACAGACTGCATTTAGGTGTGGTGAACATTCCCTCAGGTTTAAAATGCCAGAAGGTCTGTAAGATCAGAAATGCATATGTATGAGAATGTAAACAGTCTTTCCTCTTCAGAGGCCTTTCACAAATAGGAATTTTCATAAATAACATCTCCACTAAACTGCCCATGTGAACCGTGAGGTTTCAAATGTCAAATGTCAGATTTCGATTTTCGACCATTTGTCTTACATTTCACAAATTTTGACATGGGACACTAATAAAACCTAAATGCTTAAGTTTCTGCACAATTGAGTTGTCTACAGGCCCACTTTCTATCTAGGACTCTCCCTATCACACAATACCACCAGTACTGATAAGGTAATAGCTAGCACCTGCTTCCTCCGAGTCATGTGAACCCAGCCACTGCTTTCTGAGCTGCCACTGATGTGATATCATTGAATAGTATAATGCTCATGGAGAATGGTGACCATAGACCAGTGCCTCAGATTTATTATTGTATAAATCTCTTTCTAATATTAAGGCCGCACCCTTGTGGATGCTTTCAGGTCCCAAAGGCAGTGTCCGAACCACTAGGCCACTACTGAGGAGGGACAGGGTAAGCATGACAGGGTTGAGGGACAGATTGAGAACGAGCAGAAAGAGAGAGTTTGAAGAGGTAAGCACAGACAAGTTCCGTGATTATCAGGGACTCACAGAAAGTCAGTATGTGAGTCATGTCATGATGACGCTGATGATTAACTCAGGTAATGCTGATAATAATAAGATATGATACAATTATAATGAGACCATTACCTACGGCTGATGGGCCAAAGCCAAATTCCTGTACCAGTCCAGCCCTAATGCCTAGTAATCATTAAATCTAAATTGAAATCCCCCTCACTCCCACTCCAGTGATAAAACGTTGCAGATTAAACTTCCCTATGTAGAAAACGTTTGCTATCAGGTGTCAAAAGTTCACAAATCAATGGTACTGAAAATGAGAAATAGGGTGTTGGGGGTGTTATGGAAGAGGTGAAAATTGACCATGTCACCAGTTTACCAGTTGTCCTTCCTTGAATAATGTTTTGTAGGTACTACCTGGAACACATGCCCATTTTTCCTGCTTCCAGCATATCAGTTTTAAGAACTGACTGTCGACTTGCTAATATATCCCACCCCCCTATTCAAAGTTATTTACGTCACCTGTTAGTGGTGTTAATGTTATGGCTGATCTGTGTATTTTCTGAATAATGCCTTACCAGTAAGAATTTCAGATTTGACTGAAATCCCCATCCCTAATGAGTAAGCATTAAAATTCACTGTGTTTGAATGAAGATATTTACTGATGATAAGCCCACATGTAAGCAGCACCCAGTGGAGTTTTGCATTAGTCAACTACAGAGTGGAAAAATTAGCACATCCATCTAATGGGAAAGCAATGAGTGCATGTGTGCTGCAGGGCATGACACTATGGATGAATCAGTCTTCCCATACACATGCACACACATTAGCGTATGCACACACATAGCCAGCTGTTGATGAGATGGGTGTGACAGGCCTGTCAGTGTGCCAGTGTGAATTAGGCATCATAGCATGGGGCAACAGAATGCACATCTGAAGCACTTGTCAGACATTTGCTTACATTTGTCTTTTAGTTTCCTCCTGTATGCCTCTTCTATGACAGGGGGCGACAAAGAGCAGAGGGAAAGAGCCACCACAAGACGCCACAAAAAAAAAAAGAAAAGTTACATGTTAATGCTTGGCGTGGAGTCTAATCATACACCGCCATCCTGATCTCACTTCCTTTGGTTTCCAGTCCTGAACAGTGATATTATACATATCAGAGCCCTCAGTTTACAACAACAGTGGAATGTCAAAAGGACATAGATAAATATCAAATATCAATGACTGGGAATTGCCAAAGAGGCGACGATATCACAATAATCGGGCCGTAATACAATTTAATTGAGATTCTTCACATTATATGATACAGCAAGTGCTGTGTTGTGATTGCAATACATTGCAATTTATGTATTTACCATATATTATTAACATGTTATTAGAGCAGTCATGTATACTACAGGAAAAGTGCATTAAATTTAAAAATGTATCAATAAATATTAATCTTTAGATTTTTCTCCCACCTGTGTTAAATATACTATATATAATAAATGCAATAAACTTAATTAGCAAGTGGGTTAAGTTTCATCGCATAGCTAACTGAAACGTCTTGCATAATAATGAAAATTCGCTAAGTTGCTAAGACAGAACCAGAGGCTGGAGGGACTTCAAAGACTTCTACAACTTTAAGGACTACAGCTTAATAAACTTACAGTTATTAATGCACTTAATACCGGCATTTAATTAAGGTTTAAAATATCTTATAAGTGTAGAGAGTATGCGGTAAGTGTACAAATATCCATAGGAAGTGAAATCAAGGTGGTGAGACTGGGCTTCACACATGCTCTGCCAGACTCCCAAATCCCCTTCATGCTACAGCTACACTGTCAAAAAAAGATACTTTAAAATACTGTCCTCAAAGTATAAACAGAAGAAATCGATCAGTCAATGCAACTGTAAACAGTATAACTGCACCAAAACACAGTACAATTATTTTCCCTAACTAAAGGTACTGAAGACATACCCCTGGTACAGTGTTGGCAGGTTTTTCTGACAGTGTATGGCACACACTGTTACTCTCATTTTAAGATCTAATCTGTAATCATTGTAAAGGTAAATGCTGGGCCAGCTGTTATTAGAGCATTCACAGAAAACCGTTATTTTCCCTGTAATGAACAGTAAACACAACACATTTATCTCCATGACACATTTCTGAAACAGGAAGGGGTCTCACAGGTGTTAACTTAATAAAAGGTGGGAAATTTTGCAATTTGTCCATATTTATTTCAGGTTCACTTGAATTCTGTTTAAAAAGATATCTTTAAAACTCGAAAAGGCCTAAAGTACTGAGTCACTTTTACTCTGTAAATATTAAATATTTAATTAATTATTTTTGGTATTTGTTTGGTAGAAACTATAATATTTGAATGTTCCACTGTTCCATATTATTATTATTTTAATTAAACAATGTACCAAATACCTCAGCAAAATACTAATAAAAAGTCCCTACACCCATTATGTACTTTTCAGCAATTCCTTACATCCTTGATCGACAAAGTCTGCATAGTCCTACCAGGAAGGCTTGCTCATATGAGAGTTTTTCAGTTGTTTTTGCCTTCTTGTGTGGATGGGAACATTTTTAAAAACACACTTGGACTTGGCCTTTAAACACAAAGATATTTTTTAAAAAAGGAAAAAAAATGTTTTTAAAAATATCTGAATTTGTGTGTACGTGGCCTTGGACTAGAAGCACCTTACAGTCCTCTGTACTATAACAGAGTGCAGTGTCTGTTATTGGACAATTAATGAGCCCTTCTACCCTGTTGGGTGGTGGGCCATTTTCAGCCCAGCAGTGACATTGGCATGGTAGTTCATGGTAGAGTGTGGTTAGAGTGTATTAACAGTACAGCTAGGGCTTTCAGCAACATCTTTGATAAACTAGGTACACTGGTGGTCCACCACCCCAAAATATCCAGCTAAGTGCTGTTCTATGGTCAGAAAGTGACCCATAGGTCTAGAGGAGGGATGTAACACAAACGGCAACAGATCTTTACCAGCAGTCTTCAACTACACATCAGTAGTAGCTACAATGTATGAGTTTAAGTGACCAGTGAGGGAAATGAATCACTGCAAGTACAAAAGTACAAATCAACTAACCTCTTTCTATGCTGTCACTGCTAATATTTCCCCTGGACAGGAGCTGGTTCTGGAGAGTCTCGATTTCAGCATCTTTTGAGGCGAGTAGCTGCTGAAGCTCAGAGATTTCAGCCTGCAAAAGGGCAAGATACTTCAGATTACCACAAAAAATCCTCAGAAACATCTCAGAAAATCTAAAATAATCATTTGAGGGGTAGCCACAGGTCACTGGGTTCAGAGGTGTGCACAAGGAGGAGAAACACTCAGGGCATACATAAATGCCCTCATGTGGCACCAGGGTTTTGGTGAGTACATCTGGATCTGACATACCAGAACATATCTGATATGTCAAAGAGGAACACGTGACACTGAGACGGAATGTGACAGCTACACAAAGGTTAGTCACATGATGAGAGAACACTCATGCGTGTAGTTCAGTTTTACTGTGCCCTTTATTACTATCAGAGGGCAAAAGCTGCCTACACCAACAGCTAAAACTAACAAAAACAGTGTACATCATGAGTGGGAAGATGACATCACCATAGTGCAGAGTTGGTACGAGTCCAAAATTTAGCTGACTAAGACACAGCTAATTATTCTGATCAGACTGCGAAGACGGCAGCCACATCGGAACAAAAGCTGAAAACCTGAGCAAGCAAAAACTTTAATAAAATAGGACACGGACACACACAGAGTGAACACTGAGAAGCGAATTTGTCCTCTGCATTTAACCCATTCCAGACACATTGCTAGTGTACACACCCAGCAGTGGGCTGCACATCTACACCCAGAGGGCAGTTTTGAAGTTAAGCACTTTGCCTGATGGCACTTCAGCCATAGATGTGGGATGGGGTAGGTGCTGTTCACTCAGCCCACACACATTTTTTGAGTGGGTCCCAGGGATTAAAGAACCCTCTGATCCCAAGTCCTCTCCTCTAACAATTACACCACAGCTGCCCCAAAAATAAAGCTTCACAGTTTTGCATGCCATCAGTATTTTGCTCTTACCCCAAATGTCTTCTTGCACTGGACAAACTAGAATAATGTACCTAACAAGTACAAGCTAACAAGTTAAAAAGTGTCATCACACACTCACCACAAACTGCATTGGTTTTTATATGTGTCGAAAGTACACACAGACACAGGCTCTGTGCAAAACATGCCTCAATATGTATGCATTATGTTCTCACACTGTGCAATTAATGTGTGACAACCTGATTGATCACTCAAGAAGTGCAGGGGAATAAAAGGAACAAGGAAGAATTAGAAGTTGTCAACCAGGTCGTGACACTGCTGACACTGTTAAAGAAACATTAAGTCATTGAGTTTTTGATGAAAATGTCTGATCCAGGCAAAACAGGTTGCTCAAACTTTAGTAAATGCCCAACAGCTAAATCCATTTTTTGTGCAAATCTCCAAAGTTTTGCGTAATCAGTTTTTTAGAATTTCCACATTATCTATAAACATAATCACAACAAAGACTAACGTAAAATGCTCCATTCTTGAGAAATTTACAGAGTCCATATTTTTTATATTGGGGAGGTTATTGGAACCAGATGCCTGATGTCTCTAAAAGTTCCCTCACAAAAAGTTATCGCTTGCAGTGGTTGTGAATACACTGCCTCAAGCCTGAGACACTGTTGTAAGTTGCTGCGCTTCGAAGAGGTTTTTGCCTAAAATGTATTTTTGAATCCATAGATATATGGTGGCGAGATAAATGCAAGGCACTGTAAGGTAAAATAGAACCCAATTATACCACTGTTTTACCATCATTAACATTACATATAAACCTCAGAAGACACGTGTAGATTAAATGGTGATTTTAGACATTGATTTAAAAATGGCCATATATGTGCTGTAGGCATTGCAAACCCTGGTCTACTGACCTACTGATCTGGCATATGGCGGATGTAAAACATCATGATGGTCAAAGACATCATGGGGGGTTGGGGTTTACATGTTACTCGCACCAGTAGGTGGTGGTAATGCCTCTAAAACATGACGCTAACAATGACAATGTCATTGGTCATCTGTCCAACCCTACAATATAACATTTCTAACATTTTTATCGACAAACCACAATTTGAAAAATAACTACTGTAATATGTTTTTATTACTGGTTAGCTACATTAGCCTCATAGCAACGCTATGCAAATCTAACAGAGCAAATTTCAGAAACCAAATTTCTGTTGCCAGGCCAACTACATGTGCACACATTTTGTGCTGAACTAATCACTTCAATAGCTGTAGCTTGCAAACACGCATACACACTACTCTGCTGAAACAGACTCTGTCACACTGCTTATATTCCAGGTTGAAGCCTTTAACACACAGTGCCCCAGAGGCCAGAGGGAAATGAGACAAGCTGCTGTAGGTCAGAGTCTCTCCCATGATTTCTCCACTGATGAATGTGAAAGAGAAACACACAGATGGATTCAGCAATCTGTGTTCATATCTCCACTGTGGGAGATACAAGGGAGAGAGCTACAGGAGCACAAACAGCTGCCCATCATCAGCTCCTGTCCAGCATACAGTGCAGGCTTGCGTGCCATGTCTCCACAATTCAGCATCAAGAGCACTGCTTCTCTTTCTCCACACACACACTCACACACACAAAGTGGAAAAAAACTTTTCAAAGAACTGACTATATTGAAACAACAGTGGTTTCTCAACTTAGACACAAGGCAGGTTTTGGCTTCCTGTAGATGTGGAATGTGGATCACACACACACACACACACCATCCCTAACCCTAAAAACTGAGCACACTAGACCAGCCTACAAAACTGTAACTCATAGAAGTAAAACAAAAGAACATCTGGACAGAATGAACTGTACATACAGATGCAACACAAACAAGACCAGAAGAGTGGAAGGCGCAAGAGAAGGAGGAGCAGGAGGAGGAGCGGGAGGAGGAGCATAAAAACTGAAGGAGAGGACCTGTTAACCAACTAAAGCTCAAATAGCTAAATTGCCAAACCCAAATGGCAATTAAATATTTTTTTAAAGATGCTTAATATAAATCCATGCAGTCTCCATAGACAAACACTGGCAGTAAAAAAGGGTTGTATTGAAGAGCTCAGTGACTCTGGTCTACATTCTGTATCTCTGCATCTATACAGTGGACCACAGTGTGGCCAGTGAAGGAGGTATAAGTTAGATGTTTCTAATAAAATGGGCATTACCGTTAATTAGTGCATAGGAAATGCACTACAGCACAGAGGGTTTGGCCTAGTCTCACAGATTCGGCAAATCAAATCAGGTCCATTAGAGCAAACCCTCCAGTCCCATCCTTCACGTTATACTCCTCAGTGACGAAGGTTAGACTGAAGGCTGAGAAAGTGGAGTAGGCACCTGAGCGGTCCGCCAGCGCTCTTCACAGCGCTGCTTCTCAACCTGAGTATGCTCAACCATGAGCTTCAGGCTGGACAGCTTGGTCATTAGCGACTGGTAACACACATGGAGAGAGTAAGAGATAGAGAGCTAGAGGGAAAGAAAAAGATGGAGACAGAGAGTGAGAGAAAGAGAGGGGTTACAAAGAAAAAGAGACAGGGAGAGAGAGAGAGAGAGAGAGGCAAAGTAAGAGAAAGGAAGATAGAGCCGGATAGAGTGAGAGAAATAAAAAGAGAGAGAGAGAGAGAAAGAGAGAGATAAATGATATAAAAAGAGTGTAAGACAAAAGTGAGAAAAAGAGAAAAAGAGTTATATGAGAGGGGGAGAGAGAGGGGAGAGGGAGAAGTATAAGAAGAGGAGAGAGAAAGGAAGACAGAGCCAGAGAGAGTGAGAGAAAAAAAGAGAAAGAGAGAGCGAGAGAGAGATAAATGATGTAAAAAGAGGGCAAGACAAAGGTGAGAAAAAGAGTTATAGAGCCAATGACAGAGAGAGAGAGAGAAAGAGAGAGGGGGGGAGAGGGAGGGGGGAGAGAGAGAGAGAGGCAAAGTAAGAGAAGGAGAGAGAGAAAGGTAGATAAAGCCAGAGAGGCTGAGAGAAGTTAAAAAATGAGAGAGAGATAGAGAGACAGCAAGAATGAGAGCGAATGAGCTAGAAAAACAGAGAGAAAGGAGGAGGAGTAAGCTGACAACAGGCTGCGGATTCTTCGTCAAATCTTGTGGAGGCAGAACATGAGCAAAGTGTAAGACGGAAAACAAGTTAAAGAGGTGGGAGCTACTGGTTTAAAGTAATCACTTAAGAGGCTTTGGTCCCTCCAGTCTGCGGTGGTGATTAAGGCGAGGCAGAAGAGAAGCGCTTTATTAGTTTATGCTAAACAGAGGGTCGGGAAGTTTGACAGTGATCTGTCACTGAGCAAAGAGGAGGAGGCAGGATGGCAGGGAAAGATTGATGTTACCTTGGTGGCCTTCAGTTTTCTCTCATACTGAGATTTCTCACTCTCCAGCTCGTCCACTTTGGTCTTCAACACGCGCAACTCTTGCTGAAGAGCCTGCTGATGACAAAACAGAGGAAACCTTTATCAAAACACCTGCACGTCTGTGTACAAAGAAACGCTGGAAAGCATGAAAAGTCTTTCACTGCAGGTAATGAATGAATCTGTTATCTAGTGTCAACATTCAGATTGGCCTGCCACCACCTTAACACTTCCACCAAGGTCCATTAAGCCTTTCTCTGCTTTTAACAATAGTACATTAAAACAAACATCAAAAAACAGAAAAGATGCAAATTTAGCTGGGTGGGGAAAAATTTTCAGGACAGCGCCCCCTTTAGCCCACTCCACATCGTGCGATTAATGAAGTACAGCAGTCCTGAAACCCTGGAAAACCTTTCCCATGTCAGTCAAGTCAGCAGCCCACATCTAAAGTGATAGCTTAGGCTCCTCCTCCAAAAACCAACTAGTTGAAGAGAAATATCTACTTGTCCACTAATAGATCCACTATATACAGTCGTAGGCAAAATATTTGGCCACCCCTGGTCAAATGATCAGTTTAACTGGTTTTGTAAGGGTAAATAAGTACCCCCCTTCTCTTTAGAGAACATACTTCAGCACAATTTAATGCAAAATCACTGTTTTTTTAATTCATTCTGCCAACTTGATTTATCTAAGATATCAAATTTAATTTTTTTCAAAATACCAGATATTTTGAAAATAAACAGAAAAGGTGCATTAAAATGTGAGTGTAAATTTACACTCAGAAAATCAATAATATGTATTTCACCATGGGTGTTTAAATATTTTGATATGACCAGTATGCAAAATACAGATGGTCTTAGGGGCATCCAATACCCCCAGAATGTCATGTAAGACCCTTCAAAAATATATTTAGGAAGATTTGCTTGAATTGAAAATCACCAGATACCTCCTGCTCAACAAAAAATTTAGCTCTTTCTTCCACTGTCGCCAACCCCTTGTTCCCCCTTGCACCACTGCTGTAAAAGGACAGCGCAAAGGTAGGGTGAATTCTCCAGTTGCCACAGGGTATTTTGCATACTGCATATGACTATAGGTGTACAATTATTAACTGTAGCTCATCTTTTCATACCCAAATTTTCAGCTTCCCTCTATACAGATAACACTAACTGTCGAACCAATGAGCTACAGTCTCTAAGTGCACACCAGGGTTTGTGATAAAGTGTCCACTGAAACTTTATACAAATTGTTGCTACAGTTTGCAAGCATTTGAGTACAGGATAATAGAGGAGCGTAAACCATCAACCACTATCTCCAAATATCCTCTCAACACCCATCGAGTTAGTGACAGGTCCACCATGCAGGAACGCCTAGAAACAAGTTGAGTTAGATTTCAAAGACACACAGCAGACACACTAGTAACCCAAAGAATTTCACCATGGCAGCTTGTGCTCAGAACACCCTGTGAGAAGAGTCTGCTAATGTTAGTGCTGGGATCCTGGGAGGAAAGGGAACAGTTCCGGTTTGAGGAACACGTGTGGAAAGAAGGAAAGAAAAGACGTGCAGTGAGCTCCACGGCAGAAGAGAAGCCGGCCTACATTCTCTCCTCCAGCTTTACAGTGGCAGCCGCAGTCCTCAGCATCTGATGAGCCCAAGCCCACATCAGGGCTGAGGTCGCGCTCCTGCCGGGTCGCTCCCTCTCCTTGAGCCTCCAGGGCCCGCTGCTCCTGGATGCGTGTGGTTATCTCCTGCTGGAACTTACGCATCTGCTCCTGGAGCTCGCTAATTACATTAACCACACACTGACAGACAAGAAACAACAAAAAACAAACCAGAAGGAGGAAAAAGTGAGGATAAGGACAAGGAAAAAGGAAAACAATGATAGTGAACTGAATGGATGTAGAGTGGGTCACTGGGATCATAAACAATCATGTTTTCCTGGAAGGTTTACATTAATCTAACCTTTGCAAAAACATTTTTTTTTCTTTCAAAAACTGCAAAACTGATGGAACATGTGACAAAAAGGAAATTCTGTCACTGCAATACTGATAAATCAAGGATTTCAACACAGTTAAAAAATCAAAACCATCATCATCATAATCAACATCAGCACATATATGTAGCATGCAGTGTACAGTATACTGAACACGGCAAACCTTTGTTTAATTTCTTGCCTTTAATGAAAACCAATTCATCCTATCAGGATAAAGTAGGCAGGTAGAGGGTGGGGCTTATACTATGAATGCATTTTTGCTCTAAGGACTGAGCTTTTTGAGTGCAGCAGTTTATTCAATATTTATCTTGAGAGGACAGTGATGAGTATGGTTTGTTTATGACTTTACAGGGTAGCAGTGAGTAATGTTGGTATATACAATGCTTGTTAAAACCTGTAAAGGGCAGCAGTGAGTAATGGTTGTTTATTAGATGTTTATTAACGCTTTTTAAATAATTTCATGATTTAATAAATATTTAATTTCTTTTTCTTTTTTTACATTTTTATTTTTGTGATCTTTAATGCTTAATTGCTAATCACAAATATTTATTTGTTAGCTAATATTTTGTGATTGTGACAGGCCTATCCCAGAATATTCCGGAAGTGAATACTCACTTTTTTACCCATATATTTTGCAAGCGTTTCAACTTACAAAGAGAATTCAAAAGGGATTATTTAGCCTCAAATGCACTCAGGTTTTACTTTACTCCCTTGCTGCTGTCAGCAAGACATCTGAGCAAGGTTTCTACATTTCAGCCCTTTACGACGTAAAAATAAAATATTCCTGGTTATAAATGCTGGAGGTGATATTAAGTGGACAGATTTGAACTGTGGCAGCCCCGTGGCTGCAGAGGTAAATAAGCTACTGACCTACTTTTTAAAGTTAGAGCAACTGTGAGAGCAGCAGCATTTGCAGGCCAATTACAAACACTCACTGCACAACAGAAGATACAAGCTTAGCGCTAAGGATGCTAATGTTCAGTTTGGTTTTCCCACTTAACATTTTGCATGCCGCAAAAAGCGAGTGAGTGATCAGTGTCAGAGGGCCCTGAGGAACATGCCTGGACCTCCAGGCAAAGGAAGTTTCATGTGATATCTCCTGTTGATGTTAAACCTGATGATAAGGCCCACGTTCCAGGCCTATATTTAGAGGCCAGGAGACATGTCTACGGTGAAAGTGTGTGTGCTTGTGGCATGTTCTGCCATACTGCAACGCTGAGGGGGGCACTTGCAGCTGTTGTGCGTGTGGATGGTGTTTGTTGATGCAACACATGCATGGCGGCTTCAGTTACCATGGCGCCTAGATTGTATGGTGCTGTTCTATAGATGGTATAGATTTATGGTCAAGAAGGCATGAACTCTGAGGTTAACACCATTAGCAAATCGCAAACTTCAAATAGGCAGTAAATATGACTAATTTTAATTGGTCTTGCCCTGCAAATGGACTTAACGTGATGGTTTGCCTCGTGTCTGAAGTTTCTTTTTTAGTTTAGGCTAATGTAGGGTAAAGGGGATTGAATGGGACTATACTCCACCGCTATTCCCCATGAGATGTACAGTAATCTCAAACAAGTATGCTAATGTAGTTTCTAACTCTGAATGACACACTGCTGCTTATAAATGTGGTACAACGTGAAACATCCAGGCTATTCATTTTTGGCTATTCAACAGACCTTTGTACATTTTTGTGTATAACCTTTAAAGATATTTTTTATAGATAGTAGTACAATTATCTCTTATCAGTGGGGACATCTCCAGTAAAGAAGTGAGTATACTACTTTGCCATTAGCAAGACTACCTTAGCTAGCTAAAAGTCATGGAACTAAAAGCTAGTGAGCTAGTGACAGAATTATCTATTAACATCACATTTATGGTGTAACTTCAAATATAATGTAAATATAATATGAAATAAATAAAAAATATATAAATGTATGTAATTATAAAATATACACACATTTATTGTAAAAATACAAATATGTTGGGGAAGGGTTAAGCAAGTCTCATTTGTAGACCTTTCTTTTCAGATTGAGGGATTTGAATCAGAATTCAGTCTCTGTAATACTTTTCTTTCTTGTGTAAAATGTGTACAATGATAGTGATGGTCAGATATACGTTTTTGAATAGGTGTTAGTGGTTCCATAGTGGCCATATACCCGACGTGCCATATAAACAGTGTCAAAATCCACTAACCTTGGTGTATGATGGTTTATGCATGCAGTTTGGAGTAGATCCCCCTTATGTTGCTAAAACAGCTCTGACTGTGGTGCACTGTGTGTTCTGACACCTTTTTATTAAAGTCAAAAATTTTTTAAACCATATAAGCTCTTCTTTGGGATCAGACCAGACCAGAGATCACTTTTTTATGTAGGTATTAATTACTGCATAACAGTTCATCAGTTTCAACAACTCACTGCTCAATTGCTACATAATATACCCCACCTCTCTGACAGGTGCCATTGTAATGAAATAACTAGATAATCAATGTTTTTATTCATTTCACCTGTCAGTAGTGTTAATGTTATGTCTAATTGGGTAAGCTCCCATGGCTTCATTGCTACATTAGCCTTGCAGCTTCAGTACAAACTAAAGCAGTAAACAAACACCTGATGTACATTGGCTGATTGACTATTTCTAGGGTATGGCAGAAAACTGGAGAAGAAAAATGTTCAAAATTATAGGTTTACACTAAAACAATCAGCTAGGTTACAGGCAGGTTAGAAGAACACACTTGCACACTGACTTCTTCTTGATGGCCCCAGATAAATGAGTCTTCTGACATATGTACAGTGACTGTTCTATTAATACTATTAATACTATTAATAGTATTAATAGAATTAAAACTATTTAAAAAAATGCTATTATATTTATTTATCTGTAAATTCATAAATTGTACTTTAAAATTTAAAGACAAACATAATCTTTTAACATGTTCTCTGTAAAGGTTATGCTAATGTAACTTCCATATAATTTTCATGTTTTATAAACATAACTTTGCATCTGACTATATAAAAGATGAATCCTCCATGTGTTAAAAACTGTCCCTGCTGGGGAGTGAAAAAGATTTTCAGTGCATTTGTGTGAGCCATCTATTCTCATCTGATGCTCTGTCTGTCTTTCACTCTGACCTTCCCTGAGCTTTTGTGTCTCCAGCAATTTCCGCCCCCCCTTATCACTCTACATCAGCCTTTGGGCACGGGAGCACTTGTGAAATGCGGGTTGGAGTGTGTGTGTGTTTATTTAAAAATACTGTTTGTTTGGGCTAAAGATGCAGATATACTGAACGGTGGACTGTGGCTTTTTTGATCCTTTGTAATGACCTGTAATTTAGTGTGAGAGCCATCTCAAGTACAATAAAACTGAAAACACCTATGTGACCTATCTCTTACATAATAACAGGTCTGTGTGTGTGTGTGTGTGTGTGTGTGTGTGTGTGTGTAGTGGTTTAATGACACTGGCTAATATCTCCTGTAATTTGTCGGGGCTCATGAAGTGGACAGGAAATGGAGGCACTACCATCAGTAAACTTCCTGCTACATCAGCATGATTAACACTTGCCACACCCAGAAGGGTGCAAAGAATACAGCTCAAATCTGAGTGCAAGTTCCACCACTACTTACAACGTGCAAGACTATTTTAGTCATGTTTCGTAAGCCATATTACATTATTTTCCCATGTGCCACAATCTCACTTGCACATATATTATGCTATACTATTAATAACTAATAAAGAGTAATCTGTTTCCAAAACGTTTTTGTTAATTTGAATATAATAACTAATACAATGTAGATTTAAATATCACAGCCTATTTGCCAACTGTATTTTAATTGTTTTATTAAATTCTGTGAACATTGTCATTAAATGATAAATAGCATACTGTGCATGGTTTTTTGGTTACATCTCTGTCTCAAGATTTAATCTCCACTTCTGAAATATAATAAATTCAATACAGACATGTCATGATAAATTCTCTAGATACATTCATCATTCAGTAAAAATACAAATTAAATAAAAATAAAAATTCTTAGCTTTTCACACATTTCTTTTGCCATACTAATTATTTGAAAGCCATGCAATTGCCAAGGACAAGCAAATAAGAATCTTATACTTTTATTGCCTCTGGGTTGATCTGCTATTATTAAAAACCTTAATTTCAAGCATTGAACGGTGGTGTAATCTAATTGGTGGCAAAATACATCAGCATGGAGATTTGAAGCGTTTTGTGTGCTACTGGGTTTTCCATTACTATATAAAAGACACTCCTTACTGCCCTTATTGTTGGACATACTGCAGTAGTTTCTAAGAATATAGCTGACATTACTATGAAAATGCTTATTACTGATTGCACATTTTAAATGGTATTTTTTGATACACTCAGAATTTTCAGCATATTACAAATCAAAACACATGTGATGACAGAACTGAGGAATCATATTAGTGAAGGAGAATTTAAAAGGCTTAAAAGGATTTTCCCCCTCAGCAGTAGTCCTTCAGATACAAGGTAAGTGTGGTATCATAAGCAAAGAAATGGCTTGCAGTGGACTGCTGAGAGCACACTCTTTGGGTAAGATGTTTGTTTAGTGACCACCTAAGCTGAGGTCAGATGTTTCTTTAAGGAGTTTTATGGAGGCTTTCTAAAGCAGTGTTTGATCTCTCTGTGCTGAGAGTCTGTCAGACCCCCAGAAGGCTGGCTCCTTGGGGGGGATGGCCAGAAATGTGGATGGCTAGAATTCCAAACGTCCAGACAAGTGCTGTCATTTCAGCCTGGTGATGTTTCAATCTCACATTCTTTAGTGGAAACAAGTCATTTACACTGATATACGTATGAACCCCTTAGACAACAGTCTAAAGACTTACAGTATAACAATTCATTCAAACACTGCTGCAAATGGACCAAATGACTTTTTCTGAGGGCTACAGAGCACCAACTCAGAGCAATTCAGCACCCTCGTAATGTGGGAATAGTGGTCTATATGAAAGAAGGCAGTAAATAAACACAGCTGCAAATGAACTAGGCTAGACAGGCCTTAAATGGAGAGAGAGAGAGAGAGAGAGAGAGAGAGAGAGAGAGAGAGAGAGAGGGAGAGATGGAGAAAGAGAGACAGAGAGACAAAGAGAGATAGTCGTTTGGCTGTGGCAGAATTTAACCATAGGAAAAAAAACTCAAAATGCAGAAAAGCCACAGACATGTAAACAAGACCTCTGGCCTGTAGTACAGAAGAATGGAGTGATAGAAAAGTAAACTTACATTGGGAAAAAAATAGTTGTGGAATAGAGTGACAGACAAACTGGGAGAGCAATGCAGTGAGAGAAGGATACACTTACAGAGGTACTGTGTACAGTGACCGGGACAAACTGGTCATAGCAGTGCACAGTGATAAACGAGTAAATGAACAGAACTGAGAGAAGCAGTGGAGACAGAATGAAAGATTAAGAGGAATAGATTAAAAGAGTGACAGAGCGATGGAGCAATATTAATAGTGCCTAAGCTCTCTGTTGGTTGCAATGGGTGAAAGAGGTATAAAGAGATGGATGTATAGAGCCATGAAAGTATAGAGTGATATAGGTATATAGTTATTTTAGTGAAAGAGTGATAATACAGTGACAGAGTGATAAAGTGAAAGAGAAGTGAAAGAAATAAAAGCAATAAAATAGTGAAATAGCATTAAAGTGATCTAGTGATAAAGTAATAGTCACATAGCAATATGATGATATAACAAGAAAAAAGTGATAGATACAGTGAAAGTGATAGTGAAATAGTGATAGTGAAAGAATGATACAGTGATAAAGTGATCGTGATATAGTGATATAGTGATTAAAATGATAAAGTAACAATGATATGGTGACAAAGTGATACAGTGAAATAGTGACAGTGATATAATGATAAAGTAATATAGAATAATATAGTGGTTGAGTGATGAAGTGAAATAGTGTTACAGTGAGAGTGATATAGTGACAGAGTGATGTAGTGACAGTGATACAGTGGTTAAGTAGTAATATAGAGAGATACAGTGATAAAGTGACAGTGAAATAGTGATGTAGTGATTAAAGTGATAAAGTGACAATGATATGATGACAAAGAGAAATACTGATACAGTGAAATAGTGACAGAGTGATATAATGATAGTGATATAGAGTCATATAATGGTTGAGTGATGTAATGATATAGTGATACAGCGATCGTACCTCAGCTTTGTGTTGTTTGTCGTCTCCATCTGTGTGCCCGTTATCCTCCTCCATACTGACCAGCTTCAGCTTCAGATATGAAACTTCATCCATCAGATCAAGCTTCTGTGTCTCTAATGAGGTGCGGCTCAGAAGCTCCTACACCACACATACACAAGTGTAAGAACATGTCCACCCACACATTTAGAAACACACAAAGACACTTATACTGTATACAGTAGACGCTGTTGAACACAATGTAAGCTGCTGCTCTACTGGGCAGCAAGTACTCCACCGGCTGGGCCAGAGCCAAGTACTGCTAAATATACTCACGCAATGAACGCTATTTTTACTTCCTCTGTCTCTCCACCGTGTGTGTGTGTGTATGTTTGTGAGTGTGTATGTGTGTGTGTGTGTGTGTGAGAAAAGAGAGAAAGCGAGTCAGGGGGACAAGGCTTTTCTCTGCATTCCTCTCCCTAAGAGCTAAATTCAGCAGGGCTCTGAGACTCCAGCTGAGGACAGACAGTTTGTCCCATAATGTAAACTCCTTAGAGTTTAAGCACTGAACTGCAATCATGTTTACCTTTTACATCCTACAGACACAATTACAACTATGTCTATTGAGTCTATCTAGTCAAGTTTTTAAATGATTCTTACTGTCCAATTATGATTTATTTTTGTTTATAATAAAAAAATTTTTTGTTGTATGTCTAATGCTATGTGTGTTATTAGCATGTGTGGATATTCATTGTTACATGTGCTTTAGCTGTAAGAAAAAAAATTGAGAGGGATGGGGGGGGTGTAAAGATATATTGGCGCATTTTTATATTCATTCATTTTCCAAACCCTTTTTCCATTTCAGGTCATGGGAAAGCTGGAGCCCATCCCAGGCTGAATATGGGCCCAAGGCAGAGTACACCCAGAACAGGAGGCCAATCCATCACAGGGCAACACAGAGACAGACAACCATTCACACCTATAGGCAATTTAAAGTAAACAATAAACCTACAAACATTTTGGGTTGTTTGTTTTATTGCGGTTCTGTGTAATTTATGTGGCCTGGTGTCTAAATCTCAAATGTAAATACAATTAAATTAAATTTTAAATAATGGACTTGTGTGATGATACAACAACAAAACTTCAAAGGAGCCTTCGTTGTTTTTGAAAGGGGATGTTTTTTACCATTTGCTTAAACAGGAGGCAGCATTCTCTAGCCATCTTATTGCAGCCCCCCCACCCCAAAACTGACCCCTGTAAATGAGTAATACAAATTAATTGAGGATTTTCTGGCTTAAACAAACTTTGATGATAATGGATGTTGCTGACAGAGTGCTACCCACAGCCAGCAACTCACAAGTACATGACTGCACTAAAATAGTCTATAGTATATGCAAAAACAGCCACTTAGTCACAAAGTCTTGTTTGTTTCACAACCACTAGTTTCCATTCCAAGGAAAACGCACTTCTGCTTTTCTGGTTTCTGCTACTTATTTAAAGACTAATCCACAAAATCCCCACAAACGTAATCAGGAAGCCACATTGCTCTTAATTAAAACAATAGACTGAGTTTATGAAGAGTAAGTGACCATTCCTAAAAGTCCAGAATAAAATTTAGCTTTTAAGGTCTAACAGTGAGCGTCTGACACTTCTGCACCCTTCTGAAATTAGATCCGGCTGTTACTTCAAAGAAGGGAGGGGTGACAAAGCCGCTTTGAACTTATCAAGAGGTGCATCATAGTTTAGCTTATCGGCCCTACAGGCTGTGTATACAGAGTCTCAGACATACCCTAGAACACGATAAGCCTCAGTGCTCAGCAGAGAGAATTCTTGATTCCCTGGATAACTGTAGGCTGTAGGCTTATTATCCAGTAAATACTAACCAGTAGGGGAACAGTTACTATTGAGCCTGAGTCTTCAGAATCTGACTCAGTGGTGGTGGTGGGAACCAGGGGTTATGTATACATCACACATATATCCATCTTACCTACTATCCAAACCCACCAGTGAACCTACATAAGTCTTTTGAGTGTTGTGCTGATAATGGCAAAATAGTAGAAAATCTGAAGAAATATGTTTTCTTTGGGGTCTGTATTGCTATGGATGCACCCCTTCACCATGAACACTACAAAAATGTTTGAGCCCAAACCTTCTCTAAACTACAATGCTTCTGGCAGTACTACAATACTTGCAGAGTATGAATACAAAAAGCTTGAAAAAATTAGACACTATCATTCTCTGAATGCCTACAAGACTCTGAGATCTCCAAATGAATGAAAGTCATTTAACTTAGTAATGTATAAGTAAGAGAGAAAAAAATTTCCCTCGGGATTAATAAAGTATTTATCTATCTATCTATCTATCTATCTATCTATCTATCTATCTATCTATCTATCTATCTATCTATCTA
>JBBPDA010000034.1:12452512-12473121 GCA_037974385.1 Arnoldichthys spilopterus | reverse complement strand
TAGTGATCTGATTGGCTCCCCTGTAACATGCTGCATTCAAAAAGCAGTTCAGGCTGTAACATTCCTGAAAGGGCAGAGCTACACTGCTGTAGGCAGAACTGTGGGATATTTGTAAGGGTGGTGGTTCTTATGACACCATAGAGTTAAACTAATTATACTTTAAATACCGGGTTGATTTTGCAATACAGGTACAATTACTAACAGTGTTTACTGTACATCAAACTCTTATTTTAAAAAAAGGAAAAATTCAATTTTCCATATTTGGGCCCTTTAAAAATATTTTTGGGGCAAAACTTTCTCAAAACTATGGTAAAGTAATGTCTTGAGTATCAAGCATGGCTCATAACCATTCCACATGATGGGGCTTTCGGAGAAACTCTTCAGATATCTGGTTCCTATTGCCTATTGTTTAGTGCTGTGAACAATTCTGACTTGAAGTTTGTCTAGAATGGACAGTTTCACATGAAACAACTCTGAATGACTTAGTTTACCATCTTAGGCATGTAATTAAAAACATTTTGAAAAATCACTGGAATTCCCCTTCAAGGACTTTAAGGACTTTGATGACAGACTGAAATCTCAACACATAAATACGGGTGGGACAGAGAACTGGTTGATCAGGCCATGAGCACACACCTATGTGGGCTAAACACAAGAGGCTTGAGGGTGTTTTTACACATCCGCGAAAGCAGCAGTGAAGTTCTCCCCTACTGGGATTCTCTGGAACAGTTTGGCTTGATTATAATGTGCCGTGCTCTCTCCAAATGAAAAATCTGGCTGTTTGATGAGCAGTGACAGGCCGTGCTCATGTTACCACAGCGCAGTGACAGCACTTTTCACTTCTTCCGCTTCATTTGGCTGCTGCCTCACTGTTCTCCTCAGACTCCTCAGTAAACCCTTTACAGAAATTAATTTTTATCAAGGGGCACATTTTGACCCCTGGCTTTGATTTTCACAGGCATGCTGAGCTTTATGAGAGAACTGTTTCTATACACTTTATTGTGCAAATGTTTTAGGCACCCAAGAAAATTACTCTTAAATCTATTCCTCTGGACAGTAGAGATGCATTTGCGCAATAAAACACCAATATTGCAAAAACTCAATTAACAGCAATGCAGTGAGTGTTCTGCATTCTAACGTTCTGCATGCCAGTGTGATAACCAAACCATGTCCTCATTCTTAAGGCAGTTCATCATTACTTGTAGTTATCATCCAATACCTGGTTTTACTAATCAATTCTTTATAAAACTAAATCAGGTGTTGTTTTGTTGGTGGGTTCAAACAGTTCCAGGCGATGGTTGGGGTTGTCAAGGAAAAGTCCTAAACCAAACCTGTGTTATTTGAACCAAAAGTCATCAACTACACTTTTGAAAACAAGACATTATTTCCTATTTTTTATTGCAAAAATTTGTATTTATTGTAATCTGTTTTTTTGGAGTTTTTACAAGTAAAAGACACTTAGATAAGTGGTTTTAAAGCAACTTTTGTTCAGTACTGTGGAAAAACCCCCTTTACTCTCTGTGAAAAGATCATGATGAATCAGTCAATTAAAAATGGTCAAAATTTGATTTACACTAATTTTTTTCTTCTTCTAAAAACGTGCCATTTAAGCTAGTTAGAATTTATTATGTTTGCATCTCTGCTCCCACTTATTACATTCCTGGGCCATCTTTGTGAATATTTGGAGACTCCAGGTTCATTTCTGACCCACAATATATTTATGTTACACATTGTATAGTTTTCCGACTCTAACAAACCCACCTCAACTCAGAAATGTCTTGTTAATTAGCTGATTATTTGAATCAATAGTGTTGGGAGCATGAAAAAGACCAAAAAATGAAACATCTGTTTTGGAGTCTCATGCCATCACTGTTTCACCCCAGTTTCTCCAGGCAGTGAGAGGAGAGCACAAAGCACAATAAGAAGGCAGGATAAAAATGGCTTCATCCATGTGCCTGGGTGCATGATCTTCAGAGACAGGCTGGTTGCCCCACGCACTCTTAACCATGAGAAAGCCCCACACCAGCCTGCCACTTTGCAGTAATCACCCGGTGAAGCAAGTAGGCAAAAGCATGCCATGCTGTTTTTAGCCATCAGCACCAGCACATCATGTTCTACTTCCACAGTCACTGCTATTGGACTGAAGATGCATCTTTACATTACATTATGCAACTGGGGTGAAGAAACTTCCATCCAAGAACAAACCATGCTAGTGACATTAACCCGTAGTGTCGCACTGTGAATTGCTCAAGCAACCCTTTTGTGTCCTGGGGTCAGCTCAAGATTGCTTACAGTTACAGTCTGGGGTCCACAGGCTGTAGAATGTAACTACTGCCCCATTTAAGGTGGAATGGAAAAATTAAATAAGAAGTGAACTTCAGCGATAGGCAGCATGGAAGCCTGCACACACACACACACACACACACACACGTATTACTATATTTGTGAGAACATTTAACTGACATAATGACTATCATTATGATGACATTTGGTCCACACAAAGTGATAAACACACACGCGCGCGCACGCACACAATATACCAAAATAAGACAAATATAAATACAAGGCCAAAAGCATTGCTGTATACTGCACATTAGAAATACATAAATCCCATTAAAGCAGCAACAGGCACTGAGAAACATGCAAAAGGAAAATGCGTGAATGCAAAATGACCAGGAAACACGCGCGTGGCGGATGTGGAGTGCGGAGCAGCAGTTAGTCCTATTAATACTGAGCTAAAGCCTTAAAGTTCAGTCCGAGTCCAGTCTAAGCAGTAAACCTGTCGCAGGACAGCAGCGCTCATTTGTGGCTCAGACGAGCGTCAGATGAAGAAAAACACGCACAGAGTTGAACTCAAGAGAACGGGAGAACTCACCTGATCATCCCCAGCAGCTCCGCAGCTGGAACTACACACATCACACGCGCTCGCTTTGGGTTTTCTGTGTCTCTATTCCACGTGACAGTGAGGGGGCGTGTCGCTGATTATTAAGGGGCATGGCAAGCATATATGATTATTATTATTATTATTTCTATTGTATTATTATAATAATTATTATTAGTAATATTGTTATTATTGTTATTATTAATAATATTTTGTTATTAGTACATTGTTCTTCTTCTTCTTATTATTCTTATTATGTACCAATAATAACAAAACATTCTAAAACTACTTTTATTACCATAATGGAATACATTTCTGGTAACTTTATAATCATTTTGTAATTATTTCGTAATGGCTGGTAAAAATATTTTTTTATCATGGAGATCATATTCATAAATCTAAATAAAGTATGTATTAAAAAATCAAATCCAGAAAATAAGATTGATAACTAAAATCCATAAGGAAAATGTAAATTATTAACATAAATGTCATAATTTTACCCGTATTATAGGTCCTATACGTGGTTTTTGCGCGAAGAAGCGCAGGACGAGCTCACCTCGGAGAATTCCGGGTGAACGGAGCCGGCTGTGTAAACGGCGTTAGCGGCCTCTGTCGTTCAATAACAGTACAGCAAGTTATTCACGTCAACATTAAAATCCTGCTATGTCGCAACGACGGAAGAAATCTTATCGACAGACACACAAATAAAATAAAATTATATAAATAATTACATAGATAGAAAAATAAATAAACAAATAAATAAACGTTTAAACAAGTATTATTCAACCTCCCCTTCCGTGACCATAGTGATAAAGCTTGGATTAAGCAATGCAAATAAATGTAAATGATAATTAAAATGAGAGAGAGAGAGAGAGAGAGAGAGAGAGAGATTTCATTTATTTTTTTTATTATTATTTTTTTTTTAACAAAATAAATTTTATTCACTCAATTCCACAGTATAGTGCCCATTAAGCATTAAGAACACACATTTTCATCCTCATAGACTGGCTTACCTTCCACCAAGATACGAAAAAACATTTTTATAACACCATTCTAATTCAAATACATTCAAGATCTTACTTAATTTCTTTGTAAATTTTAAACTCAGACACAATCCTCGCCTTCCCTAGCGCAATAAACAAAGGTAAAACATCCCGGCCCTGTGTTCTCTACTTTGTTTCTTTGTGAATTGTAAAGTGGTAGCTTTGCTTGCCCAACAATAATATTCAGCATTCACCAAAAGCCTCCATGCACTTCACAAACAAATACCCCAATGTGTCAAAAAGCACTACTAGTCTTGCACATTCTAAGAAACAGTGAAATCCAGTCTCCCTAGAACCCCAGAAAACACACTTATCACTGACCTATGAATTGATAATTGATACAAAAGAATTCATAGCAATAGCCTCTTGTAAAATGCTCCACTGGGCCAGGCATGTCTTTAAAGTCTGATGTAAGTCCAGTGTTTGGGAAGGATCCCCCCTGTAATGCACTACATTCCCTCTGGATCCAGCCCTCCTGCCCCAGCCGTCTTGCCCACATGTCCATAACAGTTCTCATATGCCAAATGGACCACAGGCCTCGGGCCTAACAGTGAAGCAATGGCCTGAGCTTGGTCTCCCAAGCCTGGTCCTGACGCCGCCACCAAGTGCTTTACTTTTTCTATGTTGGAGGCACACAGCACCTGAGGGAGGCCAGGTGCCCTTTCACCCTTTATATCCAAATATGCCCCTTTAATCAGCAGCTACTCCAGCAGTCAGAATAGGGAATAGCTACACTCCAGTCTCTCAGTGTTAAACAATGCCTAAACTTTAAAACATCCATGGTAAAAAAGGAGGTAATCCATTCTAATGTAATTGCCTACAGTCCATTCTAAATAAAGTACTGTCCAACCCAAGCCATTCGCTTTACTTAGAATAACATAGGCCACCTTCCTCAACACAAGGCCTTCTGCCTAGTTAAAAATCTTTGAAAAGATTGAAAGATAAACCTGGCCTTGCTCTTCTTCCTCTTTTAACATACTCTGCGGAACCCAGTGGAGTCAGTCCCAAAAAAAGTCCACCAAGGTGGCTTAGAGGCATGCCAATAGCCCATTAGGAGACACAGAAAAGTCAATGCCAGAGGGCTGAAGCTGTCAAGTTATTATTAATCAGCACTCTGCCTCTATATGACAATTGTGAATAAATACATTCCCATCTAGCCTCCAAAGGCTACGTTCCATTTTTTCCACTATTCCCTCCCAGTTCTTTGTTGAACAGCCTCATCCCCTAGACCCCTCCTTCACATCATTCCAACTGGAAACATGAGTAACCAACTCACCCATTGCCGCACTGCAAGGGCTTTGCTCCTCTCTCAATTTACCTTAGTAGCAGGATTTCTGTAATTATGCAAACATCTTCAGTAATGGATCTGCAGGTACATACACAGTAGGTTTGGTCTGCATGAATGACTTGCCCCATCACTTCTCTCAAACTGACAGCTAGTTTTGGAAAACACTTTGCGGTCTGTACACAAGAGACTCACTGGTCTCCAGTTCCTAATGTTTTCCTAATTTTCCCAGTTGTTCCATAGACTAAGTAATGTGCCACGAGACACTGAAAGTTTCTTAATTTCAACCTTCCCATAGTCCAACCACTGCTGCAGATTCTCTGCAGTTTCTTTAGTTTAAATTTGGCCCAAAGCACAGAAAACACTTGTTTAAAGTTTTAATCACAGAACAGAGAGGTGTTAAAATGCTAAAACGCACTTTTGAGCTTTTTGATTGCAATTAAAATTAAAATAGTACACATGACCCTGTAGGGATTAGAAAAACCCACTGGTGTAATCACACATTGTTTCATTGAGTTAAGATGGTGCTTAAACCAATAGATCCTATTAAGTCTGGCAAGTGACATAAAACCTTTCCTTGCATTGACTCACAAATTCTCTGACATCTGGATTCATCACCCTCCAAACATCAGACAGACCGTGTGTCCCTTTCATCTTTTACATCGAATGCTGTGAGGCAGCATGCTGCTCAACATGATTTCTATAAAAACTGTCCTAATATGAACAGTTAAAATCCCAGCCCATAAACAAATAGTCCTCAGAGCTGCAGTTTGCCAGAAACATACTGATGGTGTTTAAAAAACAAACCTTTTCTGTACCAGAGAGAAAAGTGGGGTTAGAGACCACTTGACAAGCTGCAGAGCAAGAAACACAGCAGGATTAGATTAGATACTCATTTTGTAAACCCAGTTTCAATTAAATCACAATTTTCTTCAACCAATAGATTTCCTGCACGGTAAACTTATAATCACTGATTCAATAAACGGTCTGCAATCATAAAAATATAATTAAATTACTACCCCTTTCATATTTTATGTTCTTTGTTTAATAAAGATTGTATCTTATCAAAGGTATATGAGCTTCTTCTGCATCTCTGACTCCTAACAACTGACATGTTTGAGTTAAAGTCATCCAATATATTCAACCCAATGTCCTCTCTGTGTATTTTGCTCTGTGACCCAGATACTCACTGTGTTTTGCCTTTACTTTCACCTCCTTTGGTCCACTTCATCTTCTTTTGTCCAGTAGGTGCTTTAAAGTTTTTCTTCAGCCCCATTACAAATTCCATGTCCCCTCCCTCCAAAACAGATCTTACAGCATCAATAGCTGCTATGCTGATCCCCAGTTCTCATTTTTACCTTTTAAAGACCTCACACAATGTCTGTGTCACTGTCCCCATTACTCCTAACTTCAGACTCAGTAGCTGCACTCCCCTCTGCAGCCTTCTCCTGTATATCTGGGCCTAAACTGACCCTTACAATACCATCTTCACCCCCTGCACTAGACTCAGCCTCAACACTGTTTGCCTAAGCTGTGACACCCCCTGTATGTTTAGAGCTAGAGGCTTGTAAAAAGCTCTCCTCCACCCCCATGGGGCATGAAGGCATTAAATGCCCCACTTGTCCACACCCACAGCACTTCATACTGTCTGATGTTGCAAAAACAACATCATAAAAATCAATCTTAAACTTAACGGCCACATTCACATCGCTACCCCAGGTTTAAGGATCATGTAATACAGACATGTTTGGTCAATGAGGAGCCAATGTTTTTTTTCCCATTTGTGACACAGCTTGTCCGTATTGGGACACTTCTCCTGTTAAATGCTCCTCTATACGTTAAAACAACCACAACTGCGCTGCTTATCCTGGAAGCAGACATAATACTGCTGCAGCCCATCGCTTCACCTAAATATAGACTGCATTCATCCACAGAGCAGATTTCCTCTGGGACAGTTGTAATGTTGTGCCGGTACTCTGATTTTTTTTCCTACCAGTAGCATAAAACTACAGAACACATTGTAATTTCTCACAGTATTTATTAGAATAAGAAAATAAGAACAGTGATTATGATACATATACATGCATCTTTCTGCAGACTGTAGGTAATGCAGCCCTCGTGAGTTAATAAAAGAAAATAACGAATACTGTTTTAAACTCCAAGGCCAGCAGCGTCCAGACTGCATTTAAACACACACGTGCCCTCGCGCACACGGACACTGAAGAATGTATGATACTGGTCACATAAGTTAACGGCGTTAACAAGTCCACATAAAATAACGGCGAACGATTCGGTGGCGCATGCGCAGTTAACTTTGGTAGGAGAAAATATAAAAACAAGGGCGCGAAAGCTTTTCAAATCGAATCCTTTCTGCTGCCGCAACAGCTAACACAACTACTCCCTGCTACCGCCTGATAACTGCTGTACTTCAAGAAAAAAAAACACACTCAACACACGTTTAGTACAGTAAACCCAAAGAAAGAAATGAGAAAAGCTAAAGGAAAAAAACGCACTCCACTCACTCCACAGACGCTCACGGAAGCACGCACGAGAGTGAGAGTTTAGTGAACTCACCACCCTAATAACGCCACGTATGCAGTAACTTTTCAGAATGCTCTTTATTTGTATTATATCAAAACGTTTTAACATTATGATCGTCCCTTTCCCTGTAATGACACTGACAGACCAGAAGAGAGCAGCAAAGGAGAGAGCAACTGATCTGTGAGCCGCTAGAGGATGAAAGAAGTACCTCCTTTTGTCGTCCTGAGCTCAGGTTTATGTGTTTTATTTGTTAGTTTACAGTTAAATTGTTTCATCTTGTGTTTTTATTTGTATAACAATACAAAGTACAACCATGTGGAATATTTCTATCTAATAAAAGAAGTTTAATCATAATACATCACAATTGTTCCTGTGTATTATTATGAATAGCAGAATGTGAGATGCTCTCATAAATAAGCACACTTCAACAGAAAATAACATTATTGTGTTGTATTAAATTTACATTTCTAAGTACATTGTACACAAATGTAAATTTAATCTATCCAAAAACTCGACCAGAAAGATGTAATTGGCCAAAGAATAATAATGCCATTGTTTTCTCTCTCGGAGGGAAAAAATGAAAGTCAAATTGAAGAAATAATTTTGTATTAAGTATTAATTATTAATTCATTATTTCGTGGTTCAATGTATACGTATGCAGGGAAAGTTTGAAACTATATTACATGTTTGTGTTAAAAGAATTCTTATTTATTACTAAAATGTCTTTAAGTACTACTTAAACAGGGATGTGTAGAGAAAAGGACACATTAGTTATAAGAGTGTAGGAAAATAGCATGGTACAGTGATGTGAATAAGTGTTCAGTAAGTGTGCAGTATTCCATACAAAAAAAAGCCTTTTACCTGCTTTAACAAACTCATGCAACTCAGCAAAGCATCATTGGTTAAATATGTTGGGGCAGTCCTGCTGCCGTCTGGACTGACACTCCTGGCATCGTGACTACCTCTTATAAAAATGCCAGTATCAATTAGCAGATTTAAATAATTCTGGTAAAAGATGTTACATCACAGAAAAACTGTTACACAGTTACACAGTCTCTCTCTTATTTCAGTTATAGTCGGCAAAGACATATTAGGTATCTGACGTTTGTTTCTTTAATTTTGCACTGCAACCATGAGGCAAATGCAGCTAATGGGTAACAGAAGCTCGTGGTCAATAATTAGCTAGCTAAAACCTTAATCATCAGCAGGGCTGTTAGATTTCGGACACCTCTGACTCAAATTCCAATGAAAATTGATAGAGTTGATTCCTAAAGTGGATTCTACACAATAAACCAAATACTAGTGATGTGCAGGCCATACTACACCCACCTAATCCATTATGGGAACCAACTTCCCCATTCAACTTGTAGATATAACACAGGATTAAAGAAGCAAACTTCAGACTTCAGATATTTTTCAGTTTATCAGTTGTGGGGGGAATCTTTTCACTTCCTGTTGCTTTAGGTAAGTTGTAATTTCCTCTTGGTTTCCAGCTTGTAGATGGTCTGGTAGCCATCGTCCCAAGCATAGACTTGCTTCTCTTTGGGGTGGTAATGCATGCCTGAGTGACTGGCATAGCGCTTGGGGAAGAAAATCACTGGCACCTCCTCAGTCAGGAGTGTGTCATAGATGTCAAACAAACACTTGATGCTGGAACGCCCTCCAGAATTTGAATTGTAGACCACGTACATTGTGCCACATATAATGAAGGCCCCTTCAGCATCATGGCTTTTGCAACTGGTGTCCCAGGTGTGTTCAACAGCTAGGCTACTGGAGTCCAGCTTGGTGATCACTAGGTTTCCCCCAAAATCTGGGTCAGCATGGATGGCCCACAGACCCAGCTCATCCACAGCCAGGTCCAGCAGGGTTTGAGGAGAGAGGCCATAGGCTGGCATGCGTCCAGCACCAGGCAGTAGCATGCGGTCAGCCACAGTGCGATTAAGGAGGTGTACCTTCAGCACTTCATTTTGTGTGTCAGCATGGTGGTAGTAGATAAACCCGTTATAGACAACGTGGCCCGTCCCCTGCCACGGGAGAGGCAGCTGGATGACCTCAGCCTTTCTGGTCCAGTTGGCGTCAGTGAAGGCCTTCAAGGAGATAAACTCCAACAATGTGCTGTTGCTGGAACCATTAAAAAAGTAGATCCTGGAGGACCCTTTAGTGGGGTCTTTCATCCAGGAACCGGTCAGGTCTCCTGCTTTCTTGACAATTTTCTGGGACTTGATGCCAGAGAGCTGAGTGCTGCAGTCTGAGCAAAAATGAAATTAAAATTAGGAGAAGCTTATTTGAATGATGGAGCAGCTGACCAAAGATATCCTACATTATTAGGAAGAGAATATCTTATTCAGTCTGCATTTAATACATTTACATTAGATCAGAGGTGTCCAAATCTGTTTCTGGAGGACCAGTGTCCACCACAGTTGTTGTTTCCCTTGTCAAACCCACTTACTACATCTGGCAATTAATAGGTGAGCTGAATCAGGTATGTTTGAGCAGGAAAACAATCAAATCGTGTTGGATACTGGCCTATTAGGACCAGAGTTGAAGACCCCTGCTTTAGGTTGAATTTGACAGCAATAGTTTAGCAAAAATCAATAAAATTTAAATTTAAATTTCCACTTTTCCAGATGTAGTCAACCAGCCAAGATGTGCTGAAGTCCAAATTTTGCTTCTGTAGTTTAGAAGTATTACTATGAAGCAAATGCTGCTAACATACAAAAGAAGTCAATAGTCACCTAAGTAGTGTCACCTAAACCTGTCTGTTGTAAACATTCACACATGCTCAACCTTAATGAAGAGATTTAGTTTGAGTGGGTTCAGTGAAGTTTTGGGGAAGTATTACTTGAGAAAGTTTTGGGTAACTTTTGACTGTTGGACAGCTTCGCGATTTTTCTTGGCTGATTGACTACTTTTGGGGTAAGTGGTAAAGTATTTTTTTCTTAAACACAACAATATCATTAGAGTTAGAGTCTTCTTTCTCCTCTTCCTCATTTTCCCCTAGGCTAAGCATTGCCATGCTTGAAACATGCAGCACTGTATGATTTATCATTGGAATATTATTATTTTTGGTCTTCTTAATGCATCTGCTTTATATATATGAGCCCCTAGTTGTGGATTATCTCTGTATCTTGCCAGTAAAGTCCTTCATCCAATTTTCAAGAGAACAGAGAGCATACACAGAGAGTAAGGTATTAGTTTAATGTTGTTTACCTTTCCCCTCTGTGATGGCAGCTTTCTTCTTAAGTTGGGCTTCTTTCAACTGTTGCTCCAGCACAGATTCTGCTATCTCCACATCAGATGAGTCAGGGATTTTATTCTGCAGGTACTCCACATCTCTCTCCACGCGGTCCACCCTCAAAGCCAGACTATCCACATGACCTTGGATCTCTGACTTTAGAACATTTACACTGCGAAGCTGGCCACGCATCTCGGTAGACATGTCATACACCTTCTGGTTGAAGCTCTGGAGGTCTCGATCACATCTGATAAGACGATCCTGACCAAAATTGTAAGTCACAAATATACATTAGATCAGTTACTGTTGTTAGTGCAGTATAAGTTTTGAGTTTATGACTGCAGAAGGACTCTTGGTTGGATTTTTGGGTGGTGGACTGCTCTCAGTCTAGCAGTGATGCTGATGTGTATAACTCAGCAATCCAGCTAATATACAGTACACTCGTATGAGAGTATCAAACTACCATGTCAGTGTCACTGCTGTGCTGAGACTGGTCCACTACCCAAATAATATCCAGCTAGTTGTGGTCCTGTGGTCAGAAACTAATCAATTGTAAATGACAAATGGGCAAACATCTATGTTTATCTATGTAGTGCACATAAAAAGTTATTTGAGAGTGAAAATACAAGGTAGGTGTTTGTAATAGTAAAAGTGTAGGCTGTAGCCTGGTATTAGAAGTGTTTCAAATAAAATTTACAGTCAGTGAAAATACAAGGTATTTCTAATAACATGGCCAGTGAGTGGCAATACAAGTTAGGAGGGTACCACTTTACAATAAGAAGATCCTTATAAAGGATTAATAAATGGCTAACCTTGTAAATAAATGCTTATTGTTTAGGTTATATTAAATATAGAAGTCAGAAATTATAACACATTTTGTAACATCCGTGACAAGTTGCTTGTGAAACGGTAAAGTCCACATTAATCGATACTATTAAACATCTTAGATCTTACTGATTACTTATCTTTGTCATCAGTCTGCTTGATACTTGCCAGCTTCAACAGATTTTTATATTCATCACATATACTGTGGTGCTTGAAAGTTTATGATCCACTTATAATGTTGTATATTTCCAGATACTGAAAGCAATGGTTCACTTACTTTTGCCTCTTAAAGATCTGTAATATTGAATAATTTGTGTGAAAGTCTGATGGTGTTTTAGGGCATGTTTATGCTGAAATTCTAAAGGGTTGATAGTGCTCCAAGCACCACTGTAAGCCCATTGTTCCCCTTTGGAAGTGGCCCAATAAATATATAGTCATGCACCTTTATGTAAGATTGCATTTTCTAAGACATACCTCAAATCCCAGAGAAAGTATTTCACCTTTATTGCACACAGTTACAGAATTTTATACTCAAGATCAACTACATTTAATTACAAATAGCAGAAAATCGAGTTGCAATTTTGCAAAAAATCTGAGACTATGCAGGCTAGGACTATATAGGACCATATAACTATAAGATGCTCCTCAGATGTGTCTGACTCTCTTACCTCCATCTCCTGAAGTTGTCTCTGAAAGTATTGCATCATGAACACATCTTGGGGTGTTCTTTGTGCTTGTCCAGTGCCCAGGGGCAAAAGCAGCAGCGGTAAGAGTTTCAGAAGCATCCTATACATTCAGACCCTTTTTTACCCCAATCACCTATAAGTGCTGGTAATTAGAAGAGGTTCTCAGCCATCCAAGTGCAGTCTGATACAAAGGGAGTCTGGGGAAATTCCACAGGCATCTGGTTGTTTGTTATTCCATGCTATGCAGTTTCTGGGACTCAGTCCGAATGATCTTTGGAGGCAGGTCCTCACAGGCTGTCGCTGTGTTTGGAGCCTTAATCATCTCCAGATGTCCTGACACGTCTCCACACAGCAGAAGATTACACATTAAATAACATAAGGATAATGCATGTATCATGTTTTAAAATCTCTTAAATGGCCAGGAATTTCATTTGTTTGATTTAAAAAGGTGAAAAAAGTACAGCTTTATAAAACTGGGTCAGTCTGTCAGACCAACTTACTTACTTACACACAGCACACACAGCAGAGGTTAAATTTGGTTTCTTGTTTGCCAGCTTTGTATTTAAATATGTCATTCCACCCTAAATTGTAAAGCAATATTGTTCTGATGCCTACTACTACTGTAGCACTTAAGGTGTAATTAAGAATTCACATTAGAAGTGGTGGTGAATAAGAGGCCAATTTCAATGTCATGATCCATATTAAAAAGGCCTGCAGAATTGCTTACACTATAAGCCTACTATTGAAATCAGTGATTGTGAATATCAGAAAATATTTTATTAAAATAGCCCTGAAGCACAAAGTTTTAGTGTTTTAGGTTTGTAGGTTTCTAGGTTGGTATCTTCACCCAAATAGTTTATTCTCAGTAGAGAGGTCTTTGATTTTGATATATTCATTTAATAAATTCTCACCAGCAGAGGGTAGCACACTAGAAAACCAATACAGTGAGAGGGAAAAAAAATCTAGGCTGTAAAGTGTATCCAAAACATACAGTCTCTTGACAGCATTGTTCTCTGCTTGTGAGTGTCAGCACAAATTAGATACGGCTTGTTCTTTCCACATTATTGATTTCAAAACAATTCAATTATTCAGTTTAATTTAAAGTTTGTGCTTACAATACTGCATGTGATGATTTGCATGCACACAAAACTTATTATATTGTAATACAATTACATAAAAGATTTTTTGAACAGTGTAATAACTGCAGTGCTTTGCATTAAAAGGATGCAAAGCTTAAACTCAAACAAAGTTTATTTTTATCATTCTGAAAATTATGAGTATCAAGATGCATTTAAACAGAGTTACTCATTCAAAGCTGAATCAGTTGCTAGAGAGCAGTTGACCCCACATTGAGCCTGAGCCTGTTTATGCAGGACACTTTACACTACTAACAGCCAGTGGCAGCTCATCTGTGAATAGTGTAGTGATGTCCATGGCCCAATTCAGTCACTTCACAGCCACCACCAGCCTCAGAATGCAACTGAACCCAAGTGTTCCTTCCCATACTAAAAAAAGTTGTTTCTTTATTAAAGAAAGTAAATAATAGTGTACAAATCATGTTTAATCAAAGTAGCATGTTCATATTGCACAAACCATACAGTAAGTGAGTAAGTCAAACCAGATGAAAAATGTAGCATTTGGCTTTGCACACTGTCAGCAGCAGCAATTTAGAAAAGGTGGCTGCCATATGTAGTGAAAGGGATGGGGACATCAGAGAAATCTGCATTCTGAAAGTTTTAAAATCCTCTTTGTCCATTAACAATATAGCAATTCTATGTGCTTTATATATGATACCCAAATATATCAATTCACATAGTTATAACCTTTAATGACTGATTAATAAAAAAATGTAGTTGTAGTCAATAGTGGTTGATAAAGCTTTGCTAAGACCAGTGGTCCTTGTTTAGTGTAAAACCTAATTATTACCATTTATGGTTGGTCAGTGAGATATTTTATGCTCAGCATTGGCTGACAAAGTCTTGTCAAGCACGTCACCGAACAACACTGTTGGAAGGTTTATAAAATTAATGTCAGACTCCCTGAGCCACTGTCCTATATGGGTCTACTGTACTCTCTGCCTGTCCACTGTACCGTGCAGCAAAGTATGATGCAAAGGCACCAGAATCCCACCGGAATCTTTCATAAGTGAACCGTGACATTACATTTTCACAGTGTGTTCCTGTGTCAGGACTGCACTTGTGTTATCTGCAGAGATGTTCAGTTACCATTTCAGTGTGAGGCTCTTACAGACCTGTGTCTGTGTGCTCGTTGCTGCGATGTTAAAAACTGATGATGTAACTGAGTCCCAGTATCATGCAGTTTGTGCCCCCATGAGGCCTGGGAATGTGAGCATTTTTAAAGCCTGATGCTAATTCCTTCTGATGTGTTGGCCTTCACTACCTCTCTCTAACTCTGGCTTTGAAGGATAGCTGCTCTGTCTAATGGCGGTCCTTCACACAGAGGGACATTCATGATGGGACGTATTCTGCTGAGCTGAAGTGACTGGAAATAATGGCCTATGTGACTTCCCTAAATACAAAGGAAGACATGAATATGAAGAACTGTATCGTATGCATGGGTTCTACATACTTCAGCAAAGGAAGAAAGGCAACTCCATCAATTCAGGTCATTCATGGTCTCCAGTGGTCTCTTCGGAGTGTCAACACATTTGCATATTTGCCTTTACATCTTTGTATTTTCAAGGTTTAGTGACATTTCTATGTAAAAACACATCAAATAGTGCCATACTGACATCACTAGAAACCAGAAAAGCCATTATTTATGCGTCACAGCAGATCTTTATATTTTAGAGCCATAAGTAAATGGCTTAATGTAGTTTATGTCATGGTTGTGTGTTATTTCAGATCTGACTTTGTGCTGGGGTGAGAGGCATGCCTATGTAGAAGTGAATAACACTTTGATGTCGTCTCAGGATAGGACTTTTGCTATGATGTGGATACAGTGATAAGCCTAAAATCAATGAGCCACAAGATACTCTGCCCTCAAGCCAAATTAAACTTTAAGTTGATTTTTAAAAATGTTTGTATAATTTAAATGCTGACATGTAAACAAAATAATTCAGTGTTTTTTGGGAAAATGTACATGGTAGACTTTTCTTTGAGTTAGATTTCTTTATAGTGATTGTGTAGCAAAAAATAAGAGGTTTAGGCATACAACTAGGTTACCAGGGTTACTCTGATGGATGCATAAACATTTTCCATACATTAACATTGGGGGCCATGTAATCATCTTTACATCCTTCCCAGATTTAGTTTCCTGGCCCATGAGATTAAGACTACATTAGTTAAATGTATCTTTCCCTCAATGGCATGTAATACTGTAGTACTATTTGCAGAGTAGCAGCCCAATATCATAATGCTCCCACCTCCATACTTCATACTACACTGTGGGTGTGGTGATCTTGGGATTTGTCCAAACATGCTGACTTATAGCCAAAAAGATATATTTTTGTACATTATTTAAAATTGTTTAGAATCTCTATGGTTCCTTTTTAGCAGTGATGTTGTATTTTGGGGTGTAGAAACAGAAATTATTTGCTTATTTTTCTCTGTGTAACTGTTGTTCCTGCTGCTTTTAAGTCATTCTGCATCTCTTTTAAAGACTGCTTCTCTCTTACCTGCCTTATCATTAGTCTAGAATCTTAAGTGTTGGTTGTTTTGGTGTATTGTGATCTATGTCTCTCATCTGGATAGTGGAAATACTGAGAAGTTATTATATTGAGTCTTTATTTCCCACCCATACTTTGTACCCCACATGTCTCTGTGCTTGCATCAATATTTTGGCACACAATTCTTAGTAATTATAATAAAATTTTAATCACATAGCATTTTCATTAATGAGAATCATTAGCTTGTGTGCTTTGTATGCAGTCAGACATTTTCCACTTTTAATAATTGGAATATGACAGAGAAGACATTTAACAGTCAGAGCATAAACAACAAATGAGCAATAAGTTTTATTTATAGCATTAGGTTCATGCTGAGTTTGTAGTTTGGCTCCTATACTTGCACCCTAGGGCTGGAATCTACTATCTAGCATCTGCATAGGCACAATCAAGTCAAAACCTGAATATTTCGTCAAATAGTTTTAAACACAGCATGCCTTCCTTTATTAGATACAGTAGGCTGTGTAATCTGCATAGATGGAATGGCGACAGCACTGCTGATGTGTGCATTGTCTCTCAAAGCATCTTCAGACAAACACCAGCAACTGTCTGATTCAGGTCTAGATATATAGTTGTGTACATTTATTTGACATCACATAATTTTAAAATACAATCAGTAATTATGATGATTATTTATACATTTACTCATTTGGCTGACGCTTTTATCCAAAGCAACTTATCAGGTCCCAAGTGCAGTGTCTTAACCACTAGGCCACAACTGCATTTATGTGATGTGGTTATGTACAGTCTGTATTGAGAAATGCAGGTGTATACTTCTGACTTTTTCCATTTGTTTTATTGGCAAAAAAATTAATTTCCACTTTTCATTACAACCTTTTATAAAAGGAAAACATTATATATCTTTTTTAAAAGGTTTTAATAATATTATACTAACATAAGATGGTCCCCAATTCATTGTTTTGGGGCAGAAGTGCACATTTCTGGAAAATAAAAATCAACATATAATGTAGATTATATCCATTCTTTGCAGTAGTTAGGCAACTAATAGTTTGACTGAATGAACAAAACACTCTAGAAGCAGTTTAAACTTCATGGGAAATGCTAACATAAGAAAAAGCCTTCTTGGACATTTTTATTGGAATTCCTTATTCCAGGATAGGAGGCCAAAATTCAGGAAAATCCTGGAGAGGTGAAAACAGTAACATAAAAGTAGTAGTACGTTAGTAGTAGAGACTGGGGACTGATTGTAATTTTGCAGATCTGGGATGATGACATTACTGTGCACTCCTACCACCTTCCTGAGTTGAAGAGAAATTTGAAAACTATGTCAAAACAGTTATGTGTTTATGAAACAAAATCTGATTTTGATGTAAAAAATCTAAATTTCACTTTATCACTGTGCTTTATCACACACAGTAATGGAGGCTAGGTGCTCTAACAAATGGGTCAAAAGCAGCAGTTACTCTGGTGGAATTTACAGTGTATCACTGAGTATAGAAATATTGTAATAAAATAGCACAGGCTCAAATGCATTGTTGAACTTTTAATCCAAATCCAAGTCAAAATCCAAGTCAGAATACCAGAGAACCATTCAATAGAAAAAAAAGCTCAGTATGTTTAGCTAGGCAAGACAATACTTCACATTGACTAGTGGTTATTTCCTATTTGAATACTTCAAAATTCAGGTTACCGTGATCTCACTAACTCCATGAGCTGAGGTGGACTACTGGATTCAGATCCAGTCTGGTATGTGGTAGGCTACTGGAAACTTCAAACTGAATCCTCACAGACATAGGACAAAACATGGTTAAGGTCTTCAGTTCCTTTAAATATTACATTAATTTAAAATGTTAGACAAATGTCTCATCTAACAACCATGTAAGGCAACAGTTGCTTTTGATTACAACACTTAACAAACTGACAAACAATGGAATGAAAATGAAAACTTATTAAGTAATATAAACTGAAATACTTTTTTTTTATTATTCTACAGTCCTTAATTCAAGTGATCATAGTGGGGAGACACATTAAAGCTATGACTGTAGTGATTTTAAAATTGTTTGTTTGCAATATTCTATACTAAAATAAAAACATACCACACTAAGACTGTGGTAGAATGGTAAAATAAATACATCCTATATCCTTTCCTAACCACCTCCTTATAAATTCTTCTTCACATCTTTCCTTGACCTCATGATATTTCCCATTGAGGTCAATAATAGGTTGTAAGGAGAATTCAAAAGGAAAAACACTCTGCTTAGACACTGGATGTTACTGATGTGGGTCTGCCTTGATGAAACTAGTCTTCTGAGGATGGACGACTAAAAGCATATTTTAGATACTTTTACCCCAAGTACATTATTAAATATGATATTATTTCTCAAAAATTAATAGTTCAATGTCTCCTCTGTTGTCCCCTGTGTATATAAGCTAACATCCTTCATAGAAGGCATTCTTTATTCTTTTATTCATAATTTCATTTATTTGAATTGTACAACAGGTTTTTGACTTTGTATCGGTATTCAGTTTGTTATAAATAATAAAGTTAATTAAATAGTAAATTAAACTAATATGTTAAAGTGGAATAGTGGAACTGTGTAATCTCCTTACCCTTGATAAAGGGCGGTCCAGTGTACTCTGTGATAAAGGAGATGAGAAAGGAAACACAGAAGCTCTTTTTCTGAGCATGTAGATAATTCATTCAACTTTTATCGTGGCTGACACTTAAATGTTTAAATTCCACACACAGTTTGTAACTTTCCTAAGGTAGACTATTCTACTACAGCCTGTGAGTCCTACTATCCTACTATTGCACCCACCAAGAACAGAAAGTGGAAAAGGAGTCCTCAGGGTTATAGCTGGCCATGCCATTGCCTGATTTATTAAGATTATACAAAAAAATCTGATGAAATTGATGAAGTTGAGCATGCAAGTTTGATAAGCATTTTTTAAAATAGAAACTATAAAGTTCACTTTATGTATAATGTGATATGTTATAAAACATAATTAAAAAAAAAACCTTATATTTATGCATTTGTAACATTTTTAAACACTTCTCTGGCAGTTTGATATTGTGACCTCTTGCTGAGGTCATTACTTTTCCTGTATTTTAACACATTCTAAAAAATTACTTTACAAAATATGAAACAAATGTTTTTTGAGGTATTGTTATATTATTTTTTTCTTCTTTTCAATGTAGAATGTTTTGTATCTTATTTCAAGTATCAGTGGTAAAATATATGCTTGTTTCAAACATACATGCTTAAAAATAAAAAAAATGGGCAAGTGTAAAGATCTAAGGACCAGACTGTGATCACTAAATGACTGGATTAGAGCATCTCCAAAAACAGTAGGTATGTTCTGGTATGTAGTGGCTAGTACTTACCAAAACTGCTCCAAGGAAGGAAAACTGGTGAGTCTGTGACAGGGTCATGGATCACCCAAGAATCATTGATGAATGTGGGGAGTCAAGGTTAGCTTGTCTAGTCAGATCCCACAGAAGAGATAATGTAGCACAAACACTGAATGCTTGCTTGATAGACAACATAGTACTGTGACAGCATGAGGGGGACCTACTCAATATTATGGCTATTCAGTGTGTAATAGCATTCCATCCATTTGGCCTAAACAACGCCATAATGCTGTGCAGTACCATCCTTTCCTGGATCTCTTAATCAACCTGCTTGTTATGTTGTCTGCTTGTTTGAACAGTCTTGTTTAGCTCTCGTTTGGCCCTGTCTGTCGAAAAGAACACGCTGCAAGAACAGAAAGCTTAGATCCTTCCCTCCAAGCACACGCTGTATTTGAGAGAGAAAATTAATCACAGCTGAAGCTTCCTGTCTGGTACCTTGGGGCTCGGTGGGAAAGCAAACGCTCCACTTTCTCCTCCTTTATTGGTGTATGAATATTCATGCTGTATATCGACACTAGCGTCACTAACACACATCAGGGAAGGTTTGTGCGCATGTTGCAGCATTATTCTATATTACTTCCAGAATAAGTGACTCCTTAAAGTCCCAGATTTGCATCCTGGAACTCTCTCTGCCTGGAGCTTTATGGATGTTTGTCTTATATAATGCTCAGTAAAAAGTAAGATATTTAAAAAAAAAACAAAATTAAGGTCAGGACAGTATTAGAGACATTAGCAGGGGTAGAAAGAGTAGAGCTATATATTATTACTTAAATAAGAGAACCACAACTGTACTCAGAGTTCACTTGAATGAAAGCGAAGGTATTCGTATAGATACTCGAGTAACAGATAGAAGGTTATTGAGTAATTTTGATCTCCGATCAAGATATTTACATTACAATGGCACCTGCCAGGGGGTGGGATATAATAGGCAGCAGGTGGCAATTCAACAGGTTTTATTTTTATATATATATAAGGGCGGCACGGTGGTGCAGTGGTTAGCACTGTCGCCTCACAGTGAGAAGGTGCTGGGTTCGATCCCTGGGTTGGCCACAGGT
>JBBPDA010000034.1:12428710-12445804 GCA_037974385.1 Arnoldichthys spilopterus | reverse complement strand
TGATGGGTTAAATGCAGAGGTCACATTTCGTTGTGGTGCTTGAGTGTGTTCACAATGACGAAGAGTCACTTTCACTTATGCTGTACAGTTTCTCCTGTATGTGCTATGATCTTGCAGATTTAGCCATGATTCTTATTGTCAGTTTCTTCCATTTTGCATTTGCTCACACCCACAAACCTGTAAATGTACCAACTTGGGGTGGATCAATAGTAATACTAGTATCTAAATAACTGGTATATCTTTTATATCAGACTCATTCTGCACCTATACACTGTGATAAAGTATGATATCCTGTGATGTAATTCTAGTGTATGTTGCTGTGCAAATACACAGATGGCATGGAATGTCAGAGATCTATAAATGTTTCACAATTAATGATGCAGTCAGAGCAGACTACGAACTGTTATGTGCTGCAGCATGTTCTACAATACAGGTGACAAGAAAATGATTAAAATGGGACAGGAGACAGGAGACTAATCACTGTTGTTTGCAATGATTGTATAGCAGGGTTGTGAGGCAAGATGCTGAAACAGACCCCCCACCCCCTCATCCCATTGACAAACTTACAAATTTACAAGTGATTGAACCAGGTGTGTTTGAGCAGGCAAATCACCAAGGACTGCTGTTGCCCACCCCTGCACCAGAACCAGAAAATAGTGGACCATTAAAACCCCACCCACAAATCCCAAACAGGACCGGGACATATTCCTTATGTTACAAGTCTAATGTTGACAGATATGCCCTAGTACCCACTGATGCAGACTTCTCATAGAACCTTGCTCACAAATACACTTAGCACTGTTATTTTGTATATTTTACTCCAATACTTCATGTAGTTGTGTCTTCTTTGCACATTCCAATTATGTGGGTGGATCTATTCCAATAATGTGAAACTTAATAATGATTTGACCCTTGAATATAGAGAGAGAAAGCCACAGTATTATTTCTTCTGGCTTAATTAGATAATTCCCTCATTAGTGCACCCTCACTAACACTAACTGCCTTTCATTTGGAGGTGTAAGAGGGGAAATATGCAAGTAATTAAGCAGAACACCCAGGGAAATAGTGTTCAAGCTGGCATTTACAAAGCAACCAGTGCTAGTGTAATAGTTTCAGAAACCTTTCTACTAGAAAATGTCTTTGTTTGTATCCCACCTCCTCCATTAGGGCTGGTTATTAGGTTATTTTCTACCAATCAAATGCTGTATCATGTCTGTAAATGACTCCCTTACTATTGTCATCTGTTGCAACATGTACATCATTTTATCCAATTTACACAAATCTCTACCCAGTCTTTTATGCCTCAGTGTTTCTGAGGAGACGAGATTCATAATGAAGTATGATCTTCTAACCTAATGCTCTAACAATCTCCATTAAAGCAGGCCTTCTCACAGAACTGGGTGAAAGAGTGGCCTATATAGTCCCAGCAAGTCAGTTTACCACTTTGAAGCACTGGGTCACAGAAAAGCCAGCATGTGGTCCAGCATGGGGCAGAATAGTTTTGAAAACGAGACCAGTAGTTTCCTAAATTGGTCACTGCCGAGCCAGCTAAGTCACCCACAGGAATTGAAGTAGTGTGCTCCAAACTACAAGCATGAGTGTGTGATATGATAACTGCTTATTCTCACAAGACTTTTTGTATCTCTATTTTTTTATAATTTTTGATTGAAATGAAAATACCAGTTTTACATTATAAATACACCAATAGAGATGGGTCGAAACTGCTCAGAATGCCATTGCTTTACATTTGTCTATCCTTCAAGTTAAGACCTTTAAGTTAAGTTCCTTCCCTTGAAAAGTTTAGACAATACAATGCTTTGGTCTGCCGATGATGTTATGTGCCTATGCTATGGAAATTTGTTGCAAGAAAAAATATGAAAGTCCCCCAATTAAATGACATGTTTCGTTGATTTTGTAAGTGAAAATAAGTTCAAATATTTTCTTTAGAGAATAAACATAAATGGTATTTTTCTGCAACTTTTAGTGCACCTTTTTTCTGTTTATCTATTCAGTTCATTCTATTCAACTTATTCTGTTCAGTTTATTTTGCATAAACCTTTTTTTTAGCAAATTCTTTTTTATATATAGTAAAAATACAGCAAATGAACAGTAATTGTCAATTCACATGTATTCATGCTTTTGCATATGTCTGAAAAGCACTGTGGTCTGATTTCAAATGTGGATCTTGTACTTCATTAGTACAAAAAAAAAAAATCTCTGCAATTGCAGCCTCCAACCATATATTAGAAATTACCTCTTTCCAGGGGGGCCACTAGAAATCTTGAGCCCTGTAAAATGAAATTATTATTGGCTTCAATTTGATATAATATTCTCTTTTAGATGTTGTTCTCTGATGGCCCCTGTCAGTGCTGGGCCCTTGGAACTCCCCAAACCCTTACAGTGGTTGTGCCCCTCTCCCTATAAGTCCCTCTATTATTTCTCTTATATGGAAATAATTTTTTTACCTACTTTTGTTTTCAAATGGCATCTTAGATCAGGATTTTCTCCAATATGGCAACAGTGTGTAATATTTCTGACCCCCTTCTAACTAAATTGCAAACTAATGATGAACGGCTGTGGTAGCATGCTAAAAAAGGACACAGAGATCATATTCAGACGGTTGCTATGGAAAATGCTCTGTCCAGCTGAGTGATGCTGAAGCATCTGACAGTCTAACCCAGAGGCACTGGACCTGCTTCTCGAGATCCAGATTCCTGCAGAGTTTACTTTGAGGTTCAGTCTAACACATTCTGATGCTTCAGAACACCATGATTAGCTGAAGCAAATGTGCCTAATGAGAGCTGGAGCTCTGCTGGACAGAAGTGCTTTGAGAGCCGCTGCTCTGTTAAATATGACCATACGTGGGCATTTAGGTCAGCCTGAACCACAGGGACATACAGGAAAGTAAGCTGGTAGGCTGTAGGTGAGCAAAAGAGTCTGAAAGTGTATGAGATGGGAGCAGAAGTAGGGCCATCCTCCTCACTGGTCGCGAGCCTCCTGACATGCAGTCGAGCACCTGGTACTAATCTATAGAACCCTAACTTGAGGAGCAAGTGCAGCCAATCACTGCCTCTACCGGCCTTGTACCACGAGTGCACTGCCACCAGAGACAAGAACTCCACCCTGCCTGGTGGGACAACCACACTTACAAGGGCTTTGGCCCAGGTGGCACACTTAAAGCACTGATTGCCCTCACAATGCCTCCAGCTGATCCGACCCAACCCAACTGCAAAGGCAGGACTCTCAACTGCCCCCTGCTGGACCATCTGGAGCCTAACCCTTACAGAGGCTTGGATGGCTGTGGCACCACCAGGACTAATTCTTATGAGCCTCTGGTGCTATGGGCCCAAACTTAGCTGAGCCACTCTGCTGCTCCTCAGCCTGTGTAATTCTGAGGTCAAAAAAGAAGCTGGAAAGTGTTTTAACAGAAATAAATAATGACACACTAATGTCATAAGTGGACCTTACTTAACACATAAGAAAAATGTGGGATATGTGCCATGTAAATCTCCAGCACCTTTGTCCTTTGATATAACCTTAAAAACACTCATTAGTGTAAAGAACACCAAGACATTACACAACATTGCTATAATTGTTATCAGAAAAAGAAGAAGACAAATATAACTTGCTTTTGAACAGGTGTGTAGGAGGAGAGTGATCAGAAAATATGAATGTTTCTCTCCCACACAACATCGTTCTGCATGGTTATGTGGTTCACTGAGGATGCAAAATGCCTTGGCTGTTGACGAGCCTAGATTAAACAGAGCTGCAAAACATTATTCAACTGAATGAGCAGTGCTTCAGGCAAGTGGTCAGCTTCACACAATTTTCAGCAAATCGTGTGGATCCTCAGCTGTCAGATGTGCACTGCTTTTCTATTCAGGATCATTTGTTTCCATCAGTCAGCCAACTGCAAAATCAGATACGGCAGTAGCTGGATGAGAAATCAAATCCCAGCTTCATGCTTTACCACTGGGCTAAAGGCCACATTCCCTGTGGCCATGTGGTCATAAAGACTCAAATATCTGAACCTTCCGGTGTATCGCCCTCAGGGGAGTCCCTGTAACACTCTGCCTGCCTGATTCAACTGACTGAAGGTACAGTTTAATTCATAGCCCATTAGTAAGAGGCACTAAAGGAGACCAGTTAAATCCTATTGCTCTGGGGTGTTTCATTAACCCTTTACGGCAAAGGCTAAAAATAAACAGTTGTTTCTAGATTTTAATCTACTCTTTTCCCTTAAGGTGGGAAACCGAGGTTTTATAATTTATTTTACAATAGGTGAATCTTTTTTACTTTACATTTTTTTTTGTTTCCCCACGTGCTCATGTGTCATATTGCCCCTCCTTGTCACCTGTGTCTCATTTCCTGTCACTTCCTATGCCAGGTGTTTCTGGATTCATGTCCTTATTTAACCTCATGTGTTTCCCCTTAGTCCTTCGTTGGTTCACTGTTATATGTATCTGTCGTGCTTGTTTATAGTTCTCGTTTGTTTTCTAGTTTGTTTTTCTTAGTTTCGTTTAAATAAAACTCCATTTTACTACGTGTTGCCTGCACTTGCTTCCAGTCACCCTCAAATCATGACGCAACACTTATGGGCTCCCCAAAAGTACAGCCAGAGATGTGATGACCCCTTAATCAATCATATAATAAAATCTTTGAAAAGTCATTGTACTAAAACTCCATAGATCAGACAGAAAACTGCCATGTGTGTCAAATTGTGTCTAGCAGGGACTTTAAGCATGTAGGTACACTTAATTTAGCATTTTAATTATGTTTTAAATTATAATTTTATTTTCACTTGATAATGACACTATCATTTGAAAGGATTCAGAGCATGTTTTTCAAGCACAGTATCAGTCATAAAATTGCAGCAGATGACAGCAGTGCAAAGCAAATAAATGATATTATTTTTCTGATAATTTATAAGCATTGTGCTGTATTATGTGCTGTATTATGCTGTGACTGTATTATATTCTATATTACTCTCTTCGTTGTTAGAGCTATAATTCCCACTGTTGTTTTGTCTGGTCACTGTAGCCATCCATTAGGCTGCTGAAGCTTAAAGTCCCTTTTGTAACCCAGATGGAGAATAATGAGGGAGATGAAGCTGCAACTGAGCTAAAGTGATGCTGTTTATCAGAGTAAAGGATCACAGCATGCAGACCAGCCCTTCCTGCCAAATATGAACTGAAATGCACTAAGTTTACCGGGCTGTATAATAATGAATATACTGTTCCAACCTTCCAGCTCATATGTCCACATCCCTGCTCCAAACTGAAATTACTTTTATTGGATTTGGACATAATTAGTAAATCTTGCTACACCCTGCCTAATGCTAACTTGGGGGCCTTTGAAACAAACTGGCATGTGGTAGTCTTCATCCTTCCAGGGTGGAGGTGTCATGTGCTAAGGGGAAACCTAAAATAACTTAACATAAATAAGCAAAAAACACCACTTTTTTGTGAATTGCATTATGAACATGCTCAAACATTATTGTAATGACTCTAACAATCAATTTATTGTGATAGAAAACACAATAACACACATTGGAGACAACTGATGAAATGAAAGGGCAGAGGGAGGAGAGCTGAGAATGTGTATGATCAGGCTTCCACTCCCCCAGGCTTTGTGCTAAATAGGCCACAGGGCAACTGGCTCCGATAGTGACATCCCAGCCTCAGCGAGCGAACTAGGAGAGCACATATTTGGCTCTGCTTTGCACTTCACAGAGATGCCTCTGCTAAATAATTCATATTTTGAGCAGTTATTAGGGAGTGCTTAATGGCAATGCAGCTTTACACTCACGTGAGATTATAGCGCTGGGCTAATTACCTTAGCTTCAGCATTACTTGCACTATGAACTCTTTAACACAAGCTCACATGGTAGTTCTAATAGGTGTCGTATTTGACCGTTGCTAATGTTAATTTAAGCAAAATCTTTGAAAGTCTAAAAGAGTCTGAAAGAATTAGTGACACAGCAGATGTAGAAAATAACAATTGGTGTTTGTAAATGTTGTTCTTTCCTAAGAACAAATCGGCACTGGTGAATGTTGGCCAAATGTTAGCCAGTGGCTTTAATGCACAGCAGCTACTCTTTAGCCATTTGCTAACTGATCTTCAGTTTGTAGCTATAAAATATTAGTAAATTATTATACATATTATGCTGCTTGGTCAGCAACTATGTTGTACCCATGGTGTTGCAAATCATGGGAGCATTATGCATTAACATTAAGTATGTATAGGGACGTATATGTAGATTGCAGATGTCCCACCTCTCACAGGGGTTCCAAGAGACTGTAATGATTTGAGGAAGCTTGGATCCATGTGCACACTCAACAACACTGTTTATTTGCATTACGCAAACAGGTATGTCCATGAGGCAGAAAAGCAGTGTCAAAACTAGTCTGAGGTCAGCACAAGCAAACGGGTATTACAAGGGCTAAGGCTACAGCTAAGATCTAGGAGAATAAGCTAGGGTCGGTACACAAAGGCTATGGCTAAGGATGCTAAGGCTAGGAATATTCTAAGGCTATGAATAATAGCTAGGGATTCTGCAGAGTAACAAACAGTAAGCTTATGTAATGTCCCTCGTTAGTCTCTTAATCCACACCACCTGCGTGAGGCTGGGCATGGGAGCCACTTCCGGGGTGTCGAAACTCCGACCACCAGGTGGCAGCACCTCTCCCTGGACTCCTGCTTATTGTCAGTGACTCCATGATGTCTGTCAAGTATATACAATATCTCAGAAATCTTTTTTGAGAGAGACCAATGCAGTAATTTTCATTCATGCCCATTAACAAAAAGTTTTGTTCTCCACCCCTGTGGTATTGGTCAAAAATAAATGTAATGTGTGGGATGTCTGTGATTGCAAACATTGTCTGGAAAATTATCTTTAATGATAGCCTAACAAAATATCTACTTTATCTGTTGTGACTTCTGAAGCAGGTAATTCCATTTCCAATCTAAGAAAAACAACACCACAGTCAGCAGGGCTGAACTAGGCATACAGTAGGTTTGCTTGCATTTGAAACTCTAAAAAAGAAATTTGAAAAAAGGGGACATAGACAGTGTTACATGGTGTGGACAGAAAACACTTTGTTACTGTTTGGAGGTGAAAAATGTTGACAGCATTGACGGTGGGTGGTTAGTAGCTGGATACTAGCTAGGGAACTAGCTATGGAGCACCGCGTGGTAGCTAGCTAGACATCAGTACATGGTTATTAGCAGTACAGTGGAGAAGGCTGTCTGTCATATCATACAAATCATTTTTTTTCCAATATGTAGGGCATATTGAACAACACCCCCAAGTATTATATTTACACCTTTGCATCTGACAATGACTATGTGGCTTGACCACAGAAGTTAGCTGACATGTTGGACTGAATGTTTATATATAATATCCCATTACAGTAATCCATATTCCAGTGCATTTGTATGCTATCTGAGTGTTATGAATTCATATTGACTGTGATAAATTTTAATTAAGAACTGACATATCCCATGTATACAAATTTTTACTCTGAGGGAAAAAAATACTTGAGCCATTTATTCACACTAAAACATACTCAATTCAATTACTTGCATTAGCTTATTTCACAGCCTATTAATAATTTTGCCATTGAGCTGTGAGTGTGGTCTTCCATGTAATCCAGTCAAATCTTTTTCAACTTCAGAAGTTTAGTTTCTTGGATAGTGTGTTGGTAAGACTTCCCATCCCCTAGCCATGATTCTAACTTTATTTAAAGAATTCAAAGGTTTGTTCTGAGAAGTTCCTTAATTTTTTCCTTGACAGGAAAGCAGTGCTTTGTGAGGAGTGAAACTGGCTGAGAGACATGTCAGTTGAGGCAATTATTTGAGGGAAAGTCTGTCCTTAGTTAAATTACCTTCATGCTGGTCACTTAGAAGAGCTAAGCTTATTAGATATTGACTAGGGTTGCCACGATATAAATTTTTTTCTCACAATAATCACAGCCAAAAGAATTTACGATCATTGTGAAATATGTGTATATGTGTGCTAAAGACAGCTTTATAGTGTAGCATAGCCCCCCCATATGTGGAAGGTTAAATAGTAAAAGTTATAATTTGCTTAAACTCTTTATTTAACAATCAAAGTTAATTGACATTCAAGATAAAAACCAATATGGGATGATATTTAGTCAGTCCTTTTTTATTTATTCTGTCTTATATTCAACAGTCTGTCTATAAATAAATCACCCACATGGTGGACATGTGGATACACTCAAGACAGTAATACATGCAATTAAAAAACACTTACATGCTGTCTCTCCTGCAGTGCTATATCTGTCATTCTCTGTTGGGCACATATGACACACATCAAAGCAACACCAGCAAGTAAGCCAGTGTTAGTTTAATAAACATTCCAGCTGTTTTAGGAGGGTTTTCAATAAATGTGTGCTAGAAAACTAAAATAAAAGTAATGCAAATGTCATAAACACAGTGTTCTAAAGTGACATTGCAGTGTGTCATTAAAAAACATTAAAAAAACAATCCTACGAAGCAGCATTAAAAAAAAACCTTATGAAGCAACATTAATTACTGCCACCTATTTTTGGAGTTTGAACCATATAGTTTTGAGCACAGATGGCAGCATTAGGTATTCATGATATTACCATATGTGTATTAAGAACACAATATAAAGATTTTGTTATTGTCAATACTGTTATTTCACAACTTCCTCACGTAGAGTTACTGTTTTGATTGGGACTGAGTCTTGGGGCAACATTAGCAACGGATGCAGCTCCTTTGCCTGATGACCAGCATCACACCCTCAGCAGATTATTTTTTCTTTTCTGGGTGCCACCATTATACGAGTTGTTTTCAGGAGTGGTAATACAGTAGCTAGGGTGTTCAGTATCTCTTTGGTTTCAAATCATTAAAAGAAAACCATGTTTGTTCTGTTTATTCAGCCAACTGCTCATGGCCAGTAAGGAGCTCCCTTAACATCCAGTGCCCCATTCATTTGTGTGTTCTAACTGACCACCACTGGAAATTTAGAACAGGTAACTCCCTTGAATATTTACATGCTTGCTCTACAATGTCTAAACTGTCATAATTCTTTAGACGCCCTAAGGAGTTTAGATGACAGTAATTTGCGTGCTGAAGCTAATCAGGCAATGCTACATGCTGTTAGTAATTGCAAGCTCCACCTGTCTGCAAGCAGGAGGATCTCTGCATTCATCATCTGTCTCCTGCTGACTCAGTGTGTGCTTGATACTCATGATTGATGTTATTTTAAAAGGATCAACTCCTCTCATGGGTCTGACTCCATGTCACCCCATGCACCAGGAAACCTTTGTGCAGCAGGATTTTGATTAAAGGCCCATCAATCATCGTTTGTTACAGATTGCATTTGTTCCTTTTTCTCAAGGCCCTCAGTGGCGTCACTTGGCTCTCCATTAATACGAAGAAAGTACAGGAGTCAGGTGTGTTTGGTCGGGGTCTGATGACAGTGGAGGAAGCTACTCTCAGCAATGCAAAGGTCAAAGGGTGTACTGATGAGAAAGCATTGTGGGGGAAGAAGGACTGATCTCAGAAAAGTCTAGTTTTTAGTTTTAATGAAAATGACACATTTCAAATTTTAATATTGCAAATCAGTGTTGGATATTTAGCGACGAAGTGTGTGGCAGCCACAACCAAGACATTTTTAAAAAAATAGCTAATTGTAGAAAAACCTACTGACATGTCTTAAGCACAAATAAAGCCACATGATTTACTATTTTCAGATGTGATCTTTATATGAAATGGTAAAGAGTGGTCTATTTTTTTTTTGCTTTACAATGTCTTGTTTTTACCTCTCCATGAATAAATAAAAATAAATATTAGATTTAGGTCAATATCTTCTCAAAACAGTATCTCAGCATAATTGTAAACTTTCTTTGATATAACTTTAGATGCATTTCATTTTTGAATGTCTGGTTCCTGTCACTACCACTGTGTACAGTTCTGACTTATTCTTTGCTTAATGGGGACATACTTAATGATGTTTTCAGTTTCCTGTAAACACTTTGTATGCATTGTTTTTTTTTTTAGGTCAGTTTCACCCAAGGCTGTTTCAGCTGTCTAAAACATAAGAAACTCAGCATTTTACACACATATGTTTTCATTATTTTGAATGATACTGCATGCAGTTTTGTAATTGTCATAAATCTTCCATCTGCTTTAGGGCCTGAGCTAAATGTTTGAAGTTGTGTTTGTTTTACATGTTACTATCCATGATAACAGAAATTGTTTTTTTTTCCAGACGTTCCTTTGCTTAGAAATAATATGAAGTAATTAAAACACCAAAAAAATGTTCCCAATTTTAGGTCAATCAGTAAGATTTAATGGTGATTTAATATGGGATAGAAATAAGCATTTCACTTCAAAGCACTCTGGTGGACTTTGTTTATCATACCCATTAAACTGTGCAGAACATTTGAAAAAAGTGGTTTAATTTCCCTTTAAGACTGCTGATTTTCAAACAAAGTGTTTGTAACAGTGGGTTATGGTATGACCAACTTGAACACTGGGAAGTCATATTCATTTTCCCAGAAATGTTATATTTCAGTCTTTAAGATAATGTTCTTTTTCTTGGTGTTGGTTATAAGGGTTATGATGGCACATTATTGCTTTTTTCTATCGTTCAGTATTCAGACCCTATGCTTTTCACCACTTTTACAAGTGCTCATAATAATAAGACTTTTATTTGCCTGTTTCTTATGCAACTTTTATGTATTTCCTTATATGCTTGAGGTATGTGTCTGAAGTGTAGAGCACCACTGGACCTCCCTTTGATATACAGTAATCAAACAGACAATTTTCTATTGTACCGCTGATGTATTTTCATACAGAATGATAGGCATTTTACACTGTAAGAATTACACAAAATAGAGCCCATGCACGGCACTCAAAACATCAATGAATTATTACAATGTGTTATACAGATACATAAAACATGACCATGTCAAAAATACTTACCTCTCAAATAGAGTTTAAACAAAGCTGGAAGCTGATTTAGCTTTCCTGTTTTGTTCTGTTTGTATGTTTTCTCTTAAACAAGGCTACTCACACACAGTCACTTTGACATGCAGTAGATCAGACGCTCTCCAATTTCTCATGAAAAAAGTCCCGAGTGTTTGCTGCTTGATTGAGTGTGTGCACGTTCTGAGTGACCTTTTGTTGAGATGTCTCACTTTTTCCCATTTTCCCTTGACACTGTGATTTGGGCTGTGCTCCCTTGTTCTGTACAGGAGCCTAGATGCATCAGTCAGGGTGATGGAGGAGTCTTAAGAGAGTTGCAGGAGCCTTGACTTCCACTAGCATTTCCCTGACCACTCCACTGGAAAAGAGAGGTGAGGGAGAGAGGATTAGGTTAGGGCAGATTGCTGACCCCAGTTTATACCAGTGGGAAAAGGTTATGCCAAGACAACCACATGAGCCTCTGAAAATGCACAGATGACATTTAACTTTTCAGCTCTTAGAATAGTAAAAAACAACAACAACAAAAAAAACAATTAATGTAATGTAACCTTAATGTAATTTTATGGTACCAAACCTGATCTTGTAATGAGAAAATACATATGGAGGCAACTTGTTAAAAATGAAGATAAAAATAAGTTGAAATTCCAACAAAACTACACTTTGCCACCCTAATAAGTCTACTCTCCCACCCAAATTCTACATGTTTTTTTTCCAGCTATGTATTCTTGCTTAACCTGTGTCCTAACCCTGCCCTAGGTCTTACACCAGTTTATTTTATGGATGTAGAATCCAGTCCCACCTAAAAGTCTGCCAGTACTTACTTAATTACTTGGAAATTTAAAACTGTTCACCCAAGCCAGACTTTAGTCCAGGCCCCTGGAGGACCCTCGGTAGTTGCGGTTGCATGTTGACAAATGTTTACTATTAGACATTCTACAAGCATACAGTGTCATTAGTGCAAATCACTGCTCTTATGCAGCATCAGCAACTATTTGACTGCCACCTTGTGGAGAATTTTCAGCCTGCTTAACATGAATGTGTTACAAGTAAAATTGTAGTCAATAACTCATGGTCCATACAGCTTGGACCACCTGATGTGTACGGCTCAAAAATATGACCACAAGTTGCAATTTTACCTCTCATGCTTACTTGCTTCAGATACACATTTTTTGTCTGATGGGAAACAAACAATTGCTAAATGCTAAAATCAATTAGTAGTTAGTAGTAAGTAGCATTTAACAAACTTAATTGTATTTCATAAATATACAGAAATGTAAAATTTCTACAGAATAATTGGGACAAAGTTAAAATATGATTAAAAAAAGCATGGGATGTAAGTAAGACTGGTTTGGAAGACTCTTATTCAGTTAAAAAAAGATTAATGTAAAATTTGATATCACATATTTGTTTTTTATTGCATTTTTGGAAAATATCCCAATTTTTCTGAACAAATGGGATTTGCATACTGGCTGTACTTCAGCTTAGGCTTACACAGCTTGCAGTGGAAATGCAATAGAATCTTGTTCTTTCTTACAAGTCTATAAGCTTTAAAGACTCTCCTCCTGCATGTTCATCACATTTTTTAAGGCTGTATTTTATAAGTAAATCCAAGCACTGCCCTCAGTTAGTTGACTAAGAGGTAGCAAACTAGTCAATGCAACCCCTAATGGGTAGTTGGTTTCACTTTTACCTAGCTATGACGACTGTGAATAAGTGTAAAGCTAAGGATGTTCAGTCTAATTCCTCTACACAGAAAAGGGAGTGGGAAGTGGAGCTGGGATATAACTACCAACTCAGCGCTTTAACTCAATTTTTCAAAATGACCCCTCAGTGCTGGACATCCCCAGCGGGTGTCATTTCAGCCCTGCTGTTAAATCAGCCCTCTGCCTCGTGGGACATGCCCATGATAGCCCTTCCTCCCTCACTTCTTTTAGGGAGTAAATAACATCTCTGATTGAATTTGCTTCCTTTCCTTGGCTTCTTCTTGACCTTCTGGGCTGGGAGAGCTTTTTTTTTTGTAAGCCTTTATATGAATAGAGCTTTAACAGGGTGTGTGTTCCTTTCTGTACTCTGCCATACACAAATGTGGAAATAAAATGCCTTTTGCTCACTGAAGAATGCAAAGGTTCAGAGTGTTTAACCTTGGCTGGAATGGCCAGGGATTTGAATTATTGAGGAACACAGTCTGCAGTCGTGCAATGCTGCAACTAAGATTTTCCAAAAGCAAGTAGTGCGCAAAAAGCCTGGAAGAGGGAGATGAAAATCTGATGTGCTAGTTCTTGAAAAGAGTCCTCGTGGGCCTATGTGGAGCCAAAAGAGCTCAGAGGTAAACACATACTGGCCATTACGTCTCAGTTGAGTCATTTACCTTCCTTAAGGCAGACAGCGTTCATCATTTTAAATATACCTTGTGCTGCATTCCTACATTCTCTCAATTGTTCCTCTGAAAGACATTAAAGATACTTTTATATAGCTAAAATATATATTTCATAGCTAATAGAATGTTATTGCACCAAAAGACTAACTCTACTAAACCAAAATTTGCAACCTATAAATTCTGCTGAACTTTTATTTATCTTTTATTTAACTTTTTCATATTTTGTTAATATACACACATTTTGAAATTGATGCATGCATTACAAAAAAGGATAAATGGGGCAAAATAGGAGTAAAAAGTCTATAGAGTATTCAAGTTAGACGACAATAAACATGGTATAATGATTAGGTATGAAAGGAGCAAACATGAGATTTAGCACACATAATTTTGTGATTCAGGGAAACTGGAGAAATTTTGGTCCATGTGGGGCAAGCCTGTAAGCTACTGTTGAATGTGCATGTCCTTTGAACAGTGAGAAGCTAATGCATGAGAAACCTTCATGGTACTGTAATAGTCACCTTGACTCAGGAGTAAACTGGAAAACCATTGTCAAGAAATGTTACATGGCACTGTTCAGAGAGAAAGCTATACATCAATTCTATGCACAAATGCCAATAATTTGTGTGTAGGTGTCATTGATGCAGAATTCAATTGAGGAATTTTAGAGAGACATATGCTGCCATGAACACAATGTCTTTTCCCAGGATGTCCATGTTTATTTGAGCAAGACAATGTTAGGTTTTATTCTGCAAGTGATACAACAGCCTATCTTTGTACACAGAGTGCATGTGCTTGACTGGCCTGCTAGCAGTCCAGATCTGTCTACAATTTAAACTAGAGCATTGTGAATGAAAGAATCAGACAGCAGTGAACATGGAAAGCTATACCAAGCAAAATGGGCAAAAATTCTGTTTGCAAAACAGCAACAATTATTCTCCTCAGTTCAAAAGACATTCCAAATTATTATAAAGTAGTATTAAAGGGAAAGGTGATGTAACAGTGGTAAACACATCTCTGTTTTGCATGCATCAAATTCTACATTTGTTTATATTTAGAATAGAATAGAATAAAATAGAATAGAACTTTATTTATCCCCTTTTGGGGAAATTAACTTGCTACAGCAAAATATACTGTTTTATACTAGTCTGTGAAAACATTAGAAATATCTTCTTTGCATATTTGGCAGTTAAATAATTGCTTAAAAAATAAATAAATTACAGTATTTGTGTTTTAATTGCATTTAACAAAATTTTTCCAACTTTTCCAAAAATTGGCTTTCTATTTGAAAAACCAGGATTAGCAGTTATAAAACAAAAAGTCTGATTAATATGTACTGTTAAAGCTCATATCTTGCTGGTTGCTTTAATCATATGGTATGATTTATATAAATATAAATTTCATCCAAAGTTATTGATAAAGCCTAAACATACTGCAATATTATTTGTAAACGATATTGTTCAGCTCTACATTTATTCAATGACACTCATATGCGATATGGCTCTTGCTTTTCAGGATTACCTCTATGAGCGGGTGCCAATGGGCGATGGGCTTGCGTGGATATGATAACATCTCATTCCAGTGATCTCGGCCCAGGGTCTCTGCCGTGTTCCCCACCCGGCACACACCAATTATCTCATTATGGCCTACGCTGTGGAAAAAGAGATACATGCATTCTTAAAAGTTCAGCCCACAAATTCAGATCATAGAGAAATGAATGCAGTCCACTTTGCTATAGTTAAGGTGCTTTGCTGCCCCACCCCTGGAAATACAGTAGTATAGAACCAGAAGTCAGTTACCTGAAAAAAAAATGTTTTTAAGTTGTAAATTCTCTCTCAGTAAATACATTTACAGTTTGCATTCACTGGTTTGGCTCAATGTAGTTTGGGAACCAGGTCTCATTGGATGGCTGCTGGAAGATTAATAGCCATCCTCTTTCAGAGTGGGAAGAAGGTTACATTTTTTTCTGTTTATTAGTAAAGATTGATGTCAAGCAGTCAATGGTAAATGATCATTGTCATATACTCTTGCATTACCAAAATATTACTACTATTTTTATTATGTTGTATTACACTGTTTAACACCCCCAGCTTACATTTGCATTGTGTGTACATTTAATAATACATGGACTAATAAGAATGGTTCTTAATGACTTTTAGAGTTAAATGCTTTTAAATTAGCAATTATTAAATTTTTATGTCATTTTTATGTCTCCTATAATGTTACTATACATACATAGATACAACATTCAATATACAAAATACAATACACAATGTTTTTTATTTATTTAACATTTAGGTCATAATTAAATTTTAGGTAATGAAGGCAGAATAAAGACTAAAAATAAAAAAAATTTAAAATACAAACTAAAAATTATCATTTCTACATGGTACTTGGAAAAACTTTTGAACAGGAATAGGACCTTTATATTATCTATGGTTTTTTTAATCTTTAAAAGAAGTTCGTCACATTGGCACATTTACATTATTATTTTTTTAAAGGGCTATATGATGGAAAATTTTAATTTTCCTGCTTTTCAGATATAATTTTTAATCACTTTTTCTAAATAACACTCACTCCCTACTATAAACAGTTAATACATGGAAATAAAGCTTTTTGTCACAAAATTACAACTTATATATTCTCCATATAATCCATATATATGTGCTTATTCAGACTGCTGCAGTTCACCCATTCGCACTGGAGTTATAGGAATGTCTCAGTCCCATCTGTTTTTACTAAGGTTCTAACATGCCATAGGTAGAACAGACCATAGGTAATTTACCTATATTGCTCTTAAAAGCTCAGTTACAAAAACAACCAGCTGAAAAATAATAATAGTAAAATTATTCATGACCACAAAGATTAAAAGTGGAAAGGGAAAAAAAGTAAAGTACAAAATACTGTAGAGTATGAGCCCTTCAAAGAACTATCCATGGTTCTATGAGACTGTGTTTCCCAGTTCATGCGCAAGAGGCCAACTGCCCAACACATCATAGTGTTTTCTCTGTTCCCAGCACATCTGATCCAATGTTAAAGCAGGGAAAACACTAAAATGTCCACAGCAGTAAGTCCCTGGGACCAGAATTAGGAAACACTGCTTAAGGGAAATGGCAGTTCTCCAAAGAACACTTTTTAGCACCTTTAAAGAACTTCTGCAGATCATAAAGCTTCTATTCCAAATTAAATGTGTTTTCTGGAAACTTTTATTTCTAAGAGCGTAGGTGTGCAGCAAGCACTCTCAAGCTCTAGGTTTCACCACAGTCCTACTGGCAAAGGGTGAAATTTACAGCAGTGCACACTAGAAGAACCTCTGGGAGAGAAGTTGCTCCAAGCTTTTAAGGCCACCACAGTTTTATTTAAATACAATCTTTAAATTGCTTGCTATTGTCTTACCCAGAGAATTTCTTTAGAAAAGCTCTCTAATGTCCCAGGACTCGGCATCATAGAGCTGATCTTGTTTAAAAACTAGCCTGCTACTTGCAGCAGTTTGACTGAGGCTTTAGTGCTTTGGGCCAGTGTGTATTGTGGGGAGGCTGAGAGGTCTACAGGATGGGAGGGTAACAGTGTTTGGCAGATTATATCATCTCATAAAATATTCACTCCTAACAACACTAGGAAGCTGAAGCCTAGTCCATTTCTTTCTTTCTTTTTTTCTTCTTCTCTCTCTCTTTCTCTTTCTCTCTCTCTCTCTCTCTCTCTCTCTCTCTCTCTCTCTCTCTCTCTCTCTCTCTCTC
>JBBPDA010000034.1:12406001-12428610 GCA_037974385.1 Arnoldichthys spilopterus | reverse complement strand
TCTCTTTCTCTCTCTCTCTCTCTCTCTCTCTCTCTCTCTCTCTCTCTCTCTCTCTCTCTCTCTCTCTCTCTCTCTTTTTCTTTTTCTCTCTCTCTCTCTCTCTCTCTCTCTCTCTCTCTCTCTCTCTCTCTCTCTCTCTCTCTTTCTTTACTTCTTTTTTGTTGGCTTCCATGGCCCATTATCAGTTCATCTTATACTGCAAGTGATGAGTACTTCTCAAACTGGCCTGCATGATATAAATCTCTTGTCATCTCTAGAGTTCACAGTGTGTTTCTCTTCACTTATGCTGTAGGAGCGTCTAAATGCACTTAGCCAAAATATAAAAATATCTTCTTTTTTTTTTTAATGAGACGCCTCTTTACTTATGACTTTGACCCTGAGTGCAGGCTGACAGCAACTCCCTCCACTTCAAAATATATTCATCTGCTCCCCAGAAAGGAACAGGGAAAAGCTACTTTTGGTTATTGAATTGCATAGAAGAGGCGTGTTTCTTACCGATCATAGTCCATCACTGCTATTAAAAGACTTATTTGGTCTATGTTCTCTGGAGGGACATCAAAGACTATGGCTTCGTTGTAGACAGGGTTAAGTGTATTTCGTTTAGTGGATGTTTTCCTCTTCTTCAGTCTTCGTCCATCACACATGAGGGACACCTTAACATAAGGATCTGGAATGAAGCACAAACATCAAACTGATCTCAGACTACAATTATCCCATTTCGATGAGTAGTATACTGCATGTCATCACTGTAAAACCTCATATCTCCAGAATATGTAATGGTTATAAATAAACTGCCTAATGGCTGAAACATTGCTTTATCATAGTTTTGAAATGTTTCTGGCCTTACAATAGTCATGGTGGAGGGCTAAATGCAGACACAGAAAGTTCACATCACCAACATTACACATACAAACTCAGAAGACACATGCGGGTTCACTGGTGTTTTTGGATAGTGAATAAAATGGTTATGTTTGTAAATATGTATAATATATAAATATATATAATATATATAAATAATATATACATACAATTAAAAAACTAAATGTCAATAGTATAGATATCATAAACCTGAGCCACTAATTTTCTCTACAATTAATTCTTCTTTACTACAAGTGGTGAATGGAAGCTGGAGGATGCATGATCTGGAAACTGGAGGATGCATGATCTGAATCTGTTTTGTGAGATCAGAGGACATTTCTCACTCTGTAGGAGATCAAGCCACTGCTTCTAAAGGCAGCAGGGTAAAGGTTTTGGCTTAACCAAAATATGTTTAACCAAACAAAACCCTGTAGTATGTACAAAGTTATCTAATAAAATAGAGTTTGAAATGAAGATCCTGAATACCAGAGGCTCCTGTGATGTCCATGGCTTTTAGATTTCTGGCTTTGATAATTGTAATGGTCAGTCGGCCAGCAGTTGGAAGATAGCAGAGAGAAAACATCAGGTCACCCAAGTCCACGTTATCCTGCAATGCAACCACAACACATTGATACTTGACAACTGTGCCCCATTAATTTTTAAAGAGAAATCCTTAAGAATAAATGTAGTGACAGTTTGAGGGGAATTCTATTGATTGTTCATGGTTTTTGCATAATTCAGTGTTTGAGATGTAAACAAAGTCATTCTGAGAAACTTGACTTAGACTACTTTGCAGCTGTGGTGATGGTAATGGAAAGAGTTGTACATCTGCAAAAACATCTTTAGGGACTATTTAGTGTTATATATGGATTTGGTAGAATGAAGTAGAAAATATTAAATAATGTCTTAGGCATCAGGCAGTGTATTCAAAATCATTTCCTGCAATAACATTCTAAATGTGGGAGCATTTAGAGACGCTAAACTCTTCAGACACTTGGTTCCTATCACCACTACTGTGAACAATTCTTAGTTTCTCTAGAATTGAGCATTTCATATCAAGCTACTCTGAACAACTTTGATTACATTTCATCCTACCATTTTAATATGTACAAATCTGAAGAAATTACTGGAATCACTTATACTTTCTCACAAAACACAAAACACCTTTAGTGTGTTGTGACACAATGTGTTTATTAAATTACTGAAAACATGTTGAGTATTTTCAAATGGTATATGGCCATTCAGGACTTTGATATCTGAAATTTAGAGTCATCATTGTAGAAACATTATATGGTTGCTTACATTTTGTTCTGCCAGCCAGTTAATAGCTCTCAATTTTTATTCAACACTGGATAAGCAACACCATTCTCTAAAGTGTCAAAAATCAGCCAGATGTGTTTTCTAACTGGAGTAGAGACAGCACACAGTTGCCTGTAATTGTGCTTAAAAACTTCAGACACTTTGGATGCATGTAGCACGTTCCCCTAGCTGACTCTTATGGGTGGGCTCAATGTGGGAACAGCTGAGCATTTTGAGGGCTGTTCCCACATCAGGGAATCCTGCTTCCCCTACTCTAGTTTTCCTTTCTCACCCTCATGCAGAGACCTGCTTTCTAATTAACACCTCTCTAAAAATAGCACAATTTTCACAAGAACGCACCATGCCATTCACGCAAACTCACTGATACTAATGCAGAGAAAAAAATGATTGAGAAGAGTGAAGGCAGGAGAACTTGGTGTTTAGCTTGGAGGTCTTGAATAACATTTGCATTTGTTTAAGGATATTTAAGTGTATGGTTTGATATGAACCCAAAGTATAGCGGTTGAGAAACTGGGAGATATTACAAAAAACAATATTTTGAATATTCAGAGAGAATGCTTAGATAAAACAGGAGATTGTAGTATTCAGCTTTCACTTGGCATCTGACTTCGGTTTTGTTATGTGTTATGTTAGTGTACAGTTTCACATTATCCTGGGGTGTAGAGCTTTTGGGTCATATTAAATGTTGCATGGATATTTGTTTTGCCTGATTATTTGTGCTGAGCACATCAGTATGAGTCTGCAAATAGAGCTGGGACATTTTTACTGGACAATATAAGCTTTTTTATGTAAGTAGTCTAGTTCAGAAACAAACCCCTCTTGTAAAAATCTTCAGTAGGGGCTGTTGCATCCAACTTTCTCAGTCCAGCTGCTCAGCAGTTTCTTCAAAATGTTCATTTTACTTGATAATGCATAGTTCTGATTTAGCATATAGATTATAATGCTTAAACATACTTATTTTTCTTCTAGTAATGCACAGATGACATTACTGCAGTGCTAATCTTTTATAAGGCACTAACTGCTCCAAACGAGTACGTTTCTAGATTTACGGTTGTACATATTATTTGACACCCCTGATCAAATGAGAGGTTTTGCTGATTTTTTGAATGCAAAATATATACATTCTGTACATTATTTCAGCATCTTAACAGTACCTTTGGATTAAAATGTGCAGAAGTGTGTTCTCTGTAGATGACACCTAAAAATAAAATTTGACCAAATACCACTGGCTGTTTTGCAGTAATACCATAAAGCTTTAGATTATCCATCTGTATACTTTCTCCTGTCTGGAGTCTAAGCACCACTGACACAACAGGATGAAAAAGGCAGGATATATAAGCCATTAAAATGTACATAAGTCATAAATCACTGTGTATGTAGCCTAAATGGATTTCTAATGCAGCCAGGCTTTGCCCAACCACACAGCTGCCAGAACTTCCCTGCTCTCCCAATTATTCACTGATATATGTTAATGGAAAACACTCCACTCCACTCTGGACTCTATGGTAACATTGCCAGTAGCATATTACAGGCTGTATCATGACTATTACTAAGTGTCTGATCACTCAGAACCATCTTAATGCACTCATACCAAAGGCTAATTGTCATGTCAGATCTTGAGGTAAAATTTGATCTGGCATGCTGAGCTGAAAATTACAAATCTTAAAGGAATACTTCACCCATAAAAACTAGCCTAAGGCTCAAACTGTGGTTGTCCCTCCTATCAAGCTAGCTCACCTAGCATTATAGATACTGTTCCATGAAATCATTCATATGGATGCCTAGGTTGCCTTTTTGAATGTTATTTATGGCATGTACTGAAAAACTTACATATTAGTTAAAGAAGAGGCCATCTGGCCCAGGCCAGGTAGAACCCCATTTCCAGAAGAGTTGGGATTTTTAAAAAATAAAATGCAATAAAAAATATAAACATATAAAATGGACAAATTTAACGCTTGCAACACTCTTAAAAAAAGCTGCGACAGAGGCATGTTTACCACTGTGTTACATGTATTTTCCTTTTAATTTCACTGCTTAATCATTATTTAAATGAAGAGACTAACTATTGCAGTTCTGCAGATGAAGTTTTTGATTATTCCTGCTTCATACAAAACTTTGGCTGCTCAGCAGTTCGTGGTGGCCATTGTCTAAATCTCCTCTTCACAGACCTCCATACATTTTAATAGGAGATAGATCTGGACTGCTTGCAGGCCAGTCAAGCACATAAACTCTTTGTCTATGAAGTCATGCTGTTGTAAGACATGCAAAAGAAGGCCTGACAGAGTCTTGCTGAAATCCCAATGGACATCCTGGGAGAAGATGATACCTTCATGGCAGCATGTGTTTCTCTAAAATCCCATTATTCACTTCACATCAATGGTACCACCACACAAATTGGCAGCATGTGTGCATAGTTTCTCTCTGGACAATAAAGTTCTGCATTTGGCTGCATTTAATTATGCAGCAGTGATCCACCTTGATGGCAATCTTTCTAATATCCCAGAATATGCCGTCACATCAATAGGAACATTACACACAAGTCAGGTGCAGTCTGAGTGGTCTGATGTGAAATCTTTAATGCATCTTTTTGAATATTCTTTCATGAAGTTAGGAACAAAGTGGTGAGCCAAGACCCATTTTGCTTGCAGAGACTTGTATTGTATGTAAGTCTTGGTGAATGCTTTTTTCATAGCCAATCATGATACCTCAGCTTACCTGCTTGTTGTGAAATTTGAATATTCTATAAACTTTTTTTTCTTGTCTCTGTCCCAACTTTTTTTAGGCATATTTCAGGCCTTATATTCAACATTTTCTTATATTTATAAATTACAAACAACTTGGCTATTTTTTGTTCTTTTCAGTTAAATGTATAAATTGCAGATTTATATTAAATTTTTTCAAAATGTCCCAGTTTTTCCAGGAAACATTTGAAAACTCATTAGATAATTATATTTTTTAAATTCACTTGCTGTCTACCCAGAACAAAATCATAAGCTAAAGGTAGCCAGCTCAAAGATTTTTTGTTACATGAACAGGCCTCATCATGCCACTGCAGGGCAGTTCACATTCAGCTTGTCTTTAGAAGGTGCTAATAAAACAGTACTGCTGTTATGTTTGACACTTGCAAATGCATCCACTACTGATGTGATAGTTCAGTCAGATTAACCCTCAATGGCCCCTAGCAATGCTGAACAAAACAACTGGCTCATACATGCTTTACAGGAAAAAAGCCCTGCAAAGAAGCCGCAGGGCTTGAAATTCTATCTAACATCTGTGCATGTGAACCCCACATATGGCATAATATTTCAAATGTAAGAAAAAAAAAACATTAACTAATGATTGAGTGTAATCTCTGAAAGATTTTTTTGGTACTTGAAAGTCTTATGATTAAAAAAATCGATAGGCCTTATGGTCAGGAGATCACATATTTAGTCCCCTGTGATGCCACAGCCATCCGTGGCAAAGAGTCCAAGAGAAAATAATTGGTCTCACTTTCAGGGGAAAGATGCACCCCCAAGTTCTATACTAGCCAATGAAAGTGTCTGTTAACTGATGTAACAGGTTTTCTTCCAAGCATTTTGAGCTGTCCAATTTCTTAGTGTTGGCGCCTGTTTGAATAGATGCCATGTCGCATCATGTGTGTCAGAGGAAGCATACGTTAACCTTCAAACTGCATGCTTGCTAGCACTGTGTGATGGGGAAGATCTATCCAACAGGAAGGAACCAGCCACTACTAGCCCAGGGCAGAATTGGGCAAAAATGTTTAAATTAAGGACAGAGACCAAAGATTTCCAATAAATTTCAGTTACTGAATGAACCAAAAGATCAGTTTCAGATCAACACAAAAAGCCAATGTCTGCTAACACTTCAGTAAGCTAATTTCTGGTTAGCAAATCCAGTCTCTCTGCCCAAGTGTATCCGCAGAGCACTAAGGGCCTGTAATGATAAATGGGTGCCGTTGTGGGCAGTTCAGGACCCACAGGTTTCTCTCTCTGCAGGAGGTTTCATTTATTTTCTCAGTACTGAAAGGTCAGGGGCGCTAGCTGCAGAGAGAAGCTCATTATCAGAGCAGGTCTCCCGACTGTGCCTGCCAGGCTGGGAACAGCGTTCATTACCACCCAACTGGGAGGGAGTACATAGTGCTGGAGCTGGTTAGTTACAGGGGGTCTTTAAATCTTAAAATACAGCGGATCAGTTACATAAAGTTAAACAGAAATATATGCAGACAATCAGATACTGTAGATCAATTATAAGTAATTTGCTCAGACCTTTTAAAGGGACCTTAAAGGCAGGCAGTATCATCATCAGACTCTATTTCACATGTTGCTGCCATAGTGTTAAACTACTGCTCTTATTGATAGAGCAACACTGTTGTTTTCTCTCTGCTTCTATAGGGAAGAACTAATGTTCTTGTTACTTGTCTCTTATTTCAGAATCTGGTTTTACTTTTGTTGTTAACTGATGGAATATAATACATAAAATATCCAGACAGCTGTAAACAGCTCAACATCATTTAAATTTTTTCAAAATATCATCATCTAGAATGCAAATGGTGCATAGGGAAACTTAGTGTATCAGATTTTCTTTATAGTGGAGGAGAAAGAAACCATATATATCTAATTTTTGACAAAGGGCTTAAACATCACTTGAAGAATATATTGTCCAACGGCTAAAAGCCAGATTATGTTGATAAACATGTAAATAGCCTTCATTCCACATGGATGTGGGGCATTGTGAGTACGAAAATGCTGGAATATGAGCACGAAATTCTAGCTAAATCGCACCTATTTGATTCAGTACAATACAATACAAGGACAATGAATGACATGTATTTAAATGTTACAAATCAATGAGGCATTACGTTCTCAGGAATCTGCCACCTTGATATCATGGCTGGTCAACAAATTAAGGCCACTGAACACATCATTACTGCATGGTGTTGCTGAGCCATCAATGGAGATCAAAGAATTTGTTGTAATATTAAATATACCTTGTGTTCTTTATTTCTTGGGCACTGTAATTAATGTCTAGGGATAGGCCCACTATAAATAATGCTTCCTCATGCTGGCAGCGTGCTTTCCATTTAAAACATAGCTCTCATTAGCAAAAAGGGTGAAAGGGTCGGCTGTTTTGCGACAAATTAAAATCAGGAATTAGAGCATCCATTTTTACATCAATACAAGTCCTGCCTGCTTCGTTACGATGACAAATGGGTCGGCTAGTACAGCAGAAAACCAGGCGAGTTTACTAAGTGAGAATGCTTTGAACACCTTGGTTTGGCTCAATTTTCCACTCTGTCTGTAGAATAAGTCTCAATTTAATAATTCAAAGGTATCGATTTGTTGTAGTGTGTTAACGATAGAGTGCAAAGCAAGGTGACATTCCCCCTAGACCTTCATGACAACGCACCCTGCTCCCACTCTGGTGGGGTGAGCCAGCGCCTGAGTTTTTAACCCGGTGCAGATGACTGTAGCACTTACTCTCTTTGTGCGAGGGAGACATTAATGGCTGGACCTTGCAAAACCACCCATTCCTCTAAGCCTGGCTAATTCAATTACATCCTTCCATCTGTAGACTATAGGATAACAGTCGCCTCCATTCTCATAAGCACTTAAATCAAGTCAGTGGTGAAATTATGGTCACTTGTGCGCTGTCAATGAAATTACAGAGCAGTTGTGAAGAGGTTTAATATGGCTGAGAGAGAGTAGAGACGGTCTATCTTGTGCGATTATCCAGGCGCATCCAAGTCCCCCCGGAGCGCCTTCAGCCTTTTCACACTTTTGTAAGGGCCTCTTAAAGGGATACTTCACCCAAAAATGTTGATATAACTAGTAATGAATGAACACTTACAGGAACCCAGTTAGGATGATGTCAATAGGTGGGTTACCATTAACCTGCTTTATGCACAATTTGAAATTGCGAGCTATACAAATGAGTAATGGAAACACATGAATTAAAAAAAAGAATAAAAATGATCAAAACAAGGATTTTACACTTCATTGAGATGACTTTTCAAGTGAGTCGACCAAGCAGTATTGTACAAACTAAAATGAAAATGTTTTCCATTTAGATCACATGAAGCCAGATTAGAGAGATAGCACTGCACTTAATGGTTGGAACTGGTTCTTTCAGCTTTGCTATGACAGACGCCATGAGGGGACGTACTGCACTGCATAATTTATGAATTGTTGAGCGAGTCATTCAGAAAGTTTGTACCTACAGGGCCAAATCATTCTGAACAATGACATCCCAGAAATCCTCTATACACGACTGCTGCCAGACATAAGTTGGCTGCCTTTTCATTATTTTTCATGCATCACATGCTCGCTTCTCCTGTGTTCACATGCTACCATGGCTAATGCAATGCATGCAATCAAAATCGCCATGGCAAAATTAATAAGATCTTGCAAAGTGGTTGCCATTACATGGCCAAAGCCCACCCATTGTTCTTAGGACCCGGAAACGGAAGCGTTGTAGAAAATGGATGGATGGATGGATGCTTTAATAGAAGAATGAATGGTATTTGAAGTGTCTCCTTTTTTACTTTATATAGAAAGCATGTGATTCTACAAGATCTTACGATGGGCTGTTTGATGCTGCCTTCAGAAATCTGTGATGGACAGGACAGCATAATGTGACATTTAGCAAACATTAAACTAATGTGTGTAGCAGACTCACTTTAATTGATGTTAACAAGATTTCTGAAAAAAAAACTAACACATCTTCATTAATGATCATTTTCTGCTAGCTCCCTATGGGGTTATGGAACTAAACAAATGGAGTCATACATTATTACGTAATTTTGGCTGTTTCAGATTGAACACAGATATTTAAAGCTTGTGAAAGACATTCCATATTTGAAGTCAGTGATGTGTATAGAACTTTTAGAAGACCTAGAGTTATGTTTTGCCTAACCCAATCGGTCACACCCACTGGAAATCAGAGTGTTATTGGTTAATCCTTTTGTCACTTCTTAGTTTTGCTCGTGGTCAGTCTGACATGGTAGGACTTTAATCGGGCATCTTCGTTTCATGAATTTAGATCTATTGTTTCCAATCAAATTTGAATATCTCACTCTGTTACCCAGTCAGAGAAATGTGATGTTACAAACTGGTATGCTTTAATGGGTGCTACCAAAGATTAAAATAAACAGTGTGTGCACCTAGTGAATAGCAAAAACATACACAAACTGCTTAAGAACATGACTTTCGATGTATTTGTATAATTATTTAACTTCCTGCAATTATTTCAGTTCCTCCAGACATGTCATTACATTTTTGAGGCTCATAGGAGGGGAACTGTCTTCTGCAAAGGTGAGCCTGCCTGACAGCTCATTCAGTAGAACTAAATCATCATGATTGACCTTTTACTCTTCCGGATTAGAGATCCTTCAGTCTTTCTCCCTCTCTTCCTCTTACTCTCCAGCTGAGAGAAATGGATTGCCCTTTACATATATTAACTAGCTTGTGTTTTATTTATAGGGAGGGTTCAGAGGGTTACTTTAAAAATGTTTTCCGGCACAGTTCACTGATTACCTGTTAAAGGGCCCATATTATGGAAAACACACTTTTCTGTGCTCTTTTGAAATATGCTTCTTTTTAAATGCACAGAAATAAAACAACACTGCTCAAGTTTCAAAATATACAATTAATTTCCCAGCCCAGTCCATATAGTATATGCACTGATCAGCCATAACATTAACATCACTGACAGGTAAAGTGGATAACTTTGTCTATCTAGCCATTTCATTACAATTGAACCTGTCAAGGGGGTAAGATATATTAAGCAGCAAGTTAACAGTCAGTTTTTAAAGTTGATATGCTGAAAGCAGAAAAAATGGGTGAGTATAAAGATCTAAACTACTTTGACCAGGGCCTTATTGTGATGACTTGACGAGTCAGAGCATCTCCAAAACATCTCCAGGTCTTGTAGTAGTTAGTACCTACTAAAAGTGACTCAAGGAAGAACAACTGGTGAGTTTTCAACAAGTCATGGACACCCAAGGCTCACTGATGCATGTGGGAAGTGAAAGCCTGTCTAGACCAGTCCCAGAGAAGACCTACTGTGGTTTAAAAAGTTAATGCTGACTCTGATAGAAAGGTGTCAGAACTTACAGTGCACCACAATCAGAGCTGTTTCAGTAGCATGAGAGGGGACCTTCACTGTATTAGGCAAGTGGTGTTAATGTTATGGCTGAGCCCTGCCCACTCATGCTGAAATTATGAAAAGCCAGTATTTTATTTTTTTGAATGATGCATGACAGAAGATGGCCTATCTACTGATATATTGATCGCTTGAAGCTCATGCTAACTGTTACAACTTATGATCCAAACTTGACTAGCTATTTTGCACAAAAACAGTGACCAGTTGTATATGTAACACAAACTAGCTATTATGCATTATCTCACTGCCTTTTTTTTTTATCTGCAAAGCCAGTTGAAAGCAATCTACACCTATTGCCATCACTGTTTCTCTGAAGTATTTTCGTCTGACTAGCTAGCTAACATATTTACAGTTGAAGGAGCCCATAAATGATGCATCAATGGTGTGCAAAGTCAGTGACTGTTGGGGACAAAAAGGACTAATAGTGAGACTGTATTCATTAAACTTAGTAGGATACGTAATGTACATAAGCCACAGAGGTCCTCCCAGCTAATCAGGAACTATCTTGCTAATATAGCACTCTTGTTAGCTACAGCTATGATGAAACTTGGACATATGTACCGCTGGGCCTGTGTGTGCAAGCAATTTAATTTGGTCTAATATAACAAGATAAATAGAGACATTTTTGAATATTTCTGCTTCATTTTGTGCATCGTAACTTTTCTTCATTCCAGATTTACCTTCTAAAATGTTCAATTCCCAAGTTTAAATCTAAGAAAATAACACATTTTCAGAGTGGAAGATTTTTGTGCCCCATTGTAGGCTCGATGATTGGTTTAAGTTACTAACGTGAGAATGTAATCACATTTTTTAAAAATCATATATTAGAATAAGGCATGCACAGTTTGGAATAAAATTATTATACTGAAATTAATGCCACCTCAGCTTTACATTCTTGTCTTGTTCTGCAAGGTTACCTACCCTTCAAACTGCACTCAGGGGAAAGATCTGGATTTCCTAGCTGAGCCATTTAGACCTTATAGTCGATATTGCCTGATATAAGTCAATCAGACACAGCCGGGAGCTACCCCTCTATGTTTAGCTCTTTTTTTGTGAATTATGGGAAGCTTTCCATCCTGTCTTAATTTTTAATGTCTAAATTAGACTGTCTGCACAAGAATAAAGGCCTATATCACCTACAATGAAAGTTAAATTTGACATAAAAAATAATATTTAGCTTAACATGGGTCAACATTGTAAGTTAATATCACTGCCACAGTAGACACATTGTTTGTCATGAGAAAAGTCATGGGAGTTTATTTCTCACCAAAGTGCCTTGTCTCATTGTTTCATTATTTGTTTCTGAAATAAACGGCAGTAAATTCTGTAATTGAGCTGCATTTTGCAATAATTATTTCTGAAAAACATTTTAATATAAATGTGACAGTAGCTAAGAGGAAAAGGGAAAAACTATAAATGAATATAATAGCACAGGTCAACCAATGATAATGTACAGTAACCACATGCTACAAACAACATATAAAGGCAGAGCAGGTCAGTGTTTTCATTTCAGTTCTCATTGTTAATCTAACTGAAATCTGCTTTCAGTTAGGTCAACAATGAGTAAACACATACAGGCAATAAAAACTGTTGACGTTAAATGTCTTTCTTAGTTCCTTAAAGACGGGCTAAAGCAAGATTAGGCTAAAAGGAGAAATATTGAATATTTTAGTGGCTCTCAAATCCAAATCACCTTATGCTTTTGCTGATTCCTGGAAGTTAACTGAGCAGTTTGTTCAATAAATATTAAACACATTATACCTTCAGTACCTTTCTTTTAATAAGTCTTCTCACTTTAATGCTTAAATTAAGGTACAACAGCTTAATGTTATCGTGTCATGATTTGGGGTAGTTTCGGAAGCAAGTGCCCAGGCGTACTTTAGAAGAGAGTATTTAATTTAAACGCAAAATAACATACACGACAAAACACGAACTCATTAACAAAAACACGACACGCACTGACTTTGACCATGGCTATAAAACATGATGGAGACAGAGACAACAGTAACAACAGCGGTAGACAAACAGGTACAACAGAGAATCCACAACACTAGACCAACCAAGGAGACTAAATAGACAAAGTAAATCAATGACACCTGACTGACAATCACGGCACATGGGACACAGCTGGGGGGCGTGGCTTACACGAACACGAGGGACAAGACACGTGGCAAAGTGCAAACAAAAACATGAACACGTGAAACACGAGGGCATGGTCGTTACATATCCTTCTAGACTACATTTACATTTTAGATCAGTTTCTTCAAACAAAACTTTTCTCACCCATCTTCCAAGTCACCAAGCCTTCACTCTGATTCTATACATTTAACCACCAGTTAACCATATTTTAATGAAAGGTTACCAATCTCCTATTCCATATGGCATGTTAAATATACAATCAGGGCCATGGAAAATAATTTATGTATTTACGTATGTAAAACTTTGGGGACTACTAGTGCCTCACTGTGTGTCCCCAGAGATACGGCCTATATATGAAGGCTGCAAAGGCCTGTGATGCCTCTGCTGCTGTCACTTTGAAGTAGACCCACAATATTAAAAATCCCACTGGCTCTTGAGGAACCCCCACTCAAACACTTTTTTAATACTCAGAAGCAAACTTTATAGAACTATGATACCAGAAAGAGTGGAAGGCATTATTAATAAGTCATTAATTACAAATTTAGAGTTGTGAATAGACAAAACACATGAATCTTTTTATGTGTGAATTATGATCAGTGAAACATGTATCTAAAATTAAACTATTTGAAGTGTATCAATGAAATGAAAAGGCGTGTATGTTTTTTTTTGGGGGGGGGGGCGTTGGGTCAAGGGAATTTACAAGAATTTGATAGGTTAATCTGGGAGTATTTTGTATAGGCTTCTTTTGGCATGATGTTCATGGCAATGCTGATGGTCATTTTATGCAGCTGACATAGAGGTTGCACTTGTTTGCAAAATTAATTACACCTAGACTATGACTGTTCTAAAGTTTTAAATCAGTGTATATAAAACCATTTTTTTGCAGCAAAAATGTACAGGGCTGGTTGTGTTTTTGACCACTATATAGAAATATTTCATGCATGCCGTTATATCTCTATAAACTTTGCAGGCTATACTGTAATCTACAAAATCTACAAAATGACCTGGAAATTGTTTTCAGTTCAGCAGGCCAACAATGAGCAAACAAAGTTAAACAAATGAGAGATATTGAATAAGAATGCTTGCATAATTATATTGTTCAAGAAGGGACCTATGTATTTCAGAAGTCCCATAATGTAACCCAGAGAAGCATATAAAATAATCATATTATGTTCATCCTGTGCAACCTCACAATCATTATTGGGACACCAGGGAGCTGTAAATAGTACTGAAATTCTAAGATGTGTTCAGAATTATGAACAGAGCCAGAGATGACTCTTAAGTGACTCCAAATGACTCAAGAATAGATGGCAGGCAAGTGACAACACTGTACAGTAGGTGAAGGTCACTGTTGTCACATTCAGTGAGTGGCAGAAAGACTAACTTTTATTGAGTGGCAACTTAAGCATTCAGCTCAAATGCCACAAAACAAGCAAAAAACACTCTAAAAATCCAACATGATAAAAAGCTATTGTGCAATTGACTGTACAAACATATTCAATGGGAAATGATTGTATGATCTTTGTACAGATTGCCCAAAGCTAAAGAAAAGACAAAAAATTATATTGTCAAAATGTATGTAAATTACTGTCTTTAGTAGGCTGGGGGACAGGGGGGGGGCTGTAAAACCTAGAGTAAAACAAATAATTATCTGAATTAAAGGCAGTGGGGCTTGATAGTGATCCTTACAACTTACCAAAGAACCAAACTGAGGGGGCGAATTTTGGTGGGAAAGTGTTGACTGCATACCCTAGTTTACCAGTGCAGGTTCTAATGCAGTTAATATCCTGAATGTCTAATATTTCAAAAGTGTGGATAAAATTTCAAGCCAAATAAATTGACAAAAAGTGTGAGTTAGTGTAAGTAAATTACATTACTTTACTTATTGCCTGTTAATAAAATTATTTTAAATGTTGGCATCTAAATACAGAACATCTAAACATAGAATATAAATATGAAACATCCAAAAAATGCCTTTTGGTAAATAATATTTAAATCCACATTTTAGAAATTGCTAATGTTGTGGGTTATATGAAAAGTTAGTCAAATCTTTTGAACAGTAGTGAAAACCCCTTGATTTTGCTTTCTAACAAAATTTTTGATGCAGGGTGTTTTCCTAAGCCACTTAGGAACCAGAACTGCGGAAATTGAACAGACACATTTAAAAAAAACTATTAGTGACATACTGTGATTGAATTGGGGTATATTTTATAAGATATATAGCAACATATATAGTATTAATGCTGTTTTAAGTAAGAATATATTAGACAGTATTGCTTGTTATATTATATTAGTCAAATTAGATCATGTATATGTGCATGGCTTGGGCTCCTTTTCTGAAACTGGTCTGGATTGTTAATTGTGGCATGTGTGTAGGTTTGGACACCATTTCAGCACTCAACACTTATAAGACACTGTTTGCCTGAAAATTTAATCTGTAAATCATTTTAGTAGGCAGCTGACAGCCTTTTTATTTTTGGTTTGGTTGTGTTATACTGTTGTTATGATTTTCTAGTTTATAAATATATTGATAGACTGGTTTATATCTATTCACAGATTTTAAAATATATTCATGTCTAGGGACAGTGGAGGCCATCTTTCATTTCTTGAGGTAGTTCAAAGTTGATAATAAATAAAAATTCTGCAATCAGAGTGGTAGAAATGTGTAATATTAACATTTGTTACATGCAGATTTTGTATTGATCTCTTACCAAATCAACAAAAGATGAAACTGGATCACAGGTACCCAAACTTTCACATACAACTGTACATCTGTTTGAAGATTTTCTCTACTGAATTGCATTTCTCAGTGAAGTACCACTGGTGGGGCATTCATTTACAGGTCATTTTCATTTTATTTTTTCCTATCTGAGACACATAAATCTCTGAAACCTCACAAAACATTCTAATTTAAGAGCATCTAAATGACACAGGTGTTGATGCAGTGTTCCTATGGGAATAATGTAAGACAGTAATCAATTTCCCCATAGAGCTAGATGCTACCCTGGAGACTGCACATCTGTGTGAATGCCATACCTCACAAGCTGCAGCTTCCTGTCAAAGCAAGGCCTGTCTTACCACATTGCATGTAGGTCACTTCAACATGGGCCTCCTAGTGCCATCATTAACTATGCACACAAAGTATATTTTTATGTTCTAACTCTCGAAGCATAAAAAGATCTGTGGTGATGGTTAAATATCGTCAAATTTTTCTACCCCTGCCAAGCTAAACTGAGCTGGACATGTTCTGCCCATACCAGAGGAGCCCAAATTTACATTTCCGTAAAAGTGCTGTTATGTCAAAGAAATAATGCCTCAGGAGAAGTAAAAGTAGCAGCCAACACTGGAAAAACTTTAGAACATTCTGCATCTATCTGCACAGGAATTAAAGTGTGTTAGACTCTGTCATTATCTTTTTGTGTTCTTTTGGTCTAAAATCAAAAGCTAAAGCTCCAGAATGAGTGGTGTAATCAACAACAATGTGGGTTACGAGAATAGAATGAAGAAGTAAATAAAAGATGGAATTAGCATCTGAACGTGAGTACCCGAGTGGAAGAAAAGTATTTTTAACTTAAAAATATAAAATATAAAAATAGAGAGCATGCACATGACATCACAACTGCAGCATACATTTTTTTTGTTTTTTTAAACCAGCTTTTTCTGACTAGTGCTAATTTCTGCTTTAGTGTCAAGCTAGTAGGGTGTTACCGCTGAGCTGTATTTCCACTGAATATAAGCGTTAGTTTAAATCCAGATATTTGAAGCTTGTAAGAAGCAGCAGGTATCATATACTTTTTTACTTTGTAAATCAGGCATCCCAGCACCACCACCCCTACAGCCCCAACCATTTGCTTATATGCAGAAAATATAATACATGCATGTAAATTATATTATATTATATTATATTATATTATATTATATTATATTATATTATATTATATTATATTATATTATAGTATATTATATTATATTATATTATTGTCACGTTTCTTGTGCCACGTTTATTCTGTTTTGGTAATGCCACGTGTTCAGGTCCTTGTGTTTACTGTTTATGTTTATATCTTTGCCCTGCCTATGCCCTGCCCTCTTGTTAGCCAGTTCACCTGTTCCTCATCTGTGTTAGGTCTTAGTATTTCTACCCTTGTTATAGCTCATGTCTTAGTCAGATCCCTGTGCTGTTATCACAGTTGTACTTTTGTTAAGTTTCAGTTCTTCTGTTGTTGCTATTATTCCTTGCCCTATAAGTTTTACCATTCATCTATGTACATTCGCATTTATTTTGTGCTAGCTATCTGTTTTTGCTTTGTTTGTACTAAAACCTGTTTAACTGCATTCCCTTGTACCTACTTTCCGCCACCCAAACCTATACAATTATATTACATCATTTTATATTATACTGTACAAACCCTAATTCTAGAAAATATGGGATTTTTCATCAAATGCAATAACAAGAAGAATGTGTGATTTCTTTACTCTCTTGAATTATTATTTAACTGATTTAAGTTCTAAGTTAATTTAATGTTTTTGCCAATCAACCAATATATTATGCATATGTAAACATATTTTGAATTTGACACCTGCAACACACTCAAAAAAATTGCCACAGAGAATATAAGAGGGAAACGTTTATAGAACATACATGTTGTGCCATTTTGAAACATTCTACAAAATGGAGGTGAGCTGGTAACAGGTGAGAAATCTTGATTGAGTATAAAAGTCCACCAAAGGCTCAGTCTCTGCAAGCAAGTTAAATCCATCACTTTCTGCCAACCTTCAAACTTTTATAGGAAGGAGGGGTTGTATTATCATTCAATGCATGTTTTTAAATAGCTTTTTTTATTTTGTCTCAGCTGTTAAGCCTTAGTTTGGCCTTATCATGTAGGACATTAATAGAGCTCTTCCTTAGCAGTTATTTGTCTAGTTTAAATAACCTTGGCTATGCTAGTAAATGAATGACAGCTAATAAACTCACCTCAACATGCCTTTTGTAGTAATTTAACCCACCATGAGCAATAGAAAAATCACTTCTGGAAACAGTGCACTGAGCAACACTGTCATTATTGTTGACCCCTGTTAGACAGGGGTACACTTTAGTGTAGTCTGGGGTGAAGTGCCTTTATTATTATTTTTTTTTTGGAACACTCTGCCATGGTGCTGATGGATTTTGATAGACAATGAAAGGGAGAGAGAGCGAGAGATAGAGCAAGAAAATTAACTGCAAAAACCACAGAGAAAACTTTCACTCGCTCTCGTACTATTGGAGCATTAGCCAGTTGAATTGTTAGCTTTCTGTTGACCTGCTTAGCCTAAGTTAAGTGATCTTATCAGTTACAGAGAACTAAAAATGTGTCACTCACTTAAAAACGAGTCTGTTATTAGCAATGTGCCTTAAATTACTTGACTTAAATTTCCCATTAGTCCCACTTTAATTCAGTATGTTACACCAAACCAATAGCTGCCTTTTATTTACTCTCTTTTGGCAATAATCATGTTGGTGTGATATATTGCAGCCATGTGGGACTAATGTACACATTTGAATCAGGTAATTCAAGGCACTTTATTTCAGTGTGGCTATTATTTATCTGGTGGTATTTTAACAACACAGATTTAGTGTTTGGTGGTTATGAAGCTTTACTCAGACATCTTTCTTCAACTAGGCTTTCTTAAGAGGTTACTTTAATTTGTTATATTAACTTTATTAGCTGTTCAATATGCTTCATGTTAGCAGGAGACAGAGGAAAATGGTGTTAACTATTTCTGTGTGTATATAGTATTCTGTAAAGCTCTTTGATGGCAGTTGCATAAAATATTGGCAAAACTTGATTTAGATGTTCTGTATCGCAATATTCTCAGATGTTTTTCTCCACTCACACATCCTCCACTGCTTCTGGTGTTAATTTCATGTCTGTTCTCCTATGTTTTGTTGACATCTTCCTCATCTTAAGTCTTTAAGTCTATTACACTCTCATTCCAGGCTTTTCTTTTTCCTTCTTTTTCTGACAAATGGGCCTGCCTCCAGCACTCAAAGGTCACATACTCACCATAAATGTTGACATTGATGGTAAACTCTTGCGTATTATTGATCAGTTTCTTGCATAAGGGCTTACCACAATGCCACTGTGACAAAGGCTGCTACTGTCTGATTAAAATGACCATGAGTATCCATTGCAGTAAGTGAGATAAAGATGTGAATCAGAAGTACAAAACCTGTTGCCCATGTCATTAATTATTTTAGTAGTCAGTATCCAGGAATATTAGAACTCCAAACATTGGAATGGCTCATTTAATTCAATTGAAGTTTCCCTGTTCTGAACAAATGTACAATAATGGGACATAAGATGATTATTTAACTGATGACTTTCTTTTAGCTGGCAAAAAACTATAAAAAAAAACAGTACTTCTTATCTATCCTTATACATCTTAACTATCCCTTACAGATAAAAAAAAACAGATGGAATTTATTTCCAAACACCTCATTATTTAAAAACATATTGTGATAAGATGAAAAAATGTGTTCTTGTGGGAAAATGTATGATTCATGAAAAATGTGTGATTACACTGAAAAAAAATGTTTTATATATATATATATATATATATATATATATATGATGTGCTGTTTTATGATTCATAATCACACATTATTTACTGGTTTACATGGTTTTAAGACACTTCACAGGTGACATAAATGTGACTTTTCTGTATGAGGCATATCTCTGAAAAACAAGGTTATTAGTGTAGCTTTTTCTTTTGTTTCATTTAAGGAATTTTGCCCTTTAATAACAAACTACTTCTAAACATGCTCCTATTACTAAATTAGTCTTCAACTATTCACAATCCAAGCCTTTATGTTCTCACAGAGGAAAGGCGCTTGCGTCCAAACAGTCCAATTATCATAATTTCATGGCCAATTAGCTCATCTCCATCTTTATTGCTTAAAGAGGATAGTTTTGAGAACACCATGGTACCCTGCTCTCTTATTACACAATTATGAATGATAGTGCTAATGAAGAAATAATGAAGAAATAATGTCCCCACAACAAAATGACACTAACAAAGCTTCCCTCTTTGCTTTGCTCCACCACTCTGTTGTATCAGTTTCCTCTCCTCAGTTTAATTCTGGCACCATAGCAGCTGGACCACCTTATTTCCTGTAATTACGGATGAAAGATGAAAGACCCTTCCAGCACATATTTATTGAAATGTTAAATTGAACTTTTATTACAAATTTTCATACTACTTATAACATGTTAGCCCATATCCCCTGGCTCCTCCCACCTTTTGCATGAGCACCAAAAAAGAAAAGTGGAAAAACTTCAAAAGGTTTTCTGTATGCACACTTTTCCTTCTAGAGCTGAAATCTGCATTATACCAATGTTAGATGGCTGCTTTAGAGGGACAACGCTCTCAGATTGTCATGTTCCTGACAAAAACATTCAACAGTTATTGATTCTAGTGCAATAACAATGCTCAGGTGTTGAATGGCTTTATTGCTTTGGCAAAATCCTCCTCCAAAGGATTATTTGAAAGTCAGATGAGACAATTTGGAGCATCCTTTTAATCTTTGATCAAATTAGGCATTGATGTTTTTGTTCGGCTGTCAAAATGCACAATTTTGTTTGTGGTTTTTCCCCAAAGGTTTTTAATTGTACCTGACACATTGATTTCCAATATGAGCCAACTCTTGTCTCTTTGATACAGTAGCCATGCCTACAGGCTTTATTCAGAGATCCAAAGTCATCAAAACAATACGAATGATAGTCAAGAAAATTACTTTGTTTAACCTTCAGTACCCCTTATTTGTTTGTTTATTTAATTATTTATTTATTCATTCAAAATATTTGTTTTTTTTTTTCAGAAAACTTGCTTTGCTGCTCCCAAGTTTAATCAAGCAAAATTACTAACCCCCCCAATTATTTTTGTTGTCTGTTGCATGGGTCACCTTAGAGTGGGTTATACACACACACACACACACACACACACACACACACATATATATATCATAGTTTAGACAATAATCACAGTCAAGACTGAGTAAATATCTTACCGAAGTGACGTAGAGAATGTCCTTGCAGAGTTTAGTTTCCCTGGGGAAGTCGGGCAGGTCCAGGAAGTTATCCACCACCACCTGTCCAATCAGGTCATGGCGGGAGAAGCGGTCGAAGTCATAGACGCTGAAGTGTAGTTTGCGTGTGTGCAGCTCTGCGTAGGCCACGGGGAACAGGAAGACCTCATCGAACACGGGGTTCAGAGTCTTGCGGTGCACTTTGGTCTGATGCTTGGTCTTGCGCTCGGGCAGAAGATAGATTTTCACGTATGGGTCAGAGGTCCCTGAGAAGTCCTTGGCAGGCAGATCCTCGGCCTTGTGGATCTTAACGATCAACTGCTCCAAGTCACAGTCATATTTTATGATGAAGTGGAGCCGACCACAGCTGTCCGCACGCCGCCCATCGTCCGTGTCCACAGAGCGCTGTTTGTAGAGCTCCGGCTTAATCCGTCCCAGGCCGGGACCAGAGAGAGACTCCTGCCGTTGGAACTGAGCTGGGTTGAAGTCAGGGGTGGACAGGTTCATCTGCCTCCGGATAGAGTTATGTCTGCAGCAAGAATACCAGCACTTCTCAGTAAGGGTTCACAGACCTCAATTAAGTTTCTTTATACAATCTAATGAGTCTAAAGTATATGGCAACACTTTACAGAAAGGCAGTATTCATAAGGCTTGACACCTGCATGAGCCTTTATAAGACAACAGACATAAACTTACATTAACATTTACAAAGGCTTATTCCAACAAATATCACAACACGATATGGAATCAGGTAGTAGCAGCCTTTATGACTAACGATGTATATAAGAATAAGCCTTTATAAATGTTTATGCAGGTGCATGTCATTGTCATGAAAGGCTTATTTAGAACATTCAAAAATATGTTCCCACGTTTTTCATCAAAAACTAAAACTTTAGTGCTCATCAAGTGGAGTAATACAGTATGTCACATTTTATTGTAGTTTTATTGTAAAAGTTATTTATTCCAATATGGCTTATATAGGTGTAATATAGCCTTCTAAATGTTGACCTTCAGTTAAGTGTTACCAAACTGATTAAAAACACAAATGTAACTGGATGAACTATTTACACTATAGTGAAATTAGCCAATAAAAACAATACACAATTTTTTCCCAAATTTGTGATGTTGAAAAATAATTTTCATTTTGCAAATAAATTTGCTAGATAGTAATAAATAGTAAAAGATAGTAACATTTCCTTCACTTTTTTTTTTTTAGCAAATCTGTAATTAATTTTTAGTAGATGCACATCTGCCAGGCTAACAGGACCAACTAGGCAGCTGGCTAATGATCCCTGATCAAAAAAAGCTTTGTGTTCACAGGGTGAGAAATGCCAGCTTAGTTGCTTAAAACTCTGCAAAACCCTGCACCGTTTAATGATGCAGCATAGAAAACTGGGAGGATAAGCCAACTTTTCAGACCAAGGTGCAGGTGTTGGGGACATTTGGTAATTAATTAATTTAGCAGTTTGTCAGATAAAGCCAGAAGAACCTTATACTCAAACTAAGAGGATATTCTTAGTATAACACTTTAAACGGCCAGGACTGCTCTTCAAATTCTCTCTCACTGACTACTGTTTTTGTACCCATTATGTGCCATTTGGGTGATTTCACTTCAAATAACAGCACAAAACACTTATCGTAATGTGCAAAAGTCAGAGATCACCCTTCTGTTTATTTCATTTCCAGTCAAAACCACCATTATGAACAACTTTTCCATTTTTTACTGCCAGAGAAAAACAGAAAACATATATTTAAGAGAAAATTACACATAAACCTCAAAGTATAACATCAAATCTATTTGCATTTAATTCCCATTTTTTTCTTACAAGCCTTTACTCAAACAGCAAGATGCTAAAAAGTTGATTGATGCTTTTTTTTTAAAGATTAGACTATGGTAATGCACTATTCACTGGATTCCCAAAAAACACCAACAACAAATTACAGCTGGTTAAGAATGCTGCAGCCCAGGGTACAGACTCATGCAAAAAAGAGAGTGCACATAAATAAAAATTTTTGTTGTTCCTTTATTTTAAATCTGTTATAAATTCTCTTCCTTTTTAAATGACT
>JBBPDA010000034.1:12376972-12388099 GCA_037974385.1 Arnoldichthys spilopterus | reverse complement strand
CGTGTGATGGGTTAAATGCAGAGGTTGCATTTCGTTGTGGTGCTTGAGTGTGTTCACAATGACAAATAGTCACTTTAGCTTTCATAAGCAAATAAGCTCTGTTCTGAATAGCTGCTCTTTATTGTGGTACATACAAAAAGTATTCCAGCCTAAAACGTTGTATTATAAACTCAATGTGCTGAACTGCCATTGGCTGAAAAGATGTATATATGTAAACCTGTTATAAAAAAACAATCAGAAATCAATTTTACATGATGCAGGCTTTTTTAACCTGATCATGTCCTTTACCATTCACAAATACCCCCTTATCCTTTCCTTACATTAGGTTAGAAAACATTGGGATGTTTAGTGTTATTAGAGTTATTGTACATATACATTTTATCTACATTTGATTATTTATATAATTATTCATACATTACATAACCACAGAATTATTATTGTCTAATTGTCTTGGTTTATTAAGATTTATTTTATTATTTTTTTCTTTTTCTGCTGTTCCCAAAAAGCATCAGCAATAAAAGACCATGATTACATTTTTATTGTTTTAATCACTGTTGAACATTATCCCCTGCCTGCAGTAGCTGATACTCAGATTGCTTACTTCCTGCCTGGAAGCATTTTGAACTGCTAAGTGCTTGAAAAGTGTTATATAAATACCTTTTTAATATAAGAAGATATGTTATACTCCATGGTGGATGTAGAATGGTTTCGATGACATTTAGACCAATTCTCTTTCGTACCTTTACTCATTTTTTCCGGAGACACTGAATCATTTGGACACCAAAGGGACCTCGTTTACTGAAGCTGCAAATTAGCATAGGTGCGCTATTGGGCTACGTGATGGTGAATCACTCTCTACTTACTCCACTGCTATATGAGCTTATCATAGCTGTGTACAGATGCAAGCCTGTCGGCTGCCCTGTTAATTAAACTGTCCAGAGGCTATGTTTTTAAATGAGACTCGACCAAGGCAATAAGATAGAGCAGCTCTTGGCGCACCTTCCTCCATCTCCTCCTGAGCTATGTCTGCCACGATATCATCCACAGTGTCTGGAACGGTGTTGCACTGCTCTCCCTGTGGGTCAGAGGAACACAGAAGAACATTGCAGCACATGAGAGTATCCTGTCTGATTGCTATCTGGCTGAGAGTGGTAAACAAAAGCAGATCTGTGTGGGAAAGAGTCTGCGAGCTGGCACAAGGCTAAATATTTCTATGTTCGCACACTTCTCAAAGCTCCAGGACGAGCCTTATCCCAGTTGTGAGGCAGAAATGAAACATCTGTATTCCAAGAGATAACAGTAAGTGCTGTACTGCCTCTGCCGGGCCAAGAGAGGCCTTCTGGGCTTTGCAGGGTATCTGACGAAAATGCTGGAAACAGAAAAGTAACCAAAACCCAAAGATGCCTAATTGAATCTTTTGTACTGTTTGATTCGTGAGTCATCCCCACATGATTTAAGATGTTTTGTTATGCGCCGATGTTTAGCTTTCTCGAACAAATGAATAATGCGTGACTCAGCAGTTCCAATGGAATCCGTCTTTCTGTAACACAGTGCAGATGCTCATGCAAACATTCACAACAAATCAATCAATGCTTTAGTAATCGCACAAAAGAGCATGGGAAGTATCGTAAAGGCATAAACAGAGAAAGCAATGAAGCTATATTACCTTTCCTTAACCCTTACTTGTATGCACTAATGCATGCAATAATGACTAGGGTCCCTTTACATTTTATTTGACCCTTGCCTCATAACACTAACGTCATAACCCTCTCATAAACATGTCACGGCACACATTACATTCTTTGAGTTATGACATATGTTTAGAAATTTATTAACGTCATGTTATCTTTATTGTATTTGTCATGACAGATGCCATAATGTCTGTCATGACAGCTTATGTCACATGTTAAGCGCAGTCAAGAGGTTTTTTTTCCCAGTTTTCTGCCTCCAATTGCACACACTAGTTAAAACTCCCCCATCCACCAACACTGGGAGGGTGAAAGCTAGCATATGCTTCCTCTGAGTCATGTGAAGACAGTAACCACATATTTTCAAATTACATCTAGTGCAACACCACTGGATAGAGTAACATAGTTGGAGGAGAACACTAACTGCCAATTCTGTTAACAGCTAAAAGACACCCACACTGAGCTTTATGCTTACACTGGACATCACATTGAGGGATGAGGGCAAAGGCAGGGCCATCCAAACCACCCAGAGAGTACAAAGCCAGTTGTGCTTCTAGCCACAGATGGCTGCGGTACCACAGCGGTTTGAACTCGCAATCGCCAAGTGATAGGGCCAATGCTTCCTGTTGTACCGCTTAGGAGCTGGCAGTAATGAGATTTACCATGATAACATCTGCCATGACAATTAACACTTAAGGTATGTGTTTATTTTACTTGACACACTTGACCCATAAGAGCATGACATTTGCCAATATAATGTCAATATAATGTAGCAGAGTGCTAAAGTTTGTCACTGTTAGGCCTAGTCCACAGGGGCGTTTGACTCAAGGATAAGCAAATGCGGTCTGAGTGACACGTTTTTAGAGGAGTGTGATTTACTTCAATATGATGTTACATCCTTAGTTTCTTTCTGTTTAATGCCAACCTGCAGCCCACACTGTAATACTGTATGTTACATGTGGGGGCAATAATCAGTGTTTTTTTTTTCATCTGTGGGGTTTGAGCTTTATCCTGCACTGTATTAGTGAAATATGGACCAGTTGGCAAAAATATTGTTGTATTATGCATAATTCATCACATCATATCATGTTTAAGAACAAATGGGAACAGGGAAAATAATATAGCACTTCATTAGCATGGTAGCAGTGGCAGTGTTTGATACGGATGACATTGCAAGCCGGCAAAAAAACAACAACAACAAAAAAAAAATTTCATACAGATATTTTTTGTGCCACTTGCAGGGAGTGGGCATCCATTTGGTGGAGGTGCGGCTGTTTGCTGCGAGGTCTCACAGAGGTTTAGGAAGAAGGGGGAGGGAGGTAGGGGATTCTCTGGACCTCGTCTCCCAGCTTGCTGGAGCAGCCGGAAAAGCGATTGGTTGGCTAAAGCAAATCACACACTAACTGCTTCCAAAGAAAACACATATTGTTCATAATATTGTGAACACAAGCCTATAGTTTCACTTTTTTTCTGGGTTGTGTGAAATCGCTAAAAGAATAATAGAAATTTAATCTGCACCAAGGTGAATTAGTTTACGTTGTCTTGGCTCTTGAGTTGGGGGATGGGTTTTGATATTGTGCCAAATAAACACAAATGGAGCGGAAAAAAGCATCAGGTGCACAAAGACTGTGAAGGTTTTACATCAAACAAAGCTGTGTAGACAAATGTGATTATCAATCAGAGCCTTTAAGTGACACAGGCCCCTTAATGTGCCCACATTTTTCCAGTTATCCAGATGCATTCTAAACCATATATCAAATCACAACAAACATGTTTTAACAATTTATATTAAGCACTCCTACAAATTCACCATTTGCTACAGGTACAGTAAGCAGTGCACACACCTTTCTGGCAATCCTCTCCACCACTACATGGGCCAAGGGTGTGATGGGACCACCCAAAGGGCTGTAGAAAGGACTCTGGGGGTGGTCCAGGCTGGTGAGGGGCCGGATCCGTTCTTGGGGGTTAGTGGGTTTGTTGGGGGACTAAAAGAAAAAGAGAGAGAGTGGGTGAGAGAGGCAGGGTCACTATTAGAAGCCATCTGTCAGAGGCTCCCACCTTTCATCTCCATCTGCATCATTCGTTCTTTCTGTAAATATTCCATGCCCAAGTGCCTCGTTCTGCACCAATAACTTCACAGAGGCTCAAAAAACAAACACCAACTGTTTCTTTATCACCAAAGTTTCCTTCTGCTTTCTAATTTGACTTGCTGCTGCTCTGAGAGGGATACAAACAGAATAGACATTGAGAACATCTCTCTAATAACCAGCAGGGGGCAGCGTGAGGAACTTCTGAGTCGGCACAGGGTTCTGAGACATTTTTACAGTGCTGAGATGTAAATACTGTATCAGCATCTAAACATGAGGAAAGAACAGCATCCGCCCTCTACCACTCTTCCATTCTCTGTCTTTCTCTTTTTCTCTCTCTCTCTCTCTCTCTCTCTCTCTCTCTCTCGCTCTCTCTCTCTCTCTCTCTGTCTCTCTCTCTCTCTCTCTCTCTTCTCTCACGCACACACACATTCCCTCACTCATTCACTCATTCCCTTCTTGCTCTCTTTGTCCATTTCTTTTGTTAGTCATTCTCCTGCTTATTCATTCTTACTTTTACTCATAAACTGATTCTCTTACTCGCTCCCTCCCTTTCTTTTTTCACTCAGTCACTCAGTCACTCACTCTCTCTCCCTCCCTCGGTCTCTCTTTCTGTTTGTTTATCTTTGGCTGCATAGCTGGGTGTGTATATTCATGAGCAACTGAAAAAAATGCAAAGCTGCTGTAGCATTAAATCAGAGCTCACTATGAGTCTGACTTGCACCACCACTCCCACGTCACCCATCATCACAGCAATCCACACACCTCACTATTATAATCACTTTCTTTTATCACACTCTGAACAAATGCATGTGATGGTTTACTTTTACAATCAATAGCTTATTGAACACAGCACTTGATGCATTAAGCCAATGGTTTTGAATTCAAAATTTTTACCTCAAATGTAGCAAATCAGTCAAAATGTTTTGGTTACGAAGCTACTTGACTTATGTAGTCAAAGTCAAAGTCACTGTTAGTTCTGACATATGTACAGAACATAGACCAGGGGTGTTCAAATACGGCCCTGGAGGGCCAGTGTCCAGATTAGTTTAGAAGTTTCCCTCCTCAACACTCACTATTGCCAGGTTGAACCAGGTGTGTTTGAGCAAGGAAATCAGCAAACTGTGCTGGAAACCAAGCCTCCAGGACTGGGCACCCTTGATATAGACAATGAAAACACTGTTTCTATCAGACATATTGTAGACATATGCAAGTATTACCAGGCATTAAACAAAACAACAAGGGTTAAAGATACTAGGATGTAAAAGTTCTAAGAATATTTAAATATGTATTAATGTCTGGGGGATGTAGGAGCTATGAGTCAGCATGTTCTCCTTTTAAACACCACCTTACAAGTTCTGGGTAGGGAGTAGATTTTCCTCGTTTTCTCCTGCACATGAGTCTACGCCAGCGACCCTGTTCCAGCCTTGTAGCTACACTACAAATACTAAACTCTGGACACCAAACATGTCTATCTAGACTGTTGCTTGTGTTTTGAAAAAGAAAACTGAGCAGCTTGTGTTGTGCTGAGTTTGTGAGGGCTGACCTCGTATGTGACCCCACTGTCTGTCCCCGCGTCCCAAGGCAGCAGGTCTTTGGCCAGTCTCTGTACCCAGCCACACTCCCGTGTGCACAGGTCCTCACCAGAAACACCCACGTTCCAGTCAGGGCTTGGACCCAGCATGGTCAGAAAAGACATGAGGTGACGTGCTCGGTCCACTGAAAACTCCGCTGATGGGGCTGCCCGACTGGAGAGAGAGAGTGAGAGAGCGAGATAGAGAGAGAGAGAAAGAGAGAGAGAGAGAGAGAGAGATAGAGAGAGAGAGAGAGGATATTTATGTGGTGTAAATGTACATAATTGCCCCAAAATACACAAAATGTATTCAATCAATTAATCATTTGTCACTTTTTTGTTTGGTTTAAAAGACAAGACATGCTCTCTGGGGTCAATAACGGAGATGGATGTTTATGCAAAAAATATTGTACACATTTCACTGATGGCGAGCGTGGCGACTGATTGTAGTGTAATTTCCACAGGGATAGCGCTCTGTAAGCTGGCACAGATGGTAATTAATCAAGTTAATTGCCATGATTAGAAGCCATCTCCAAAGCAACTGTTGCCACTACAGCAGGACAGGCTGAGGGCTGGAATATGCACTGCTTGACTCTATCGATTAACAACCATAAAATATTCATCATCTGCCTTCTGACTCCCACAGCTAACACTTCATAAGTGAAAGCTTCAAAATGAGAGTGCTCTCTTCCCCTCTCTCATTCTGTGGAAACACACATATTTTCTGGTACATTTTAAGGACAAAATGATTTATTTCTAAAACTGAATTTTTAAAATAATTTCCATTTCCTTCTTAAGGTTACGAATAGGGTTATATTTATAGGTAAAGTCCTTATTACCTCTAAAAACTAAACCAATAATCATTATTTTTTTCTAAATTTAGTACTACACAAAAAACAACATTATGTAATTTCACATTATGTAAAAAAAATGCAAAAGTATATATATAGCCATGAATGCACAATAGCTATGGTATCTGAAAGTATGCTATGGTATCTGAAACCAAGTTGTTAGCTTCCCATAGTGCTCTTTCCCAGGTAAGCAGAACACATGACCATTCGCACGACATAATGAGCCCTTCATTAATGAGCCTTGGGCACCCATGACACTGTAAATGGTTCCCCAGTTGTTTTTCCTTATACCACTTTAATAGGTACTATTTACTGCATTCCAGGAACACCCCACAGAACCTTGTTGTTTTGAAGATGCTCTGACTCAGATATCTAGTCGTCACATGCCCACAGATCCTTAAGCTCACCTGTTTTTCTTGCTTCCAACACATCAACATCAAGAACTGACTGTTCACTTGTTGCCTAATATATCCCACCCCTTGACAGGTTATTCACTTGTTAGTGGTTTAATGTATATATTTGTATATATGTAAACATCACATCCTAATAATCTATAAAAACAACCACATTCGCACATTCACTCTCACATCTCAGAGGAAATAGAAAAAGTTGCAGCTGTTTGATGGGAACAAACTTCCTGCAGTGGCTGTGCATGTATATCCCGACAGCACTGAGTGGCTAGTTCACACACCTGTGAACAAGATGAGCATGCCAAGCAAGGTGGTGTTCTTACACATCTTTCATGTCAGAGCATAATTAGCCATACCCACACCTGAACATCCTCCAGAGGCTAAAGTAAGTGCCAGCCTGGAGTTGATGTGGGGCAACTGAACTTCCAGGCTGAAGTGCACAGAAGCACAGCAGTGAGGGGAAATGCACTGCACATCAAAAGCAGAAGCCCTTCCTTTAGCTCAAAATAAAATGCTGTATAAAATATTAAGTGCCTCATTAATGGACACGGGGAAACATTCACATGCCCAGCAGGTGTCTTTTGTAAATCTGTGCCTCCTCCCCTCCACACACACACACACACTGAGGCAAAAATCTCAGAGTTGTAGAAACGTTGGAACCAAAACAGGCAGCAAAGCAGTAAAGCCTTACAGGAATTTTTAGTTGATTAACTGCCATATAAATAATTGTGATAAACAATTTGTCTAGCTTTGATAGGTATATGCAGATATTAAAGTAGACATCTAAAGTGACTGGTTAGACTAGTTTAGGTTCAGATTTGTCACTGGATAAGTACAAGTACTTAAACAATGAAATAATGCAAATATTGTGCACTATACAGTACTCTGTGCAATGTATTGTGTCTCTATGCAGAAACATAAAAACAGGTAAAAAAGAGCCTCAGCCTGCTGGGTGTCCCAGAAGGTAGGTGAATGGACAGTCTGTTTTTGGGTTGTGAGATGTCTTTGATGATGCCCTGTGCCCTCTGCAAACACCACTTGATAAATGTGATAGATGTCCTCAATGCAGGGAAGCTGGGTGCCTTTGACGTACTGAGCTGTATTTACCACTCACTGAAGTGTCTTCCTGTCAGCTGCAAAACAGCTCCAATTCCACACTACAAAGCAGTGTCAGTAGGCTCTCAATAGACAGTCGTTACTGTGCCTTTTTGAGGAGGACTGACACATTGGTGTGCCAAGAAAGATTCTTAGAGATGTAGACTAAAATAAATTTAAAGTCATAGGCACAGTCCACCTCATATCCATGGATGTAGAAGGGTGTGTGTGTGTGAGCTGGCTTTTGTTTTTGGGTAGTACACATTGAGTTCTTCAAAAGGTCGTCTTGGCTTTTAGGTCCAGATGGTTCTCTTTGCACCATTTCACCAACTGATTAACTTCATTAACCTCAGACTGAATCATCACTGGTCATTAATCAGCCTACCACTGTGGTGTTGTCTGCAAACTTGATGATGTTACTGTTGTTCAGTTGTGCAGTTGTAGGTGAAAAAGAGAATAGAGGATGGGGCTAAGGACACAGCCTTGTTGGACCACAGTGGTTAGAGATAGGATGTCAGAGGTTTGACTGTCCAACCCGACCAACTGTAGCCTGTCAGTCAGAAAGTCCAGATGCCATTTGCATGTGGAGGAGCAGAAACCCAGGTCATGCAGTTTGATGACCAGTGTGAATGGGCGGACAGTGTTGAAGCTAAAATAAAGTGCAATGCAGTGGAGAATGTGTACTCTCTTGATCTATGTGAGCTGTAGGCAAACTGAAAAGGGTCCAATGAGGGTGGTAGGGACCCTTTCAGATGACCCACGACCAACCCCTCAAAGCACTTCATGATGACGAGGTTGAGTGCAACAGGCATGAAATCATTCAGACTAATTGTTGATGAATGCCTAGACATAGGAACAGTATTGGATGTTTTGAGGCATTTGGGAAAAACTGACTGGACCAGTGATTGATGGAAAATGTCAGTAAATACACCAGCTAGTTGACTGGTGCAAGACTCTGCAGCTACAATGGCAGTTACAGTAATCGGACACCCCATGCACCATCCCCAGGGACCTTTAAAAGCACCAACATTCCGATGCTCTCGGACTCACCTTTACCTGGTGTGATCATTAGAGAGACATCTGCAGATTTTACTCCGTGGACGAAGTCTTTGTTCTGATTCACTACTTCTACCCACACAACACCACGCATTCCTTCCAGCTAGCAAAAGTATTTAACTGAATCAACAGTTGAAGTTAGAGCCTCGTGGGCGGCCGGACCTCCGCAAAAGTCTCTGTGCTCCTGAGTCGACCAGACTTTTCCCCGGGAAGAGCCATCTACTGCGACGCACCAACTCCTGAACTGCACGACACAGATGACGCACCCCAACCCAACCTGTCCATGGCGCCTAGAGGTCTTTATCCGGTCCAGCAAGCCACTCAGCTGGCTACGTGCAGTACGGACAGACAATCGTCTCAAAGTAAGAGAGTAGGAAATATTTGATTTTGTTTCTATATTGAAGTGTTGTGTTAACCTTAAATACTGTTACTCAGCTGAATTGATCAGCCAGTAAACCCACGAATCACAGCCCTGCTTGAGTTTCACTTTTATGCACGTACAGATGTCGATTTCCCTCTCTTTCCCTCTCTCTCTCTTCTAATACTAATAAGAATACATCATGATTTCCATTTGGTGTGAGCCTGAGTCTAGGTAACGTTTTCCTCTGGGCAAACTTTATTTTAACCTCAGTAGCTCAAATAGACGGTCCTATTTGTGTACCATTCAACTCATCTCTAAACGTTGGCTAAAGGCCATTAAACCAAGGTGTGTGTGTGTGTACATGCGTGCGTGTGTGCACACCTATCTGCGGGGGCACTCACACACCATATATGCACCTGTCCACATACCTACACACACACACACACACACACACACACATATAATTCAATCAACCTACTGGTTATTCATTAACCACATAATACTGTTCTTTGAATGTATTTTTCTCTTAATCATTCACTGTCACTGGTTAATATAAATAAGCATTAATCTTTTAAATTCTGTGTCTATTGTTATAATTAAGATATTGACCGAAGCCAATGCACTATCCAAGAACTTCGAACCTTTGAAAGTGAAACTAATAATACACTTGGAAACATAATATTAATTACATTTGCAAATATTACGTGCAAGTAAATGATAGATTGATTACTATGAGACTGATTACTTGATGAGGATTGTACCTCCAGCAACCTACACCGGTGTGGCAAACAAATCCCAGTCAGTGTGTTCAAACTGCTGCTGTAGTATAGGGCTAGCATTCTATGTCCATAATTTTACTGTTTTTGTTAATGGTTTCACATTTTTGATGACAGACGTATACTTCTGGAAAAACATAAGATGGTGAGACTGTCCAAGGTGGGGGAAGGTCAATAGTTTTAAGCACCAGTGACATCTGTATAAACATGGTCCAATGCATTGTCCCCTCTGGTGGCACAGGAGAGATTTGATGAAACCCTGGAAGCCCAGCTCACAGGTTTCAATGGTTAAACTCCCAGCCATAATGAAAACACACTCTGGGTGTATCGTCAGCTCTTGATATTGATATCAGCATAGGTCTCTTCCAGTGCTAGCTTAGCATTGGCATCAGAAGGGGAGGCAGCTGCAATGGTTGATGTGACTTCTCTAGGCATGTTAAAGGGTTTTCACTTTATCATGAGAAGCTCTAGGAAGACAGAGCAGTTGCAGTCTTTAATCTGTGGTGAAGTGATCCAAAGTTGGAACTCATCCATTTTGTTTGCTAGACATTGAACACTGGCCAGGAAGACAGTAGCAATGGTATCAATGTTCTATGTGGGCTAGCCTTTAGCCTGGCTTGCAGGACTCTTTCTTGCTTTTGTTTGTGATCTCTTTGCTGGTGCTGTGCACTTCAGCGGTATTGATCTGCCCTCAACGGGTATTTTTGCGATTTCTAGAGATAATTCAGGGAAGTTGTGTTGGACGTTTTTTAAATGCTGGATCCAGGAATGCTCGATGTGAACAGGTCCTATGAACTGTACAAAATATTTCTATGTGTGATCCGTAAAAAATACTGAAACCATGAGCCAAAACAAAACTTTTTTGGTTCTGGAGAGACACCGAGCCTAATTTTTCACCTGTGATGTCACTATGTTGACATAGGTGTCTTCCTTCCAGGCTATCAGTAATTCTAACTAATGACAGACCCAAATCCAGCTCAGATATAAACATTAAACATTATGCTATAAACATTAACAAAAATGAACAAAGATCACATAAACAAACACTGCTGAAGATGTGAAAGATATCCCCTTAAAAGGAACTTAAAAGCTCTCCTTAAAAAGGGCTAAAGTTACAGATTTTAGAAGCATACAAAAACTACTTGACAAAAACTGGAATTAGAACACATTTTTAACCTGTTAACTTTGACACACATGTACATATATGATCCTTTTTATTCTTACTGTTGT
>JBBPDA010000034.1:12342449-12368901 GCA_037974385.1 Arnoldichthys spilopterus | reverse complement strand
GAAAAAAGCCACAGAAAAAGATAATGGTTTATTTACTAAATAAATAAATAAATAAATAAATAAATAAATAAATAAATGCATTTTCTGCCCATCATCAGAAGCACAGCTTATACAGGCAACAAAGTAACAAAGCACCATAAATTATTACAAAAACGACAAGCAGTTATAAGCTTATTATAGATGGAGTTATATGCCAGTTAGCCATAACATTCACACCACCTGCCTAATATTGTGTAGGTCCCCCTCATGCTGCTGAAACAGCTCTGACTGTGGTGCATTGTGTGTGCTGATACCTTTCTATCAGACTCAACATTCACTGTATCTGTTCATCTTTATCTCTTTATCTCCAGATGGGATAACCTTTGCTCCCCACATACATTTATGAGCCTTGGTTATCCATGACCATGTCACCGATTCACCGTTATCCTTCCTTGGTTGTTCGATCATCCTTTTGATAGGTACTAACTACAGCATACCTGAAACACGCCTGACATTTGAATATGCTCTGAATCACCTTTTAAAAGTGGCTCAGATCTTTACCCCTTTTCTGCTTCCAGCACATCAAGAACTGACTGTTCACTTGCTGCCTAATATATCCCACCTGACATGTGCCATTGAAATGAAATGAGTAGGTTATCACTGTTATTCACTTTACCTGTCAGTGGTGTTAATGTTATGGCTAATTGGTGTAAATACCAGAATAACAGAGAGAAATCATGAGCATGTTAAAGTTATGTCGTACATAATTGCTTCTTCAGAACTCCTGAATTGAATCATGGTAAATGCTTATCAATTGTCATTATACTGTATATTGAATAATGTCCAAGTGAATGAACCAAGTGAATGAATCACTGAATCAAAATGTCAGTGATCATTCCCCGCTTTACTGCACAGGGTGGGCGATATGGTAGAAATTTAGGACACTTTCTCTGTGAAGTTTACTTATGCTTTTTATTTTTATGACCAAGTTGAAACAGACAGAAAATAACAGCAGTGTGACAGACTAACATAATATGATGAATATGACAATTTTATTCTGTGTTTACAACATAGCACTGCACTAAATCCAGTGCCATTATGTTCTCTTGGTAATGAAACATGAAGCTGGTCAGTGACTTGTGCTCAGAAAAACCCACTGCAATAAATACCGCCATACTGCCCAGCTCTGCTTCCCCCACAAACACCCACAGCGGAACATACTTTTTAAACAGTGTGGTACTTGATGAATGCTCAAAATTCTGCTCAGAAAATGTCCTTAAAAAAACCAAAACACAACAGCACAGACCGACAGTATCTGACCAATGCTCGTGGACATCAGCACCTCTTCAACTGCAACTACAACACAGAAGCCTTTTCTCCACTCACAGGGTCACTCTCAAAATTGTCTGCTTCTTTTACAATAACCGCAATATCCTCACACACACACATACACACACACAATGATCCTCTCAACACACACTCCATCCTCTCCTAGCCCTTAATTGTTTCAGCTGAGTTTTCAGTGTAATACTGTGTGATTGTGACCCTGACTCTCTTTCTCCTTCACCTCCTGCCTCTGCTGGGTGACCACAGCCTTGGGCAGACACAGACAGGTCACAGCCAACCAGGGTGGCTCTAATTGATTTGATTTGAGGGAAACCGTCAGTAAGTGTCAACCACTATACTGGGAAAATAAAGCTCGCTAATGAATGTTCTTCTCCTACTTGCACAGTCTGAGGTCTTGCCTAGGTATTCTAACTACAGTTATTCTGACCTACAGCATTTGGATATAATAACAGCCATTAAAACAAAAGGAATATGTGAAATAATGACCATTTGTTTCTGTAAATATACAGTATCTTTATGTGCATTTTACTTTCTTCTGTGTTCAAAAACAATAAATGTATTGTTTATTTGCCCACATTTAATTATAATATGATATTTATCCTTACAATGTACAGTATTTTGACAGTTAACTTTTTTAAGCATATAATTAGCAATTCAGAGGTAATATAATAAACATGTCAAAAAAGCATCAGTAATTTGTCTTTTGCCCAAACCAAAGAAGATCATATAAGGCATACATTTTGACTTTGGTCCACTTTGTGTTCCAAAGTGTGTAAACCCCAGCACACATTCTGAAGAGTAGTGGTGGCCTAGTGGTTACAACATTGCTCTTGGGACCTGAAGGTCACAGGTTCAAGTCCTAGCCTGCACACTACTGAGGCACCCTTGAGCAAGGTACCATCCCGCTACACTGCTCCCCAGGCGTGGTTGATAGCTGCCCGTTGCTCCATGTCTGTGCACACTTTCACTCAAAGTGTCACCTTTATAATAATAATACTGGCTTTTACAAAGTGCAAATTCTTTGGTTTTAGTGCTTTTGCCTAGCAGTGGCTAACAGTCTGCAATCTGTGCAATTCATGCCATCACCATGCTCATTTGCTCCTATTTCTAAACTGTTGCGCCAGATTCCCGCAAGCACTACAATGGAAAGATGGTTTTCATCGTCAGAGCTAGTGCTACATGTTTTAGAATCATTACGCTGCTCTTTGTGCTGACATGCCTTAGGGAGAGGTGAGCCTTAATGATGGAGAATGAGCGTAAAACTTAAAGGAGACTGTGATAAAAACCAAACAGAGTTTCCGCTGATGCAGAAACAGCAGAGTAACCGGCTTTGTTTTTCAGAAACAAAAAGTTTGATGAAATATCCCCACAAACAGTCCTTTCATTTGCGCAAAACAAGTTCCCTTTGTTACAGACCCTGTAAGCTTGAGGGGTTATGACAGTGATCACACACTCCAGTTTAAACTCGACATTAACCAGAGCCACTCTTGTTCAAACACTTTGACTCCTCTGTTGACATTTTGGCCTCCCCCGAGCCTTAGGAGAAAGCTCAGACAGCTTCTCCATCTAATTGGACTCTGTTTGTCTGCTGTGGGCAGAGAACTGATTAAAAAAAAACCTTCCTTTTACCAACACTTGAGTTTTTAATTCAGTGTGATGACGCTTCAGCGCATAATTGAAGGTTGGAAAGATTTGTTTTTTGATTTAATTTGTGAAATTCTGTGCGCAGGGCTGATTTCCCATCAAATAAGAAGAACATATTATTTTTTGACTGCACTTTAGAACTGAATTATGATCTGAATTACTATCATTTAGTAGGTTTACTCAAACTTGAGCATAAACTAATCATTTGTTTCTCTTTTTGACAAAGTCATTTGATGAAAGTGATAATTTCCAATAATGTGGAAATTGATTGTATTGAGTAGAAAAGAGCGAATCTCTGTAATTTGTTCTGCAGCTTTTCATTGGTCTGTACAGGAGGCTACACAGTGTTATGACCCCGAAGCAGAACAGAATAAGTATAGGCCTTAAACGTTAAACTGCATTCCCATTACCTTGTATTATTGGTAATGTATGATGTGAGGTTTGTAATCAGCAAAGTTGTGACCATCACAAGATAAAGCAAAATTTAAAAACAGAATTTATGACTAAGGGAAGACATAATTAATGTTTTCAACCTTTAAAGAGCTCAGATCAAACAAAATGAACCAAAGGATGATCAGGCCTCTCCACCACTCCAACGGCCTCAATACTGCAACATCAAAAGAGCTCATATCATCAGCAAGGGATAACAACACTACACTGTGAGCCTGTATTTATGGTAATATAGCTGAAACACAGGCAGAGAGAGAGAGAGAGAGGCGGAGAGAGAGAGAGAGAGAGAGAGAGAGAGAGAGAGAGAGAGAGAGAGAGACTATTCTAATAATAACTAACTCTTACTGGAACCCCATCCAAGGCCTTAATGTAATCCCTGGAAATGCAATACAGGAACAAACAAGATAACACTGAGGCAATGCGCTCTCTCTCTCTCTCTCTCTCTCTCTCTTTCTCTCTCATACACTCACATACACAGTCAGGTACACACACACACACACACACATCTATGTGTGTGGTTTTGTCTTTCTGCAACGCTTTTAAAAGGTTTTTTTTGTCAGTGCTACAGTTAAGCTAAAATAAGAAAATGGGACAATTATATAACCCGACTTTCTTTTCCCTCCTCTCGTCTCTCCCCTTTACTTCTTGTCTCACAACAGCTTTTGCATTGAATTGCAATGCATTGCCGTTGCATTTAGCTCCATCCAAAACCTTCATCACCTACTCTCTCCAGTAGATTCAAACATGGTAGAAATGTAAAGCAATGTTGCAGCTATTGTATGTTGCACTTTGTAGTTTTCTAGGTTACGCAGTTTTCAGACCCTGTGTTCACTCACTGTTCACTCTATTAGACACTCTGTAGGTCCACCACACAAACATATAGTTATCAGATAGATAGATAGATAGATAGATAAATTATGTTTTCAAGTAGCAGTACACCGGCATAGTTGTAAAAGGTTATACATGGAAGGAAATCTACCTTTAACTGCTTAGCTGCTTCAGAATCAACACAGGGACAGTTTCTTCTCAAGTGGTTGAAGATAACACTATGCTTCTGTGGAAAGCACTTTTTAGGAAAACACTCCCACACTTAACTTCCTTTTGAGCATTCTGCCATAATTTTCCTTTCCCTTGCTAGCTGCTCACATAAATATGACCCTATAGGTGAACTGCTGCCATCATAATCACCAAACCAAAATGAAAAATTAGCTACAAGATAAAAAAAATATTGTCAGCATTATTGATAATGTGGAATATTTGTTCCAGCCGTAATAAGAAGGAAACATTTCTGCGGCTTCTAATTAGTGCAGTGTTCTGGGCCAGTGAAATTATCCCCCACTCCTTAGACGTTGATTGACACTGGCAACTTGTTTCATCAGTTTAATTGTACCAAATAATTTGTAAGCTGGCATTTACGCTAGACACCACTTCACCAAGATTCATTAATCACCTCTTCCAAACCTAGACATGGCTATAGTGTCATCTCTTTCCCTGGAGAGATGCGAGTGTCTGCAATTAAAACCAGCTGGAAGTAGTAGAGTGAGCACTTGGAATGTCTACAGGTAACATGAGCGGAAAGACTATTCAAGACAGCCTCTGAAAGTTAAACTTGCGGAACAGCACAATCAGTCAATCCCAAATGAATATTATTTCCTTCAGAACCATAATATATTGATCCAACATAATTAGACTAAATGCTTACTGCTAAGAACATTTTCTTTATTAAAAATTATTCTGAAGCACTGATTAAAAGTTACAAGGCTTTGTATTACCATACACAGTAATGTATAAGGAATTCTTATTAAAAAAAGCACTTTTAATAATTCTCCTAAACCCACTGCATAAATTGTCATTGTCCAAAAAAAACAAAAATCTCCAAAATGATGACTTTCAGGATATGTGTTCCTTAGTTCTAATGTAAGTTAATGGAAGAACAATTTAAACACAATGTGAAAGTTTCACACAATGTAAAGGCCACCTGCAGTGTAGATGCAGAAAACTTTAAATATAAAAATAAAAAATGGACATAAGTGTTTTTTTTTAGACAGTAATGAAATAATGCAATAAACTACTCTAAATAAACTACCAGGTTCTTAATGGACCACTCTAAATCTCTAAGTTGTCTAGGCAAACTAATGCAAAGACAAAACCAATGTGGAACGTGACAAGCTGACATGTTAAATTTTGAATGATGGCTTGAGCTGAACAGAAAGGTCCAGAGTCTGGTTGGAGGGAAGGAATGAAGGTTTAATTGATGCCCAAACATCAGCACTGCATAAATCTGTCCCCTCAATTAGAGCAGATTACTCGGAGCAGACACGCATGCATGTTTCAGTTGATTTCCCTGCCATTGTTGCTATATTCATTAGCTCTTGGACATGACTCAATCTAATTAGGCAAACAGAATTGGAATAATTGCAGATGTTGCCGCATATCTTAGCAACATGAGCGGCACTTCTCATTTGTGCATCATAATAAGAAGTATGGCTCCAGATGGTGAACATTTAGAGATCGTATTCCTTGCTAATAAGGGCAGCAGAGGCATTAAAGTTGAGTTTCGGAAATTCTAACTTTACATGTCTGGGAAGCAGCAGCTGTTCCAAGGTTCACTTCTCTTTATATGACATGATTGGCCTATTAACTTGAGGGGGGAAAATGTATTACATTATTATTTTCATGCTGTTTGCACTATGGGAATTAAGACCTGACAGAAAAAAGTGAGAAAGAAATTACCAAATTTTTTCCGAAAACATACTGTGCTCCATAACAACATGATTTACTGAATTACTGCACCAGTTCACTCCTCAGCACTCAGTCTCATTACCTGCTGAGGGGTTACCATGAAGAAAACATGGACTCTGGGAATAATGTGAACGCCTTGATCTTTGGTTAGATGAACTTTACTCAGATCTGAGTTCCATAATTATTGTCAAACCCTACCACTTGTCCAGGGGGACAGGCTTATAAGGTAGGAAAATTTACCTGACCTGGTTGAAGCAAACTGTACAACTGGCAAGTCAGCGGTAACATAAGATCACTGTCTCTTCATTTGGATGGACTGAAAGTTCAATTTAAACAATAAAATCATAACAAATTGTGTTACTTTTCAAATGCAATGGTAGAATTATTCCCTCCGTATTTGACCTTTTTAATACAGTTTTTTAAGGGAGTGTAAAATCACTGTGGTATTAGTATTGGTTCTGTGTGCTTGAAAGTTAGGCATTAAACTTAATGGGTCACTGAAATCTAGATGAGCTTTTCTAATAACATTGTTCAGAGCCATAATTGCTCCATTTCTCCTTCAGGGAAGCAGTCTGGGAGGAGGAACTGAACCATAAAAATTTCTATTATTTCACTTGTCGGTACATTCCAAACTTACGAAAAAGGGCACCTTCAGCTCTGTTTGGCAACACTGTTTATGCATATAAACCTCAGTCAACAAGCAATATTAGAATCTCAGCTTACTGATTCATTGCATATTTCATATAGCTTTTTAAGGCTGATTAGTCACAAAGGAAACTAGAAATAGCTTTGGCCTGCTTTGGCATAGGTCTTGGGTTCCTAACCCCTACTAAGCTTCCAACATATCTGAGCCAGATAATCAGCATTCTACCGGCTTTAATTACCATATTCAGGTGTGTTTGGAGCTAGACTGAAATAAAAATGTCATTGGGCTTGGACGCCCTGAGGGCTGGGGCCTGTTTTTGATTGTCTGTTCACTCTGTGCAGTGCTGGCACTGGCCATTACCTTCACACCTTTCCAGTGCACTCAGCATTGCACTCACATAAAGCCATTCCATTACCATGTGACATCAATAGAGCAACGACTGCCTGGGAGGCCAGCTACAGAAGAACAACGCTTGCGTCCTACACACTAACAGAAAGCATTAGCGCTGCATTCACAGCTGAAGCACACAGTCTCTTTGGCTCCCAGACTCCATAGAGATGCAAATTGGCCTTTCTCCGTGTTCTGAAGCGTCCATTCAAGCCATCCCACTGTAATTATCTTGTCTTTCGTGCTCCAGAGGTCTAAGCCCACATAATAGGAAGTGACGCGCAGGGTAAGCGAGTCGAGCAATTAAGACAAGGGAGGAAAGAAAAACCTGGCAACCCCTCCAAAGCCACACAGAATCTGTCACTCATGGGTAAATGTTGAAGTAAAAGGGACTCTATCCTCACAAAAGGGGGAATCAGTCAGACTCGTAGGGTAAACAGGACTTAAAGAAAGCTAACACAAGCTAGCAAGATGACAGCATAATCCAAAAGACAAGCCTCACATTCTCTTGGACTAGGGCATGGAGGTGATGCTTGTTTGATGGTCTCTCTGTTTGTAAGACACTGTACAAAAAAGAGCAGAAATCCATTGGTGCACAGTAAACATGTTGCTTTACACACTTTCTCAGTGGTAAATATATTGCAATTTGCCTGCCTTTTTTTTTTGCAAAAGCAATTTATTCATTTTATTTAAATTGTCTTATGTGTCTGAAGATAAACAAAAACATGTTTTATTTTCAGATTTTGACTCTATCATACTCATACTATTTTTGAAAATAGCTCCATTTGTATATTTGTTTATACAGTGTATATATATATATATATAGCATAAGCCATGGGCTACTAAGCCCTGCTCACCTGCAATGCCAGATAATTTATTGGTGCATGCTGACCTGCTAGTTTTTAAATTAATATTTTATTCCCTCAAACAAACCTCTTCACTGCAATTACCAACAATATTAAGAATATCAGGTATGATGTTAACACTTGTTACTGTAATTATTCCAAAACTAATATTAAAAATATTTTTAGTACTAATACTAATAACACATACTTCTATTACTTTATTAATTTGATTTAGATAAACCTTAAAATAATTGCTTAATTGTTACAAGCTCCACTTTTCAGCTTAATTAACTTCAAACGTATCTAATCGGTAAATGCATTTTTTCAAACCTGTTTTAAGAGACCACCAATTTAGCGATTTTAGTTATCACACGGCCATCCAAGACCCCTGCACAGCCAAGTCAGGCATCACCACAATACTAGCACTCCAGCCACAGGACACGTCCACCTCCTTGTGACACTGAATAGGTGGGACTGATTAGGATGCTAATACCCTGCCAGATTCTATAAAAATTGTATACAACCACCTCTTTTGTGGGTGGTTCTGCTGTAATTGTAACTTCCTGTAACTTATTTTGCATAAAGAATTTCTATTTCTATTTCTAAATCTCTCTGCTGGATGGATAAAAAATATAAATAATAGACATCTTAAGAGCGTTCTAAACCTACCTTATACCTACCCTGAAGTACACTTACCATATTGGTGCTCTTTACAAATATACATGTAATGACTTGGCACCTGTATCTGCACAAATAAAACCTCACCCTTCAGTTAATGGAAAAGGTAATAAAGTATCCCCACAACTATATAGTATTTGGGTGATAGACTAAAATACTGATTCTCATTGCAGCAGTGATACAGAAGTAGATATTTGTTATTGCCAGACAATGTTTAACCCAGTTGTGTGTAAAGATAAGGTAAGTTTACCTAAATAATCTGCAACTCAGTGTATGCAGCAATGCAAGAAGCATTTAAGCTGGACTGATTAGCTATTAATCAGTGAAGTACAGACATAACCAAATGAATATACGCCTCCACAGGAGACGTGGAGAGTTTCCAGGACTGATGATTGAGCCAAGTCATAGACTGACAACACATGAACAGATTTCAAGACGGATGACTAGAATTTCTTTAGTGCAAAACATGACACTGCCTTTTAGTCTCTAGACACATCTGCTCTAAGGCTACAATAGACAGCCTAACACACCAGATAAACAGAAACTTTCTGACCTTCCTTATGTTCCTAAAGCTCCAGACTGTGTTGTCTTTTTTCTGCCTTTTGTGTATTTTTATATTCATTAAAATTGCTTGCATGGGCCACTGAGAATCAGATATTTAGCTTCTGACAAAAGCCCAAATTAAAGTTTGCCATGTTTTGCCTTTTCAATACAACAAATGAGGGAAAAGACAATTAAAAATCAGCACATATGATTAAAAAAGTTCTAATCTTTTTGGTTTTCCAAATGCCAAGTCACGGGCCCTTAGGCACAAACATAATTGCTCATTCATACCTAGGATTGCATTATTGGTCACACTTGTGTTGGACCCAAGGGCTTCTTCACTTTCAGATTTTTGTCACAAAACAACAGGTGTGGTGTGGGGTCTCACAATTGCGCTGGCATTCAGGGGGAAAGGTTATTAAAATAAGCACTTGACATTCGTATGCATTGTTATTAAATTGCCCTGTAGGCCACATGATGCATATTCATCACTTTAATCTCATTAAAGAGTCAATCCCTCGACATGTGAAGAGTGTGTAGATCAGATATCTAATTACGATGCTTATCAGACTCCTCTGTGGCAATTTTTCATTGTCAAGCCTGCAAGTATTCCAGAAAAAAGCTGATGGTGAGAGAAATGCCTTTTGTCTTCATTTCGTTTCATTTTTTAAGGATATTTAAAAAGGTGTGGTAAACAAACCGCCCAATGTAACAGAATTGTAGTATCAGCCTCCAATGACACTGCTTTAGCACCAGTTTAAATACATGCAGTGGCACGAGGAAGCATAAGCTAGGCTTCAACCTCCCAGAGTTTGCAGCATTGTGTAATTGGGGGAGTTCTAGATACAGTAGCAGGTAGAACTGGACATAGCTCCATTCTGAAGAAAATTGGGAAAAATGCAAAAACAAAAATGACAAGTAAGGTTAGTTTAAGGTTTTATGAAGTTATTTAAAAATGTAAAAATATGAATATTAGAATGAATCCAAATACAATCAATTGAGATCCAAGTTACCTTGAGTTAGCTTGACACATTTAAGGCATTCCTTGAGAAAGCCCTAGTGTATCTAGTCAACCAAACTGCCCAAATGTGATGGCTTGAGTGCATTAAAATCCGAACATTTGTTCTTCCACAAATATATATTACAGTGTTACAAACAAAACACACTGACTGCCAAAGTTGCCTCAGAGTTTTGGAAGAACTGTACATATTCCTACATTCCCCCAATCAACAATAGGTATTCCCCAAATTATTTCCAAATATAGTGAAGATTCCCATGTGTGTTTCTAGTTCATAGCATAGCCATTTTCATTGTTATTCACAAATGAACTAACAAAAATAAGAAAAGGCTTCTACAAAAAACTTAGCCCAGCAGAATGTGTGCTACATGTTTCATTTTTTCATAATACAATGCTATTGCATTATTTAACTGAACGAACAGTAATATTGAATACATTAGGCTGGAAGCTAAGAGACATAAGGATTTTTGGTGGGTCTTGTTTTACTTTATAAAATATTTAGTGGGTCCCAGAAAAAAAACACATTATATTTGGAATATCTTTGCATCCATGTTTTTTGTAACTCAAATGTGTTGCACAATCTGTACCTAAGATGCTTAACTCACAAACAAATATATGCACAAAACAAATTATGACAGCATGTGTTGGGATGTTAATAATAGACTATATATGTTTTAACAACACACACAGAATTATTGGTTAATGTTTAATATCATTGGTTTGTTTTATTCCTGTCCTGAGGGTCCTAATGGTTGTTGCTTCTCTGTGTACTTTTTTTCCTGCTCATACATGCATCTTCTTGTCATATACCATCCTTGGAGAATGATTTAAAAATGTCATGAGGTGTAGTTCTGCTGACAGATTCATTTCACCCAGCTATTCATATAATACATTACTTTCACAAAGGTTTCTGATTGGGGGAAGAAAAAAAAGTTATGACAAGCGAGTGCAAAAGCAGAAGGTTGAAGGAAATAAAATTAATTTAGCATGTATAATTTACAGCAGACAGAGACATGCTCATTGATCATTTATTCACAATGTTCACTTTCCAATTCATAATACGCCTTTAGACAGACGAGAGACATTAAACTGAACTGAACTGGCATTATGAAATGTCCGATTCAATTAGGTCACTGTCACAATTTCCAAACTTATGAAAAATCTTTCTTTTTATAGGCCTATTCTTCTCATACAGTATGTGATGCACAAAGCTTAACCTAACAATGCAGGAGAATGATAATGATAATGGCATGGTGTGATTATTTCTGACAGAAAAGAGGAATAAAGAGGCATCCATTGCCTTTAAATGAACTCCCAGCGAGAGAAAAGGGCATTATAAGGACACAGGCAAACTGGTCACATGACTGACTGGAAAAAAAAGTTTAGAACAGTGCAAAAATGTCACTGATGCTCCTGTCATTCCCAAAATGACAGAACTATGTTAGTTTCTCATCATCATTATCCATTAATCACTGACTAAACACCAATTTTGTGAAACAAAAAGTCCTTTGTGACTGACACACACACGTTCCTGTTGAACACACACAATTTGAGCTTTCTACGAGCCTGAGCTAATCGTTATGCTAAAAAGATCATTAGCTTATATTGCTATGCAAATTCCTTGATTATCCATTCAGTTAATTTAATAAGGGGTGGAAATCTCTATTGTTTTCATTTCATGCATAACTATGCAGATTGCACCTCACTGTCACCATTATTATCTGCAAATGATGCGTGTGTCATCTGGTTCAGTGCTCAAGTTACCATATGATGAATATAAATTGATTAGATTTTGATCTTTGACACCTGTATTTGAATATGCATATCATAATATCGTATGCTTTGCATTATCAAATAGTTTTTAACAGTTACAGTGTTGAGTGCAGCATATAAAAGTTTAAAGTGCCTAAGTCAAATTACTTGTTATAAAATAAGTACACTACAGAAAAAAGCCTAAAATATGGTATGTCTCTACAAAATTTTGTGGCGTCATTTACAAAGGCAACTTTGTTTTATTTTATTCCAACACGTTAAATTCAGCAAATAAACAGCAACTGTGCATTAAAGTGTGCAAAAGTGTGTCCACTGTAGAGAATGTGCACTTATTTATACTTAGAACATTAAGAAAGCATTTGTTCATTTGGCTATACATAAAATTGTACAATTCTGAATACACAAAAAAATACACACACTCTTTTTCTTGGAAGTGCTTTTCAAAGGGACATCTTCTGGGAAGAGAGTTGGCATCCAGCAACCAAACCTGCCACAAAGTACTCTGCTGCAGAAGGCCCGAGAGATGAAGCTGTGAGTGTTAAAGTGCCAATCTGTCCATCATTGGACTGGTGCGCTATCATTCTGATCTCCCTCTCAAAGAAAACTGCAAGAATGCAATCAGGAAATGGTGCCAGACAGGCTGGTTATTAATAGATAACGCACTTTCCAATAAGATTTCTCCTACCTCTGAGCCTGCTTGCCCTCAGGTGTTCAATTAATTTCCATTTCATTTACAAAAAGACAAGAGCTGTCCTTGAGATGCATGGCTGGTAAATGGAGAATGAAGTGATAAATTATTTGTAAATTCCACTAACAATAAATTGAAAAAAAAACAATAAAATACTTACTTCCCCCATGCTATTCACACCATACAAACATGCTTCTTACATATTCAGGACACTTCTCACAGAGATACAGCACTGTATTAGGAAATCAGTCCAATGGTTTTCTTTAAAGGGTGTTTTGTTGTTTTTGCATTGGCACTACAAATACTTCACCTTTATCTATAGATATAACATAAGAGAGAATTGTTTTTTAGATGACTGTATTTAATACAACATTTTTATTTAACTTATAATTTTAATTTTTTCACTGTCCTCATGTTTACTTTCCAAGGGAGAAGAAAGCTGACAGAAAAACATTGATACATTACGTTTAAATAAGTGCTAAGTACTAAATTAGTCTAATGTTACACAACATTACCTTAAAATGTAACCATTAAAATACTGTAAATATAAGCCTTTCACAATAATTACATTATTGACTTATTGCACAATATATTTATGTGACACTGATCATTTTTTTACCTTGATATTGGCAGGTAATGCTTCTGAGTTTGTGTATTTTGGGGTCTTTGAATTAAGTTTTTTGACATTTTAATGTAATTAACCTAACCTTTACATTGTGTGAAAGTTTCATAATGAACGGATCAACAGGAATACACCAAAATTACTTTGAATTCTTTTTTTACATGAAGTTCCCTTCTTAGAAAGAGTGTAGATATATTTTAAAATCTCAAGCAAATGAAAAGAACATTTCCCCAGAAAAATAGACAATTCTTAACACTTTTGCATTCTTTGTCAAGAATGAGACAAGAGTAACATTACGAATAACCAACAGCAATACAATGAACATGTTAGAATTATATGCAAATATACTCCAATTACAAGAAGACGCATCATTAGCAGTGACTCGAAGAGACCTCACCTCCTATCACATAAAAAGCCATTCCTATGTAGTTCTGCTCCCCTTCAGTTCCATTTCAGCACTTGTTGGGAGAAAGCTCTATAATTACTCTGCTGAAAGCACGCTGAACCTCTTCCACCAGTCAGATCTATACACGCTCTTACCTGACCACGGAAGTGTTCGAGAGTGCGTTAAATGCACAGAGAGAAGCATTGCGATACAGAGTGTCCACTACTGCTACTGTTCTTTACTACATGCTATTTGTCAGGATGTGATTCACCTTCTGAACCATCTTCTCTTGCTCTGTGGAACCTTCATCTAAAACTAGATCACACTACAAAGACAGTGTGTGTCTGTGTGTGTGTGTGTGTGTGTGTGTGTGTGTGTGTCTGTGTGTGTGTGCATTTTATCAAAGACTTTGAACATCACAGAGAGCTCTGGGCCTAGATTGAGTCATCTCGGCAAATATTTCAGCTCGACTGTAATGGTGCTTTGAGTGGGCAAAGACGATGTAAGACTCCAGGTAATGGTTCCAATTTGCACATTCAGAGGAATTATTTTCAGAGATGTCACACTTAATTTCTTCGTGCAGTAGGTTTTTTCTGTCTTCCTCTAGACTTTGTAAGCGCCCCCGAATCTCTGGGACATCCAAATGTCCTTTCTGCTTATTGAATTTCAGATTTATTTAGGCAGTTTTCACTTCCTGGCTATTTAGTAGTGTAATTATTTTGGGGAGTGATGCCTTAATACTAGTCTTTTAGGTTAGCTTGCACCTACAAACTCTCTTACTGCTTCCATTCATAGATTCCTACTATCCAGCACTTTTTATCCAATTAGTACACTGTGGCATCCTTGAAGGCAGTCTAAATATAAGACTCCTTCTTTTGCTTCTATTCTCAGTTCCCCCTCCCTGGAACCTTGAATTTCTTGTCTCAGTGATCGGCTCAATCTACCTGACCAAAACACAGCTGGGCTGGGCTGGTAGGGTGTTAGTCATTTTAACAGGTAATGACCGCTAGGTGTGAGAAGTACTTAAGGTAACCTGATACAATATTATTAGAATTCTTGACCAATTACATGATTCCATTGCCATTTCTAAAAATAAATCGTGATAGCTGTAATATGACTTAGATATGATATATATTGAAATGTATTACTTAATATAAGATAACTAAAATAAAATTATGCCTTAGAAATAAGGCATACCTACAGTATGCCACTTTACTTCGGACCTATATTGAAGGAAATTACAGTTTGGACAAAGAAAGTAAAATTAACAGAGCTACTATAAGCTACCGAACCCTACATTAACCTTGCTGAAAGGAATGCATTTAGCAAATTTAAAATTTTTAAATGGGAAATTTTTTTTATGTTTTTCAGAAGTGCTCGACCTTAAAATGCACTTTCTGACTAACAGCATAAACATCACAAACAACCTAAGGAGTCAGAATTTTCCCATATAAATATACTGAGGCTGACACACTTCAGTACACCTGGATATATTCACATTTCTAAATCAATTTCTGCATTGGGACACTAATCTAGTGGAGACTTGTACGCATGAGGAGACATTCAGTATGGCTAGCAGGCTGGTTCTTGAGTTTATGCTATGGATACACTGCTGTAAAAGTCAACAATGCTAATATTTCACAGAGCTTTACACACTGTTATTGGGTAAAATTATGTGCTGTGAGTTTTCATCTGCTGTCAGATCTGACAGTTCAACACCTAATTTTTCAACCTTATGAAACTGTATGATAACACATAGACTCTGTATAACTGAACATACCATAGATTCGTACAGGTTGTTTAACTTCAAGGATTTTCTGTAATTATAAATTACTTGAAAAATGTCACAAGTATGTGTGAGAACTTTTCCACATATTATAAATCTGATTCAAACTCCTGCACTAGAAACCATTAGAGACAACTAAAAGCAACAAGGGTTGAGTGCCTTGTGATTAATTTATTAATCTAGCTTGGCATAAAAGCACACAAAAAAGTGATAGTGATATCAGTAGAGTGAAGTCATCAGTCAGAATGACAGGAAAGTCAAACATCACAGCCCTTGCAGATTTTAAATTCAACAAAAATACATTTTCAAGTTTTTTCTTCCTCTCAAGCAGAAATGTCTAGCTCCTCTTTATTCCTTTAGGGAATATTTGAGTCTCCAAGCTGTCAGTCTGTCTATTCATATGTACAACCATATGCAAAAGTTTAGAAACCCCTGGTCAAATTACATGTTTTGTTGATTATGCCCTTGGGTCACTATGTGAATTATGAATAAGTCATTAAGTTGCCTACCTATGCCTACAACTTGGTATCTACCTGGAATCTATAAGACGATAAAAAATAAAGGCTTGGTGTAATCATAAGAGAGCTGAATTCGGAAGGCTTTATGCCTTTTTTCATGTCTTTATATACTGCAGGATTGCCTGTTGCAATGCTTTACTCACTGACCCCCCCAGTAAGAAAATGAGACAGCTACAGCTTATTCCAAATCTTGCTGCTAGAATTCTATTAAAAACAAAGAGAGGAGAGCACATTACTTCAGTCCTCCGCTCCTTACACTGGCTTCCAATCAGACACAGAATTGAGTTCAAAGGGTTAATTATTGTAAATAAGTCCCTAAATGATTTGGGCTCTAAATATGTTTCTGAAATCAGCCTGATAGGTATCTTAGATTGCTGATCAGCTTGTGGTGCCTGGATCTGAAATTAATCAAAGTGATTTAGCCATTATGTTGGCCATTACTGGAAGCAGCTCCCCTTTGACATCAGAAACTGCCCCAACTGTTGCCAGTTTTAAATAGAAGCTAAACGCTACCTGCTGCCTACAGTTAATAGGTTAAGTGGATAAATAATTGAAAACTTTAAACTTTGAACAGTGCTGGATGTATATAACATGCTTTGTTGATTATCTAAGACTAAATAAGTGCACATCTTTTATAGGTAACATTGGGACATAGATAAACATGGGAGAGCTAAAATATGGGCTAATTTTAGTGTGCAATATTTAATTATTTTTTGATTTTGGGAAAAAAAACTTAAATGTGCCAAAACATCTGCACAGTGCATTTTACTTTTCATTTCTTTCCCTTCAAACAGATTCCATACATCAAATGAGCAGTAATTGTGTATTAAATTATGGAGAAGTGTGTCACAGGACTTCAACAATGCATGTCATATGACCTGAGGGTGCCCAAAAGTTTGCATATGACTGTATGTTTGTGTGTATGTGTTAAGCAAAAAGAGAGTATGTGCAATGCCTGTGTCAGCTTACTTTGTGTGACCTCTCTTTAAACAATGGGCATTTTGTAATGCTATTCTAAACCTGTAAGATGGATACAGTTCCACAAACTGCATTAGGGGAGATTACTGATGGTGGGCTCCTTGGAGCTGAAGTCTCATTTACATGGCGAAACCAAGGCAAGAGAAGGGAAGGGTCTTATTGAAAACAGATTTACGAGGGCTCCCTCATGAATTTAGAGAAAGGAGGGCATATAGTGCGAGTTTATTGTGTTATTGTATTGAGTGCAGAGGGATATGACTGCACCAGCTAAGAGGGGCTCCAGGGACAAGTCCGTATTGCCTGCATTTTAATATGACAATGTTGCACTCACACAACTGGAGAGGAGAACTTTTCAAACAATTCTCACTTCTCTGGGGATCAGCACACAATACTGTGTACATTTCACCAGGCAGCTTAAAACACACCTGTGTTCCCATGCAAATACCCCATAATATTGTCACTGAGGGGACACTTGTGTCTGACTGGTCTGGCTGAGTGTTTCTTCAAGTGTTTTTGTCAAATTGTCAGACGTTTCTAAAGTCGTCCTAATCAGGGATGCTTGAGGTGAACCAATGCAATGCTTTAGAGTGTTTGTGTGTGTTTGTGTATGTTCTCAGCCTTCTTCAGATGCTGACTAAAGGCATGCTTCAGAGCCACGGAGATGTGAGTACACGCTGAAAGATGTTGTCAGATGTTAGTGCTTAACGCCGCCGTTTCTCTGCCTCAGCAGACTGTTGGGTGACTTGTGCTGGGCAGGCTGTCGGGGGTGGGCGGTATTGGGGGGGGGGGGTGAATTCTGCTGCAATTTCCTCTGAAATGAACATGGAACAGAGATGAAAGTGAAGGATGGTGATGTGGGTAGCAACCCCCCCACCCCCCCATCCCAGGAACACGCCTCTATATAATGAAGCCCTCAGAAAGAGGAGAGGGGCCAAAGGGGGGGGGGTTGGGTGGGTGGAGGGGGTGAGGAGAGACAGTAAAGCAGAGATGCCGGGGATTTGTTTAGCAAAGAGAGGAGACACAGCGTGTCAGTGAAAATGATTTGGAGGAGACTGCGTGACACTGAGAGTAATGGAGATGCCCATCATTGCTTTACACACTCAAAATAGACTGGCAGCATACAGCAGTACAACCCTCATGGAAAACAATAACGAGCCATTTTAGTCTCGACATTCACATTTTGCCATTCACACCTTCACACACACACACACACACACACACACACACACACACACACACACACACACACACACACACACACACTGTAGTCTGGCTGCTCATTCTCTCACTCTAACTTGCTGTTGGTGGATTTCCAGTACATACAGGAAACACATTAAATTCCAATTAAAGTTGTGGTTCTTAAGCATGCCTTGCCTCCTTCCTCTGGCCAAAATGTTGCCATAATGAAGCCTTTAACACTGAAATCATTAGTCTACTTCAGCAGTGAAGTGGGTTTTGGGTAGGTGGGTATATTATGGAAGGCCTATGCCACCCAGAGTGCCTGTGCGCACATTCACCCACTTTTGAAAGGATGGAGACATAAGAGTGGGGGCAAGAGCACAGAGATGGGTAGTTAGCATCAACAGACAGAGGAAATACATCATTCATCATTTCATACTTCATACATAGTTCTCAAAATTCCTGAATTCCAAAATACGTTGGGTTCAAATTCCAGCAACTTTAAATTAACTAAGGTTTAGTTTAAGTTTGAAAATATGTGGTGGTGCTTCACATAACTTGGAAGAAGCATATGCTAGCGTTCGTCATCCCAGTGATGGTGGCTTCAAGTGACAGCGGAACCTTAGACAGACTTTAGACTTTTATTTAATTGTGTTTAATGAATTTGTGTTTGCTTGTGATTAACTACGTAGCTAGCAATTATCATGAAAGCTTGTTTTAACCCACATTTCAAGAACACTTCAGGTACAACCGTGGCATGTCAAATTTCAGTGATTAGCTCTTTTCTTGTAGAATCCAACTAGAATATCTATACATTTCAGTTTTCTCTCAGTTAATAGAGTTAGGGGCACATGTTTTCTAATATCTCACTGCCTAATTCAGCTCTGGGGACCAATCCTTTCCTCAAAAATTAGCTTTACTTTCAGAATCACAGCTTCTAGAAACATTTGGCAAATTTCTAATCATAGCAGGAGTTACAGGATTTTACACTGGTCACATTTGTATTTGGTCACAAATAATGTCATTGCATTGTGTCTTTTTGGTTAAACAATAAAACAATGGCATGTCTGTTACGTAAACTCCTGTACTCTGGTGTGGCCTGATAAAAACATTTAAATCTTTATTCCATAGCAACATTTTTGCAAATGTAAACATGATTTTTTGTACAATATCCAATGTACTGGTAAAAATGTTAGTTATGTAAAAAAATCATCTGTAATGTCTCACCTTGAGACACAAAAGTCCAGAACCACAGTCTCAATATGAAGAACTCTTTGTGGCTTACAGACAACAAAAAATACATGCCAGATTACACACATTTATAGCTATATTTAATCTGGACAAGTGGTCTCCAGGTGCACCATGTGAATAATCAGCTGCATTCTCACAGTAAGACATCCAGGTCCTGTCAAACATTTGGCCTGCTAACTTCTGCATCTAGAATGTGTCATGGTCAATTTTGTTCTCACATCTACATATTTCATAGTACTCCAAGAAACCTTGAGAAATAAATGAATTACCTGTCAAAAACATGATTGGGCCCACTAACTCAATGACCACTCTGATTTTGTCCTTGCTCTGGCTTTGAGTTTTTCATAACTAACTGCATGAATAAGCTACACTGCAGGGTGATTGGCTCTTCTTAGCACACCCTAGGGGGAAAGCTCACAGCCAAGACTGGCCTTGCTTTTCTCTCTGGGTTTGGATGCTGTAAAGAGATGTTGAGCTCTGTGTTAATATCGGAGTAAAGTCCTCCATGAATGTTTGAGATTCCCCCAGTAATCATTGGGCTTAGTAAAGCCAACATCTAAGCACTTTTGGCCCATGCTGTTGCAGCAGGGTACCGCTCACACACACACACACACACACACACACACACACACACACAAACACGCGCATACAAACACACACACATAAGCACATGTTTTTATAAAATGTCAGGATACAGTGCTCATGTATATGTGTGCAAGTTTTTGCTAAACAGAGGAACAAGGTGTTCTTGTAGACTTCAGAAGCAATGTTATCATAGAAGTATGTACAAACATAAATGTCTATTAAATAAATGTTTTAAAATAAGTAAAAAATATTAAATTAGAAATACTGATAGCTGCATCAATATAATATCGCGCAGAAAACTACCGCTACACTGTGTTGATTCATTTTACTCTCACCTCTACTAAGACACTATTCTGTTTAGGAAACACTGACATTAGAATATAAACAAATGAATCATATCTAATTGGTCCCGGCCCAGGCACCACTGAGGTACCATTGAGCAAGGTTTCATCCTGCTGCACTGCTCTCTGGGTGCTGCTGATAGCTGCCCGCTGGTTCATGTGTGTATGGGTTAAATGCAGAGGTCACATTTTGTTGTGGTGCATGTTGTGTGATGGGATGTGTGGCAACAAATGAAGCAAAATTATAAAGATTTTGGAAATTTAACTTGCAAAATACACATTAGTTTGCACATGATGGTATAGACCTCTGAAATATAAAGATCTCTAAAATCTCTATTAAATAATTATTTTAGATAACATGATCATGATCAAGACAAAAAAATCTTATTAGGCAAACATTGCTGATCTGAAATGAGCTTAATATATACATTACATAAATGTGTAATAAATATATAATAAATACTCAAAAGTATTTTTGCCTTCAAAATCTCTGATCAGATTTAGTTTAGTTTTTCCTTTTTTAAGCCTACACACTGGGCAACACAACTAAAAGAAGTGTTCACAGCCTTGGCGATAGACGCAAAAAAAAAATTGCCTCCAGACAAATTCATAGGAAAAAAACAAGCTTCTTCACCCACAAAAGAGGGCGGACTGAGTCTGTTCTTTCTCTTGCTTTTTTTCGGTAGATTTGCGTCTGCTGGAACCATAGCCAGGGGACGCATTAGCCTTGTTTTTCGATTGCGGACATCTCCGCACTACGTCCAAAGCTGAGCTGACAGGCACCTCGAAAAAATACCAGCCGTGCTGAAACGAGACAATTGTTCTGCCACAAAGTGCTGGTGCACGTTTTTCAAACATTTCAAAGAGCACTGTGGGCTGTGGTGCTCAATGCTTGGTCCGGCCCGTCTGGACAATGGGTCCAGCTACAGCGAGGCCCGTTCAGCCCGCAGGAATCTGATGGCGGCTGTCCAAGGGTCCGGTTAGCTTAAGAGTGTGGATAAAAGGCATTAAAGGATATTTCTGCTGTCATCACTCTGTTCACAGCTCCAGAAGGAGAAAGGAGGGGGGGGGGGGGGAGTGGTGGTAGGTGAGTGCTGGCCTTATCCCCCCAGGAGCTTATTTACTCCATGCTGCCCCTCTGCTGGATCAGCCAGAGCTGTCTTAACTAGAGGAGAAATGTCTTATAACGTGAGACGGATGGGCTGGAGTTTAGGGCTGAATACAGAAATTGCACACTGGGGGGGCTTACTGCACACAACAGGGCAACAGGGAGCATTCCGCATGGATAACACCCAGCATTGATCTTTATGAACAGAATGTAGGTTATTTAAAATCGTTATTGCAGTGTACAGAGAATTAAGCCTTTTTTTTCTTTAAACATGAGAAAGAGAAATTTATTTTCAGCATCCGAACGCTTATCGCTGTCTACCACGTCGCATAGTCGTTAATACTTTCAAAAGGATGCAAATGAGTCACATGTCTGCTTTGAAAGGCACAATGCATGACTGAGAGAGAGAACAGCTCTAATTAATGTAGCCATACCCGATCAATACATCAAATGCTTTCTTTGAAGACTAAAACTGCCAAAACTGAGCCATACATTATCGTTAGAACTTCAAAAACAATATTGCGTCATGCCCTCCTTGAAAGAGATCATAGAGAGGGAAAAAGAAGGGGGAAAAAACATGCATTTGTATGCTGGAAAATGTTTTACAGGTGAGATGCCAGACAGCTGTTGCCTGATGAAGACACAGAGCATTAAGTAACTATGGGCACGTTTTGGAAGAAAGAAAAGACAAATTCTGTTTCTGATTTCACAAACCAAAAGCTTGAAGCAGAAGCAAGCTCAGGCATTTGTGAATTATTCTCTTTCTTGGTTTTCCAAGCTTGAGCCAGAGCTGGACAATCCTCCAACAGTAGAAAGTTACGGATATATGTCATTAAAATTGCAAAAGTACGGTTTGCATGTAAATGTTCTCATGATGTAAATGGAATAGAGACTTCACAGTGGCACATGTCTGTTCTCTGATAAAAGGCTCTTGCCGCCCATTGCCATACCTATTGTCAAATTACAAGTTTAGTTGCACATTCTGAAAATATATATAAGAACATTTTTTTCTGATATTTTTCCCAATTTAGTTCTCCACTTCCACACACTAGCTAGGACTCCCCCTATCACACAATACCACCAACAGTGGGAGGGTGAAGGCTAGCATGTGCTTCCTTCGAGTTACATATAGCTCCATCACATCTTTCCAAACTGCCATTGGCTAGCATCCCACATTGAGTGATGGGGAGAGGGAGGGCCACTGTAGCGCACAAGCTCACCTATGTTTTCAATCTTTTTTAGCAATGCCTGCAATGCTGTGAATTTCAGAGTTTGCACAAGTAAAGCATATAGTTTAAGGCAAAACCAACAGACGAGAAAAGGCACAGCTTATGGTGGGAGTGTAAGTCAATCAGAATCATCAAGTTGCTAAACTGCTGCGATGCCATGAGCTATGTCCCAAACCAAATTTCTATACTTAACATGGTAGATTACTGAAAGCATTTCTAATGAGTTTGTGCTATTTTTACACACTATTCAACATCAGATAACACTGAAAACATTTGAAATCTGCACTTACCATGGCCAACAGGTAGCCCATTTTCATGCACAATGCACAGGTGAAAGTTCTTAAACCTCACTGCAGAGAAACCCAGTGGTTGCCGGCACATCTACAAGCTTTCTTCGTATTTTCTGGTAAATCAAGACATGTTCAAAAAGACCTGATTTTGGCAGTAAGCAACACTCTTCTGCAAAACATTCGGTTAGGTAAATGCAGTCTGTTTCTTGTCTGTACAAGTGAATGAGACCACTGACACAACAAACAAAGCACAGCTATGTGCTGTATTGTGGTATGTCTGCCAAAAATGGAGTTTAAGAGGTATTTTCAGGATTTAATGGTGTTAGCAAGGACCAGAGAGCTGGGCATTTTAGATAATTACAATTGCAATGACAAAATAGTTGTATGTAAGCATGATGAGGCCACAGTTGAATCGAGTTTAACCAAGCTGAATGGAGTTCAGGCAAAAATTTGAGAAAAAATCTCAGAGGCACTTTTCATCCATTGTTATGGACACAAATAAAATCTTGTGCTCTTACAATCAGCGAAATCAATAACAGACCACAGAGTCTGTTGAGGGGCTGGCTCTTCTTTTGAAAGTCAGTAAACAAACTCAGCTGTTGAATTAAGTCAGGCATCCCATGCTGAAAGTGGCACACATGAGGTGGATCTCTTTTAGGTTGATTCAAATGATCAGTCTCTACCATTCTGACCTCCATGACATGGCTCCATCTTATCTCAGAAAGTGCAAATGGCTGGGACAATGACACATTGATGATGGCTGTGGGGTATAATGCTTAAGTGTTAAGAGCTGTTTTTTCTTTATGGTGTATTAAGAAATTTTCAGTATAACAGATTAACTTTTTTCTGGCCTACAGTAAAAGTTAATTGATATAACGTTTTGTTTTAAGAGCCTCAGTGACACGATGGCAGTTGTGGGTCGTCTGTGGATCTAAATGTTCTATGCCAACCTTGAGGAGAAATTTCAACCACTGTACCAGAAGTGAACAAATTGCTGTGCTTCATCTTGACACTTCCAGCTACAATGGCCTCAGTGGAGAGGTCTTTCTCTGCTTTGAAAAGAATCAAGACCTACAGCTGAAACAGGACTGGAGGGGAGCAGTTGTCATCCTTCGTCCTCATTTGAATTGAATCTGAAAGACTGATGAGACTACAGGAAAAGGATGTCACAGAGAGATATGTGGTGAAAGACAGGAGAATAGACCTCATCTTCAAGAATGTAAGCCATTGATTTTGCATATTTTAGACAGAGTTGAATTAAACTAACAAATATCGCAAAGCAGTGTGTTTTCTGTAAAGTAAATGTACTCTTACTTGGAAAAGCAACACAACAAGTCATTTGACCAGGGATGCAAAGTTTTGCATACAAATGTATTTTAAAGTTTGATTCTGCACTTCTGATTTGTTTCAGTGTGGAGAGTGGAAAAAATGTAAAAGATGTTTTTCTGTAATTGCTGGCCATGACTTCAAAGAGTTAAACTGAAAAAAATTTTCATTCCCATATCTACACGAACGCAAATCACATGCACATCAAGGTCAGTTTCCTTTACCGATCAGCAGTCATGTCATCTCTTTCCGAAAGCTATTGAAATACTTTATAACACCATGCTGCGCTTCACTCTGACTACCAAACAGGCCTCAATGGAACCAGCCACAGGTAATGGGTTCAAGGTTAAAATTCACCTAAGCAATCAAATCCCCTGTCACCGAAGATGATATTTGCATGCAGTGCTCATCACGTAAATGGTAAAATATATAAATAAATAAGTAAATAAAAATGAGAGGGTGGTCATAAAAGAGCAAGGCTGTGATAACTTGCCTGTCCACTTATGAGGATTAAGGGGGAAGAGAAGCAATCACTTGCATAGGCTCCTAGGGTGTGCTACACTCCATGATTCAAATATTTGATAAAATATGCAGTGAGGGAGAACAAGTATTCAGACAGTGATACCTTTTTTTCTTGTCTATTTTCAGCAATTACATCTTCATCAAAAAAATCTATGGCAAGCGGTAAGTACATTTTTGCAGCATTGTGGTTCAATTGTGCCTATTCCTCTTGGCAATACATCCCCAATTGCCTTAAAATTATGAGGGTCCTTCTGATTAACTTAGAGTACCATTTCCAGATAAGCATGATACTTCCACCTTTTAGATGTTCTTAGAAAGATAGATGCAAACTTTCTTTCTCCAAACATGACAACTATATTATTGACAAGGAGTTCTGTCATTGCTTCGTCTGACAAGAGCACACCATTCTTTATTCTTCTTTATTCATACCTTCCTTATCATTAGCCTGAGAGAAATCTGGCATGGTACAATCTGTTCAGGGACACTTGGCTGTAGTTCTGTCGATTTTTTACCTACATATTATTAAACCAATTACACTAAAAGGGATGTGTAACATCAATGGGTTTCATTCACTAATTGTTTTTAAGAAGTAATTTCTTTTTAAAACCTACATATGAACTTTTAATAAAGATTCACAATAATAGCATTAGCATTCACAAGTGTTCTCTGATATAGAATTTGTTCCATCCATCCATTTTCTAAACCGCTTCTTCCGTTTCCAGGTTGCGGGGACACTGGAGCCAATCCCAGCTGACTGCGGGCCTAAGGCGGTGTACACCCAGGACAGGAGGCCAACCCATCGCAGGGCAACACATAGACAGACAACCATTCATACACACACTCACACCTATGGGCAATTTAGAGTCTCCAATCAACCTAATGCAAGCTTTTGGACAGTGGGAGGAAACCGGAGCTCCTGGAGGAAACCGGAGCACCTGGAGGAAACCCACGCGAACACGGAAAGAGCTTGCAAACTCCGCACAGAAAGGCCGACCAAACCCAGTGCCTTCTTGTTGTGAGACAACAGCGCTAACCACTGCACCACCATGCTGCCCTCTTCCCATAAAAATAAGTACAAAGTCAAGTGCTGTGCTAAAAATGATCCATCGCCCAAATAATCCCTCAATCGTGGTCCTATTGGGATTTTCTGACCATCAATGAACCAGCTTAAGAAAGCTTAACAAATCATGCAGAAACACAGATGAACTGTAGTCTGCAATTTTAAACTGCAAAGTGCACCAATTAGTTATGAGGGTCTGATTAACTGGACACTGAGTATACATATAAGGAATTGTCCCTAATAATGTGGTCAGTGAAATAAGATGCAAAAGGATGCACTGCCAGTCTATAATTGTTACATTTGTGGTTCATTTGAGGACGAATATTTTTGCAAATTTAATCTGAGATAATTCCTAATGTTTTTTTAAGGTAAATTCCATTAAAAGCAGCAGCAAGACAAGCAGAGCTAATCACAAACTGTTCAGCACTTTGTCTCAAACTTACTGCATGTTAAGTTTACTGTCATATTAAATATAGGAAGGCAGGGAGTATTGTCTTTTTATTATAACAACAATAAAAAATATATAAAAATA
>JBBPDA010000034.1:12325741-12338376 GCA_037974385.1 Arnoldichthys spilopterus | reverse complement strand
ATCTTTCCCAAGAAGACTCATGGCTGAATTAGCTCAAAAGGTGCTTCTACTAAATACTGAGCAAAGGGTCTGAATACTTAGGTACATGTGAAATTTCAGTTTTTCTTTTTTAATAAATCTGCAACAATTTCAAAAATATTTTTTTTTGTCTGTCAATATGGGGTGCAGTGTGTACATTAATGAGGGGAAAAATCCATTTAAATGATTTTAGCAAATGGCTGCAATATGACAGAGTGAAAAACTGAAGGGGGTCTGAATACTTTTCGTACCCACTGTATATCCAAAGTCTGTTTATTTATATTGTATATTAAAATTGTTACAAATAGATTTACACCTTTTTGGAATAAAACAAGATTATTTAGTAGTTGATATGCATTTATATCACCATCAAAGGTAATGTCCGCTTGTTCTGTAGATTAGCCTCCTTGGACAACTTAATGTTCTTCACCACTTGCAATACAGTCTGTAGAACCATGTGATTATAGAACACCTGTGAAAGTGGAGACCAAATTTTGGGGCAAAACATTACAAATTACTGAAGTATTGAATAAAATGTTACATATTGGTTGATGTTTCCTGCAGTGCAGAAAGATCAAACTTTGGCAACACATCTTAAATCTTATTAATATATGTAAAATGTCTTATCATTAGATTGTTATTAAAATATTATAAGATTATTTCACTTATACAACCAAATTTATGTGTTTTTGTCTCTTACAACTTTATTCGCTTGACAAATAATTTTGTAGTGCATGTGATCAGCTATACCTTTCATACACAATATATGATTTTACATACCTTAACAATTGTCTGGATGCAGTAGTAGAAACCTGTACAAATGTAATAAAAAAGAGTTAAAAGAAAGAAAATTTGGCCTCCTGTTTGTAAGGATGTATTTCAGTGTCTTTTGAGAGGAAAATGGTTACTCAGCCTCTTCTTAAGAAGCATCTTGAAGAGTATCTACTTGTGAGTGACCTTAATAAGAAAACTGTTAATAGAAGTATCCAGGTTATACCAGTACAACAGTAATATGCTGTTAATCTAAAGGATACCAACTCAATGTTGCAACAATAATGACCTGTCCCATTTGACTGCCTTTTGTCTACAGAAATTCTTGGCTCCTTATTGCAGTGCTGTTATACACATTTGAAAGTATTTTATGGTTCATTTTAAATACTTTTTGTTCATGTGCTGTCATCTTCTCTGTTCCATAAGAACCACTTCTCTCTTTCAGTGATTGCCACCTTCAAGCTGCGCTCAGAAATTGCACCATTTTCCATTTTTTGGAGGTATAAAAGCTTTCCTAAAAAAATAAAACTTGCAAAGGATCTAAACACTAAAAAGTTTACAGGAATGTTCTTGCATGCAATATAAAAAAAACAAGAATTAAGTTCTCTCTGTAATGAATGTTCTCATACATCTCCTTGAATGTTATTAAATTATTATGTAGGCTACAGGCTGCCTTGTAGCTTATTGATATCATGTTACACTTACAGCTTAACAAACAATTTCAAACATATTCTGTATTTGTTTTAATACATTTTTGATTGTTGATTGTTGAAAATTGTCGTGTTATGTTTGTATGAAAGAAAAAAAATAAATCAAACATTCAAGAACGAGAACTAAAAGTAACAACAGAGAAAATGACAATCAAGAAAACATCTTCCTTGTGCTATTTTAAATGTCATATTTCGAGAAACTCTAGAAGTTACAATTTTAAAACCTTATCTTATCAAATGTCACTTTCCCACTAGAACCACTAGTTGCATTATACAGTTATTCTTTCAACTTACCAAAGAGCCAGTGGGCCATGGACATTGAAATGTGGGCAGCAATCGGATTTCCTCACATTTATTTTTTGAGTGCCTTCAGGCTTTGCTTTGTGTTTTTCACATGCATAAAAAATCAGCTTTAAATGTGGAAAAGATGATTTTTGTTTCTGTTTGTTCTTAAGTTCTAAATTCAAACCTACGGTCAGATTGCTCACTCTATCTCTGGTCTTACAGGGTAATTACATTCACACCTTTTGCAAAAAAAAATAATCTGACATTTTCACCAAAGATGTAGCACACTGTATTTGAAGGTTCTGGTCAAAGAGGTAGTTCTAGCAGGAGAATGGCGCTTCTTCTTAATTACACATAAGAGATGTCATTTTGACTTTCTTTTTCGAGTTCCAGATGGCACTTAATTAATGCAACCTTCAGTCTGCGTGACAATAACTGTTCACGGTTTTATGAGAAGAGTCATTTAAAAAGGTCAGTCAAATTAATGTCATAAGTAACACTTCTACATGTCAACATCGCCACTTAGTGCTCCAAAAATTAATCTCCAGAGTTAAACAGTTTAGAGGCTCTTTAATGTAAATCATTAATTGTAGGAATGCAGAGCTGTACTGAATGCCCTTTATTAAATTATGCATCATTTTCACATGAACTCAAATGTATTACAACACAAAGTTTCCCAAAAGCAAATAAAAACATAATCTGTATTGTGTAAGGGATAATGCATCATCCACTGGTCATTATCAAAATACATTCAATCATGAGAAACAGAAACCAGAAGTGCAGTGGAGGGGTCCTGTTCCATCCTGTAGGGATTAATCGATAATGTCACTTAAACTGATAGTAAAATCATCCACACAGTTGAAATTACACACTATTAAAAGTTCTCACCAAATTTTTCAACATGAGTTTCTGTAAAGATAAGTGACCAGACTACCTCTTAATCAAAAGCACTGGTGCTATGGTAGCAGTCATTCTTTTTTTTCTGCAGTCATAATCAAGAAATATCTGAACTAAAAATTGGGATGCACCTTTCAACTCACTGGAACTTTCTGCAGCATTCTGAGCAAGCATATAATAATCTAAAATATTCTTGTAATACTTGAGGTCAACTCTGCTACATAACACTGCCATGGCAGGTGTCATATGCTGTCATAAGCTGTAAGGACAGAATATGTCCAGAATTTAACAGTGTCATGCTACAATAACTAGTAAATGTCATGACAGACGTTATTAACATTTATAAAGTTTTATTACAACAAGCGTCACTCATCATTAAGGCAATTCTCATCAATTTCACCTCAGAAAGTGTAAAGACAATGGATGCTTGCTGGAATAAACCTTCATAAATGTCTGTGTAGGTTAATGTAAGTTGTCATAAAAGGCTTATGTACATGTCATGTAACCTTATCAATGGTACTCTACAGTAAAAGTGTTACCCAGTATTTGATTAGCGTTTGACATAAACTGTTGTGTCATTACATTTTAACATTTGTCATGTAATGACACTGCTTTATTAATGAGCATATTCTGTCAGGACAACTAATAGCAGCATTAGGCACCTGCAATGTTAATATTTACATCATGCTTGTGTCAATGTTATGTAGCAGGGCCCACGAATTATGAGCTCTATTTTAAGATCTAATACAAAGTTTAAAGTGCAAGACGCAACTAACATTTATATGGGTGTGTCCAAATCCATTTTGCTATTTTGCAAGGTGCAAAAAGGTCATCCTAACTCTCTTCTTTATCCAGAAGTGTGTTTTGGGCTTAACATGCAATAAAAAATCTGAATGGCACATGATCTCACCTTAGCTCAGGGGGAGAGGTACATGAGATATAGAGGACTGCTATTATAATAGCACGTCTACCTGTAGATGTGGTTTTTCTTGGTCAAAAATGCAATGTCATTTCACTGCCTTAAAACAGTAATGCAGCAACCACTGTGCCAATTGTGCCCACCTCATTTAAAAAGGAGCACTACAAGCAGGAAACACACAAAAAAAATTATTTATTATTTTGAAAACGTACATGAATGGCATAAAATAGAGCAACTCACCAGTATGAAACTAGCAAAAACACTTTGAATTGTGGTTTCTGCTGGGGCAAAATAGGGGCCCATGTATTTTTTTACATGTAATTGTCATACACATTTAAATCAAGTACATCCAATACAAAATTTTTATGTTAACAATGAAACATGCAATATTCTCTTAATGAGTATATATGCACTGTATTTCTTACTCAATTAATCATTCATCCAGTCTAAGATCAGCACAAAATTAACCAAGATGAACCCACTACTGTCTGCTGAAGCAATAAACTTAGTCATGCAGATCAGGACCAGTATGATACTGTGGCTGTGTCTGAAATGTAACAAATGCTGCTTGCTCAGACAGTATTCTGAGGCAGAAAGGCACCCAGTCCATTGTCTCTCAAACACAATTTGGTTGCATGTGCCTTGATTACAACACTGCCTTCAAAAGACACTGACTAAAAATGGCAAGGCATTAAGTCAGCTGCCTTCAGTTTTGGACATGACTATGACTAAATATTTGATGGGATGAGGGGAAAAAACTGGTACAGAAGACATTACAGTTTGTTTCACTTCAGGGTCATAGGGACACCCCTGTTTCAGAATGAGCATCTGGAGCCTTAAAACTTTCCAACTAAAAAGTATTGAGATAACTAAACAGCCACACAAAAAATTTGCATTAAACAATGAATTGTGTCAGTACACCCTTTCAGACTTCAGAAAATGTAGGTTATTTTTATTAGATTTTTTTTTTTTTTTTACTTGTTAGGCCATAAAAAGATAAAAAAAATTGAACATTTGGAAAATCCCTTTGGAAGAACGTTAAAGTACACAACTGGTGATTTATTTACATTATTTATACCTTGATGACATAAATGCACTTTACAGGACTGTTTTTTCTAACTGTGTACATTTAGAGTATAAGTAAAGAAACTAAAGGGAGCTTTACTGGTGTTCTTCCAGAAAGAGTGAATCTGTCAGGGATTATGCCAATTACACCCTGTTATGAGACTTAAATACTAATAACATAACTTTAAAATCTTTCTTGGATCCGACAAGTACCCAGTGTATTTCTTAAAAAAAATATGCATACTTGGACCACAAAATTTGAAATTGACACAGTGGACAATTGATGGGAGCAATTATGATTAAAAGAAAACTACTTTACTTAACTCAGAATTCAGGAAACTAATAATAGGAATGCACTAAATCTTGAGAGCCCTCTGTGGAGCAGTTTTCTGTAAAATGTTTCCTCTTCAGCATTAGTTTTGTTGTTCTTCCTTGAGCTTTTTATAGCATGGAGGAAAAAACAGCATATACAAGCTGTTAGCAATTTGAAAGCCTCATAAATCTGGTGTAATTGTTTTAAAATGGGCCATATATTCTAGGCTCCTTTGTTGACTGCTGATGTATATGTGGCTGCTTGTGCCCGGATGATGTCAGAATGAATTAAAAGCAACGGGCCAGAGAGATTTCCATTCAGTGCCTGATTGAGTACTCGGAAGTGCCGGGACTTCTCCGATTTTTTAATTGAAGCATAATGTGACCGCACTTCACAGAGGAAGCTGACTTAAGCTCCTGCGTCTGATGTGCGGCTATGGTGGAATAATGAGCTTGGGATGGGTGTGATATACACATTTCATTAGTGCTGAAAAAGCGGGGAAAGAAAAAATCGTTAGATAGGGAGGCAGCAGGCATCAAAAGAAGATGGGAACACACTTCTTTTCCGGCCTGATATGGAGAGGAATAAAAGGATGCCCCTGGTTCTCCTCGGGGGAGAGTATAAAACTTCCCTAAAAGTGCTGACACGGCATGGCTAGAAATGCGAACATAGGCTCCATCTCAGTGATGGCTTCATCTACCATAAAACATCCTCCAGAGCACATACATCACCTGTCCCCTCATGGCAGATGTTTTAAAGGGCCCATATCATGGGGAAAAAAAACAAAATTAAGTTTCAAATAGTATGTAAGCATTAAAATGTTTTATCATATTCTTCGAAATTGCTGATAACTTTTTATCCTCCTTGCTACAGTGCCAACACATAAAGATGATTATGTTCAAACAAAAGACACATAAAATGGACATTTCCTAGTCATTGCAAATTTAATAAACAAAAACAGATCATTCACATGAAAATAAGTGAGTACACCATTACAGCTGTCACACCTTCTAGTCTATAAACATGTTTCAGATTTACCCAGATATCTAGGGTCTGGCATTCTCATTGTGGTTAAAGTGTGTCATGCTAAGATCTAAAGAAATCTTTAAGGCCTTCAGAAAAAAAAGTTGTGGATGCCTATGGAAAGTGATTTTTTTTCAAGATAATTTTAAATAAACAATTCCACTGTAAGGAAAATCATCTAAAAGTGGTATTGATTTTAAATGGGAGAAACTAGCTCCCCCAGCAAATTCAGCTGGCGAGCAGGCCATTACATGTAAAAAAAAATACCTCAGAGAAACCCAGACTTTCATCAGGGTATTGGCAGATAATCCTTGCAACTATTGGCGTTAAAGTTTCAGGAAAAAACTCTTTGTTCTATGAAAACAACTTTGAAGCAAGACTACAGTTTGCCACAGATAGAGTTATTTGGCCACACTAAACATACATTTTTGTGGCATAGACCACAGACTGCTTTTTAGTGTAGCTTAGTTCATGTACATTTATTGATCTAAAAGGCGTTCCTTTCTTTTTTTTCAATCAAAGAGGTTGGTGTAGCTCAACCTGTTCAGTCATTCCATAAGGTCCAAGCAAATTTAGCTGCAAAACCAGCCCATTTTGAATAAATTGTTTTCATCATGTCACAAAACTAAGCATTAACATTACAACACTATTCAGCAACACAGCAGCTCATGATGTTCATCCATGATGATATTATAAGAAGTGTTATACTTCAGTTTGGTACCTGAGAGAGGCACAATACAAAGTAGCCAGACAGATTAGAGTTCCTTTACATATTGGTTGTATTTGTACAGAATAAAGAGAGGTTGACAAATTATGATGAAAAAATAAAGTACTGTTTAAAGTACAATAAAAAAACTGACAAAAATTGTTAACGGTGGCACACAAAAGGCATAAACAAATGTAATCTATGGGCCCTTTAAGATATTGTCCCTGTTGTCAAACCTCTGGTGCCATTTGAAAAACATTGCTGCAACAATGTGCCTGTCTTCTACTGTTTCAGCTATAATCTGTAATCTGGTCCATTCCTGTGCACTGTAGTCTAATTTGGCGTTGCTGTGCTGTATGCACACAACACTGCCTCTGTTCGAGCTATTGTAATTACTTTGCTTATCTGAAAGCGAGGCTTTGGCCATTTCCCATTATCAAAAACAGCCTCTTTGTCGGCTACGTTAAAAGACAAATAATGAGCTCTAAACAGACTCAGCCTTTAGGGGTGCACTCTGGAACGATTTGATATTCGGAAAGAAAACAGAAATGCCGTCCTGTTTTCTTTGGTTTGCTACTCTGAGCGGCAGAATACAATCAAAGGCCATTATAACTGGAACAGCAAATCATATCTTCTGAATATAAATGTGCTCTGGAGAGGAAATATGGCACAAATTAAATTTGATTGACTGGCTACCCCTACTTGCCTGCTCAGGGCTCAAAGCAGACACAAATGAGAGAAGGCTGACTCGCAGAAATGAGAGTTTACCAGAAAGAAAAACAGGCATACAACAGGCATACAACAGTCATTACACCACATAACAGACAGGTCCCATTGTAACAATGCACCATATATACACATGAGTAAACCACTTAACCCTTTAAACTGTAAGCGTTTTAATTTTTAATTCAGTTGTAATTCTTAAAACATATTATTTAGACATGTACTCCGATCAGCCACAACATTAAAACCATAGACAGGTGAAGTTAAACATATTGATCATCTCATTACAGTGACACCTGTCAAGGACTGGAACATATTAGGCAGCAAGTGAAAAGACAGTTCTTCAAGTTGATGTGTTGGAAGTAAGAAAAATTAGGATCTGAGCCACACTGAAAAGGGCAAAACGGTGATTGCAAAATGACTAGAACAGAGCATCTCCAAAACTGCAGCTCCTGGGGTGAATCCAGTGATTATTTCAAAACTTATGAACCAGTGACAGAGTCATGGGTGCCAAAGATTCAATGATGGCTAGCCTGTCTGGTCTGATTCCAATAGTAGAGCTGCTGTAGCACAAATTGCTGAAAAAGTTAATGCTGGCTATGACAGAAAGGTGTCAAAACACATAGTACATCTCAGCTTGCTGCATAAGGGTCTGAATAGCCACAGACTGACCAGAGCACTCATGATGACCCCTGTCCCTGTCTACAGTGGGCACATGAGCATCAGAATTGGACTATGGAGTAATGAAAAAGGTTGCCTGGTCTGATGAATCATATTTTCTCTTACATCATGTGAACCAGGATACACTATATGGAATGAAGGCAGAGGCAACATTCTGCTTGGAAATTTAGTACCTGGTATTCATTTTTCCCTGAATGATGTTTTGAAGTTAGCAAACTGGAAACTTTGTGTCTTAAAATATCTAAGTGAAGAAACTTCATATACATACACTAACATCATATAATTAGATTTTTGAAAACCACTTTGTATGGAGACTAAAATTACAGGCTTCTTATTCTACCCAGTCCTCCATGGGGCAAGGACTAAAGCTTTGTTTTCCATTAAGTGAGCAATTTAAGATTTTTTAAGTAATTGGTTGCATAACAAAATTAGCATTAACAACATAAGTTGATATCAATTTGAGGGTTTTTTTTATATAGTAGACATAATTATTTTCAAATTATTTTAAGAGCTAGGCCTACAGTTCTAAATTTTTGGATAACCCTGAGTGAGCCACTGAAGCAGGACACCACGCACACAGCTGATCCTCTTATTGTCTTAGCTTCTCCTCTTAATGTTATTTCGCTGATTGCGTAATATTTAATGTAAAATTGGCAAATAGCTGCCTCCTCCTTTTTAAATTTAAACTTTTTTGTTGTTTATGTCATGTCTCATCATAAACCTCCCTGCAGCGAAATCACCATCATGCATATTCAAGCTGATCCTGACCTGAACCAAAAAAGGAAGCCAGTTTGGGTCATTTGGGTCCACTACAGCCATTTCAGTGAGGCTTTTCACCCACATCTGCACCGCTTGAAGGTTCATCGGGTCACAGCAGCTCTGGTCTTATTGTCATGATGCAGCTGAAGTGGTAGAGATAAGCCACAGAAGGGAATAAATGAAAACTCAGTGGCTTGTGACGTGCTCTTGCTCCAGCCTTGACATAGGTCACACTGTGAACAGCCTGCAAGGCCGAACTAAAGCGTTTTCCTGTCAGGCCATGTAGCCTCTATCAACTCTGCAGGCTGTGCGCACCCAGCAAGCTGTAGCTTGGCAGCACTGCCACAACTCCACTCATTTTTCACCCTGGTGCCTGCGTCAGAGAAATGCCAGGGATGTATACCGAGTGGGTATGGACACTTATCGGCCATCCTCACACAGCACTTTTATGCTCTGTGTACAGAGTCGGTTTGAGCCTTTGACTGGCTAATGCATCATGTTGCTAAATGGTCTGCCATACAACAGAGTGCCTGAGGTGCGATGAAGAGATTCTTCTGAGAAATGAAGCCCAAAGACAGCAACGTGTGGCACTTACAAATGGTGCAAATTGCATGGTGGAGATAAGTGCAGGGGAAAAGGGTCTGTCTGACAGCTGAAAATACATGCTAACACTGATGTGAATCGCTGGGGCAGGGATAAAGAACACAATGCATCTACCAGACAACTGCAGAAGCTACAAGAAAAGTTTCCTATACCTCAGTGCAGATGCTGGGGTATTACACTACTTCCTAAAATGTAGTACTTATTTGGTGTGCTTTAAAATACAAATTTTTCATCATGCAAAGCTTTATGAGATCTTCTGAGACATAAGCAACACTGAGACGGACAGGAAAACTCCCTAAGACTATGAGGAAGAACCTCTGAGAGAAACCAAGACTCAAAAAGAAAAATCCCAAAAATCATGAGGAAGAAAACTCAAATGGTAACACTCCATAAGAACATGGGTGGGGGGAGCCATTGTGACATTGTACTTAACAAACAAAATCTACATCATATTAAGAATTCACTTCACAGCCATTCAAGCTGTGTTCTGTAAATGTGATTTAGATTGCAATGGAAAACCCTGTTGCATCATGATATAAGTATAGACTTCTGCCCTTTCACAACATTCGCCAAAACAGTTTTAGAGAATCAAAAGAAACAAGCAGATAAAAGTACAAAGCAATCTAAACAGAACCAGCAGACTTGGTAAAGCTGGGAGAACTTGTGCATGACAGATGGAAAACAGGCATTTTAATTAAGTGCAGTTTGTGGACAATTTGCAGTTTTCTTAACCACACTGAGCTGCCCCCAAAACACAAACAATTCATTTGCATGTATTCTGCTAGGAAGTGGCTGTCTCGCTTGGGTTTATAAATATTATGCAAGAGAACATTATAGAGTATTTCTAGCAATGTGGACGGTGTTTGTTTGCCAAGATTTCTCCATGACAACAGGATGGAGATTAATGCATTATGATAATTTTTTATTATTGTATTACAGCATGTAAGTTTATAGAGAATGCCAAGGAATGAAAAATAATAAAATCCTTTAAAAGTTTGGGCACCCCTGGTCAAATAGTATTTTGTTGATTTTCAAAGTGTAAGCCCTCTGTGGAGAACACACTTCTATATATTTGAATGAAAATAAAAAAGTAACTGTAGAATTGTGATATTTATGTGTGGTCTATGTAGAGGAGTGTACTTACTGTCACTTAAACCAGCGGTTTCTAGTCCTGGTCCTGCAGTACCCCTGCACTGCACAGTTTAGTTGAGATTTCTGATCCCAAAAAACCTAATCCAACTAATCAACCAGCTGTTCTTCAGTTAAAGTGGGTAAAACACACAAACTCACAGAGCAGGGGTACTCCAGGACCAGGGTCAGGAACTGCTGATTTTGAGCATCAACAAAATGTCACAAAGGTTTCCCATAATCACTTAAACAGTTTTTTATTTTGTTTAGAATTTTATTTCTGAAGTGAAGTGAAAGTGACCGTTTGTCATTGCCAACACACTCAAGCTCCACGAAATGTGACCTCTGCATTTAAACCATCACATGTGCACATGTGGAGCATCATGAGCAGTTCTGTTTTTTAATTAAGCTGAAACACACCAGTGTTTGAGTGGAGGTACCTGTACAAAGTTGGTAATTTGTTATTTTGGCCCAATGTGAGAATCCCTCTGCTCTCACACTACCAACCAACACACTCACTATGTGATGGCAGGTTAACCGGGAGTAATGCATTTTGGTCATTTTGCTAATGAGGGGGATTGCATCCCCCCTCAACCTCCCTCAAATCACATACTGCCTATGATTAAACCTTTCAACAACAGTTTCCCAGAGAAAATGTAGTTTAGTACAAGCACAATGTTCAAATCCAGCTCTAAAGAAATATCACTGAAAGCCAAAATTCTGAGCTAAGAGCAAAAAATCCCCCATTGAGCAACCAATTTAATTTGAATAGGTTGCTTCAAACTGCACATTAAACCTTTTGTTTAGAAGTTGTTTTTCTCAGCATGAGCAGCACACTGTCCTGGCGGAGGTTCATTGGCAACTGCTGTGGACCATTCAAGCAACAATTAGGAATCTGAGAATACCATAGTGGAAGCACTAGCAACATAAGACACAGGAGAAAATCTTAGGTTCATGAACAGCATAAAGAAGAGCTCCTTAAAGCTGTGAATGGTTTGCGTATATACTTTTTCCTCTTGATCACAAATCCACTTACTAACGCTCACAATGCAGTGTGACAAAGAATAAAGAAAAGTACATAGAAGGTGCTTCCTGCATGAGTCAGTGGGTTCATTCTACAAGTCAAATGTACACAGAAACCCCTTTGCAAATCCCCAGCTAAGACTTTATTAAGCGCTTTGATAAAAGTTCCACAGGTGAACAGTGCCACAATCGTTAACTCTGCTGCTCTACATCACCCACAGGGGCTGCTTTCCAAGCTGATAGGCTAAGCGTAAATCTCACCCAAAGCTGTAAAACCCTGTTCTGCAGGCTTGCACTCACAGTTCATGTTAAGGAAACTGGTATTTGCAGGGTCTTTCATGCCCGATGCCAAAGAACATTACTCATCATAGTGGCAATAATATGCACAGAAAGCAGCAAGGGTGCCCTGGCATCTGCATATGGCCTTGGCAGCGCTTGGCTCAAGACTAATGTTTTAATGTGGGGGAAAAAAGAGAAAAAATGAATGTCCTTCTAAACAAATTAATTCATAATGGTCTTTATGGAGTTTTAAAAAAGTTTTGGAATTTTGTTGGGGTTTCATTCATGTCTGGAAAGAAGCAGGTAAACAGTGATGAAGTGAATGCAGTAGATCTCAATAATTTATCTTTAGAGTTTAGTTCCAATTCCACAGATTTAATTAACTGCAGCATTAAATTAGGGTCTGTACTGTTTTGGGTTGAGTTGTATGTCTAAAGGCAGGACTGGTATACCTATACAACACGGCACGTGTCAACTTTCTACTGTGAGAAACAGTAAACAGTTCAAGTTCAAGTTCAAGTACAAGTTTATTGTCACATACAGGTAACAATGAAACTTCATTACCAGCAATGAAATTCTTGGACTCAGAGCCTCCTCAAGTTCAAGTTTAGTCAGTTTCTTATTAAAGTGTTGTGTTCAGCAGTTCAGGAGCCTAATGGCTTGTGGATAGAAACTGTCCCTGAATCTGCTGGTGCGGGCCTGGATGCTCCTGTACCAGACGGCAGGAGGTTG
>JBBPDA010000034.1:12315148-12325641 GCA_037974385.1 Arnoldichthys spilopterus | reverse complement strand
GGGCAGTTGTTCTGATCAGTCAGAAGTTCAGGCTGGCTGTAGCTCTCAAAGCGAGTGTAGAAGGAGTTCAGCTCCTCAGGCAGAGAAGCAGTCACCTCCTCCATGCTGCAGCTCTTTCCTCTGTAGTCTGTGATGGACCTCAGTCCGCTCCACATGTGCCTAGTCTTAGAACCACGGTAGCAGGATTCCACCTTTTCCCTGCATCGTTCCATGGCTGTTTTCATGACTGTTCTGAGTGCGTATCGGGACTTTTTGTACTCGGATCACCGGATTTAAAGGTAACTGTCCGCGCTCTGATCGCCTCGTGCACTTCGCCATTAAAACAAGGCTTCTGTTTGGGATAAGCCCATACAGTGACCCGCGGGATGACATCATTGATACATTTGTTTATGTATCCCGTTATGTACTCAGCGTAGTAATTGACATTATTGTCCGTGGCAGTGCGGAAGGTTTCCAAGTCTGTAATACGAAAGCAGTGACGCAAGGTAATGTCTGATTGGTTGGTCCAGCGCTGAACCGAACGCGTCACAAGCTGCTCGTGTTTCAGCCTCTGCTTGTAGGCAGGCAGTAGCAGGACTGTGGAGTGATCGGATTTGCCGAAGGCCAGTCGGGGGAGGGCTTTGTAGGCATATGCCTGTTGACCATAGTGCACACACCACCTCCCCTGTGCTTTCCCGATTCCTTTGTTCTGTCCTGGCGGTGAATGGAGAAGCCCTCAGGTACAATGGCCGAGTCCGAGACAAAGGGGTTAAGCCATGACTCAACAAAGATAAAAACATTGCAGTTTTTAATGTCCCGATGGAAAGTCAGTCTGGCTCTTAGATCGTCCAGTCTCTCAATGAATTTTAAATAAAAGGGCACTGCTGTGTCAGCACCGATGTGGGTGCCAAAGGCTGCACTACGGCTGCATTGGGGGCACTTGTGAGCTACCTATTGAACTACAAAATGAGTAATGGGACGCTACAACCTTGTGGTCCTCACATGCATGTGCAAATGAGGACTGCAAATGCACAGGACTTAAATTGGAGGAAAAATGTTAAATGCTAAAATGCTGATATTAAAATTTGATATATACGTATTTAAGGTAAAAACAATCAAAACTTTTAAAACACTCACACAAGCTACATACACCAATTAGCTAAAGCATTAAAACCACTCAGGTAAAGTAAATAACATGGATTATCTCATTATCTCATTACAATTGCATTACAATGGCGGGACAACCCATTTTCAAAGTTGATGTTTTGTAAGCAGAAAAAAATGGTCAAGCCTAAGGATCTAAGACACTTTGACAAGGGCCTTATAGTGACTGAGTAAAAGAATCTCCAAAGCACCAGGTCTTGTGGAGTGTTCCAGGTATGCAGTAGATAGTTTCTACTAAAATGATACAGGGAAGAACAAATGGCAACTGGGTCATGGATGTTCAAGGTTCATTGATATGTGTGAGGAATGAAGGTTAGCTTATCTGGTCTAATCCCACAGAAATGCAACTGTGACTTAAAAAGTGAATGCTGACTTTGAAAGAAAGGTGTCAGAACATACAGTCAGATCTGTTTTTGACAGCATGGGGGTGGGGGGGCCTACACAATATTAGACAGGTGGTTTTAATGTATGGCTAATTATTGTTATGATATACAAACACATTACTAAACCATTTGCGTTATCTCCTTCACTGGGGCTTTGTGCTGTTGACCAAGAACATTGACTTGATCTGAACCAAGTCAATAAACATGAATAAATGACCATAAGGCGAGTAAACATGGCTCTGTTGTTTCAGGGAAGACGTCCTATTGGTAAACAAACTAAGCCAACTTAAAAGGTCAGAAAGAACAATGCAAAGGATTTGGCCTCATATCAAACGATGCAGCATCAGCAATGACTTTGAGTGTGGACTTTACTGAAACCCTTTTCAGTTGCTGTATCCCTGAAAACATTCAGGAAAAATTATTTTCTGAGGCAAATTGATACGAATTACGAGAAGGCACACTGTATCTACAACTTTTTCTTAATGGAATAATTCAATTCATGGGGTAGAGATAGCACAAAAATGGCCTAGGATTGGTAAGCGAGCATCTTTCCAGAGAAACATCAGACATCAGTTTAATTTCTAAGCCAACATGGTAGATCTCCTGCAGCTTTTAGTTTTACTCCCACTGTGGCATGGAATTGAGTCTACAGTCATGATTTAAAAGGCCAGAGAGAATTGAGCTATAGTTCACTGCTCTAATTATTGCCGTTTCATGTAATTTCTTTTTTTAAAAACATCACTCTACTCCATCTCCATCTAACCTTCATCCCCCTCTCAATAATTCTTTTCCCCTGTGCTTCATTCCTGTCTTTCACTGCCCAGCATCATGTAAACCATCCTGGCACATCCACAAGGTCAGATTTAGCAGCGCGTTCAGTGCACTGCATTGATGTACCACAGTAGCTCATGCATAAAAATACACAAATCTTCCAAAAGTACTAAAAGTTTGACTTTATCTTTCTTTCTTTCTTTCTTTCTTTCTTTCTTTCTTTCTTTCTTTGGTAATCTGAGCTGAGGTCTTATAAATAATCATTTATATTTGTTTTTGTCCTTAAGTCTACTACATCAACTATGGTTTGGCAGAGGAATTTCTGCATATGCAATGTATCTTAAGCTCTTGATTATGGATGTGTGTGTTTGTATGAGAGGACAATGAAATGTTTCTGTAACTCTGTGAAAAACATATCACTCAGACTCTGAATATTTTTTCTTGCTATGACTGATCAAGTTCCCTAAACCAGGGAGGCCGAATACTTACAGCTAGACCGAAACAGAAACAGCCACAGAGGCGCATGACACAGATGCATCGACCTTGTCATTTGAGCCTGGGTCTCTCCTACATTTGCATAGCTGAATGAATTTGTTCCCTGATTAAACATCTCCAAATTACGAAAAACAAATTACTCTCACTTTCTTGCTTTCTTTATTGTATTTTGCCTAAAAGAATGCTTTTTGTTCATCAGCACAGCACTGCAGTATGACCAATGTGAATTCTGCTGAGTGTCTGTTGACCAATGTTAATTCATCCCCAGCTCGTGTTCATGTTGTGATGTTTCTGGATATAAACCACTTATGATTCAATTTGGTCCACCTGGACAATTTGTCAAGCACAGGAACAATAATACACAGTGACTACAACTATTACTTTCGCATGAAACTACATTTAACAGCTGCCAGTCTAGAGGATAATATTTGACACAGAAAAATAATCATCATAAATTGATCCAAAATCGGACTAGCAGACTGTATGAATGTGGGGATAAATGCTTTTCTTTTCTTATGGACAATCTTGTAAGTTTACAATCTTTCAAATTTAAGTTGTTCAAATTGTAATAATACATATATCAGAAATGAAAGGAAATATGTTTATTTCAGTTTTTTTTTTAATCAGTTCTACCACTGGTGTCTAACTGTATTTTTTTAAAAGGTAGCTGAAGAAAGCTTGGATCTGCCCACATTCAGCAAAACAGCACGGTGTCATATAGTTTGCTTCCTTATAGAATCTAACAAGAATATCTATATATATATATATATATATGAGAATTTCCTTTTAACGAATGACTGCATTTACATAAGATGTCTTTATGGGTTCTCTCACTGAGTAATCAGCACAGAGGCATCAACAAAGATTCTTTGTGATAGCCATTGTTTTACAGAATTACCCTGGTCACCATATAGATTTAAAACAACAAATAAAAAAATGTAAAGCATTAAAATAAATAAACACACAAATAAATAAATAAATAAATAAATACATACATATATAAAGAAATGAATAAGTAAATACTTTAAGAAATCAAGAAAGCAATTACATAGCTAAAAATGACTCTGAAATACACACATTTTGATGCTAAAATATGCTTGGATCCTTTCAGAGAAGAGTTTCCACACTAATGAAAAAAAACACTCACAAATGTTGTCATCAAGGTAGAAAGATCAGATCAGAGCAAGAAACTGGAACTGAGCAATAAGGCCTGCGATTGCAGCCATAAAGACTGAACATTCTCTGTTGTTAGGGAAATGGTGTTTGCTCCCAGACGCTGAAATTTGGAATGAAAACATGTGAACAGCAGGCATGCTGAGGGACAGGGCCTTTCACAGATCACTGAAATAATCAGGGAGTCAAGTCTGAATTTGCAGGGTTTCTTTAACAGTGGCACAAAATAAATTTCCACTTTTTTTCCATTCTGCTTTTTCATTTTAGGGAATCTGAGGAAAGGAAGGAGAAAACATTATATTTTAATGAAACTTTAAAAGAGCAAATCGACATTAGTCCTTTCTGCCTTTCATGGGGAGATTAAAAGACCAGGGATGGAGAAAACAACATTTGTTGAAACAGATATCTGGTTGAGATCCATGAAGTGTGTTGATTTAACCTAAACCTAAAAGAGTACGAGCTTCTGGGGCGACAGCATGTGAAGCAGAGAATTTGAAAATACTCAGTTTAATTATTTATTGGCAAAAAGTTTTCCCTCATATGCACCTCCCAGAGTGAGCCTGAGCAACCACAGCCAAACCAGACTTAAATGAGAGTATATGAACCAGCATTCTGGATGTGAAGAAAGGCTGGGGGCAGCAAGGATCAGGGACATTTTCTCACAATTATTCCACACTGAATGGCCTATTTCTCAAAAACAACTGACTGTATAGTTACTTCAAAGTCTTGTGTGCATGATCCATGCAAGACTAAAACCCAAACCCCACTGACACTGCTTCAAAATGACATGCACTTGGCAAACCAAACTGCAGTGAAGTAACATGTGCAGGCATAATAAAAATAACTTCCCCATTGTGTTCTTTCCCCAAGGCCTCACTTCTAAAAATGTTTTCGGCAAAGTAATCTCCAACATCCTCTAAAAATGATCTTGTTTACCCCTTTCTAATTAATTCAGAATCCCTGAGTATGTTCTTCTGCAGAAACTTCAAACGCATTTGTTTGAGAGTGAACTCGAAGGGTGACTATAGCACAAGCTCTCAGTCACACTGAAACACACAGCCTGTCAGTCACACACACAAAGCAGAAATTCCATCCAGTAAGATTTCCTCTCTCCAATTCCCTGATTTTTTGACAGTATTGGAGATGCGGGTGACAGATGCAGTGACAATATTTGACTGGGAGATGGAATTATTGCCATGGCAGAGAGACAAAACTCAATCTCTGCCTAGAAAGTGTGAATGTGCAGGAGAGAGAGAGAGAGAGAGAGAGAGAGAGAGAGAGAGAGAGAGAAAGAGAGACAGTCCAAACACTGCACTAATCTACTGTACTCTTAATTGGTGTTAAAGACTGGTGTAAAAAATATAGTGCATTCTGTAAAATCCCGGGAGTTAAAATGTTTTACAGTGATTATTTGCAGAACATATGCGTTGACATCACTTTCCATAACTGATTTCAATGTCTGACATGTACAGAAACCAAAGCCTGAAGGCCTACAAAGAATAAATGTCTGTATTCCTGCTACATGTCAATGTCCAAAATCTTTAGGGAATCTAAATTGGCTCTTTTATTGAACATTTTTTGGACATTCGGTAGTTGCCTTTATTTTAAGCAGATAATTGTTTCAGTTTCAGTTTTTTGGTTTCCATATTAAAGGCATTAAAGATTGCTATCAAAGAGTGTTTGTGTATGTGCGTGTGTGATTTCAAACTGAACACTTACTCTGCCACTCAGTGGGTGTAACTGAAATGACCTCTGTCTAATCTGATGTTATATTCATACCCTCTCTTGCAAAAGTGGGCAGTATTCTGTGCAGTCTTGAGCAGCCCCTCTCTAAATATTTTAACAATGTGGACTGCTTTTTATTACGCCCCACCCCCCACCCCACCCCACCCCCCGCCTTGATTCTAATTTTTATCTACAGTTCATTTGTTACAACTTTTTATTCCTACTCCAGTCTCAGGCTCAAAGGCTTCTCATGCATAGGGCCTGTCTATGGTGTCACAAGTCAGATCAAGTCAGGCATGAGAATGTGTTGAATTGTGCTGATTGCAAGCCCAGCTTTCTTATTGAACATCAGTGCCTAACTCCCCAGACAATCTTTTGACTAAATTGGTACAAATTCCCACGGACACGTAATGATTTAAGGAAAGCCTTCACAGAAAAGTGCAAACCCACAGAACACGAGAAACCCAAGACATAACCAGAGAAACAAGACTGGGAACAGCCTGTCTGGCTGGCACAACATGCAGCGACAACTGGGCGGAGCTCTCTGGCGTCAGCGATGAGTGGGCGGAGCTCTCTGCCATCAGCGACGACTGGGCGGAAGTCTCTGGCGTCAGTGACGACTGGGCGGAAGTCTTCCTCTCAGAGCCACTCTCCTGAGCCGGCTCCGAGCCTGCATGCCCCCCCGCAAAATTTTCCTTCCTTTAAAGTGGTCCCTCTGAGTCTCTCACCATGCAGCTTACCACTGCCACCAGCTCCTCCAACTTCTCCTCCCCAGAAATGTCCTGAGCCATTTTGAGCTGGCTGAGGATCTGGTACACCTCAGCGAGCTCCCCTCTTCAGCAAGGCCAGCTCTTTACCATCTCCAGGCCAGTAATAAGGCTTACCCGCTGCCTCCATTTTTGGTCAGTTCTGTAAGGGATTGGGGTTTGTTGGAAGCATATGCAGGCATATTTCAACACTCAACAGATAACAACAGAAAACTGACAAAGACTAGGAAAGACACACAAGACAATAAAGGAACACTTAACCAAGAACCCCTGAACAAAGTAGGGGCGAGACACAAGGATCAGGTGACACAGGCTGCGACATAGGCGGGGCTAAAAAACATAAACATGAACACAAGACTAAGGAACACATGTAAAAACAAAAACAAGAACGGGACATGTGGCACGACTAGACGTAACATGACTACCCTTTTATTTACTGTTTTCCAGTCAAAAAGATTTGCAAAAAAAAACATTTTTGCAAATTAGATGTGGAAAGGTGAAGAAAGTTTTAAACAACCTCCACATAATTTAAAGGTTCTAGAAAGAACCAATGAATTGGTATAGAACCTTTACATTATGTTACAAGGTTCTTTACAAAAAAATATTTTAATTATTTCACCTTTTAAGAATGTACATGCTTAAAACTTTCATCTTTCACTCTAATTCAAATCTAAAAACCCCCATAGATGTGTTTATTCATCCAGTGAGAAAACACAGCACAACACTGTGGGTATGAAAGGTGTGTTGCTGTCCAACTGCTGAGGAAATATAGACAAAGAAGAAGAAGAAGAAGAAGAAGAAGAAGAAGAAGAAGAAGAAGAAGTAAAATTATATTTGTATTAGAACACAAAAACTGGACAGCTGGAGTAAGGTTTTATGGACTAAAATGTCTAAATTAAAAAAAATTATAAGGGGCATAAGGCTGCTGGAACAATGCAAGATTTTTATACGCTTAAAAGTACAGACTATTTTAGTACATTTTAGTTTCTGGAAAACTTTGATTGGGAAGAAATTAATTTTACAGTAAGATAACTACTCCAAACACACTGCTGAGAAGATCAAGATACACTCCAACAAGTGTGGGGGAAAAAATCCATCCAGATTTCAACAGGAAAATTTTTAAAAACCAGCCTTCCAAAAATTCACCTCAACATAATGGAAGCTGTTAAAGTAAAGTAAAGTCAAAGGCACACGCTAAATTTTGAAACGTTTGATGTTTTATTTTGAACAGGTGGTTTCTGACTTTCGCATAATTCATGTAAGTAATGTAATAAAATGTAAGTATAGAAGCTATAGTAATGTAAGTATTTAATGGAAGTAAAGTTATATAATGTAACTAAAAATTAATTAATTCAATTAATGTAAGTGGTTAATTTAAGGAATGTAATGCAATTGTAGTGAATACACTAATGTTTTTAGTTGAGGAAAGCAATCTGATTTTAGTAATATAAGTTATTATTGCAAGTTTACTGATTATAGTAGTTAAGTAGTTAATGCAATTGTGGTGATTGTAGTAATGTAAGTATTTAATTTAATGCAATTGTAGTAATTATAGTTGTGTAAGTAGGTAATGTAAGTAATGTTATGTAATGTGATTTAGTATCAATTTATTAACAATTTGAGCAGTTAATTTATGTATTGTAAATGTATTAATATAAATTATGCAATTAACACAACTTAACTTTAAAAAAGTCAAGGTAAGGCGTGTTAAATTTCATGTTCTAAATTGTAATAAAACAGAAAAAGATCACATTGTGAATTGTATTTTTTGTATTTATAATTTAAAAGCTACAGTTTAAAGAAACAAATTAATAGTAAAAAATGCTACCCACTTTAACTTACCATTTTAAGTGGAGTGATTGTATAAAGCAATTTATATTATAAATGACTTATTTTTTACTACTAAAAAATTAAGTTAAATGAAACTTTGCATTTAGTGTATCAAGTTTTCATTTCACATTACTTACACAATTTTTTTGAGTAAATTCAGCTCATCTGGGCTTACAGTATAGTAATGTAAGTACTTAATGTAAATAATGTAATTTAAGTTTAGTAACCATTGCAATGGGTTGGCCTCAACCATTGCAGCTGGGATAGGCTCCAGCTTCCCTGTGACCCGAAATGGAAAAAGCGGTTTAGAAAATGGATGAATGGAAGTTTGGTAACCATAGTAATGGAAGTACTTAATGTAAGTAATGCAACTGTAGTAACTATGGCAACATAAGTAGTTTGAGTGATGTAACTGCAGTAACTATAGTAATGTAAGTACTTAATGTAAGTACTGAAATTTAACTTTAGTAGCTACAGTAATGCCAGCACTTGGTCTAAGTAATATAATTTAACTGTAGTAATTATAGTAATGGAAGCAGTTATGGACTGTAACTATAGTAATGTAAGTAGTAATGTATAAACTAGGTAATGCAATTTAACTGTAGTAACTATAGTAATGCAAGTACCGATTGCAAGTAATCTAATGTAACTCTAGTACCTATAGTAAAGGAAGTACTTAACGTAAGTAATGTAGGTGTAGAAACTATAGTAATGGAAATACGTAATGTAGTAACTATATCAATGTTAATATTTGATGTAAGTAATGTAATGTAAATGTAGTAACTATAGTAAGTAATGGAAGTACTTAATGAGTAAGTAAGTGCAGAGTTAGTCAGTGCTGTATTAACCTGTTATTTTCCATCTCACTCTTCTGTTTCTTGGGGAATTAAAACTATACTGTGTTCCCAATGTCCTTTAGTGCAATACAGTTCAGTTCTTCTCCATCCAGTTATGAACTAATCTGGCAGATCTAATGTTTTTTTTTGTTCTCTCTATCTTTTAAGGTTGAGTCAAGGGCTCACACTTTTGATTGAATTCCAACTATAGACAACACCCCATTTGCTTTTTGTACAAAAACACATGAAGCAGAAAATGTTCCAATACTGGACTGTTTTCTCCCCCCTTTGTCAGACCCACCTTACCTTCATGAATCGATAGAGAAACAATTTTTCTCCTCTCTAGACTGTTGTAGGCCCATAACATTATTGCTTTTTCTCATATTATATTTCCTCATATCAGCCTCAGAGCAGATATAAGCTAGAGTATGAAATTACCCAGAATTATATGACCTCTAAGGAATTTTACAAAAATCAATACTGTATTGAGCCATGATTAATAAATGTTTTAATGTTTTGACCTTGAGAAATGTCAGGTTGAGTTTTGAAAGAATTAAAAATTTTCAAGACATTTCCCTAGGAAGAGGACCAGGTGTGTGACATCTGCAATGTTCTGAAATGCTGAACTAAACAAAATGAAGAAAAGCATTGAGTATTATTGGCATACATTTAAAGCACAAGGCTTTAATGGGCAACAGAAACAAAGAATATGCGGCTCAGTTTCTCTAGCTATGACCTTGCTTCAATGACATTCATTTAGAATGCTAGCTGTGGTTAGCCTTTTTTTGGCAGGCTGTTTATCATCAAACATTCTGGATATTACAAAATAAAGAGGTATTTGCTAGCATGGCCTTCACCTAGCACAGACAGTCCCCTTCTGGTTTCTGCAGCTCCCTCCCTATCTCCCAGTTCATGGAACCAGCGGCCCAGTCTAGTACCTGGTAATTGTTGGCTGGGTACACCTGGGTCCTTGACAGTTTCAGAGTAAACAACATTATAATTCCTCCTGCCATTTTCACAATTGCCTGAATGCTGAACTCTCTCACTCTCTTCACTTTGCTTTTGTTCTCATCCTCTTCCCTCACCTTTTTTTCAATGTAGGAGAAAGGCGCCCTATTTTGATCTCCACTTTCTCCAACAAGAGAAAGCTCTGCTCTTATTAGGTGTATTCAGGGAGGTCTGGTTTAATGCTCCAATCTCTAAAGCAGCACAGTTCTGGCTGATAGATAGAGAGAGAGAGATGAGAGAGAGAGAGAAGAGAGAGAGAGAGAGAGAGATTAGAGAGAGAGAGAGAAGAGAGAGAGAGAGAGAGAGAGAGAGAGAGAGAGAGAGAGAGAGAGAGAGAGAGAAAAGAGAGAGAGAGAGAGAGA
>JBBPDA010000034.1:12304552-12315048 GCA_037974385.1 Arnoldichthys spilopterus | reverse complement strand
GGGAACCTCAGTGGTGCCCAGGGACTCGAACCTGCGACCTTCAGGTCCCAAAGGCAGTGTCCTCACCACTAGGCCACAACTGCCCACATTGCCCACGCTCCATATGTACCAATGATGCTGCTCTACAGGCCTCAAATGATGGCGCCAAACTGTGATTAAAGGTCACCTTGGTCCAGCTGACCTCACTCCTGCCCTGTGTCTGTTCTGGAGATGCGTATTTGACTCACACGGAGCCTCCGTCATCATCCACCCCACGCCTCTAGGGGCGCTGTTTGCGATCTCGCCTGATGAGCTCTCGCTAACGGCTTGTTCTGACGAGCCTGTAGCCTCCCTTACGTTACCGGTGGGGCGTCCCCATCTTAAAAGCCCTCGACCCCCCCTAGAAGATCCCAATAAGGCCTGTGTTAAAGTGCTTCGACTTCAAGAACTGACTGTTCACTTGCTGCCTAATGTAGCCCACGCCCCTGACACGTGCTGCTGTATTGAGAAAACTAGAGAGCCAAAGTCATTCACCGGTCGGTGGTGTTAATGTTATGGCTGATATATCGCAGTCAAAAGCCGCGGCGCTTTCGCAGTCGCTCCCCTCTTCCTGCAATGCAGTGGTTCGTCCTGGCGCCGGTAAAGGTGTACGCGGCTGACGAGTCCTCCCTGTACGGGAAGGGGAAGGCCACAGTTGCCAAGGCAACAGGGTTCCCAGTATACTGACAGGTTCTCTCTATAGGTAGCCCTGTGATTCACACGGCTGTATTTAAAGCTGACGACGAGCCCCGTGAGGCGGCCTCCTCACCTCGATTTGCATATCTATTTGCACGGCAGCCAATCAGCGGCCGGATCACCGTGATCATAAACGTGGTTACCGGGACGACGTGCAGCTGCATCACAGCAGGGTCTCGGAACATCACGTACTTCAGTTACTCATACCGGCCAAAACATTAACACCGCCCACAGGTGACATGAGTAACAGTGACTCTCGGTATTTCATGACAACGACACTGGTCAGGGGGGGGCGGGATACATCAGGCAGCAAGTGAACAGTTAGTTCTTGAAGTTGATGTGCTGGAAGCAGGAGCAGCAGGAGGGACACACTCAGTGTTAGGCAGGTGGTCTTAATGTTATGGCTGATTGGTTTACGCTAAAAGTCTGAGAACTGACTGAGAACCGAGAAGAAGAGAGAACTACGTGCGCAAACGAGGAAAACCTGTCGTCTCTCGCACTCCTTCCCTAGCGCTCGTCTAAATTCTGATCACGCTGAACTTCCTCATCGCTTATTACCACAAAGTTGCCCAGACTGATGCCCATGCTGCTGCTAGTGGTTGCACCCCTCCTCACCTAGAAGAAAGGTGACTTCTGCCCCACACACGTGTTCGCTGCAGCACCAACTGTTACAAAAAACATGCTCAAGGGTGTACTAACTTTTGCACACGAGTGTATATAACTCGCAATAATTGTACGGACTGTACTAATACCACCCCGCATGGTCTATGACAGACAACAGACCATGGCGGGCAGTGTGTGTGTGTGTGTGTGTGTGTGCGGCTGGTGGGAGGAAGCACATCACGGCGCAGGGCAGCTCAGTCTTCCCCTGATCAGCACATGAGGAGGAGGGTCTCCTGGCAACCACAACCACTCAGTGTTGAGCAACAGCCCACTGTGAATTAGGTAAGCTGCTCACTGTTCACGCCAGAGCCTCCCATCCTGTAACACGCCGGATACTCCTCACACGCCCACCAGCCATAACATTAGCACCACCTGCCTCATACTGAGTGGGTCCCTCCTGCTGCTGGAGCAGCTCTGACTGTGGTGCACTGTGTTCCAGAGTCAGCGTCACTTTCTACACCACAGTAGCTCTTCTGTGGAAGCAGATGCTCCAGCCTTCACTCCCCACATGCACCAATGAGCCTCGGGCGCCCTAGGTCCTGTCGTCGATTCACCAGATTCACTTTTAGTAGGTAGTCACTCTCAGTGGTTTTAATGTTATGGCTGATCATAAAAAACCCATTCTGCGCGGCCAGGGCTTTGGATAACGAGCCAAGAGATAAAATGCATTACTAAATATGAATATTGCTCTTTGTCTGAGTAGTTAAACTGACCGAATCCTCTCAAAGTCGTCAAACTTCACCATCTGATGTAAAAGCAAAAGCCAGGTTCGGTCACGTGGACGGCAAACCTAGAAATCATGTGTGCAGAGAGAGAGAGAGAGAGAGAGAGAGAGAGAGAGAGAGAGAGAGGAGAGAGAGAGAGAGAAGAGAGAGAGAGAGAGAGAGAGAGAGAGAGAGAGAGAGAGAGAGAGAGAGGACAGAGATCTGGGAGAAAAGGAGACAGAAATGGATAGGGAATGAAAGAGAGATAGTGAGAGAGACAGAGAGAGAGACAGAAAAAGCACAGTGAGGTGGGAGAAGAGGAAACACAATAGGAGAAGGAAAGAGAGAAATGAGAGAGAGAGCAAAACAGAGAAAGGGATAATTATATTAGATTAAAAGAATAAGACAATCTATTTAAAGTTAGTTTCAGTTTAGTGACTTTAAAAAGCCTTTTTTTTTACAGTGGAGTTATATTTAAATGTGACAGGATGTTGATGCATTCCTCAGAGCTGCCAGCACCAGTTCGTAAAATTGTACATGTAGTCACTTGAAACAGTCCTCATATGTCAAAATGAGTCCACAGTGTCTGTACATATAGTGTTTCTTTATTTCCTGACACTAAGCCACTTCAACATATTCTGGCAGAGATCCATTAGTCACTCTCCCAGTGCCCTTCTTTGATTGGTCGAGGGAGGAGACTGATTTATTTACCGAAGGTCAATTTGCTCATCCCACCATTGTGCTTCGGAATGATCCCCCACAGCTGTGTATGCTTAATTACCATGGCAACACATCTCAGCCTGGTCCAGCCAGGCAACGGCATGTGCCCAGCTGCAATAACAGAATGAAATTAGAAACGTCAATCAGCAGAGCAGGGGAGAAGGGAGGAGAGGGACTGAGGTCACTCTATAGGGCCCCTTGAGAGTCTGTTAGGCACTGAGTGGGTGGAATTTAGCTCGATTTCCTGTCGCCACTCCCTCATTACTTTACTTTATCAGGGAAGTTGGATTTCCAGTGAGGATCTCACAGCTCATAAAACACTGATAAACAAGAAAATAATGACTCCATCATTGCTCCTGCCTTCTGAACATCACTAGAATAGCACTGCAGCTGAATGACTGTATTTACAGTTCCTTCCAAAAGTCTTCAAGTCCCTTGTGTTTTTTTCTGTTTTGTTGCATTGCAATCTGAAATTAAAATTTATTTTTTGGGGGGTTTGATTTATAAAGCATGCCCCATCCTAAGTCAGTAGTTTGTAAAGATACCTTTTTTGCAATTACAGCTGCGATTCTCTTGGGATATGTGTCTATCAGCTTAGCACATATAGTTAGTGGGATATATACTCATTATTCATGGTAAAACAGCTCCAGATTATTCAAATGAGAGCTGTATTAGAGTATTTCACAAAGGTTGCCCTGGATTTTGTGCCCTGCATCTTTCCTTCAATCCTGACCTGTTTTCTAGTCCCTGCAAATACAAGCTTTCCCACAACATGATGCTGCCACCACCATGCTTTTTTGTGGGAATGGTGTTCTCAGGGTAATGAGAGGTGTTGAGTTTGCACCACACATAGCATTTCCCATTATGACTAAAAAGTTCAATTTTGGTCTTTTCTGACCAGAGAACATTTCTCGGTGTCTTTGGGCGGGGATCTACCTTATGCTCTCTGGCAAATTCAAATGTGGTTTCTTATATTTATTTTTAAGCAATGGCTTTTTTCTTTATAGCCTACCCACTAAACATTAGACATCTTATGGACATGCAGATTATGTCTATATTGCGTCCGTAGATCCAAGACCAATTCTGGACTTTTACACAACGTCCAAACTATGTCCGCTATTTGGACGTCTAACTACGACCCGACTTGGACGTCAATATGCAATTTGAACCTCTGACTTTTGGATGTCATGGGGACGTCTAACACAGGTGCAAATTTGACATTATTAATGAATATATTTATTTCTTAAATTATGACAAATATCAACATTGTTGTTAATATTTTTACTTATTTATTTATATGAATATATAGTATTTGTGATAAAACATCATATATTACTTATTATTTATTTGAGTACAGTATTTTGTTATCTATTTAATTAATCAACCAATTTAGGTATTTATTTATGTATTTATTTATTTATTTGAAAATGTAATTTGTGAAAAAATTATGGCAGGCTTTCTCATGATTTCTTACTCTGATTGGCTGAGGTAGCACGTCATCATAACCCAAACAGTAAACACCACTCTGATTGGTGGAAGCAAAGCGCCAAGCATTTGACACAAATCTGCATTTTTCAGTCTTCGCTTGGCGGTGCTCAGCGTACTCGTCTGCCATTAAGTGGAAGGTACGTTCGGCCATGACAGTTAATTGTATGCTTATTTATGTAAGTGTTAGCTGTTTTAGTTTTGTGGTCTTAAACTACCTGAATCTGCTGTGGCTATTTGCATTGCCTCTCCTCCCATCAGCTAACGATAACTAAACGTTGGCCATAGTTAAAATGGAACTGGAATTACTGAAAACGGCCATAGTGCCTAAAAATAATTGTTCAGTCACGAAGTCACTGCGCAAACCAGGGCTAGGCTGATAGTCAACTTAAGCTAAATCAAACATAGTTCATCAACTGTCTCTGGCTAAATTTGCTAAGCTAGCAGTACTCAAGCACTCTGATTGGCTGAGCCAGCACGTCATCATAATGCAACCAGTAAACGCCACTCTGATTGGCCGAGGCAACTTGGCAAGTCGTCTCTCAGGACTGAACCTTTTAACTGCTTTTTTTATGTTGTTTTTTTGTATTCAGTATTTGTGTGGATGGAAATAATGAAAATGGAAAAAAATGAGTGGGGATTGAATTGATTTGTATTTGTGTTGTTTGTAAGAAACCTGTTAAAAACTATGTCTAAAATGAGTCTAAATTTTACGTAGAAAAGACGTTCACAGCAACCTCATTTGGACTAGAATTAACCCTTATCCAGAGGTCCTGGAAACTTCAATAATGGACATTCGGAAGCCGTTAAAAAAAGATGTCATCTGGCGTCACAGTCTGCACCTTCAGAGGAACAAAATTGGACGTGCAAAAATGATCTGGAAAAGACGTTGCTTCAACGTCTCTCTGCGCGGTGGGCAGCGACCTCATTTGGATTAGAATTAGTCCTTATCCGGAGGTCCTGGGGACGTCAATACTGGATGTTCGGAAGACGTCGAAAAACAGACGTCATCTGGCGTCACAGTCTGCACCTTCAGAGGAACAAAATTGGACGTGCAGAAATGACCTAGAAAAGACGTTGCTTCAACGTCTCTCTGCTCAGTGGGTAACGCTGCTTTTTTAGCATTCACCGCTCTCATTGTTGTTTTAATTCCCTAATATTTGCATACTACAGCAGCACTTATTTTTAGATGAATGAGAAAGGTTTGGTTTGGTCCACCCCTTGTTAAGGTGTAGCATACATTTCAATATAAATTCGTTTTCTAGTTATTGTACGCAGGTTTGTGACTGTTTTGTGACTACCTCTGAAATGGTGGTCTGTAGTCATTTATAGCTCGTAGTCTACTGATGTATTTTTACAGAAATTTGTTGGGCCTATTTGGGTGACTATTGAATTCTAATGTTTGTTAGCAATTTTAGCTTTGCAACTGCAGTTAATATAGCTGAATATTGCTGAATGTACTTGAAAGTACTTTTTTTCAGAATGAAATAATCATATTTTCAACTACACACCTCTCATATCAGCTAAGCCCTGGTTGTCTAGTGACATTGACTTAAATCCCTCACACTTTGGGACAGTCACTGATGTACTTGGATGGAATAAGTCCCTTAGACAATGAAAAGGAGGCTAGGATTTCTTTCTCTCTCACACACACACACACACACACACACACACACACACTTATTTGACCCTCTACCAACCTCACTGAAAAAATGCAAAAAACAAAACCAGCTGAATTAAATGAAATGATGCATATTAATGGTAGCTCTCAACACAAGACTGCTGAGTGAAAAAAAAACTCCTATGCCTTCAGAGTCACAGCCACAAGGCACATTAATGGAAAAGTTATGAAAGCAGCTGAAACAATGCATTTGTGTATATAATGTTATATAGTTCTTGTCTAATGCTGTGGCAAAACCATTGGGGTGCATCAAAAATCAACTATATTTTATGCCACCTTGTTAAATGTATCTCTATAAATAATGTAAGCAGCAATTAAACATCCACATGTTTGTTTTGCCATCTCATGGGGTTTGGTGAAACTGATTCTCACAGAACAGGGTCCTTACTGAAGGATACCAGCATTAGGGGCCCTTTCATAGCTGTTGGGGATGGGGGTGGGGTGTTGAGGGCGAAACTGTGTCAGAGCATCTCTAAAACAACAGGTGTTGAGATTTTGCTAGTGGTTAATGGCTACCAAAAAAGGTTCCAAGGAAGAACAAACAGTGAAACAATGACATTGGTACCAAAGGCTCACTGATGCTTAGTACAGCTGCTGTGTTCCAAACTGCTGAAAAAAATAATGCTGGCTATGATAAAAAGATGTTAGAACACATTGTGAACCATAGCTTGCTGCATATTGAACTGCATAACAACAGACTGGTCAGATTGTCCATACTGACATCTGTCCACTGTCTAAAGGTTGTGCAAAGGACCATGGATTAAAGGAAGGAGGTGGCATGGTCTGGCGATTACATTATATGGAGCAGGATGCACTATGGGACGAAGGCATGTCTGTGTAGGCAGTGCAATATTCTGGGCAATGTTTTGCTGGGAAACCGTGGGTCCATGCGGCTGTTGCTTAGACATGTACTATCTACATAAACATTGTTAGAGACCAAGCACCCACCATGGCAGCACTATCAATTAATGGCAGGATGATGTCCCCTTTCACATTGCAAACATTTTTAGAAAAGGTGTGAGGAACATGACAAAGACATTCAAGCATCTGTGGGATGTGTTGGACAAACTAGACTGATCCTTAAAGGCCACATCTCACAACTTTAAGGACTTAGAGCTATAAATCTGCTGCTAATGTCTTGGTGCCAGAAACCAAGGCACACCTTCTTGTGGCCTTGTCCGGTCCATGCCACAAGGGTTCAGAACTGTTGTGGTGGCATGAGAAGTACCAACATAACACAGGCAGGTTATGGTTGATCTGTGTATAGTTGCATGTATATTTATAATAATTTTTGTTAAATATAATAACATACCTAACAATGGCTGAAAATAAGCTGTTTTGTAGCATATGGAAAGGCAAAAAATAAAATATATACACAGATAGGCAAAATGAACTGTCTGCCCCTGAAAGCCTCAGTAAGGGAGCTTGGTTATTTCTAGAATGTATTCTTCTTTAAAGGCCCATCATGTCAGCTCCACTTAGCCCCTCAGTGATTTGTGGCAGACAGAAAGTAAACTATTACAGAAAACAGTAATTTGTTCCGTAAGCACAGAGAGGAGTTAGGGAGCCTAATTGTGAGTAATTGCTTTTCTGAGTAGTGTGAGTAATTCCTTCTTGTTGGCACGGGCATATGACATTATTACTTTATCAATCATGGAACGGACAGTCTGCCCTCCATAAACCCGCATTTACTTCAGTTTCTTTTCTCATTGGCTCACGGGTACAGCTACTTAAATCAATATTACATTCACATTACCTTCGCATAGCAAACGCCACTTTTGACATTGGTAAATGGCTTACTTATTGTGTAAATGTCACAGATTTAGCTTTTCCAATAACCTGTTGCACTCAATAAAGACCATGGCCCAATTTTCAGTGGTTAAAACACTGATTCTAATAAAGATGAGCAGCAAAAACTTGTTAACAACCATTTACTATATGCACAATTAATTTATACACTGGGTATTACATTTACCTACAAATGCATCACTTATAGTCAAAAGTGACCTTGCAGTTATAGCTTTAACAAACCCTCTTTCTTAATAGAAGACCTACCTTTGGCTGACATGTAGCATTCCAGTTAAAGCTCAACATTTCAAGAAAAATCCCTCTCACTCTGACAACATGCTCTACATTTAATTTTAAACACATGGACCAAAAAAGGTGCTTACTTTTGGTTAAATACTGACCTTTCCAAACCTTCACAGATAATGATTTTAGATAAGTCACTGTGAGCGTATGAAAGCTATCGTCTCCCGCAGGCCCCCATTGAACATTTGAGTCCTCAATAACTGTCCTTTGACAATAAGAACTAAGACACAAAAGGCTTGCAATAAAAATTTGTTCTCCTTGCTAAATCCAGGACAAATGACAGCTGTTTTGTCCTCCCTCAGCCATATAAAAGATCAATAATTTTTTGGGGAAAAATCAAACTTGCTATCACCTTGTGCTGTGTCTGGGTGGAAGCAGCAGTCTCAAGACCACCAACTGCTTTTAGCGGCAATCGACAAAATCTTTTTCTCCTTTGTAAAAACAAGGTTGCATTGTTCATGGTTCATTTATTGTAATGTTTACACTGTAAGAAGTTTGGGGATGATTCCTTGACAGCTACTTTTCAGGGATGTAAGGAAGAATCCCTGCATAAAGCAAAATGTTTTAGCATAAAGCAGCTTTGTGTTCATCCTTATGGGTATATTTAGCTTCAACACTCAGCTTCATGTTTATTGAAGTATCTCCCTTAGAGTAGGGTTTAAAGTCATTGAATCAGAAATCAGACTATGTTATTCTTCTTTATATGGCACTAATGTCTGTTTTGCAGAAAATCTCAAAATGTTTAGTTGTCTATTTTATTATTTGTTGCAAGTTTGATTTGATTTATTTATTTATTTATTTTTGGATAAAAGAAAAGACGAAGCACCAGTTAAGAAAACGGTGTGAACACTTTCAGTTTTTGAACTAATGTATATGAACAGCAGCAGTGGCAAAAAACTAGTGAAAATCTAGTGTTTTTTACAGCCACTCCAAAAATCCAAAAGTGACTAAATCCAGTTAGAAAAAAGAAAGGGCAGTGGCTGCAGAGGGTCTTTTGCAGCAGAATGTACATGAACATGATTTGATATTAATATAAAGGACCTGCGTAAAGGGTCTATACAGAGCCATCATAAATCCTATTGACTCTACAATGTCCACAATATTATGGATTCACCAGCATGTTTACAACAGACACTGTGGACCGATAGCATCTGTCAGCTATCTCCAAATTTTAGCAAGTGTCCTATTATTAACTGTCTCTGTCAATGACCTTCAAATTGCTACCATTCTTGACCATTGCAGCTTGTCGGTTTTCTGACAGTTCTTGAGACATATGAAACCATTTTGCACTTACTAGTAAACTAAACAAATTTAACATCAAAACTCATTCTGAAATGTACTTTCTGTAAATGCTTTATCATCCCAAAGTATTTATCCACAATAACAGATAAATAAAAGTCACTACACTAAACAAATATGTAGTCATTTCAATAACATGGCACAATGGCATAATTTTGCTTAATTTGACCAAGGTCATTACCTAACACAGTAAAAAAAAAATCCATCAATGATTATAAATAATAATTTGAACATTTTTGTTCAGTATGTTACATTATTTCAAACTAAGTTAATATTTTTATTTATAATATATACATTTTTTAAAATCTAAGTAACCCCAACCTTTTGACACAAAGCAACTATCAAATTTGGATGTAAAACTGGAGGTAAATAAGCAGCCACCAGATGTTGAATGCAAAAGCTAAAATCACTTCCCCACATGTTGCATGTTTGTTTTGCATACCATAGAAGCACTCACCCTCCCTCAGACCGTAAAGTACGGTCTGATGGCAGGAAAGCAGACAAAACACTCCCATGCTCTGTTTTCAGAAAGCATCGAACAGGGGCTGACTTTGTAAAAGACAGTTTGTTGGCAAGGATTTATAGGACTGTGAGACATTTAACATGAAAACAGTCCCTACAAGGGTTGAATGTGGGTTAATAAGTAATGCAAAGAAACAGGTGGACTTCAGTCTGTAATTGTAATCTTCAAAATGTAACGTATCGGGGTAACCCGACACGTGAAAGTGAGAAAGGACCCAACTGCTGAACAAAACGAAGGGAAAAACACTTTTAGGTTGGGATTCGAACTCCCAACCTTGAGTATGCTAGGCACTTGCTCTAGTGCTGTGCCACTGGGCTGCTATAGCGCACCAGGACACGGGAGAGAGTAAGAGATCCATCCTAAACGTGCAGATTTAAAGAAAGTAAATTTTCACCCAGCGCTGGGTGCGAACCCTGGCTGGCCGCGTCAGGCCGCGTTGCGCCCACAGTGAGCCACGGGGCTGTTTGTCTTCCTGAGGCCGGGGTAGCCTTTTGGTTAAGGAAACAAACAGCCACGAGGGCTAATGGTGGCGCCAATCGGCGATATGCAAACTATAAGGCCCTGAACTGAAGAATCTAAAGGGACAAGCCCAGGTGAGTGCACACACACAAATAAA
>JBBPDA010000034.1:12286954-12297982 GCA_037974385.1 Arnoldichthys spilopterus | reverse complement strand
CATTTAAGTGTGACAAACATGCAAAAGAATAAGAAATCAGGAAGGGGGCACATAGTTTTTCACACCACTGTATATCTGAGATCACGCAAACACATTTATTTCTTGCCCAATGTTACATGATTATTGGGCTAGCATTTTGCATAGTTTTTTTTTTAATGTTTAGGGAAAATGTATTTTCTGATTATAATCTTGTATTTTTTGGATGCTCCAAAACAACAATCTCCACAGCAGCAGGCCTTTATGATTGGAATGGTTGCGGCTAAAAAATTATACTTTTGGCATGGAAATCCCCAAATGCAGCAAGCTTCAAGAGAGGGCTGAATGGTGGTCATCATACAAATTGAACAGCTACATTGTAATAAATCTATCACAGAAACCTTTTTTGGGATACATGGGGAGCCTTTTTGAATACCCTTTAGGAAGCTTATTGTTGTCAGGCCCTGTCTCATCCATGTTGTATATTGTTCTGGCTTGTTTGTGTGTGTGTACACACGTGTGTGTCTGTGTGTGTGTGTTTAGCAACACTGTGAATGGCGCTATATGAATGCACTTCATTATTAATATCGGTACCTTTATAATATACGTTTTTCAAGTTTTTCCTAGGGCAGTACGTCTCAGCCTAGAGCCATATATGTAAGAGTGTAAAGGGCCATTATATGCAGAGCAATCATTAAACCTACTCCAGAATCCCCACAGTTATGAATTTAACACCATCCCTGGAAGTATGTTTCAATGTGAAAAGTGAATACTCAAGCACCACAACAAAATGCAACCTCTGCATTTAACCAATCACACGTGCACATGTGGAGCAGCAGGCAGCTATCAGCAGCACCCAGTGTAGTGGGACAGTACCTTGCTCAAGGGCATGTCAGTAGTGCCTGGGCTGGGACTCAAACCTGTGACCTTCAAGTCTCAAAGGCAGCATCCTAACCACTAGGCCACCACTGCCCAAACAAATGACCCCGATGTGATTTGAACACGCAACCTTCTGATCTGGAGTCAGACGCGCTACCGTTGCACCACGAGTGTCCACTCTGGACCATTGCAGTTCCACACTGGAAGTATTATTAAACAATGTCCACTGAATCAGGTCCTACAGGCTATTTCACCTTATAAGGCATTACTGCCACATCACTGGCTGCTGCCCGTGATTCTGCAGGGTTTCTGCCTGACCTCCACCATGACATGTGCTAGCTTGGAGCTAATGGTGATGAATTAGCAGAACGCCAGGTCCATTTCATTCACAATGCATTTAACATTCCAGTGAGGGACTTCAGTTGTAGGCCATTGCCTTAGCCTCAGTGTGCTCTTAGGTTGATTCCAGGCATGCTTTTCTACTTTCTGATAAATGATCCTTCTATTCCATTCTGAAAATATTTATCATCATCAAACTGACTAAAAGCTGCTGCTGCTTTGGCAAAGAAAAGTTTTTAACCATAAGCTAAGATCAGTTTGTTTTTGTTGGACCAAGATGAAGGAATTATTCACCTTCTTAACTCTTATTTACATAAAACAAATAGTTTTGGTCCTAGAGTCTGATTGGCTGAGTTGTGTTTGAAGCCACAGTAAAATATGTGATATATGTGCAACTATGTCCACCTCAAGTTTCAAGTGCTGTCACATTGTTTGCAAGAATCATGATCTGATAGACAGGATCAAATGTCAGGTTACATGGAGTAAGAAACATTATTACATTTCCTCTACATGAGAATTTATTTAAATTATACTTTTTTTACATCTGGAACCAGAATGATAGCTAACTGGCTTGCAGCCCCCAGTGTTGAAGTGCTGAATGATTTACTGCAAAGTACATACAAAATATAATGTTACCTTGAGGGAATACACAGGAAATCAGCCACAACATTAACACCACCTGCCTAATATTGAAAAGGTCCTCCTCATTCTGCTGAAAAAAAAAATCCTGACTATGGTGCACTATGTGTTCTGACAATTTTCTATCAGAGTCAACATTTACTTTTCAAACCACAGAAGCTCTTCTGCGGGATTAGACTAGATGGGATAGCTTTTTACTCCCCACATGCATCAGTGGGCACACATGACATTGTTGCTAATTTGCCAGTTGTCCCTCTTTGGATCACTGGTGGGTGAAGCTCTGACTCTGACTTTGATAGAGGAAAGCTCTGACTCAGCCGTCTAGCAATCCTAATAAAGTTCTTTGTCAAAATGGCTCAGACCCATACACTTTTCCATTTTTCTTGCTTTCAGCACATCAACTTCTATAACTGACTGTTCACTTGGTGCCTAATATATCCCACACAGCCCTGCTGACAGGTGCCATTGTAATGCAATAATTAGATAGTCGATGTCTTTCCTATACTTGTCAATGGTGTTAATGTTATGGCTGTATGGTGTATGTAGCAGCAGAGCATTACAGTGGCATTGCTGTGGTAATTTGAAACAAAAAAATTGCTTTAAGTATGTGGATATTTTGGTATTAAACACTACTTTAAACACAAGCCCATTGAATGACCTCTGTTTATGGTTATGTGCTATATAAATAAACATGCCTTGTCTTGCTTTGCCTAAATATACTGTATTATGGTATATTCATGATTGTATGACATAAATGCCAAATATGCAAAAATGTGTGACTTTATCCTGTATGGCATCAGGGGAAGTTCAATGCATATAAACACTGTTTATGTACATTTTTAAATTTAAAATGTTGTCTACTTACTTATTCATTTACCTGCTTTCTTTGAGTTTACATACTTAATTTTAAAGTTCACTCACTTACTAACTCACTGTGCTCTCTTTAAAACATCTTGGTGCTCTGCAAACACAGCTAAACACATTTTGTCATTCTGTTCCAAATGTTCTCTCACCTCTTCCATCCTCCACTTCTCAGTTCCATTCACTAAATGTAAAACTAGCTAAAAACACTAAAGCATATCACTTTACATTTTACTTAAATAATTAAAAAACATGTCAAATCAGCTAATGTAGCCTTTTAATGCTAGCCATGCAAATATTTTAAACTTGTCATCAGCACCATGCCATTAGAAGTTATGGACAAAATAACTGCTGGAGTTATTTTTCAGCAGAACTGCTTCTGGTAGCAGTAAAAGTAAAAGTAACCAGAGAATTGAACCAGAGTGCGTAACATAATTTGGTTCTAGTACAACAGAAGCACTCTCCTAAGGGGCACCCTTTATGACCATTTAAATTTCTATGGGAGCCAGTGTCACCTCAATGGCCCACCATGACTTCTCATTAAAGAGATGGAAAGTTATGCTTGGTTTATGTACAGTCATGTGAAAAAAATAAGTACATTCTAGAGCATACTATTAAATTCACAGAGAAATGACTCATAAAGAAGACATGGAGGATTATTAAATGGCCTAGTTCAAAACTCAGATTTGAACTTCATTGAAATGGTGCAGCAAAAGGAATTTTTCATGGAAGAGTGTTAAAAAATGTTAGCAAGCTAATGTCAGAGACTGTAGGACAATCATACTAAATGCTTGCAATAAGGTATTTCTGAGAATGGGGGCAATGCTGGCTTCTGAGGCCAAGGGTTTGCGTACTTTCTTTCCAAAAGAATATTACATCTGTTAAAATGTTTTGTTGAAAAAATGGTTAAAAAGCTACTTTACTTTATGATTTTGTTCAAGTATAATTGCCTTTATTTGTAGACACTGTAACAAAAAATGTGCAATTTTTCCTTGTTCAAGTATGTTGAAAAAATCAACAGTTTTCCATGGAGTGTACTTTTTCCACGTGATTCTCTATAGTTCCATTATTCTGCAGATGCTATTGATGCTATTTTATTATATTTTATATTCTTGCCTTTTTAAAGAAAGCAAAAGCCAAGCTACTTGGAAATATACCCACCAAAAACACAGAGATACAGAAGAAATCTCTGATAAGAGGTATGAAAGCTAAAATATCTTCAAAGCAAATACCTACTGCTTATACTCCCACTGGATGAATATGATACACAGATCTATAACAATTCTACATTGCTTCATTTTACAAGTCAGAAGATCCAGTCATCTATTATAACAATATTCGACATCTAGAGGATCCCTTCGCTGCAGATGTCAAGTGGGTCTACAGTGCAGCCCTGGGCTGCAGACAAAATGAAACACAAAATGAAAGTTTATTGAACTGTACCTCTGAGCTGCTCCGAGCACTGTAGCCCTCTTCCCTGATTTCTGAAGTGTTCCACATCACTGACAGAATAATAGTGGAAAAAAAGCAAAAAAATACCAGAAAACAAAACTGCCTCGAAGCTGTAAGATCTCGCTGTGAAGCCCTCTGATCCTTCCCCCTGTAGAATCCAATTTAAAGCAAGATTAAAACTCTTGCTAGACGGAAACGTTTATCTCCCTCTATGACTTATTGTGATGCTCAAATTGAACTGCCAAGCTCTATTGTTTTTGCTTGTTTTTTTCCCCCATCATCATCATTTTCATCTCAGATAACAGTCACAACTTCACTGCACTTTGGCTGGGCATCGATCAGCAGAATATTATTTGAGTCGTGATTGCACTTTACAGAGTACAAGTCTATTTTACTCTAATGCTTTGTTGCAAGTACCCACAGATCTTTTTTAGTTTTGCTGTGTAAAAAGGCTGGGCAGAGTCAGATTCAACCTGCATTGCGAAGCACTATTTACCATCAGTTACCACCATCACACAAAATCACAGCAACAAGGAGCAGGTATTTTCAAAAAGATTTGAGATAGGCAAAATGAGCTGTACTCTAACAAAATGGTCAGAACAGTTGGCCTGTTTCTATGGCATGATATCTCCCTTAAGATTCAAATATCCAATAATTCTTTCATTTGTAGCAACATTGAAAATTATATTTTGTAACAAAAAATGGACCAACAGAACTAGTAGAGCTTGTTGTTCTTATTATATATGTTATACAACCTTTTGTCTTTCCTATAAAATTACAATTTACAAAATATAAGATTTTATGACCATGATGGTTTGAATAATTCTCCTGTTTAATAAAAACCTGCTAATGGAAATAGCAGGTTCAGGTAATAATACAACTTCATCATTCTCCCTCAATATCTGATCAGTTAGATGGTGCACAAAATAATGTAAACACTATGTGAAATGCTCATACACCTTGATCAATGTATGAGAAACATCTACCATGTGGTCCGGAATGGGGCAACTGTCTAAGCATTGGTCCTATGATCAGAAAATGCCAGATGCCAGTTCTCAGTGGTGCCACAGCCATTGGCGGCTTGGAGTCCAAAAGAAAACAATTGGCTTTGCTCCCTCCAGGGGGGGTGGGATAGCTCTCCCTGTCCCCATCACTCAAAGTGATGCTAGCCAGTGTGGGCTTCTGCTACCCGATATAGTATAGTGACTAGCTACAAATGTGACTTACCTCAAATTGATCAAATATTCTCCATCTGACCACAGGACCGATATAGACTAGAAGTAGGAGTGGGGAAGGTGGTTTCAAACCCAGCAAAATAGTGACGTGTAAAAAGCTCACCAGCCCCACTGTGCCTGACAGATCTGTACACAATACCACGTTAGTTAAAAGCTGATCACGGATCTATTTCCACTGACAAATGGAGTAGATGGGGGCTGATAAGCTGTGCAGCGACAGATAAGTAGTAGCCTATAGCTGTAAACCTATAAAGTGCACCAATTTAGCAGGTGTTTCTGATAAACTGGCTGAGTATGAGTGTGTCATATGTTTTATTATTATTATTTTGTAAACCTCTTTTGCTGTGTTTTCTTGATTGTCTAGTAAGTAATAAGTACATGTGCTTTACAGAGAAAAATAAATCTGCAATTCTTACACAATCACTATTTATTTGCTGAGTTTAGCATAGCAGGAGGGGGGAAAGGAGAAAATGAGGCCTGTGCAAATTTTATGGGTTATAAAATGGGGTTTATGTATTTTTTTAAGATTTATATTTTTACATGTTAAATACAAAATTCAATTATAATGTTTTTTTTAAATGTCACATTTAAGTGTGCTTTCTATAGAGGAGTTATGCAGTTTAGCTCAAGGTCGAGTTAATCAGGAAATGGGATTACTCCATTTGATGTTTTATAAAAGTGTTAGTTGCCACCAGCATATGTATTGAGATTTTTGCTTAGAAAATCAAAATGTCATTTGACCAGGGTGTTCAGACATATGAGAGATACAGGAGCTCAAAATGCTGTTAATAGAAAAGGTAGAAAACCTGTAAATGGTAAAAAAAATAGTGAGTGGCTTTTACAAATGCAATGTCCTGAACCCAACAGGTGTGTAACAAAGCATAGACATATTCTGATATTGCAATGCAAAATGCATTTACTTAGTTATATTTGATGCAACTACATTGTTTATAGTGTTCAACCAGCGCCAATCAACAGCCCAACCCAGCATATTCATGTCTTACATCCCCCCTTAGCAAACTGACCCACAAAAGGCACAAGTCATCATTTTCTTTATTTAAGTTTTATTCTAAATATTGTGACATAATGAATCATGAACTCAGTATCATGAATTGAATCAAATAATGGACTCAGTGTATCATTACACTCTTAATCAGCAAAACTGTGAAAATGAGGGCAGAAATAGAAAGATGTTTCAGCACTAACAGAAAACTTGTCCTGAATATTGCAAATGACCATGTTTGTGTGTGTGTGTGTGTGTGTGTGTGTGTGTGTGTGTAAGAGAGAGAAGCTGTCAGATTAAATAATAATTGAAGAAGCATGTCATGATAAATGCATCACACTCTTCATCACAGGAGTAAGCTGTGCCAACACAAGCGCTGGCATGTTTTGACAACCTGCTTACTTGCTTACCATGCCTTAACATTCTACATTGAATGGATGACAAGCGATGATGCTACAGCACATGGCACAGTGTTTAATAATGTAGAAGAAAGTAGTAAGGTAGCAAAAATAAATAAATAAATAAACAAAATGCTTTTATGACAACCACACACAATTCTGCATACCCTACTGCAACTGGGAAGGGACTCACCCTGATCTGGGGTATCAGTATAAGGTTATTTTTTTACAGCTGTAACAGTTTTACTTTGAAACACTAAATGGCATGGAACAGATTCATAATATCATTATAACTATATGCAGTTTATCTCAAGGTCGAGTTAATCAGGAAATGGGTATACTCCATTTGATGTTTTATAAAAGTGTTAGTTGCATATGTATTGAGATTGTAGAATCTGTATTCCGACCAAAAGACAATATTATTCAGAATAAAGTATCTTTTTCTTACTTTAAGTGAATCATTTTATATTTTCCACTACATTAAAAAAAAATATCTCTCTGTGCCTTATGAGTATATGCTTCTTCCAAATTACACAATGCTAGCAACATCACTAGACATATGCTTGGGGAGAACACCAGTTGCGCTACACTGTGATGGGGTACAGGTGGGGCCATCCTTTTCACCCAGGAAGAGCTAAGTTAAACATGCTTTCTTCTACTCCTAGCTACAGAGGGTTGGTGCACCACCAGGGACCAAACATCTAATGACCAACAGTTGTACCACTCAGGAGCTCACAAAAGAATGTTTAATCTCTAAAAGCCATACTGTGAAAGTTTATTAACAATTGTAAAATCAGAGCATAGAATATAGTCAATGCAAAGTTCCCACTAAAGCGTGAGTATGCTGATAAATCAGTGTGATGAGCCTGTTGTTTATGTCAGTGTTACTGAGCTCTTCTGCAGTGAACATATTCACTGGTAATAAGTTTACCACTGATGTTCTAGACCACAGCTGAGGGGACTGTAGGAGTATCAGTAAGAAAGCAAAAAAAGGTTTATTTTAGAACTTCTTTAAAGTCTAAGCTAATCTGAATATGTTAGTATTATGTACTGTAATGAAACAACCTGTTTATTTTGCCCAACTCTATTTGCTGCAGGATGATACAGGCAAAGTTTCATTAACTGTGTGAAGTACTTTATGAGGATGAGGAGGATAAAGTGTAGCGTGCCCTTTGGACTTAGATAATCCTTAGCTATGGGATACAATGTCCTTTATTAACAAAAGAAATTAATTATTTAATGTAATAATAAATAATTCATTTAACATCAGTGTGGTTTTAAATGATGGCGTAACTTCAAAAACTGGTAAAAAAAAGAAAAAAAACATTTCCAGCATCAGTGATCACTACATGCACACCATTCATTTTAACTGCATGCCCACTGTGTAACTTCTGGATGGTCAAACTACCAGCAAAGTGCCTGGTAGACCCATCATCATTTTGCATGAGTAAACTGCCACTTAGTTGTTGAAAAAATAAATAAATAAAGTAATAAATCTGTCATAGCTTCAATGCTGCACAAATAATTGCCCCTTACCCACTGTTACTGGATCTGCTTTTACCATCAATTACTAAGAGGAGCCATAACATCTCAATTGGGTTAAGAGTGCAGTATGGCCCAGTGAAACCTGATGCCCTTCAGATGTGGCCGGCTCTAGCTTAAATTGAGCAGCAGAAGCCCAGAGGGGCTGTGGATAATGGGCACGCCACAGGCTGATAGGCACCGGCAGCTGACAGAGCGCTGTGTCTTAGTCCCTCCATTCCACGCTGCAGGAGCAAAAACTGGAGCGAGGGATCCATTAGAAGAGAAGGAAACAGCAGTCAACAGGCCACATGCTCTGGTGATTTATGCGTTCAATAAGAGGTGTGAGGTGCATTTTTCTCCATTTTACTGCTTTAGCCGCGTCACCAAGAGCAAGTAGTGGGGACTGTAAAAAAAGGGCCTGATGCTGCCATTCATGTGGGAAGGTACTTCAAGCTTTTCCACACTTAAGACCTGCTGCATTTGAAAACTGACCTCTGTGGTACAAATTGGCTTTGGTAAGAATTAGGTTAGAATGCCATTGAAAGACATTTGATTAGTCAGGATAAGTCTCATTAGTCTTAAATCATTATCAAATAGTAGCACACTCTTGTGCTTCAGAGCAACCATTTTGGTGACCTGAAGAACATTTTAATGTATGGTTTCCTCAAAAAAAGATTTCTTTTTACTTTTATTTTATATTCATTCTTATCGATCATGTTCTTCTGCTGAGTTTACTGGTTCTTCTTGTCCAACACAATTCATTGTACTGTTGACCCAATGATAACATACATATGATCAATAAACTGAACTTCAACCACTGACTTTAAGTCCATGCTCCCTAACTTATTCATCTACCCACTACCTCTCATTTTCAGTGTTAAAAGAAAAATATGTTGCCAGCCATCTTTAACCTTCCAATGCTGTCCTGCATAAGCCCAACCTGTCAATGTATGAAAGTCCATTTCATCATGCTGGCAGTCAACATGCACCTCAGAGGCAACAGAGGACAGGATAATTATTGTAAGAGCTTGTTTGTCTAAGGTGCTCACAGCTGGTCTTTGAGGCACAGGCTATGCAATATTACCCTGGCCCTCACAGCTGAAACAGCAGCAGTGCACATGGCTCTTATATATTCTTTGCTCAAATTACATTGGAATTGCTAGGAAATAGCAGCAATTTTCTTCTATTAGTGTGTAGTGTTCTCAGCACATTAACTAATTAGCCTACTGAATAGCAGTGTCATCTTGGGGTACAGATTTGTGAGATGATGCTGGCCTATGTTACACAATCCTGAGACATCTAACTACAACAGTGGCATGAGCAGAGAGAAGGAAACATAGGCATGACCAGACTGCAAACGGAGTCAGAAATCGAATGATGGAAAACAACCATGGAACACAGGCCTAAATAAAATACAATAAATCATGTTTGAGATTTTTTTGGCTCAACAAGTAAGAGGTTCTTTTTCCGACATGTCTGCTATTGTCATTTATATAAGTTAATATCCTTGTGCATGAAAATGTGGGGAGAACTGTAGTGGTACAGTACTTTCCTCAAAGGTCCCTCAGTGGTACTCTGATCAGGACTTGAACTTGAGACCTTGTGTTCACAACAACAAGGTACTTACCACAAGGCCATATACATATAATTTATTTAATGATGCTTATAAAGTTTGGAGGTTTTCCTAAAATCACTTTGCACATTTGATCTGTTTGCTGTCATTAGAGTGTGACTGGAAGAATGTGGAACCGTTTCTTCAGAGGCAGGAACCTCTTTTATCTCTGTTCCCATAAACATCTGGGATATCACGCAAGGCTTGCTTCCCTGCGTCAAACTAAACAACAAGATGGAATAAAATCTAGCCTTTATTTACATCTCTTTGCCAGAAAGTAGTACAAAGATAAACACAAATAAACACGTGCTTGCCTGCTAGTCAATTTCCTGCCTGCACACTGTGAAAGCTGTCATAAGTTCCAGCATGTTCTTTTCCGAATCCTACTCACCAGTGTTAGGCAACATGAATTTGAACTTCTAGGAATTAAAGCTTGCTGATGTTATCCATTTGTAAATACCTCCTCATGTTCTGCAATTAGTCCCAGCTCGAGCATCTGATAGATGCACTCATAATCTCGTCAGCTCTGATTACTTCGTTTTCCCTGAGCCCTTCATATACACCCCCTGGGGGATATCTTTTGCTATCTGAACACAAACTGTTGGTGACAGACTAATGCAGTCCTGAGATGGACCCTGCCCAAAGAAGAAGAGCACTGGGATGGATGGATTAGCACAGAATCAGGACCATCCAAACAAATCATTTACACTCTTAATCTTAAAACAGTATTTCAACAACAAAATTTTTTTTACCTTAATTAATTCTAAACATTTTTTTCTGTTTTTTCCAACAGTTTTTATAATCTGGTGTATATATCTACTTGAAGTAGAAGCCTGAGTTTTGTCTGTACTTTTTCCCATTTTAAAGGAGAAAATATAGGGATCCTACTGAATGATGGGAAGGTTGGGTAAATTATATTTTTTTGTAAATCTCAAAAACCACCAATAACTCTCAGCTCTCAGCTACATATAAATTTATAAATGAAAGGTAAAGAAAAGAGACAAGTAGTGGGAACAAAAAGATTTCAGAAAATTAAAAAAAAAAAAAAAGAATAGAAAGTGGTGTGTGTGTGTGTGTGTGTGTGTGTGTGTGTGTGTGTGTGTGTGTGTG
>JBBPDA010000034.1:12244477-12283947 GCA_037974385.1 Arnoldichthys spilopterus | reverse complement strand
TGTGTGTGTGTGTGTGTGTGTGTGTGTGTGTGTGTGTGTGTGTGTGTGTGTGTGTGTATGTGTGTGTGTGGGTGTGTGTGTGTGTGTGTGTGTGTGTGTGTGTGTGTGTGTGTGTGTGTGTGTGCGTGCATGTGTGTGTGTGTGTTTGTGTTTGTTTGTGTGTATGGGGTTGGGCTGTGCAGTTTATGACCCTGAGATGTGATAAGCCTTATTTCCCTTGAGGAACTCACTTGTGTGCCTTGCGTTTCTGCTTTTCCCACAATTACGGCTCCATGCACCCTCTCAAAAAAAAATCCGGATATGTTTGTTTTTCTTGTGGTTTTAAAACTCGTTTCCACCACAATAAATCTATCATAGCACAGTAAGACTTGTTTTTTCTTTGTCATAATCTTGTGGTTTGGTCTGGTGGAAGTGTTTTTCCCCCACTAAACTAAATTACCCCAGTGCCACAGAATGGCATCCCTCATCTTGCTGCCATATTGCACCAGGGAGATGGTTCAAAGAGCCAAAGGGCTGGGAGATGAAGTCTGGAGGAAGAGGCAGTTTCATTCAGAACCACCGTCACGCAGGGAAGAGGGATGAGAGAGAATGAAGAGAAGGGCCAAGGAGGTCAGTCAGGTTCAGTGTTGCTCCAGATTGCAATAGACAGCCTTGGCCAGAGACTGCCCCATTAGTGTCATCATGTGGTTGAAGGCCTGTATGGCTGGACGTAGCCTTCCCTTGGCCACTAGGAGAAAAGAAAATGGACAGTCAAGGTAGGAAATAGACTAGGGCTAAGGCTGTCTGGCCTTGGTCTTGTTTGGCCTTAGTCTGGCATGATATTAAACACATCTGAATCAATTACAATACTGATTTAGCATTTAAAGACTAGGCATAATACAGTAGGTGCGCTTGAGCAGGGAAATTATAAATAAATATCAAACTATGCTCTGGCCTTCCAGAACCAGAAATGAGTACTCCTGGGCTTGAATAATAACAAGACAAGATAAGAAATTGGCATTAGAAAAGATCTGGAAAATGCTTAGTGTGACAAAATAATATATACAAAAGACAGAACTCTCTACATTACATCTTTTGTCAGGTGGAGGAAAGCTGAAATAAGGATTCTGTAACGTGAACATCTCTGCATATACTATAAAGTGGAAAGAAACAGAATGTACGCTGCTGGATACCAGATTTTCTCATAAAATTGCACAGAAGGCTTAAAGTTGAAAATATACTTGTTTTTAACTATGCATTTGCATAAGCATTATAGCTGCCTTAAACATCCTATGTCCATTTGGTGCATATCGTCAGAAATTAATGTTACACATGAAATTAATTAAATACGCACAAGAATGTTGGGGGCAGTGCAGGGGCAGTATGGAAGCATTAGAAAGCAGAGAGTGACAGTAAGCTGCTCTGCTGAACTGACTGGCCTGCTGGGTGTTGTATAATAAATGGGCAAATTACTTGACAAAAATCTGAAAACAGCAGTTATATTTTTAATCATTAACTTGTTGCATCGGAAAATTGAAAGAAAAATATTGACGATGTCCTGGATTTTACATACACCATTATGAAGGTGACGCTGACACTTTTCCACAGTAATTTTAAAATTAACCATATAATAAACTTTTTAAATGTCTCAATGTTTGTTGCTTACATTATAAATTGTATGTTTTACATTCTCTGGTGTGCCCTCTAGTGGAATTTTTCAATAACGCACAGTATATAGGCAAGTATGTTCACAATTACGCCTACATACGTTCACATTGTTTACTCAGACATGTGGTAAAAAAGCAAATATATCTCCAGCCTAACTCTTCTAATGCAGGCACCATTCAATGTATATACATTTTAAATTACTGCAAGTGTAAGCAACAAAATGTAAAAGCAATGGCTCTAGAATGATGCAATTGTCCACAATTAATGCTGGTCTGTCTGGGTGGGAAAGATGACCATATCTTCCCGTCACTGACCATGTTGTTGGCCAGCATGGACACCTGTTAGCTGCCATAACACAAATATCAGACGATTTGCTGCAAAAAGGTGTAAATTATTATTATTTATGTCTGTTCTGAAACTTGCTTCACTTCAGGAAATTTAAAACATGTCAGCAAAAGCATGTTGTTAATCTCTGTGAATCCAGTATTTCATTTAATTAAAAACATCAGATTTCAGTTGATTTCAATAACAATGATTCAATAACAATCATTCAATTCAATATTCATTGACCGCCTGTTATTCCAAACAATGCTTCTTCAAACAATGCTTCTTCCACCACGTTACACCTCACCTTCCACCACCTTTTATGGAAAAGTTTATTTAATAATGTTCTTGTTTATATATCTTAATAGTCAAATGTCCTCGGTTGATTTATTCTGTGGGTGTTGGAAGCCTTGAAGCTGTGTATTGAGCTGAAGGTTCCAGTTGCTTGAGCTGAGTGTTTTAAATGTTCCAGCTGAGGGTCTTGGGTATTTGAAGGATCCGGGTGTGTGAACTCTGTGTTTAAACTGAGAGCTGAGCTGAAGGTTCTGGGTGTGTGAGAACTCTGTGTGCTTGAGCTGAGGGTGCCAACTTTTTGAGCTGAGGGTTCTGGGTGTTTGAACTGAAGGTTTTAGGATATTTGGACTGGGAGTTGGGGGGGTTGTGTCTTTAATCTGAGATTATGGATATTGGAAGACCCTGTGCTGTTGAATTAAGAATTCCAGGGGGCTTGGGGGCGTCTGAGCAGAGAGTTATGAATATTTTAAAGCTCTATGTGTTTGACCTAAAGATTCAAGGACTCTGCTTGCTTGAGCCGAAGATTCTGGATGTTCAAGGGCTCCATATAGGGGTTCAGGACTCAGCATGAGAGGCCAGAGGCAAGGCCAGAAATAGCCCTGAATGGCTGGGCCTTAAAGCCTGAAAGCAAAGCAGACCGCTGTGGATTCAAGGGAGGTGAGAGTGAACACACACACACACACACACACACACACAAACAGACCATCCCACAGAGAGTCACAGTCGATAGATGGAGCAGGAGATAGACAGAGAGGAAGAAAAACGGAGTGACAGATGGAGAGATAATGTGTGTGGGCAGAAGACAGGCAGTCGCATGGCCATGCGGTTGGCTCATTGTTTCCTGGGAGAGAGAGGTAGAGAGAAGGAGAAAGTGAGTGAGAGAGCTTGGAGAAGAAGAGAAACACTGCAGCAGGATGACATAAGTGAGGCCACAGGCAACAGGCTGTCTGTTATAATCTCTTCCTTATTGACTTCACAGATATGAGCCATTGCATTAACAGAGTACCTATTTTATTTTATCTAACTTGTGGCTTGTCGAATAAAGATTTAAAGACAACAGTTAGTGACTGACAGAATGACTGCACAGAAAATGATGTTCGTAACGCAGAGATACAATCTTGACAGCGCACAAGAGGGAAAAAAGCAGAGAAAAGGACTGATTGCCCTGTCAATCACTGATGAATTTGGACAGAAAATTAAGATAAAATGGCACCGGAGGATGCCGACAGGTGGAAGCTTGGTTTTCTCTCATGTCACTCATGCATAAGAAATTCTCCTTTGGTTCTGTGAAACAGCTCTGCAATTAGCAGTATGTGTTTTTAGTAAGTGTCCCCAAAAAGAGTGAAAGTGTTGTAAGTCTCCATGGAGGCACCATGTCCCTCTAGCACAGGAACTCATTGGCTAAGATCAGATCACACCCAGCTCCACTTATTGGGCACCTGGTGCCGCTCTCCAGCAGTTACATAAACGCAGATCAAAGCCGTAGCCTTCATTTGCATTAATGCCTGAATGCGACCTGCAAGAGATACAGGCAATATTATTCAGCTATGACTTGCTAGATAAACAGTACAATACACAAAGCAATTACTTTGCCATTGATATTCCCATGCGTGCATAATAAAATGCACAGAGTAAAAACACTGGAGGAAAATAATTTTTTTTCCAGCTTAATGTGAATCTAGCGAAAGCTTAATTCAGCTCAAGAGTTGCACTCAGCACATTAAAATGTTATTTCAACTGTAATTTAACTCTGTAGGGAAGAGCGGTTATCAAGGGCTATTATCATCGTAAGTGTGTTTTATCATTCTATTGTCTGTAAATTGTGAAAGCGGTTTGCATTATTTCATTTGTAACTATTAGTTCCTGGGCAGCAAAAACCGAGCTTTAGCACAAAAGGACAAAATAAAGCATGATTGTGTCTTCTAACAAATGCCATACTAGTTATCTGCATGAGGAAGCACACTTCTACAGCCATAAAGGAAATACAGAGAGAGTCTAATGTAGTGTCTTCTACACTCCACTTATATATGGGGCTGCAGAAGACATAACAATTGTCCCTGCCTCTCCCATTTCTGTGGACTAAGCACCTTCTATAAGCGTGTACCTGTAATGGCACTGATTGGCCCTGAGGACAGTGTGCAAGAGAGCAGAGATAAGCGTGAATGGCATGGTCCGTCTTCAGCTGCCAGACTGCTGATGATGCACTCCTTCCAGACATTAACAACGCTGCAGCAAGTCCCCACTTTGCTCTCCTTATTTGCATCAAGCACAGACACAGCCGATCCGTTACACTCATGTAAATGACCGGAGTCATTTCTGCTAAATATAATGCATGGCCTAGTTCAAAAGGCTTGTAGTACAGGCCAACAGCTGGAATAAGCCCATAAAAAAGATCCCCAATTAGTGGTGTCTAGAGGGAAACAACAGAAAAAGAGTGTGAAACATGGGAAGTTGTTTAGACTCCTGCATGTAATTCCCACCACAGAAACAATGGATGTGCAAAAATGTATCTCCATGGTATTTACATGATGCGACATTTCTTGGTGATGGCCAGTGGTTTACATGGCCTTTTAACCTTTTATCCATAGCTATGGTACAATAAAGTCTTTATAATTTCTAGAAGAATGCCTTGGAAAGTTTTTTTTATTTAATTTTGTAAACCCTTCCATTAATGTCCTCATTGGACATAAGATTCCACTCTTGGGAACACTCTCTTTGTTTGAGCAGTAAAAAATACTCGAAAGAGTGGGTGTGAATGACTGTGCTTAGCATTAGTGCTCAGTCTGGGTAAGCAACTCTTTCTTTTTTGTGTATTTAACATCTTATCTGTCTTACAGCAGCCCTCCAGTTGTTTTGGACAGTTTACTGAGTGACTTTACCTATCAGTCACTGGTGTTTATCCTAGATATTTTCTCTGTTCAATCTTGGCCTACTTACATCCTTACTGCAACCCACAGAAGAAATGTAATATTTTTTGAGTCTTGCTTCATCTCAGTGGTTCTTCCTTATGGTTTTAGGGAGTTCCTTCCATCTTGGTTCCTCTCACCATTTTTCATGGTCATAGTGTTCTCCCTTTTAAGTTTTGGTTCCTCTTAAGGTATCTTTGTCATGCTTTGACTGAATTTATTTTGAGCCTTCAATTTTCAGTGGTTCTTATACAGTTTGTTCTTCAGTGTCTGGGTACCTCTAAGCCATTCTTCCTCATAATTTGTTTTACTTACGTTTCCTCTTAGTTTACACTTGTTTGTTTCTTTTGGTCTCAGGAAATTCCTCCTTCTGAGCCCTGGTTCTTCATAGAAAATCTTACTCATACTAGTTTTTGAGTCTTGGTTCCCCTTAATGTTTCTTTCTAAACCTCTTTGACTTAGAAGTTTTTCTGGCTATTGTCATCCACAGTGAGGGTCAGTGCAGGTTGGACACACATGTTCTGGAAAGTTCTGGGACAGAAAGTAAAATAAATGAGTTAATTTATGGAAAGCTTTCCTCTTCTACATGGAATTTACTTATTAAACCCTAAAAGAAAGAGTGTCTGGTCCTCAGGAGCCATAGACATGACTCAAAATCAAACATGATGAATCATTTATATCTCCCCTCTACAGAGCAAACAAAACTTCGAGCCTCATTGAATGCAAATAAAAATCACTAAAGTCCTTGCAAACTCAAAGAGGCACCAAACTCATGAAAGAGGCTGTCAGTCATAACAAAAAAATCTTTCTGCTGGCTCAGGAGAGTTTGATATGCACTGACACTGAGCACTGACAGTCTTTATTCCTTTCTTTTCCTTCTCTCACCATCTGTGTGCCTCTCCCTCTCCTTTAGTCTCTTCACTCTCTCTCTCTTTCCCTTCTTCCAAACAGCCTTCATTTCATCCCTTCTCCTCATTACAATTTAATCAGAGTCTTAGTTCTGCCAGGTACATTAAACTGTAATTACAGGGCCTCTTTCTTATTAGCAGATAAGACTTTGATAATGGGCCCTCTGAGAGAATCCAAACAAAATTAATTCAGGCCAAACAAGGTGTCTGCAATGCGGCTTAACGCTCATGTTACTCTTACAAATGGCCCTATAGCTGCGATCTGCTTAAGATAGCATAGAAGATGTGTTTTGTGGCAGTACAGAGATTTGATTTCTGGACCTAAACAAGAGAGTCATTAACCTACGTTGCTTCCTGCCCCAGGTGGAAGAAGTTTCATTAACAAATAAAATGACAATTTGAAGGAAACTTTTTGACCTTAGCTGTGTCACCATTGGGGTCAGAACAATTTAGTCCAAGGGGAATTCTACAAAATGTTCTACATTTCTGCAGAATGGTTAAGATGCATTGAAAGTCATTTAGTGTGATGCCAGTCAGAAGCGTTAACAGTGATGGTCATAGGAACCAGAGTTTAAAGCCTCTAAGAACTCCTTCACAGAAAATGATTGCTTGAAATGGTTATGAAAACCCTGTCTAATGCCTAAGACATTGTTTAATTATAGTTTGAGATACTTTTGGCCTCAAATATAACATTTTTAAAATAAATTTATTCCCAGAGAGACACTATAAGACAAAATTCTCCAAAAACTGCATCAGATCATGTTCATAAATATTTGAATATTAAAATTGACATCAATAACATTCAGGAGTATTATATGGCATACAGCATATTTCTTTTTTAATTAAATGTTTTGGTAGTTGTAAAGGGTGGAGCCCCTTGGTGGACATTGGGGGAATTGCCTCTCTCTGGTGGCCGGGGCCGGTAACCCCAGCATCAGCCTTCAAGGGCCCACAGCTGTGGTGGGTCAGAGGGTGGATTGCGGGCATTACTTAAGCACCGGGCAACCAGAGGGAGGGGCAGAGACTCGTCAGTGTCAGCGTGCTTAGCACGCATCCTATGCAATATTGAGAGCGCTATAAGTGAGACTATTGAAGGATATGCTATTGAATGCTTAATTAACTGAATTTAGCCTAGCCCTTGAAAGTGTGTGTGTATGGCAATTTGGAAATAAAACCTCTGTCTGAACTGCATTTGCATCCAAGTACCTACCTTCCTGACAGCAGTGATTTACCTTAATTCTCTTAACTAGAAGGCATGAACATATCAGCTTCTCACTTCCCATCTTATTTTTTATTATTTAGCTTTTTTATTAGAAAAAAGAATTTATCAGATATATAAGTCAGTATGTTCTGGTAAGAAGATACAATTTCAAAATACTACATTTTGAAAAAATACTCTTTTTTTGATAATAGGCTTTAAAACTACACAATATTAATTACAGATGTATCATAATGTGTTACAAAAATGAGAATTTGAATTGAAAAATGTTACTAAAAATCTGTTTGAAATCAAAGAAATCATTCAGTTCTGCAATTCAGTGTTCAGCCAAGCAACATGTTTGTATATTTAACAAGAGAAAAAGAAAAGACCTCTAATCCAAATAATTCAAGTCAGTCATTTTCAGTACAATGAATCATTTCATTGTATCAGATCTAATTTTGGTTTTGGTATGAAAATGTCTTAAATAATTCATCCAGAACTTAAGTTGCTTAAAATAAATTAGTATGCTTTTCCAAGTGCCAGGTTGCCCCCCACTCCCTCTCTCTCCTTGTGTAATTATCACTCTACCAATCTATACCAATCTGGCATTGCCAGATAGTCTGTTTAAAATCACAGAAACATCATCACTAGCCAATGTCATTTTGATTCTTCTCAGTATATTGAAGGTCATTCATTAATGTCTTAGTAAAAGAAGGTGAAAAAGGTAATGGAAATGCAGCTCCTCCATTTTGAATATTATATAATGTAATTACAATGTTGGTTGATTAAATGAATCTGCAGTGTTAGCAGATAAAACTCATATATGACAGTGGTGGAGTGAGTTAAGCTCTCTGAATGTAGCTGACTTGGTCATGCTCTCCATATGCATTCCAAATCGAATTCAACCACCATTATTTCCATACATTTGCATGTTCAGCACTGCCTGGAGAATGAAACCCCCCTAACACTACAGGACTCAATCTGCAGATCAACCATCACTTTCACATTTATTTGGCCATTTGAGACTTATGGATTTATTACACCACTAGATGACCCCCTGTGTAATACATAATAAATTACCTGGCCACTTTTGGCAAGTTCCATTGTAGGAAGTATATCAGTAGGACAGTTGTGTACAGAAGCATGTGGTCATTAAACTGGGGACCGTGGGCCCCTGGGGTGCTGCAAAAAGACAATTTTTAAGTTTGTTTATTCTGCTTTGGTACCTGTTTAAGAATCCATCCATCCATCACCTTCCGCTTTTCTGGGGTTCGGGTCATGGGGTAGTAGCCTCAGCAAAGAAGCCTAGACCTCCCTCTTCCCAGCCACCTCCACCAGCTCTCCAGGGGGTATGCCAAGGAGTTCCCAGGACAGTTGAGAGATATGATCCCTCCAATGTGTCCTGGGTCTGCCCGGGCCCTGCTCCCTGTGGGACATTCCTGGAAAACCTCCCTAGGTAACTGCCCAGGGGGCATCATCACAAGATGTCCAAACCACCTCAATTGGTTCCTCTCGATGTAGAGAAGCAGCGGTTGTACTCGGAGGCTCTCCCGGATGTCCAGGCTTCTCACCCTATCTATAAGGGAGAACCTTTTTCTACTAAGCAGTTCGAGTCTTAAATCTTGGATGGAGAGCCATACTCTGTCTCCGGGGCAATATGAAGGCTCCTCAGTCCTCCTGTCAGCCTGCCTCTTCTGTCTCCTCACCGCCTCCTCCAGGTTTGCGTGCGCTCCCTCCCAGACCTCCTCCGCCTGCCGGAACCACCCATCCACCACGGGAATGTTGGATGAAGAGCCATCCCATGGTAACAGTAGAGGCTGGTAACCCAGCACACACTGGAAAGGGGTGAGGAGAGTAGAAGAGCTGTGGAGGGAATTTTGGGCATATTCCACCCACGGAAGAAACTGGGCCCACAGCGCCTGTTGGTTTGAACAGTAGCTGCGCAGGAATCTGCCCAGCTCCTGGTTCAAACGTTCAACCTGCCCGTTAGCCTGTGGGTGGTATCCAGAAGTCAAGCTTACCTTGACCCCCAGTTTCCCCATAAATTTCCGTTCAGACCCAGGAGGTGAACTGAGGCCCTCGATCTGAGATGAATCGGGACTACCAAAATATCTGAAAACATGGGAAAAAATCAATTCAGCCAGTTGGAACGCAGTGGGAAGTTTGGATGAGTCGGCAGCTTTTGGAAAACTGGTCTATGATTACCATGATGCAGGTATGGCTTTGTGAACATGGCAAGTCGGTCAGGAAATCTATTGCGAGGTGTGACCAAGGCCTTTGAGGAATTTGGAGTGGTACCAGTTTGCCCACTGGAAGGTGTCTTTGGGGCTTGCTGATGGCACAGACAGGGCATGATTTGACATATTGTTCTACCATTTCCTTTTGTCTGGGCCACCAGAACCTCTCTGCCACCAATCAGTGGGTTCGGGTGACACCCGGATGCCCAGTAGATAAACTCATGTAAGCCCACTTCATTAGCTTTTTTCGATACTGTGGAGGCACAAAAGTTTTCCTGGCAGGGCATTGAGGTGGAGGAGCGACTAGCTGATTAGCCCGATGTATCTCATCCTCCATCTCCCACTGGATGGGTGCCGCAAACACCGACTCAGGCAGAATGGTGCTGGGTTTCTCCTCTCCCGGTTCTTCTTCAGATTGCCGGGAGAGAGTGTCTGCCTTGGTGTTTTTAGTACCTGGCCTGTAGGAGATGGAGAAGTTTAGTTTTTTTGTGAAAAACAGCAACCTGGCGAGGGTTCAGCCATTTGGCTGTGCGTAGATGTTCTAAATTGCGGTGATCCATAAACACAGTGAAAAGGAAATTTTGCACCCTCTAGCCAGTGCCTCCACTCTTCTAATGCCAACTTAACTGCCAGCAACTCGCGGTCACCTACATGGTAGTTCCATTCAGCCTGGTTCAGCTTCCTAGAGAAAAAAGCACAGGGAAACAATTTACTAGGCGTTCCGGACCTTTGAGATAATATGGCCCTAATACTGTCTGATGCATCCACTTCCACTATGAATGGCATTTCCGGATCAGGGTGTTTTAGGACCAGGGCTGTAGTGAATCATCCCTGCTCTGTTTCCCCTGTCCATGCCTGTTGCTTCCTGCACGGCACCTGTTTCTTAAACAGAGAGGTGAGGGGGGCAGCCACTGAGCTGAAACCTCTAATGAACGAAGAGGAGGAGGAGTGTCTAATGTAACCCAGGTCTAAGGCTTCCTGAATATATTTCTCCATGGCCTCTGTTTCGGCCCTAGACAGGGGGTAAGTGTGGCCTCGGGGAGGCATGCACCCTGGCTTCAACTCAATGGCGCAATCCCATGGTCGGTGTGGGGGCAGACGGGCAGCTCTCGGTGGGGAGATGTACGAAATACATCGAAACCTGGAGCAGGAAACCTTGACATTTCCGTCGTATTTCTCCGGTTTCGATACTTGCCCCTTGAGGGAGCTAAAAATGGGCAAGCTCGCCTGCGCCATAGGACCCGGAAGTGGACCAGGGGTAAAAGGAGCTGCTGCTTCAGCTTGCTGCAGCAACCTAGTGGCCATCTGCTGTAATGTCAGGGTGAGTTCCTCCAAACTCACACGGATTTGGCTTATCACCTGCTGTTGTTCGCTCTGTCGCCGACCCTGTTCAACCATAGCTCCGACGATCGGGTCGGGTTGTTCTGCTGTGTCCATGATGGCGGCGAAGACTTCTGTAATGATTAGGGAGTCTTGGACACAAATGCAGATCAATCTGAATGTTTAATGGCGACCAAAGCAGACAGGGAGATCCAAAAATTGCAATCAAGGACAGACAAAGTTAAATAAAACCACGGCAAATGAGAATGTCAAAGGGCAGGCTAAGAATGATCCAAAAAACAGGCTAGGAGGTCGAAACGTGATGTCTAAGAAATGTTATGAGATAATCGCTCAGAATACCACTTTGAAGCGAGTAGTCTTCGCACCCTCCTGTGTTTCAATGGGAGTTAAATAGCCCTCCGGTGATTGGCCCCAACACACAACAGCTGCTTTGGGGCTGACCCGGAAGGCTAGAACTCGGGTGACGACGACCGGTGGTGACAACTAGATGGAGGCAGTTCTACTACTGTCCTCACAAAATGGTAAATAATACAGTGCACTCCAGTATTATTGGCACCCTTATTTAATATGAGTGAAATATCTGATGAAATTTAAATGTTTTTAAATGGTTTTACTCAGCATATAAAGCATATAATTTCTATATTAGCACCCTACCACAAAAAGGCATAGGTAATCACAAGATACAAACCCCATTTCTGGAAGATTGAAATTTTTCATGAGATGCAATAAAAACAAGCATGTGTTAATTATTTTCATGAACTGGAGGCTGGACACAAATGCTGGTTGAGCAACACTGTCTATTTTAAACCGGCAGGCAGACAAGTCCATTGAGGGAGATCCAAGGTCAACAGGAGCTAGCTGGTACATACATATGCTGGCTATGGTTGAAATACAAAAGCTAAGGTCAAGATTACTAAGACTAAAGTAGATTGCTAAGGCTAGGATGGTTAAGAATACTGCAACTGACAAGTAGACCTTGCACCCTCCCTGTATTGGTTGCGAATTTAAGTAACCCCAGTCATCAGTTCCGTCATCCACACCACCTGTTGAATTCTAGATTTGGGACCTAGGACTGGGGTGACCGGTGCCAACCACCAGGTGGCGGCAAATCCCCAGAAGGGACTCTTTTCCTTACAATTATTAACCCCCTGAACTTTAATTTAAATGATAAAAATTTGAAGAAAATACTGCCAATTGTGGGGATTATGACTGGAAATAAAATTAGCATCCACCAAAGGCTCAGTCTCTGCAAACAAAGATGTGTTATGGCTCACCATTTTGGGGCAAAATTAATGAGAGAATTGACAGTTCAAAAAAATTTCAATGCTAGGTTATAAAGAATTGGGGTCTCTCATTATCTACAGTACATACTATTGTGAAAAGGTTCAGGAAGTCTCAGTAATCTCAAGCCAAAAACCTTTAAGTCTTTAGACTATGCTTGAAGTCTTGCTTCAAGTAAGAATTATTCCAGTTCCTAATTAAACAGTGTAATGTTAGAGACTTAGCAAATCACACATTCTTGTTTTAATTGAATTTTATGAAAATACCTACTTTTTCTGAAAATGGGGTGTGTAAGTTTTTTTCTGAACAAAGTATCACAACAATTGGCACCACCTCATTGAATATGTTGTGCAAACCCATTCTGCCAACAGAACAGCACTAAGTCTTATCTTGTGTTGTTTTATTAGACTTAAAAACACAGAAAAAGGGATTTCCACCTTTTCTTATTGCAAAATCTCTCCAGATATAGCAGCATCCTGGGTCTTCTTTTGTGCACTCTCTTCTTGACCTCAACTCATACATTTTCATTTGGTCAGGGGGACTGGGATGACCATGGTAAAAGCATTGTGTAAATTTAATCAATTTAAAATTAAATTTAGAATGAGTTTTAGATCATTGTCCCACCGGAAATTCCCACTATGACCAAGTTTTGGCTTCTTGGCATAGTCAACCAGATATTCATTTAAAATTACCTGCTACTTCCCGGTGTTCAGGAACTAATAATGCAATGTTAACATTACAGGCAGGGCTTTTGGAGGAGCCTTACATAATTTCAGAGCTTCCATCATCTTAAAATCTTGGTATTAGGTGCTTTTCATACAGCCATCTTAATTTCTTCGCCAAAACCCACCTTGAACATTTGGAGTTAAAGGACTCATTTTTTGTTTTGTTTGACTCAATCACCCTGTCCCAGTTAAACAGGGGCATACCACATTGACTTGATACCAGAGGGAGGCAGAGAGCATAGAAGATGCTTGCAGGTTACTCAGTGCTCAGTCTTGAGATCACCTTGCCATATGTGTCCCTGACTAAACTGATAAAAGATATTGTGTACTTGAGATTGATTTGCTCTGTCTCAAGTATAAAAAAGGTAGAAATCATTTTATTTCCCTCCCTAGTGCAAGCACTTTCCTATTGCTTCTCCTCTTGTCTCCAAACCTTTGACTAGCAGCTGTTTTCTTGTGTCCATCCCCTGATTTGTGTAAAGTCAACACACCTTTGCCTAATAAATGGAATGCTCTTGAATCTTTCCTGTGGTGATAGATGACTAAAAGGTTCTGTCTCTGTCTCACCTAATTTTTGCACCCCAGTGAAACTTATTGATTATTGCTAAAAAAAAGTAGTTAGGTGGAGTAATAAATGATTTACAACCCCATATCAGAAAAGTTGAATTAAAAAGAAAGAAATTAGTGATTTCTAAATTTACTTTGACTTCATTGCAGACAATGTGAACACAAAATGTGTCATGTTTTGTCTGGTTAACTTTATTTCATTTGTAAATATACATCCTTTCCTGTCATTCAGACCTGCAACACATTCCAATAAAAGTTTGGCATAGCATTTACCACTTTGCAATGTTGCCATTCCTTTTCACAACATTTTCACACACAACACAAGATGTTTAGGGACTGAAGACACCAAGTGATTAAGTGTTTCAGGTGTAATTTTGTCCCATTCTTCCTGCAAACAAGTCTTAAGGTGGGCAACAGTACAGGGTCTTCGTTGTTGCATTTTGAGCTTCAAAATGTGCCACACATTCTCTATTGGAGAGAGGTCAGGACTGCAGGTGGGCCAGTCAAGTACCTGTACCCTCTTCCTCTGCAGCCAGGACTTTGTCATTTGTGCAGAATGTGGTTTTCCATTGTCTTGTTGAAATATGCATGGGTGTCCCTGAAAAAAATGTCTTCTTGAAGGCAGCATATTGTGCTCCAAAATCTCTATGTACTTTTCAGCATTAATGGTGCCATCACACAAGTTAAATTTGCCAAGGGCACTGAGACTACTTCATACCATGACATGGCTTTTGGACTTGCTAGTAACAGTCTGGATGATCAGTTTTAACTGGCATTTGTGGATGTAACTATGTATTGTGGTACTTGACAAAGGTTTTCCTGAGTATTCCTGAGCCCATGTGGTAATATCGCTTATAGATGAATGAGGATTCTTGATGCAGTGCTGCCTGAGGTATCGGTGATTACGGTTGATCAGCTTAGCCTTGAGCCATTGTATTTTAAGCACTGAAATTCCTCCAGATTCCTTGAATCTTTCAATTATGTTATGCACTGTTGAAGGTGAAATATTCAAATCTCTTCTTATCTTTCTTTGAGGAACATTGTTTTTAATCATTTTAATAATTTTCTCATGTATTTGTTAGCAAACTGGCGATCCTCTGCCCATCTTTGCTCCTAAAAGACCTTTCTTGGATTTTTTTATCCTAAATTGCTTCTGTACCAACTTTTTTGGAATGTGTTACAGGTCTGAATGACAGGCAAGGTGTTTATATTCACAAATGAAATGAAGTTGACCAGACAAAACATAAAATATTTTGTGTTCATATTTTCTGCAATGAAATACAAGTCAAATTAAATTAGGAAATCACTACTTTCTTTTTTTATTTGTGTTTTCCATACTGTCCCAACTTTTTCTGATTTGGGGTTGTATTAAAGAATAAAAATCCAAAGATGGTAACAGTGTTCAAGGTCCAAAACATGCAAAAAATATAGCGGGGCAAACAAGAACATCAGTACAAAATACTTTGGATTGTTTACCTGGGCCTCCTCCACTCCTGGCAGTACAGGTGCCAAGAAACATTTTGCAGAGAGAATGGGCTCTGTTTTTTTCTGGGCTTCTGGCTTAAAGTTATAGATCCTAGACAGCACATAATTTTTTAATTTTTTTAGCCAGGGCTATAAAACAAGGTAAAATTCAAATGTGTGAAAAATATAGCCCTGCTGACCTACCTTAGAATAAGTTTTCTAGCCTCACTCAGAAATTCCAAGCTTATGTGGTCTACAAGTTTTTTTTACTGTATTAATTAAGGGTCATGAACTGAACAGCCTGAACCTTCCCCTCCATCACCACTCCTGCATGGCTTCCAATGAATAAAACCTGACTTTGATTAAATTCACACATTTCAGCTTTACATAAAGAGCTGATTATTTTGGAGGTTCTGGAGTACTTGTCTGACATGTTGCACATGCTGTATATAATTTTGGGAATAAACTAGGATGTCATTTATGTAAGCTATAATAAACTTCCCAAGCATGTCTCTTCAAATCTCATAAATAAATTAATTTTTTTAAAAACTGACGGAGCTTTAGCTAACCCACATGGAATCATGAGCTACTCATGGTGAGGATATCCTTGCCATGAAATGATTCTCTTACTTGGTTTCCAATGGGCTAGTCAATTTAAATTTGGTCTCAAATTCATGGTATGAGAGGAATTCCATCTCATTAGATCCTAAAGCAGTGGTAGACCATTCTAATTGTCCCTTGACCAGAGAAATCACCACGTGTAACCTGGCTGGGGGACCGGTGCCTAGCAACAGGTGTAGTGACAGTGTAAGTGTGCCTGTGGACATGACAGGATTTTGACAGGTGACTTTTATTTTGACTCATGGCTACTAAAAATTAAGCTGGCAAGTGGCACTAAATATACATAAAATGGGTTTTAGACTACAAAGGCATGCCTACTGCCCTGAGTCATGTGCTGTATCCCAGAATACAAATCAAAACAACTGAACTCAATGAGTCAACTCAAGACAGAAAATCACCAATTGTTCTACATGTTGGTGTTTTACCTTAAAAAAGTATATAAGAGTTAGTGTTGCATCTGGTATATGATAAGGTGTACTGTTGCCTTATTGTCTCTAGATTCTCTCTTTTTTTCTCTTCATTATTGTTACATATGTGCTGCTTTTGAGTGGCGTAGAAAGAGTGGTGCTGATTTGCTGAACTTGTGTGAAGCTATCATTATACTGTATATAAGAGCTTGGATTGGCTGGGCTGTGGCTCCTCCTGCCAAAATTGTTACATTTACTTTTATATTATACTTATGGGCAGCCAAGTTTACTTGAAATATTTTTGCTTATCTTTATATGAAAGATAGGGGTCTTTTATGTTTTGTTTTTTGGGATTGTGTGTCTTTTTACTTTGGGGAGGAATCTTCTTTTGTTTATTTTGGCTTTAACCATTCCTGTAGCTCAGTGCTTTCTGCTATAAAATAAAACCTTTGGGAATAGGACTTTGTGGCTTTCCTTGGTCTGGTGGGTTAAAAGCAGGGGGAAATGGGAGAGATGCCTTATTCTGTGGCCTTCCCAGATGGGTTGTAACAGTTGGACAAATTTTGTTAACTAATCATTTTAAGATTTGCAGGTTGGTTACTGGTCTAAAGTGCAATTTGTTCTGCTATATCACAAGTTTTCCAAGCAGCCCAATATCATGATGCCCCCACCTTTGTATTTCACTGTAGGTGTTCTTGGGATCATACACACAACCCTTCTTTCTTTAAATGTGACAAAATTAATCCTTGTTAGAGTTCCCTTTTAGTTTTGTATGACAAAGAACATTGTTCCTGACCACATATGTATGATGCAATTCTTTGCTTATTGTTCTGTTTTAACTGTTATTGCTGCTTTCAGTTAAAAATGTCTGAACACTTGTTTCTTCTCACTGTGTTATAAATGATGTTAATCTCTGCTGTGTCTATTTCATTTTATTTTGCATTACAAAGTTAATGTATGATTTTTTTTATAACTATTTTTGAATTGCTGCCATGGCTGATCTCATTGTTAACTATGCCTTTTTTGAAAAACCTCTCCAACTGAACCATATGGTCCCTGTGGAGGGGTCTTGAAACCTGTCATTTCCTTTTCTAAAACTTTAACAAGTAAACACATTTACACATGAGTTCTTCCCCCCCTTTCTTTATCCTCTGATCATCTCCAGTTTAGCTTGTGTTTAAGTCGGTTAGATGCAAAAAAATCCTCCAGGCAGTAAAAACCACTTGGATCTTTCGCTGAGTGCTGCAATTCTTGCAATTCCCATTTGTTTGGCTTTCAGTGATTGCTCATTAATTACTGAGAGAGGCGATTAAACATCTCTTGTTACATCAGGCCTCCCAGGCAGCAGCTGTAGCTGAGCCAGCAGTGTCTGACAGGCCTCTGAACACCTACTTCCACTACCAACCAGACCTTCATTCCAGAGAACTGGCCTACTGCACCCTGCCTGTACACGGCCAACAATGTGACAGCCAGCTAAGTTCAACAAGCCAAACACTGATGATGGCACTGGGATTAGGAGGCACCAAAGAGGGATTTAACTACAACCATATCATACATATAACATATCAGTTAGTAACTAGGTTTACCTGCTGTATGGCAGCAGAGGAATCATCAGATTGCCCTGGGGTCTGGCCCTCCTCTTTCCAGCCCTGTCTTTGTGGATCTGGATATATTAGACTGGGAATACATATTAAATGTATTACATTTATGCTTCAAAAACAAATATTCATATTCACATGGCAATTTTCCCAAACCCACCTATATCCCTTAGAATTAAACCAGCTGTTTCTGTTTCTGTGCCTTAAGACTGGTATGTAAATGAGCTTTGTTTGGATTCGTGGCCCTGTATTAGGTCACATTCACAAACAGCCGAGGGGCCGATCACCATGCCAGTCCAGCAGCCAGCCTAATGGAGGATGACACCTGTGCAGGTATGGATGTTAGCAGCTCCCTGAAGGCCTGAGGCTAAACTGCAACCCAGTGACAGCATGAGGTCTACAGCAAAACCTAAAAGAGAACAAAGGCCCTAGGCTGAATACAGCTGAGAAAAGTGTTCAAGGTAGAATGAGAAGGCAATAAGGAAAGAGAGAGTGGATAAAACACTCCATCATGGCCACAGGGAATCTTGGAGAATACGAGGGCCTTTGATTCATGTTGAAAACAGAGTTGGAAACAAAGCATGGTGCTGCCCTCTAGTGGAGCAGAAGTGGAACTTGTGGGACAAAGGTGGGTAATATAAAAGGTAGTAACATACTGGGTGATGAGGAGATGAAGGACTATCTTACTCACCCAGAGAGCAAGTTCTGCTCTTTAGGATTCTTACCCATTAATTGCTTTTACACTTCTAGGGATTGAAATTGGAAAATGTAATCTTTTGATGATGGATATCTATTTGTGTGTGTATATTTGTGTGTGTTTAACTGCACTATTCAAATGCATTATCCAACCTTAAAGTATTTTTTTGTCCTTGGTCAGCCACAAACATTGCACTTTGACACTGAGACAAAAAGTTCACCACTCTTGCTTTAAATTATTAAATGCTTATTTTTACACTGTAGATGCACCATTGGATATGTTCCCTTCTTGAACTTAGAGGAGCTTAACCACCTACCAAATGCACTAAACACTTTATTAAATGTTTTCAATAACCTCTCCCATCCATACATTTTCTAAACCACTGCTTCTATTTTGGGTCGCAGGGAACCTGGAGCCAATCCCAGTTGACTATGGGCCTAAGGTGGGGTTTACCCAGGACAGGAGGTCAGCCCACCACAGGGCAATACAGAGACAGACAACCACTCTCTCTCTCACACACACACACACTCAGGCCTACAAGCAATTTAGAGCATCCAATCAGCCTTTGGACAGTGGGAGGAAACCCACGCGAATACTGGGAGAGCTTGCAAACTCTACACAGAAAGGCACCCGTGGCCAAGCCGGGAATCAAATCCAGGACCTTCGTGGTGTGAGGCAAAAGCACTAACCACTGCACAACCGTGGCACCTCTCCTTTTGAACAGAATATATATAAAACACAAACATATGTTCAAATGTGTCTTAGTGTTTTATTAGATTTGACTGAATGTGTAAATCACCAAAAAAGTTAAATCAGGGTTATTACAAGCATGGTCATTTCACACAAAGAAAGTAGCAAATAAAAATGCATGTTTCACAGATTAGGAAAATAGGTGCTGAACCAGTAGTACCTTTAAAACAAATGTATGGATTTTTTTTATATGTTAAGTTAAAATATACTGTACAACTGGCAGTTATGGAGTCGGATAATAAGGAATTAGGTTGACATCTTAGCATCATGATGTGAATTTACACATATAGAGAATATTACACATTTTTTCACATAGGTTCACAATGATTTTTTTTATACATACTGTATTTTAAGCACAATATTTTACATTGGCAATCGCTTCTCCTGAACGTCCCCTCTGGTCCAAAGCTGGTCCAAAAATGACGTCCGAATTAATATAAAAAAGAAACAGAAAATATTTTAAAAACAAAAAAGATGGTGAAACGACGATTGAGATCTTTGCACTTCCCCAGCACCAACTAATTCAATTGAGAGGACAAAGTTCTTCAAATTTAACAAACAAATAAGAATATTTTTGTCTTAAAACACAAATGCTAAATAATTGCTTTGCATGTTTTGAAACCCTATCAGTACAACCAAAAGATGAAGGTATATGGCATTTTGCTGAGAGAGATGCATGGTCATCTTGTCCACTGTTCTTAGTAAAATAATAAAATGGCATACTAAAAAAACCCATAAAGGGTAATCACTGGAAAGGATGTTACTACTACCATAGAACTCAGTTCTGTAGTTGCCCATACTAATGTATGTCTCCTTACAAACAAGCCCTTGTGTCTTAAAATTACATGCATTAGAACCATTCTTCTAGGAATACATGCTAAAAGTAGCTTCTATGACATTGCACTCATTTCATCAGACATCAATTTAGTGTAATTAAAAAGAGTTATGACGTCATTTCGATACTGAATATACTGTCATTTTAATACTGAACACGGATAAAAATTCTACCCTTTTTATGTTAATTTTGAGGGTAATTAATCTTTACAATTTTTGGCTTATGCAGATATATTATTATTTAGATTTGCAATAATGTCTGATATAGAAATTTGTGTACCTATCAAAAATAAGGCAATAAAATAGATATGTTGTTTTGGTGATACTTCATCTACTTGCTGGAAAAAAAGGACAAAAAGAAATATAAATGAAAAATAAAATTCTAGCCCTCCACATATTCCATCACTAGTCTTCTATAGTAATGGCTGATGATCATGTTTGGAATTTGTGGCATGTACCTTTTTTACGACCACATCTGGCCACGTTATGCTCCACAAACCGTGAAATAATTGGATCCATTATTCTATGTATTTTTAAAAAGAAGCATAAGTTCTGTAAGTTTTGGCAGAAGCAAAAAGAATGCACTATCCTGTAAGCTGCTGAAAAAACGTCATGACTACATTAGATACAGTACGACATGTCATTTCTGTTCAGATGCTCAGTCTCTTTTACACCAAAGTCATTTTTACGTAAGCCATACATAGAGTGCACAAAAGAATCACCTGCGATATGCCTGCAATATTAACCTTGTCATTAAAAATGCAACATAAAAGAGCCAAAGACACAGAGGCAGCAGTGAAACCGGAATTGCTTGACAAAAAAGAGGGGAAAAAAAGGATTTCTATCTTAAGTAAGCTGATGTTTTAAAACACACACATGTAAAATCCCACCTGTCTCATTTCTGTGAGAAGAAGATTGAAAAAAGCTTCAAGAAAATGTTTGGCCACTGAAATTTCCTTTCATAATCGCTCTGGGTCAGTGGAGGAGGCTGAGAGAACACACTCTCAGGAACACCTTGGTTAATGTTGGGCACTGCATCCTGTCCAGGATGGAGGCTGAGACTGTGATTGATGGGCCTGGTTGTGTCTTGTCTGGGCCATTCAGGCCTTTTGGGCCCTTTTGGAGCCTTTTGGGCCCGCTCGGCTGGAGGAACCCTGTTAGGCCAAAGAGCCAGGACAGGGCAGGGCTGCAGTGGTTGTCAGGGCATTTTCATCTACTGTACAAACCCTGCAAAAATGCACATGAAATTACAGAGATCATTTAACAGCTGTTCAGCTGAAAGACAAGTACATTGTCGCTGTCATATAAAACTTAATGTCTCCAAAAAGTATTTCATAGGAACACAACATTTTTATTCCAAGGCATTTAGGAGCATATCTATTGTTTTGCTCGTCAAGAAATTTGACAACATGTAAATGGCAAATTGTATTTTCAAATTACATAAAAAGGTAAAAAAAGAAATACAAAATGGAGATAGAAAGTTTTGCTGTCATAGCAACAAAATGTACCCTGATTAGCTTTTGCATGGAGACAATAGCACTTGAGTAACACCTTAAGAAAAAAGTGGAATTTCAGTGGAAAGTCTCTACCACATTTAAATACACTTTTTTATTGCATACAGTCCTACAAAAAAAAATAAAAAAATTCTTGCAAGTTTTTATAATTTTTTGGAGTGAAAAATGTCCGAACTTGACCCTGAAGAAAGCATAAGAAATTCACTGTGTATCTCGCTATGTTATTTTTAAGGCCATCAAATAACCTGAAATAATATGTAATAGGTGGTTATAGGGGGCTTGTTTCCAATTCTACCCACCAGCTAAACTTTCCCATCACATGAAGTGCCACCACACTTCCAACTGTTGCAAACATGATGTCATTAGACAGCTCAACATTCTTGGAGAAGAACACTTTTGGCAAATCCTGCAGTGGCTAGCATTGCACTCAGTATTGGATGGAGCTGGAGGGCCATCCTATCCTCCCAGAGAGTGAAGCCAATTGTTATCTATTGTGCAGTCCCAGCCACAGATGACTGCAGAGCTAATGGAAATTGAATACACAATCTCCCAGTGAAGGCCAATGGTTAGATAGTTGTGCCACTCAGACGCCATGAAAGTAGTGTATTAAAATGCACGTAAATACTGTGTTTGAATGAGCAGATGTGAAAATTTAAGCAAAATTAAAAGAGCAGCAAGGCTTCAGCCTGCACTACTACAAATGGTCATAAAAAGTCAAACTAAAAAAAGTGCTAAAAAACTATGTACATTCTTTACATTCATGCATTAATAATATTATCACATTATTAACTTGGACAGTGCTACAATTCATTATGTTATAATGTTTAATTTTAACAGTTTAGAAAAACAGTATCACTTTTATGGGTTAAGAAAGAGCAGTTCTACTGCCACTGAACAAAAAATTACATAATAAAAGTAGTTTGAAGTACCCAGGTGAATTGCTGTGTCCACTCAACCCCAAATATTCATTAAGTTCAGCAGATGGTCTCCAAATGACACGGATTCTGGAAAATATGAAATAATGTACACAGTTATGAAGATAGCTGTTACAAGATAGATGCATGAAATTAATCTAAACTGCTGTATCTGGAGTTATGTTATTCTTCCATAGCTAAGCAGGAAAAACAACAAGAGCCTTGAGCACAGAAAAGGAATTTAAAGGAGTGGGTAATATCCTACAGTCCAAATGGCTAGGTACAGTAAATGCATGGTAAATGAGAATTAAGGTCTATAGAGTGGAGTCAGCTTCAACCTTACCGTGTCATTCCATTGGCGGGGTAGGTCGTCCGGCTCCGGGGGGTAAGACATCCACGAGGGGCTACGGTAGGAGGATGGCGGTGACAGAACAAAGTAGTCGGAGTAGCCAGGCCGGTTGGCCGATATGGCATAAACGGCTGTCATTGGGTTTCCTAAAGAGATCAATCGACTGAATCAACCCCTAAAAGTGACAAATGCTTTTTTCTCACTCAATGCCTACTACACTGTCTGTTCTGAATTTTCACTCATTGATTTGCATGTCTTCCCTTGTGGGGAGAAAAACCTTTTAAAATTTTTAGACAGTTTTTTTTTTTTTTTTTTTACATTTTTTGGTCATTTTTCATTGAGGCGAACTGTCAGAAGTGCAGACTCAAACTTCTACATACAGTTCAGTAAGTCAGCCACAATTTCAGGGCTGGCAAATCTGTCCTAATATAAAACACACACACATGCAGCACTGGAGCATTAGAATCCTGACCTGAGTAGCTTGACATGGACTGGTCGACAGTCACCGCTGGGAAAGGAGCGCGGTTTATTGGCAGGTAGGGGGTGCCATTGTGCTGACTCATCTCTGAGGCCTCAGAGACGCGGGGTTTTAGGCTCATGTCTGGCGTCGAGCTGCAATGACAGAGGCATGAGTGGAAAACAAATGCTGCTGCCATGGCCCTGTCTGACCAGCAGGGGGAAGGCACAGCACATGTAAGTTGGCTACCAGAGCCGCAGAGCTGCATAAAAACACCTCAATGCAGTCAACAGATCCGTCTGCGGTGCAAGAACATCTTTTTATATATGCCAGCCACAGCCATCTCAGGAACAACACGTATGAATATGCACAGAGATGAATGCTAATGGTGAACCCACCAACGCATCAGTTTTTAACAAAGCCACAGAGGACGGAAGAGATTTTTTAAGCTAATCTCTCTGCTGCATCTTTATAAAAAAAAATTATGTACTTCTATGTTAAAATAAAATTTAAAAAAAAAGAAAAATTACTCAAAATATACTGGCCAATGGGCAACAACGGTTTTGGTGTGTGTATTGAGTGTTCTGTGCTTACCGCCTTAGTGAGGTTCCAGGGGGTGCTCCAGCTCTTGGGGGTATGAGAGGGGGTGGCGAGCCCAAACCCATATCAGGCAGCTGGGTAAACCTGAAGCCCTGCAGAGGCAATCAATTTAATCCTTTGGTTACAACCACCACCAATCTACTACCTCCGTCTCTAGTGGAATACATCAATTAGCATAATAAAATGTTTACATCTCTTAATGGAGTCTGTGCTTCAGGCCTGGTCCCAGGTCAACATAACCAGCGTGTGTTTATTTTTAACCGGCTCTGCCATGGCATGCATTTCAGAATGTAACTAACCCACTTAAGGGGCCATCTGTCTTCTGCATTATAGAAAGATGGCAATCTATATAAGGCTATTTAAAGGCAGTGGGGACCACTTGAGGACCGTGACGTGTTTGTAGAATGCTCTTTTCATTCATTATTAATGATGCTAGCATATCTGAGCAGTTATGTCTTCATAGAACTAACCAGATTTCACAGTAAATCTTGTCACAAATTAAGTTTACTTATATAGCTAGGTTAATTCAGGGCTATGAGCAACATGGCAGGCAAGTAAGGCAATGAAGGTATCTCCAGTCTAGAATGACTAAATGTCATTGGTCCACATTATGTGTTTGTTTGTTGGTTTCTCCAGTTTACACAGTCTGGGGAACAGATTTTTTTCCTCTAAGCATATACTTAAATGTAAGGAAAATACTATAAAAACCATTCTAAAGCAAAATCGATGACCCCAACTTTAAGAGGTTAACCACTTTAACCCTAAACATACTGTTAATAAAACATAAAAATATATATTAAAAATACAATTTTAAAGAATGTAATACAACAACAAGTTAAGAATAGGACAATATAGAGCTTAAGGGGTTGTAATTAGCTCTCTCTTTTTACACTGAATGCTATTCTATAAACGTTCCACATCCGCCTGTTGTAACTCCAGCTCACCTAAATATCACCTGAGTGTGTCAAACTGTCATTTAAGTAGTGGGAAACAAGTGTTTAGACACTTGTTTTTTAATACAGTTTCAGTGCATAAATACACTTTAAATGTACACACTTTTTGACATGTTACTTATGTATGTGACCAAATATTATTTAGAAGCAACATGTTTAAAAAGTGAAATGAATGGAAAAAGTCACTAGTTCTTTGTTCTTTGATGTTTACATCATCACAGTGAATATGACAAAGTGTTGTTTAATAATGTTATTATTGAGAAGCTTCTGCACCTCGTGCAATCTTTCCAACTTTACTGATGTCTGAATTATTTAAAAATAACCATAGCTTTGTATATGCTTATAAATACATACATATTTTGCAAATAATTATCAGTACAAAGTGGTGTATGTGCTATATATAGCATATTAAATAACAAGCAGTGTAAAAATACTGATATCTCCTTACATATACATTAACTAAAGCAAAGTGTTTTCAGTTGGAAAAGGGATGTTCATAAAGATTGTTCACTGTTAACAAAGCACAAATATGTAAACATGATTTTAGGGTGAAATCTTCCCTTAAATTCCAAATTATATATATATATATATATATAAAATTTTTTGTTTTCCCATCATGCCTCATGATAATGCCACATCTTGATAGTTTACTGACAACTATGATTAAATTAAAAGTAAAAATAAAATGACGTCTTTAACTGAACACCAAACAGACATAACATTACACCACCTGCCTAATAATGAGTAGATCCCCTTCTTGCAGCAAAACAGCTCAGACTGTGATGCACTGTGTGATCTGACATCTTTCTATTTTAGTCAGAATTAACATTTTGTACAACAGGAGCTCCTCTTTGGATACTGGACCAAGCAGGCTAGCCTTCACTCCCCACATGCATCAGTGAGTCTTAGGTGCCCATGATTGTTGCTGATTTATCAGTTTTCCTTCTTTGGGTCACTTTTAGTAGGTAATAACTACTGCATACCTGGAACACTCTACAAGACCTGCCGTTTTAGAGATGCTCTGACTCACATTCTTATCATCAACCATTTTTCCTGCTTCCAGCACAATACGTTCAAGAGCCGACTGTTCAGTTGCTGCCTAATATATCCAAACTTCATTATCATTGTAATAAAATAACTAGATAGTCAATGTTATTCACCTTACCTGTCAATGGTGTTAATGTTATGGCTGATTGGTGTATGTTTCCAGTTTTCACAGCCCAAAAATCTAACACTAGCAAGATTTTTAGCACATCTGTTTTCAAAAGTGAAGCTAAGAGAATGCAATGTGGAGCTCACAGGTTTAGGGAGGCTACACTGGTGCATGTCCGGCTCAAAGGAGGAGCCGCGCTGCAGAGCTCCAGCAGGATGGTCCATGGTGCCAGGGGCGCTGGTCACTCCATCCAAGTATGGGCTACTCTGGCTGGGATTATAGGGGCTGTGGGAGTGTGGGTGGTGGTGGTGGTGGCGGCTGCCCGTGGAAGGCTCAGCAGAGGCCAGGCCGAAGGCATTGTCCAGCAAGAGGTGCATCTGCTGCCGCACCTCGTCGATGGAGGGTTGCGAGCTCAGGGTAGATGAGTCTGAGTGACCTTTAACCTGGTGGTTCCCTCCAAAACCCATAGAGCTCATTAGGCGGTCCACGTCCGTTTCTTCAAAGGGTTCTGGTTCGGCCTGGTGAACACACGCACGCACGCGTAACACAGAAGCACGCACATAAATACATGCGCACGCACATGCACAGCATACTGTAAGCTCCAACTGGGCTGCAATTACAAGCACGTGTACACACATACACACTCACACACCCACATAAAATGCCCCTGCAACTGTAAATTATAAAAACACACAAGTAAAGAGGAAAAGATGACACATGATCATAAATTAAAGAGTTGCATACATGCCTCTGCTAACACATTTAAAGCTGCAAGCTGGCAAACAAACATATGCAAAAACACACACACACACAAAGTAGATTTACTAAGAGCCAACACACTTCCAGAGTATCACACACAGATTTACTCTCCCACACACACTCCCATAAAGTACTGCACACGCACATAGCAGATCTACTCAATTTGCAAGTTAAAAGCTCAGCACATTTATGGCTATTAACTGATATCGAATTGCACATCTGAATCTGTGAATAGACTGTAATCATATTCATGCTGGCCCAGACCTTGGCTGCTGTGGCAGTGGGTTGGCCCGAACGTCAGGGTTAGAGAGAGCATTTGCTCTGAATACGCTTTGAGCTTTGCTCTCCGTCAGCCCACTTTAAAACAGGCTGAAAGGTAATCGCCTTTGCTTCAGCCTCCAAGCAGACGCCAGCGATTACAGAGAGCGGGGATTGAAAGACCCGTATCTTTCCCAAGCAGACCACAGCATTCTGAGACATGTGGATGGCACACACCAACACACAGGCGTAGACAGAGATGGGAGGTCTTCACACAGTCTGACCACCATGAAAGACCACTACTATTACAAAGAAAGGGGTTCACAATGTATCTCCATAACACAGAAGTTTAGACTTACTGTTTTTCATGGTGCAACACTACTATAAAGAAGCTACATAGCCTGTGGACTATCAGCTTCAAAGGAAAGCCTCCTCTGCTAGCCAAAAAAGGCATGTTGGGTCACCAGCTTAGGATGCTGCCACAATTCATTTATCTGGCCACTACAGTAGCTGTGGGCACGTACATACCTTTTAATGGTAAGAAACAGGGCTGGAAGAAAAAGACAGCAAATAGCGATTATATCACTATATCTGGTGAAACTAAAACCTTTTGCAATATATTGCTGGTGTCACATCTAAACTCTAAACCTCCGAAACATTAAAAAATTAAGAAGGCAAACATCACTAAATTTTCAAGTTCTTGCAATTTCTTAACTTTCTTTTTCACGTCTCAAGACATGTCTGTACCTATAGCTAGTGAAAGTAACTATTTGTCATTATGAACACACCCCATCACACAGTATGCACAACAGTGAAATGTGGCCTCTGCATTTAACCAGCTATCAACGGTGCCCAGGGAGCAGTGTAGCATGACTTCGATCACAAGGGCAGGTCCCTAACCACTAGGCCACCACTGCCCAAAAAACAGTGAAATAAAATTTCAAAACTTAATGAAATTCCACACAATTTTTAGACATGCAAAAATTTGTCCAATGAGGCACTGCAGATTACACATTTTAAGCAATTTAAAAAAAGTAAAGCTGTATGTATATAACACTCACAATAACACACATTAATAAAAACACAAAGCACAGCATTGCATATTTAAGCTTTTTCTCATTCTCTCAGTTTTGCAGTGATTATATACAACACAATGCTAGTTTTAAGTACTTTTAGAGAATGTTCATTTTCATATATATATACATACATACATATATAAATTTAGTTGTCCAATTCCAACTGGCTAATCAGGCCTAGCATATCCTTCTTTGAGACATGTAAAGTTCTGTCACATCTTATTCCACTGCTGCTAACCCAATGCCACCAGAGACCTCAACTTGCTTGGAGAAGAACTAGCGTCATGCTGACAATGGAGGTAAAGGTCCCCCTACCCACACAGAGAGCAAGGACAATTATGCATTTTGGACTCCTAGTGACAGATGGCTGTGGTTTCACCAGGGATTGAACTTGCAAATAGTTGCCGCACTAATGACTTCCAAGGTGAACATTTCCTATTGGCCCATTTCATCACGAAAGGTTCAGGCAAAGGGCAGCTGGGGTTTTAAAATGTTGTACAGAAAAATACAAATTAAAAAAGGGAAAAAAGTTACAAGGTTTTCATCAGTGACACTATTTAAAAATGCATTCGTGAGTCAAAAATGTGATATGCTTAAATGCAAACCTGCATTATTTTGACAAAAAATGTTTATTACATGACGTAGACACTTTGATTTAACAAACCTGTCACAGAAGCTCTCATCTTCACAGCACAGAAAAACATGTGACTGGTTAGAAGGCTCATTTGCATATTGCTGTCTTCTGCAGTATCGGTACTGAAAGGGTTAATATTAAGACCAAGCAATGCATGGTGCAGCCTCAAAGGGACTGAGCAGAGAGACTTATTTCCCCATTTGTTCAAAGTCATGTGCTTTCCTTGCTCTAACATATTTCACCCATCCCATCATGTAAATAATACATAATAAGCCTAACATATGAGTCAATTATGTGCTGATGAGCAAGGTAAATACAAAATTGTGGAGCTCATTGGGTCCCTGTCCAGCACTGAGACTCAAAACCTAATATCCTTTTTGGTGTTAAACTACAATTTCTCTTCTAGCTCTGAGTTATGGACTAATTTAACATATGCATATAAGTGTGGATGACTATACTGGCAAGCTAAACAAAGCTAATGAAATGAGCAGGGAAAATATATTAAGAAGGTGGGCAACCTGAATGAATTCATAATTACAGCCCTGTTAGGAAGTGACTAATCCTCAGAGGATGTTATAATCGCATGCTCTTGATGCCTCAGACACACCCGATGGCTCCTTTGATGGTGTTTGCCCAACTTTTGGAAAAAGAGCTAAGTAAATCATGGGTAATTGCTTATCACTGATGTGGTTTCTACATGAAAGTTCTACAGCAGTGGACAACAGCAACACATCAAGTCAAAAGTGTAAATGTATTCATTCTACAGAGGACAGAACATAATACAGAGCAAAAAGCAATTTTATAATGGGAATAAGACTTTTGCCAGGATATGATAAAGAAAATCTCAAAAGTATTAAAGAAATGGTTTGGCCCAAATTAACACAATTTTTCCATTTACCTCAGTACCTTGTCACTCTCAAACAAGACATGTTTGAGTCCATATGTTGCTTCTTTGTTTTAGAAGTTAAAGTATAAAGTTTCAAGACAAATGTTACAAAATTAACAAATTATTTCCCAAAAACTTCTCAATCTGCTTAAACCTGGTCCAGCTCCTTATTAAAGTGGTGCAGACTTAAATATGTGGTTTTGGACACAGAATGCATTATTGAAAAATATTAAAATGAACAAAACACAGTGTAGCCAAACACTGCCAGTAGCGATCTAAAACAGAAGGCCAAAATCCAACACACATACAGATTATGCAGGTAGCTGTTTATCTTACATTTTTACACTGAATATATAGTATGTTTAAAAAGACAAAAACAAAAACCATGAAGGTACTCCTAGTCCATATGCCTGTGTGATGTGTGCATACAAAGGGTATTTGGATCCTGAACTGGAATTCAACCCCTGTTGTCTAAAATGCCTGCATTCTGGCTTTCAGCTAGACATTTTGCTAATTGTTATAACTCATAGTAAGTCATATTGTGACCTAAACTTCATCCACAAGTCTGCGCCAACTTAACAAAGAGAGAGAGGTTAACCGAACAGGTCATAACTGATCAACTACATCTGGGATAAGTGGAAAATTGTGTAAATTTGGTATTTTTGTTTCTTTAGGTCAGTATTTACACCAATGTCAAATGTTAATAAAGCACATTTAAGTTGCTGGTATATTAGGACTCACATCGTAGCCACTGTTGCGGATGCCCCTCCTAGACCGCTCCCTCATCACTAACAGGTCCAGCTCAGTTTCCACAGGACTTGGAGTGTTTAGAGACTGCCTGCTCCAGTACGCTGGCTCCCTCTGGCTCTCACTGCACACAAAACATTGCAAACCTCTCATTTGCCACATGAAAGTCAGTAGTAGAAATCAAAACCTTAGCTGTACCATACACTAGGGCCTCTTTCCTGGACAGGGATTTGCTTTTACATAGAAAATCTTCATTTTGCACAGTGTTTAGCCCAGGCTTAATCCCTGTCTGGGAAAGCAAAAGACTGTAGACATCATTCAACAATTCTTCAGAAATCAAGGATATTAACAGGGAAGTTTGTCCCCTCTTTGCTACAGTAACTGCTTCTACTCATCTGGGAATGTTTACATTTAATAGTTGGAACATTGCTCTGAGGATTTGATTGCATTCAGCCACAACAGCGTTAATGAGATCAGGTGCTGGTGTCAGATGATTTAGTTTAGGATTACAAACAGCACTCCAACTCATCTAAGTTATTGGATTGAGCTCTTTCACCACTGAGAATACTGTTCTATTGCTCCACAGAGCAAAGCTGAGAGGCTTCTTACCCCTCTAACCCCTCTGATGCTTGGCATTGGGCATAGCTATCCTAGAGAATCCCAATCGAAATGCAGTGCTTTTCTGTGGAGACTACACAAGCTGTGTGTGCACAACTGAACACCTGTGTCAGCAATTGATGCACCTTGAAGCAGCTGAATTCAATAATTAAATGGGGTTTCTGGAAACTTTTAGACACATAGAGTACCACTAATACCTACTGTTTTGTATGGAAGATGCAAAGAAAACCCCACAAAAATAATTATTTAATTAAAAGTAAGATACTGAGAAAGGTAAGATAACAACTTTGAAAAAAAAATCAATGCATTTAAATGTTCCTCAACCACCACTTTTTATCAGATGTCCTTACTGGGTCATTTCTCTTCCTCTCTCTCTTTTTCTCCAACTGTCTATTCTGAAGCAGGATGACTAATAATTTGTCCCCCTGGTGCCTGATCATCCTCCTACCTCCTCCTGTATTTGACGTAAGTGGAGGGGTTCCTGTCCTCCACAGGCCCCAGAGCATCCTCCAGGTCCAGAGAGGCATTCTCTCTCCTCAGCCGCTCTCGGTGGCTGTGCCGGTGGCCCCCCGTGCTGCCGCTGCTTCCACTAACCGGACCGTCGCTGTAGCCCTTCCTTTTGGCCTTCAGCCGTAGCTTGTTCCGGTAATGCTCGATATCAGACTTCTGCTTTAGCCCCATGTTCACCTGCAAACACACAGAGCCAGGAGTGATTTAGACCTAAGTCCAAAATGGACAGAGTCCATATAAGCATTTTTTCAGGCCAATCTATCCATTTAAGGTTGCTTGTACCTGGAAAGCAGCAATGGGGTTTGGTGCCAGCCTCACTGATTCGTACACCCATGAGACAGGATTGGGCTTGTATAAACAGATTTGGTTGCACATGATGGAGGTATAAATGAATCAACTTTTAAAGCCAAACCCTCCCAGGTCAGACAGACGGGTTACTGGCTACCGTGACTGCAGGCTATAGATTTAATCAGGTCTGAAATTTTCAACTATCATCCTGACCCAGTCTGACCCATACCACAGTAGCATGTTTTTAGTCTGAACCTGACTCATCTGTCTGAGCAAGGCTTAAACCCCATCATATCTAAAAACCAAATAAAATTTGTAATCAGGATATTGTGATATATCAGTCTCTAGATGGCAGGTGCATTGGTGTGAAATAGAAAGTGCCCATGACCCATTCTTGCTTGAAATGACTGAGCCTTTGAAAGATGCTACTTTTACACCCAATCATGATACCTCACCTGCTACCAATGAGCCTGCTCAGTGTCTGCCATGCCAGAGTTTCTTGAAAATATTCTGTGCCCTTTTTAACCTTATTTTAACTATGTCCAAACTTTTGTTGAGTGTGTTGCAACCATCAATTTTATTTTGTGTATGTTTACAAAATCTAATTACGTTGGTCACTGAAACTATTAAAAGTACTTTTCTTTGTACGTTTGTAAGTTGAACAATGGCTTACATAAATTATAGCAGATTTTTGCTTTTATTGCATTTTGGAAAATATCCCAGCTTTCCTGCAGATGGGGTTTGCACATTACATTGAAATTTATCCAACAAAAAAAGTTCCTATGAAAAGCACGCAAAATGGCTTTATGACTCTTAAAGTGGTCTGGTGGTCCTCAGTGACTCAAGCATACTGTTTAAAGAAATAAAGATTGGGAAGAAGAAGATGGGCTATGAAACACCTGACTGTGAAATCTGAACCCAAATCAAATCTAACAAATATTTAAGAAGGGATGTCCGAGCAGTTTACTCTCACTGGGCTTGGGCAAATATTTCATGCCCTACAGCAGGCCTACCTCTCCATTGAGGATGACTGAGTCTTGGCTATGGCTGGACGAGTCAGGGTAGGAGTAGTTGAGGGGTGCAGCCATGGGCTTGATAGAGATCAGCCTCAGGGAGCCAGTCAGAGAGTCATAATGCTCTGGGGAGACAAAAACCATTTACTCAAAGTCAGAACCCAGACCACAGCATGAACATGGAGAGAGCCAAGGGTAAAAGGTCAGCAGCTCAGACCTCATTGGACACTGCCTAAAACCTATTATCTACTGTTAGAGTAAAACAGAGCAGGCTGTTATACATTCCCAGATGCACTTTTCCCCTTATCTTTTGTGTGTGGTCCACAAACTCCCTTTGTGAGCTTCTATTGGCAGCTATATTTACTGGAATGCATCCAGCTGCTGTTTTGACAGTAATACTGCGTATGGCACAGTTTCCTTTGATATATTTCATTTTAAAGTGGCCCACATAGAAAATGACAGAGTGACAATGACCCAAATAAAGCTGTCATGAGAAGTGAATGTCCATAAAAACTTACATAAGCAAAAGACAAAGATGATCCAGTCCTAATTACAGTGACATAATGCTTTGGCTTTTTGCTTTATGATCATTTGCAAAAGCATTATAAAAGCTAAAGTTCAGTGAAAAATCAAATCTACACAATTCTCGTCTTACCACAAATGTAGATAATCAGGCAAGACATGTTGGTATCTGAAGTTTGCATCTTTAGTTTTGCATCACAGCTATGAGACTAAGGTAATTAACAAGTGGAAGCGTATGTTCCATCAATTAGCATCTGCAAGCCTAAATCATCATGCTATTGCCTCAAAATGCATGGAGCTTGATATAATAATTGACTTATGAGATTTCTAAACCATATGAGAAATATTGGCAAAATTTTTAACAATACTGAGGCCTAAATACGGATGATACTATAGGAGCATCTCAAAGTGCTTTAGTAAAAGAAATTAAAGTCGAGTTTGATTTCCTTTTTTTTTAATGTTCAATAAATCTTAAGGAAACATTAAATCAACAAAAGTTAACAGTATTAATCAAAAGCAAAATTAAAGAGAGACAATTATGCCACTATTTTAGATTACTTAAAGGGCCCAAATAATGCAAAAACTTTTTGGTAAAAAAGGGTTGATGTGGTCTGTAGTATTGAAAATTTTCCATTTACTCACCAGCTCATACCATCCCAACATGGAAACTAAGCTATAAAAACAGTCTGTGTTGAATTCCTTGTTTTTGCAATTTTGTTATAAAGTTTTAATCTATCTATCTATTAAAATCAAAATATTGCATCTGTCTATATGATCAACAGCAGTTCAGTGCCACCCATGCACGCTACACTTAAAAACAGTGTGAGCCCATGGTGCTCTTTGAATGAGGTACAATACTGAGCAGCCAGTCAGAGCATTTGTTGTTGTAATACTGTATATCAGTCTCAAAGGCACCGTAAGAAAAATTAGCCTGTGGTAAAAGGAGTTTGGAAAATGAACATGTACACATGACCTATTTTTTTCAATACATAAAACCTATACATATATATTACTTTTGGCTCCATCTTAACTTTAATGTTGTTTTCCATTTCAGCAAGACAATACTAATGAAACTCGAGCACTATGTAAGTGATGGAACAGCAACTTGACTCTTCACTTGGTAAAGAAGCTAAACTGACACTCTCAACAAAACATTTATGAAGTTTGTCTCTGAATCTTTGTAAGAAAAGGATGTAAACCTGTAAACTTAAAAATAAATAATCTTTTAATTTTAAAACTATCTGTAATATTAACAAAATACTATAAATTATGCTAGAATTGTGGTTACAAATAAAATGTTAACTCATTTAGAGACAAGAGTTTTTAAAGCCTTTCAGCTTTTCAGACCAGGCCAGTCCTACATATCATAAGTGGACTTCATGAGGAAAACAATTCAAAAACAAACAAAATCAGGAAGGTCCGATTTTAGGCTTTTAACAACATGGAGATTTGGGTAAATGTGTGATGATTTAAGCATGACAGTTTGTGGGATATAAGTCGCCTTTAGCTACATTAACCTGGTAGCTCCAAACATGTCTTTGCTACATGTCTTTACCACTAGGGCAGTGGTCACCAACCCAGCATCTGGACATCTATGTTTCTGCTGATTTTAATTCCAGCTGTAATCAAACAAACCTGACCCATCAAATTGTTGCCCTTAGAAGTCATTGATCAGCCACATGATGGTTAATTTCGGTTGGATGTCAAACTTGTAGGAAATCAGATCTTCAGGAGGAAGGATGGTGGCCACTGATCTGGACTAAATTATATGTTTCCTCAAACTATTGCTTTCAATGTGTGTACAATGCTTGTAATGCGTGGGCTTACAGCCACTTTATAAAGCCGATGAAAAGACCCACCCCTCTCCCACATTCTGTCTATCTGTCTGTCTGTTTCCCTCACCATTCCTTGTGTGTGCATCCTCCTTGTTGTTCTTCTGGCTGGTAGTTCTGTGTGCTGAGGAGCTCCTTCCCGTGTTCAGCTTCCCAGAGCCGTCGCTCGAAACCGAGCCATTTTCGCTTGGCAACTTGCTGTGGGTAACCATGGAAACAGAGGCACTGGTTAGCAGGCAGCGTGGGGGTGGGGTGGGGTGGTATGCAGGGTTAGTGACCGGCTGGCACAGCCATCCGGCCCCTCTGTTAACCTGGCCTAATCCGTAACACATCACAAAACACACAGCACATGCTCGTCACTGAAAAAGAGACACGGTTCCTCTCGGGTATTTTTAGGAACAGACCGCGGTTTGACCCTCTGGTACAAAATCAGTGTGGGGGCTGACAATGCACGGCACACTGGGTTACGACCAGGAAAAAACAATAGAACATCCCTGATTCATGCACTAATGATATTTGTGGACATATTCGGATATGAGTGAGATGGCCCGCTTCCACTGAGGCTGCCACATAAATATGGTATGATTCAGAAGAAGTGGTCCGTAGTTGGTTGCAGGGCGAGACGGGTTTAGTTGAATAAAACAGTGGAGCTGATGAGCTCAGAGGAATGAAGCAGAAGCACAGATAGAATGATATGCACATTACAGTAAATCTGCTAATCTCTCAGGCATGCGTGCCAACAATCTGCCAGCCACAGTGCACTCATCCTGCTGGACACTACGCATGAACATACACACACGTGCACACACGCGCACACACATTCTCAGAACACATATATACACACTTACACATGAACACTTGCATTTGCAACACACACACACACAAACACACACACACACATGCACGCATGCACACACACACACACACACTCACACACACACACACACACACTGCTTAACAGGCAGACAGGGGGTGGGAGTGAACACACACTCTCACATCTCTCCAGGAGCCCTCAGGCACACTGAATCATATATGACTCTGTAGCCAGGAGCATTTCTCTCTCTCTCTCTCTCTTTCTCTCTCTCTCTCTCTCTCTCTGCCTGTTTCCCTTTTTACCCTCCTGCTCTTCCCCCTTCTCCTTCTATTCCCATGTACTTTTCGTTCTCACTTCTCTCTCTGTCTTTCTCGTTCAATTCCTTTTTCAACTTCTTTTTCTCTCTGCCTCTCTTTCTTTCCTCTCCCTGTCTATTCATATTTTCTCATTTCCATCTCTCCCTCTATTCCTCTGTCTTTCTCCCTCTCCCTTCTTTCTCTATTACTATTTCTCACTGCATTTGCATCTCTGTTCTTGTCTTTCTCCCCCTCTTCATTTTCCTCCCTTCACTCCTTCTGTGTCTTAGCACTTTGTCTCTCTTTCTTTCTTCCATATAATTTATTTTTGTCATATTTAGCTTGGGACATTTCAAAATATGCACTGAATCAAGAATGTGTGATTTGTTAATTCTCTATAATACACTCAAAAAATTGGGAGAGAGGCATGCTTACCACAGTATTAGATAAAATTGGAACTGAGATACTAATTGATGCAGTTTTGCAACTGGAGTTTTTGCTCAGTCTTGCTTTAATCAAGACTTAATAATAAGATAATCAACAGTCTGTGTTTACTGTTTTCCGATTCTCCTCTTTGTGACTGACCATTCATTTTCAATACGACAGATTTAGACTGTAGGCAGGGTAGTCAAGGACTAAATTCCTTGTCATCTTGCACTGAGAAATGTTCCTTTTGAACTGACTGATAAGTCCTCTTAAAAAGTTTGGCACAAAGGGGTGAGCCACGACTCATCATTGCATGCAAAGACTGAGCCCTTGTTGGATGCTTCTTTTATACCCAGTCATCAGTTTTGTACCTAATGTCTTTGAATGTTGTCAGTTAAATGAAATTTCAAGACAATTTACAATTGACAGATTTTTGTTTTTACTGTATCTTACAAAATGTCCCAATAAAGTCCTTTTACAAAAATTTTGTCTGTGTGTCTGTATGTGTCTCTCTGTTTGTATATGTATGTTTTTCTTCCTCTACTCTCTTGTCCATTCTTGTTTTTCTTAACCCCATATTCCTCTTCCTCTTTTTTATTTTTCTTTAGCTTTGCCCATGTATTTTCCATTTGCGCATCTTTCTCACTCTGTCACTGTCTTCTCTTTCTATTCCTTTTCTTTCCTCTTCTTTCAGTCTTATTCCTTCTATTCCTTAATTTTTTCCTTTTTTCTCCCTTTCCCCTGTCTCTGTCAGTTTTTTTTATCCATTTAAATACTCATGCCCTGTTCTTATGTGCATTCTGCTTTTGCTTTTCCAAATAATTGTCTTTGCCAAGCCGTTCTGTTTTCTCCAGGCTCCTTTCCCTTTAATCGCTTCACTCGGGAGGGACAACAAAAGAGTGCTCGCTTCTACTGCTGGTCAGAAACACAGTGCAGTTACACAAAGAGAAAGAAAGAAAGATAAAATGAGAGAGCCAGGAAACGAGACACATTCAAAGGCAGGATGATAAACTGGGAGGTAGGGGGAAATGATGATACAGGAGAAGAAAGAGATGGTGGGGACTACAGAAACCGGAGCAGCAAGCACAGAGCACTATCTTGAATGCCAGCGCCCAGGGCTGGTGCCCTTGGCATTGACAGTAAAGTGTGGTCTCCACAGGCATCAGCTTTTCCACAGGTACTAGGGATACGTAAATCAGAAAGAATTGGTGGGGGAAATATGTTATGCATCTGCTGCTATTACTTAAAGCAATAACAAGATTTGACAAATTTAAAATTACACAATTTTTACAACCTTACAGCTAATCCAGTTGATCAACTTAAACATGATTGGTGTCTGAAATGTGTCTCTTTAGTTTTGCAGTTGTTAAAGCAGCTGGCAACTGCTAAAACTGTCTCAGGTATTGCAACTGTCTCAAGGGGCCTCCTAAGTAGCACAGCTGTCTACCATTGTCCCTATCATTGGGAGATTGCATGTTTAATCCCTGGTGATGCCATAGCCTTCTGTGGCTGGGACCAATTGGCTTTACTATTCTTGGGTGGCCCTCCCTCTCCACTCCATTACTGGGTGTGATGCTAGCCATTGTTATCTGTTACCTGATGGAATAGAAATGGTGGTTCTTCAAGGGAGAAACTTTGCAAATGGGTGGAACTTAATATGACTACATTGTGGAAAAAAATGTTTCAAAAAGATTCTAACATTCACCAATGTTCTCTTATTTGGGATTTTTTCTTAGATGAAAACAGATTGTACATTCACTCAAGCACATTTGAGTGATGACATGTTAGTGTAAAATAATTTGATTGTTGTGTTTTCTTAAAGTCTACAGTTGTGTAATATTATAGGATTTAAACTGCAATGTTATTTTCATCAGTTATAATATTAAATATTTATTTCCATTACTTTACAAAGCATTACGGTAATTAGTGAATGATAAGGCTATTTATAGAACTTCTAGCCCAACGGCTTATTTACTGCTGCTTCAAGATGTTACTGATTGTGCCCTGAGGTGGAAACACAGTGGTATTGGTAGTGGGCAGTGGTAGTGTAACAGTTATGGAGCTGTTCCTGTGATTTGAATGTTGCCCGTCCAAATCCCAAACTGGTACAAGTACCACTGAGGAGAAAGGTTCCACTGCTCCTACACAGATGGGCTAAATGCAGAGGTTACATTTTGTTGTGGTGCACTGTGCTGTGGCATGTTCACAATGACAAATAATCACTCACTCACCCACCTTTAGGTGTTTACACCCTGGTGTCATCACTATAAGCACACATGTTCATGAACAATTTTGTAGTAAGAACATGTCATAAATTTGACTTAACAGATTAATTACGTATATTCTGTCTGATCAGAACTGTTGCAGAACAACTGATAAACATGGCAACGTCAACAATGGCATGGCAGCAGGCATTTTTTGAATCTTTATTTTTCTGGTTGGACTTCAAATGCGTTTGAAATATTGAGCAAGAACCTCCAGCTGCGCTTTAATGCATGCAAAGAGCTTGTTTTATTTCTGTTTTTAGCTAGATTCTCTTCCTAGGTCTTCTTCTATTTAGAATAGAATAGAATAGAATAGAATAGAATAGAATAGAATAGAATAGAATAGAATAGAACTGAATTGATCCCCTATTATGGAAATGTATTACTTTACATGTATTACTTTACACAATACATGTAGTTAAACAATTAACTACCACGCTACTTCACTTTATTTATTATAGTTTTATCTATATTTTACTGATCTTACTTCACCTACCTCATCCTGTTATTATTATTATCCTATTATTTTATTATTATTATTGCTATTAATCACTATGTCACTTTAGGCCTGTTTGCACATCTGTCCATGTGTACATATACTGCACATTTGTATGTATAAATACCACAAATATACATACCTTCATAGAGTTTTTTAAGTTAAACTGTATTTTATCTGCACTTTATATTGGTAGCTCTATTTTTTGTAATTTTTAATTTTTTCTTTTTTTTTCTTCAGTTTTCCCTAATCTTATCTTAACTGAGAAATACAGATATATATACACATC
>JBBPDA010000034.1:12191169-12224539 GCA_037974385.1 Arnoldichthys spilopterus | reverse complement strand
AGACATACATATATATATATATATATATACATATATATATATATATATATATAATGTGAAACCTGAGAATATGGAATTAAACTTAAAAAAATGAAATGAATTCTGAGAATATGGTAATGAAATTTGGCGTCATCAAGGATGGTGCCATATTGTGTTTTGCATGTGCATTATTAGTATATTGCTGGATACAATATGCCACTATGTGTGAATCAGCATAAAATCTAAGCAGCAATCCTAAAAAAGAAATATTCTCAAGTTTCAATTCATATATTCAGTTTTATTGAATATTCTTAGGTTTCATTCCATATTCCCAAATTTCATTCCATATATTCAGAGTTTCACATTTTATATATATACTACTTTTCTAAACAGCATGCCATAGTATGTACTGTATGTGTGTGTGTGTGTGCATGTGTGTGTGTATAAAAATCAAGTAGTATATGCTATATGCCTCTGTATATACTCTATATTTGTGACAGTAAAGATTTAGGGGGTATAAGTCCAAACTCATGAAATCATTAAAACACACACAATGAGCTTGTAATGGTGGAGATATTAATGTTCACCATAAAAAACTGCAAAAACAATGATGATGACGAAGAAGATGATAAGCATGGTGATGAGAGGTAGGTAGGCGATGACAATGATGATGACAACTAATGTGGCGGCAACATCATATCAGCAGAACGTCTGCAAAGAAACCATTTTAAACAAATTAAACAAAATCACAAAATATCCTCTACGTGCAGATGGCAGCATGATTTTTTGGCCTTGAGCACATGCTGCAGCCTTCATACCTGAGCTGGTGCTTAATGCACTGTTGGTTTGGGCCACTCGGGTTGGAGCGTGTGGCGCTCCGGGGGATGGCTCCTGCGGGGTTTTGTGATTGGTGCGATTGTCACTGTTGCCGGGTAAGGTGGGCAGAGACTGCACCAGTGCCTGAGGCGGTGTGTCTGAGCCGGCCCGCAGGGTCAGCACTGACGAATACACGGGTTGCTCTCTGCTGCTCGCTGCTGCCCCAGCTGGTATGGAGTGGGACTGTGACAGAGGTGCTCCCTCCTCTTCCTCCAGCAGTGAGGGAGAGGATGAAATGTTTGAAGCTCCCACATCGGTCGGTGCTGCAGAAGGCTCCAAATTCCCCTCGTCTGGAGAAACAGAAACAGAAACACTGAGCAAATCCCTGGTGAGTAGTTTAAAAAAAGGATATGGTGGTGTCATTTTTAAAAACATGTAATGTTTAAATACCTGCTTTGTATTAATATGTTAATAGTCCTATTTTCAGTTTTTTTAGAACACTGAGCATTAAAAAGTATACTACTTTATAATGATGCACTTACCGCAAGCTAATATACACTTCTAAAGAGTGCGCTCTTTAGTATAATCAGTATTAAACTGAGTACTTAGTCTGCTGCAGTCAACTGGCTTTATTGTTTGATGCCTATGCACATTGAAATTAAGGGTAATTTTGAGTGACACAGTTTGGTATTTACATTTGATATATGTGCATTACTCTCCTACTGTTGACCCTATGATGGTCGAACACAAAAAGCTGACATGCGGGTATTATAATTTTAAGTGGCAAAGAAAAATGTTTATTAACAAAACCCTTCTCAAGCAAACAAAAACCCAAGAGAAAGAAAATATTCACAAAAAGAAAAAAGTATTTACAAATAAGTACAAATACCTTGGTTCAGCAATTCAACCAGTTTAGGGAGTTTCTAGCCTCTCTCAACCATGTGTACTCTCACCCAAAAAAATGATTCAGGCTGCTCCAGGAAAACTTCTGCTATTTTTTGGGGGGGAGTGTTGTGTTTGCTACCCTACATAAACATTCCCAGTCCGTCATCATCAGAAACGAACACAAGTAAGTATATGTCTTACATTAGCAGTAATTAGCATTAATTAGCTCTTAGAACATTGTTACAATTGTTTAGATTAGAGGTAAAATATCTCAATTTTCAATTTCTAACAACACCATGCACCATGGTTGGGAGCCCAAGAGAGCGTAGTTGGTATACCCTCTCCCCACACCGCACAGTGAGCTGCTTGCCAGCATGGCCTGTTTTACCTTACACAAAGACAAAGTGTGCTCTAGAAATTGACACATTTTCTGTATCTGATGCCAATAGACTTTTAAAATCTTAAGTAAATATGGTGAATGAATATTTTCTTACTATACTGAATTATGTTTTGTATTAGTTAGTTGTATTAATTAAAATGTTAGTTTGAAGTATGTTATTCATGTTTTATATAAGATTATCTTATATTAATTTTACAGGAATTAAATTATAATTAACTCCATCCAGAGGCCCCTAGTACATTAATATATACCAGTTAGATGATTAATTGACCTCAAATTGGGAAAAGATTTGAAAGATATGGTACATTTCTTCATACAAAAGTGATTAAGTGACCACAGGGCCCCAGACCTGAACCCCACTAGGGCAAGACCTTGCCGGGTCTGGAGCACAAAGCAAAAAGAAGGGGTGCTGGTATTTACTCAAAACAAAATAAACTGAACTATTAGACATCAACAAAATGATTATATCTCACTACTCTGTCCACAAAATCATTATGCCCACCACCATCATCGCTGAAACATTTTGGGCACTCTGCACAGTAAAGCTGCGGCAGTATATTTTCTCAATTATCAATGTTGTCAGTTAGTCTTTTATATTTGCACTCATAACGTCATTCCTGTCAGCCTCAGTTCTGCCCAGATATGTTTTTCAGCACCCCTTGTTCAGGCTATCTTCCCACAGCTCTGATCTGTAGAGTGTCTGGATTAAAGAGTGGTCTCAGATTGGTCACTCTGTATTCTCCAGTCTCATCAAGAACTATAGGAGTAGAGTGATTGCTGTTACGATGGCAAAGGAAGGATGCGCAAAGTAATAAATGCTGGGGTGCCAATAATTATGACACATGGTGTTAATTTTCGATAAGAGTTTTTTTTCTTGAGTAAATCCTACTTCAATTAAAATATTTCGATGACTCTAATATCTTCAGCGTGAGACTAAGCTAATTAACCACAAAGACATTTAATCCTTGGAATTGACTGTGATGACACACAGGCGACGCGCTGAAATATCCTACATTTGCCAGAGGTGAACGAGTGCGTTTTAGCTCTATCAGAAATGAGGAGCTGACACTTGGCTGTCTATTTTTTTCCTGTGTCCATGCATAATCACCAAACCTCCTGTGAAACAGCTCACACTGTTTTAAATATGATCAGTATCAAATCTCAGCATGCAAAGCTCATGACTCATCATCAGCAGAGTGCTGCAAGAACAAGGAGGGAAAAGAGCGACATTCATGTGTATTCACTCTTATTAGGCCAAAAGAAAAGAACTGTGCATTTAAAACACAATGAATCCAGCGAAGCAGCAGCCTGTTACAAATTACACATCTCATACACACACACACATGCCGTGCTTAAGCAATGCAGTGACAATTGTCTTAATGACAGTCTGTACTTAATTTCCTTTATTGTAAATGAGAGAGACAAAGAGAAAAAAAAGAGAGAGAAGGATACAAGAAAAAAAAATACAGAGATATAGAAAGAGATAAAACTTTCTGAGGTAGAGAGAGTAATAGTAGATAGATAGATAGATAGATAGATAGATAGATAGATGGGACAGAAGAGAAGAGAAGAGAAGAGAAGAGAAGAGAAGAGAAGAGAAGAGAAGAGGAGAGGAGAGAGGTGACATTCTGAGAAACCTGGCTGCAGCCCGGGACTCTGTCAATGTTATGCTCCCTGAGATGGGGGTAAAATAAAGGACGGTAGTGGTCTATTAGTCAAAGCATTAATCATCTCGCAATGACTCTGAGGCAGTCAGGCACCGAGGTGACACAGTGAGCGCTGAGATTTTTCTCCCCCACAAATTTAAGTAAGCTAAATAATTCACAGGCCTTGGTGCTGCTGGAGTGTAAGTGGTGGTGGTGGTGGTGGTGGTGGGGGGGGGGGTTCTTACAAAGCATAGCCTTTTTAAAAGAAGCTCAGATAAAATGTCTTCAGTTTGGTTCCGCTCTACTCTGACCATGTGAGAGTATGTGGGCGTCTGAATGTGTGTGTGTGTGTGTATCTCAGCGACAGGTCACGCTGAAAGCCTACTCTCCAACGGATAGCCACCTGCTCTGACAGTTCGAGCATATGGGGTATCCTGACAAAGGGACAGCTAGAGAGAGATGGGGGGCTTGTGACAAGGGGGCTGAATGATCATGATCCAGAGAGAGTGGAAGAAACACACATGGATTTCACTATGGTGTCTACAGTTGGTGACTGAACTGCACTGATTTTAGATAGACATTCAATAAAGTAATACAAAATCAACAGTTTGCTCAGTGGTTCCTGACATATTCTTCAAAAACAAATAAATAATTAAATAAATAAAAACCAATCTACAGCCACTTACATTAATTGAAGTTTATATATTTATACTCATATTCTTTAAGTAACCATCCAGTAGAAGTTTGTTATAGTAGAAAATTGGTTCTCTTGTTGTATCATGTAACAAAATTAAATTAAATGAAAGCATAAACTCAATTTGTGGCCAAAATGTGAAAAATGTTAGCAAATGCACTATATGGTACTGTTGTGTTAGGCCTGAATTTGGACACTCAGGCCCAAGGTCCCTTAAAACTTTAGGAGTCATTTTGACCAAGATGATTTCAGATTACACGTCTTTTCTGCGCCTAATCATCAATCAAGGCCAGACAATTTGACGCTTTAAGGCCTCTGACGTTGGCTCTAATAGTTTACACACACACGTAGTGACATGGTTCACACACACACACACACATACAGTGTTGTGGTTTGGTATAAAGTATTTGCCTGACCATCGTTCAGGACTTTTTCTCGCTCTCTCCCCCTTTTTTTCTCACTCACTAGCTCATTCTCTCTCTCTCACTCACTCTATCTCTGTTACTTTGCTTTTCTCTGCTTGGGATCCCAAATCTTTGGGGGACCCGGCCTCCAGATAGATGTCTCTCTCTCTCTGTTAAATAAACTTTTAAAAATACTTTACGGTGTAATTTTGACCTCTCCTTGAAGACACGTCGACACTCGCCAACATTAGTACTGACTGTATACTACAATGGCAACCAATGACTCATAGGCTTTCAGTTTTGGCCATTAAGATCTGTCAAAAAACAAACAAACACAAAATAACAGAAAAAAACACCTCTATGATAATTCCAATTATCTATTGGCTGTTCTGGAGGAAACAAATGTTTGTAAAAAAAAACATTCAATATGTTTTATTTAGTGTTTGCAACAGACATTAGCATACATGTTTAGTACAGTCCTGGCATAGTGCTGCTGCCACTGCTTTTCATTTTTAACAACTCACTGAAATCCTCCAAGACAAGTAGATCCAGAAGATCCAGATTCTGTTTTAAGTAAATGTTCCCACCCACTGTAAATCAAAACATGATTAATTAATTCCATCACTTTCTAATTATGTTGGTGATTAATTTGACACACAGGACAGCCCGACCAGTGGAAAAGCTGGCTGTGATCTTGGCTGTGTCTACCCAGACGCCACAATGGGTTAAAAATTCCTCACTGGATTATGTTCTACTGGGTGATTCAGGACTTTACCAACTTTATAACCCAAACTTAACAATTATCTATGAGCATTACTATACTATTGTATTGAGTTTCAATGTGATAAGCATGATGATATTATTGAATACAAATAAACTAAAAATGAAAGAAATCTATCTTTAGTTCTCAGAAACCATTAGGCCACCTCTAATGGCCCCAAGGATTCCTTTTGTTTTTATACTACTGTGTGAGTAGTCCGTATAGTTCTGAGGTTTTATCAGGGGTCCAGTTAGATTTACTGCAACTATGGCATGTCTACAGTACTGGCTGAAAATCATATGTGTGATGTTTGTCAGGATGCTAAAGCTATTGTTGTGGTTTGAACATAAACACCATGTGGACTGACTAGTCAAATGAGCAGTGAGATCCTTAAGACCCCTTATCCTGCTCCAAAACACCAACTTCAACTTAGGAAAAGCTCTTATCTGATTTGTTGAACAAGGAAAATCATCAAGGCTTGTCCAACAAAGTAGGAGCTCACATGATCAGCTGATTGAAGACTAAATAAAATGAGAGTGGAATCAAGTATGCTTCTGCTGGTCTGTGGCCTTTTGCATTAGCTTTCATGATATGTATTAAATAATACTAAATAATAATATTAAATAATAATACACATAATACAATAATTAAATTAAAACTCAACAATAACAAACTAATTCATGTAAAAATTTTAATTGAATAATTTCCTAAAAAATTAGTGATTTACATTCCTGGCTCTGCTAAATGTCACTGGCAGTGTCCTAGTGGCTGTATTTCTTGAACACAGAGCAACACTTGAGCAGCGAGAGCTTGAGGACGTTTTAGTATGCTGACCCTGACAGTGAGAAGATTTATAAACCCCCGTAATGGCTGTTGGGGCAGTCATGTGATTTAAATGAAGCAGTGAGCTGAGCCAATCAAACGCTAGTGCTAGGCACAGTGGAGTGATTCTATTGGCTGACTTCTGGCACAGAAGCTCCATACATCACAGTGCTCACAGATCCTCTGGCCTGGTCTCTAACTAATCAAAGACACTGCGTAATCATTCGCAGAGGGAGAGCTTTCTAATCAACAGTGAGGACTACCTCTGAGCAGAAAAACAGAGGGGGCTCTGAGACATTTAAGGCAATGTAATGTGCCTGTCCTGCATTGCTGTAAGTAAGGGTCAGTCATCTGGAAAGGCATAGAGCTTTGCAATAAGGGTACAGGTGGTAATGGGGGATGATGGGTCATGCGCCAAAACCAATGAAGCCCATGAGAAGTCCACGTATGGCAGACTGGGCACGACCGTTCCAACAGGATGAATGCACCTCCCAAGTCTATTCATAGGACCCCATCTGCTTTTGCCCTGCAACCTGGTAGGGCTCTGACCGCACTATACCTGCCCATCACTAGAGCTTTGAAGGGCAATTTCACTGATTTTGCTAAATGTCTACATAAACATTTTTGTAAGATGTAAACAGCCATTTAGGGTGGTTTGAAAAAAAAAGTTCTACAAAAACTTACAAAGCCAGAATCTCTGAAAGTTATGGTGAAAGGAACCAAAAATGTCTATAGTGTTTACTGCCTCTAAAGTCTCCTTCCTGAAAGTTATTAGAAGAAACATTTCTGAATACTCTGACTGATGCCTGACTCATTGCTTTATAAGTATATAGTTTTAAAATAAAGTCTTTGCCCTAAAACTAAAATTTCTACATTTTTAACCTACAATCTAGTTTAAGGTTCCTTTATATATACATAAAAAATATAAAAAAAATAACTACACATGTGCACACATGAATGATATCCTGTTGCTGTGGGTTTCCTCACTTTCATTGAGGCTGAAATCACTGGCAAATATGTAGACTGCTGAGCCTAGCTTTATGAAGACTTTCAGAGACCCTGTTTATCAATCAAATTGTAATTTAATCACACAGTCGATTCACAGAGAACGTACATTTACAATCTTTTAAAAATTAAGCAGTAGATTGTAATTGAGGAATCTGGAAGCCATACGTTGGGGTTATAAATAAAATGGCTACATTTGCATTGTAAACATTGTGACTGTAATAAATGGTTCTTGGAAGTAGGTGCAAGCAGGATGGCTTTTTAAGGTTTTATTGTAAGAGTACAAAATACTAAGACAAATTACAAACATAACAAATAAACATGAAACTTACTGAAAAACCAAAGCATGAGGCATAAAGATGGAAACTAAGGAGATACAGGAAACATAGACTGTACAAGAAACAAAGACCAGATGCAAGACTACCAATCACAAGGGCTTATAAGGAAGACAAGACAAGGTACACCTGGGCAAGGGGGAAGTCAGGAAACAAGGGACAGGTGAACAGGAAGGAGCTAAGGCGGGACTAGGGCAGGGCTAAGATAAGAACAACAGACTGGGGCACATGGCAACAGAACACATGGCAAAATAAACACAGACTAGAGTAATGGAACACAATGACAAGATCCAAAAATACTAAACAAAGAACAAGACATGAATCATGACAGTGACCCCTGAGTTCTATCAACACCACTGTAAAAAAAACCTACTAGTGAATCTACAGTGAAGCTTTTTCACACCAACCATTCAGAATTAATTTGTTTGTTTGCTGTCTAACCCACTGAATTATGCAGAAATTTTGAAATGGGTGGAAGCCCTCTTTAAATGCTTGTACAACTTTTATCAAATCCAGAAATGAAAGTCTGATTGCTCTCTTGATCTCAGTTCATTCTGACTAAGAACTTTCTAATTAAAAGCACATTTGGCTCAGGCTTTCTCTACCTACTTTAGCGTTGAAAATCCGTGGCATAACTCACACTTCCGCCACTATAGAAAAATTATGCAGCAAAAGCAGATTAGCACATCCACGTGATCCTGAGCAGATTAAACACAGAAGCTGCCATCGTCCAAGCTAACACCCATGCCTTCAACATAAGGCTGAGGAACTCTTTCTCCGACGTTAGTGTCATAATTATTAAACAGCTTTGGCCACACACAGCACTATGCCGTCATTCTTTGCAAACATCTTTATTGGTTATCAGATACAGTCCTAATGTGAAGTGACAGCTACAGTCATTTAGTGCTGACACGCCACGTCTCTGGGTTTGAGTTATTCGTGTTTATTTAAAAAGGCATCACATTTAAGGTCCAGGAATCACATTATTAGGTTTAACTACCAATTATCGCAAGTAATAGCAGAAGTGTGCTGTAATGATATGTTATTTGTTTCTCAATCAGGAATAATTGTTACAAACAAATAGAGAAACTTTGTGTAAAGCCTGGATTCTAAACTGCCACTAGGGCATAATTTGTAAATGATGATGTTCCATAGGGGCCTGAGAGACCTGTCAGTTTGATGGTGTGGATGGGGGGTATCAGAGACAAAAGCAAAGTGCCTCAGACTCCATTCCTTATAGCACAAAAGCTATCCTTACATTTTTACTATATTTTTGCCATTTTTTGGTGCAGTTGTATAGAGCAATGTTGCCCTTTTACATAAATACATTATCATGTAATTATGTAATTACTTTACAAATATGTCATATAAATGGAAGAAATGACAGCAATAACAGTAAGACCCCAAACCCTGCCCAGTGGGGAGTGTCCTGGTAGCTGGCTAATGTTAATCACGTTGAACAACAGTGACACATGACAGACAAACAGTAAATATACAGTTTCGTGAAGGCAGAACTGTGTATAAATCTTCATTCATCCTACTTAAGCATCTGATCTGCCCATCAAATTACCGATTGGTGTGATTTCTGTCCTGGGTGGCACCCTTGTGAAGTGCTCATTAAGAGCGTATAGGTGTGTAACAGTATTACAGTGTGTGGTAATGCAGCTGCAGCAGAAGTAGCAAAGCTAGCAAAGAGGCTGGTGTCTGACTACATAACCAACAGCTGACATGCCTGAGGGGAAATGAAGAAGAGTGGGGATAAAAAACAAACAACAACAACTGGCTTATGATTTCAACTCAAAGCTTAAATAAGGATGAAGATGATTAAAGATAGACTACACAGTGCTTCAGATAAAAGCGTTTTACTTTGCTAGATGTACTTGGTCAGCCGTACTGTATGTGTGTTTGGATTTTTGTTAATGGGTACAGGAGTGTTACTGGTTTTATTGATACACCGTGGTATAAAAAAATAGAGGTGCATGATGAAAGCGGAATCACATTACTATCAGCATGGGCCATATGATTAAGTCTGACTAATGTTTTAAACTGAAGCTTGATTTGTAGAGCAGAGCGTTTAGGCATCACTGGGATATTAATTTTCTTTCATTTTACTACATTTGTAATGGAAAAAAATCTTTTTTTTTATTCCACTTTTATAAAGGTATATATTAGCTTTCCTATTGGCTGATATTTACATGGGCTGTTATCAGGTTGGTGTTTGATAATCATACAATTTTATATCATTTTAAGTTCAACTGTTAACAGCTGATAACCTTGTACAACTAAAGCCTTTTAAAGTCCCTGTGAAAGTGAATAGCTGTGCTTCTACAATCTCTCAGCAAATCTCCCAAAGAACCCAGTTTACACAGTTATAATTCGAACAGGAACAGGAGGAGCTGGGGTTAATTTCATATTTATTTAAACTGTAGTTAATTTTATATTGGTACAGAGGAACAAAAAGTGCATATTCTAACCACATACATTTTTTTATTTTAAAGTAATGAAGGCCATGCAGCCTGAAAATCATCAAGGTGATTTTAAAATATTAACATACAAGTTCTTATCATGAGTGGAAGCTGTGACATTGCAATGCACATTTTTGGAGGGTAGCACCTCAGCTTGAGCTGTTTGAACCCATCTCATCAAATGAATAAGTAGCACAATGGTCAGCCATTACATTAATACCCCTTGCCTAATATGTAGTAGGTCTCACTCATGCTGCTGTCACAGCTCTGACTGTGGTGCACTGTGTATTCTGACACCTTTCTATCAGAGTCAACATTAACATTAACCACAATATCGAGTCTTGAGTGCCCATGTCCCTGTCACCGTTTCACCAGTTGTTCTTCCTAGGATCACTTTTGGTAGGTACTAATTACTGCACGCCTGGAACACTCCACAAGATCTACCATTTTGGAGATGCTCTTACTCAGTTGTCTGGAAATCACAATAAGGGCTTGTCAAAGTGCCTCAGATCTGTGCGTTTGCCCATTTTTCCTGCTTCTAGCACATCAGTTTCAAGAACTGACTGTTCATTTGCTGCCTAATATAACCCACCTCCCTGACAGGTGCCATTGTAATGAAATAACTAGATAGTCAATGTTAATCACTTTGTGAATAACCTGTCAGTGGTGTTAATGTTGATTGGTGTATCAATAAAAAACATTTGTTGAAATGACTAGTGTGTTTTGAAGCAGTACGCCAACAGGTGCATTTAGGCAGACTAAAACCCTGCAACCCATGATAGAGTCACTGTAACAAACAAGTATAGAAAAACAGAATTATTCAGCACATCATTTATTATTATGACCCTTTGCAATAAACAGTTCTTCCACTAAGAAATGCAGTTTAGAGTAATGTTACTGTTGCCAAGCAACCATGAAAAAATGAAGGATGCTATTGTATACAGCAGTCATTTCATCCATTGCTGAATTTGTCATATAATAATCCAGCAGTATTTACTTCATAAGTAGTTTTTACCACAGCAACAACAATGCTCATTTACATTAGCCCCTATGTGTTTTTTCCACTCTCCACTATACTGTTGTATGACCTTATTCAGGGAAAACACATTGGAACTGAATCTCAAATGGCTCCCTGCTCCCTGTGCACTTCAGTACATATGCATTAAACTACCCTCTCCTGCACCCAAACAGAGCATGACGTGTAACAAATAGCCATTTGGGATTCAAGCATGTGCGCACAATTCCATACCAGACAAATTGGGCACTATTTTGGTATATGAAGCCAGTGCATAGGGCATTAGGGAGTAAGTGAGACATGAAGACATGTAAGTAACATATTTTCGACTCTCTAATAGTACAGTTTTACAGCAAATCATTAGGTAAGTCCTTTATTTTAAAACTGATGATTTTGAAGAAATGGTTAAGACTATTGTTAGCTATCTTTTGGCCTGTTCACCTGCTCATAAGCTTATTTCTATTGAGGGGAATAAGCCATCATGCTCTCAATTTAAAGAAAATGAGGATCAGATCACCTGGTGGTCCATGCAATCAGCATAGCAAAGATTATTTTGTTTGGCAGTGTTTGTAGTGAGATGGCACATCAATATAGAATTCAGTAGTTGAGAGGCAGTCTTAGGTGTGTGTATTAAAGTGGCTCAGCTAATCAGATTTTAGGTCCATGACTAAAAGAGATTTTAAACATTTTCAGTGTATTTAACAATACTGCTATTGCATTAATTCCAGAAGCCACTGTAATGATGATGGGTGAATGATTCCACATATTACATTTTCATGCTTAACTGTGTGCATAAGAAGTCGTGCAGCTCCAAATTACCACCTACACTCTTTATGCAATGACATTTGGTTCCCTAAAGAACCTTTCATATTTGTAAATGAGAGGTGTGCATGAGCACAACCTATACATAATGTAAAAGTTCTGGAAGGAGCCCTTTGGTTTGTATAGAAACTTTACTTTTAGTTTTTAAGCCCTTAAAATGTTCTTCCCCAACCAATATCATTAAAAATAGGCAACCAATTTGTCTACAAAAGTACTCAAAGAACGCTTTGTGGAACCTATTTTTAGAGTGAATCAGAAGAGGAGAGGAGTCTGCTGTGTGAAAACAGGAAGAATTCAAATCAGTAACGAGTTTAGCTTAGCCCAGAGCATTCAGCGTATCTCTGTACATGGTGAACTAGGAAATTAGGAGCATGACGAACACACACACACATACACACCACAAACCACCTCCATGAGCTTTTATTTAGATAAACCATGCAGGGAGGGAGATGCCCGGCTTAGGCGGGCTGCAGGGGTGACAGCCCTGGTAGCAGATTTAGAAAGCTGAGCTGTTATTAGCCTGAAGCCGATGGCTATCTGCCTTCGACCGTATCACCCGCTCACTAGAACTACATATCAATTGTTAATCTTGTTATATTAAAATCATGGTGTAATACAATATTAATTATTTTGAAACTGGGTGCCCATTAAAAAAGGTTCTGTCTAAATCTTTAGTTTCTAAATCTTCTTTAGTTTGGCTAAAGCTATGATTTTTTTTTAGTTTATAGTACACTGTTTACACCTGGTTACTTTATGTGTCTTGACTATCAGGATTATTTCTGGATAAGGCCAAGCCACATAAAAATGCAGGTGCAAATGCACTGCATTTGAAATGGATACAAATCTGATCACTCAAACTGCTTCAAGTGGTGGTCTAAGGTTTTTACCAACCTATTCTGATTAGCCATAACATTATAATTACTGACAGGTAAGGTGAATAACACTGACTAGCTAGCTATTTCATTACAGTGGCACCTGTCAGAGGTGTTGGATATATTAAGCAACAAGTAAACAGTCAGTTCTTGAAACTGATGTGCTGAAAGCAGGAAAAATAGGTGAGCGTATGGACATGAGAAAATGACACTGACAAGGGCCTTGTTTTGATGGCTTGAATGAGGCAGAGCATTTTCAAAACAGTAGGTCTTGTGCAGTGTTCCAGGTATGCAATAGTTAGTGCCTACCAAAGTGATCCAAGGAAGGACAACTGGTGAATCAGTGACAGGGTCATGGCGAACCAAGGCTCACTGATGCATGCAGGCAGTGAATGCTAGTCTGTCTGTCTCATTCTGTTTCAGCAGTCTGAGGGTAATCTACTTAATTTTAGGCAGGTGGTCATAATGTTATGGCTGATCAGTGTATAGTTCAGTTGCTACAGCGAAAAGCAGTTCACAAGCTTGGAGCTTCGTAAACATTGTTTTCCTTCTTTCTTACATCAAAGAAGATTCTAAACGAACCATAATGTGTCACTACTAACACTGTGCCCATAAGTCCATCTGGAAGAAGCTCCTGTGTTCAGGAGTCATTTTGTGGAAGAAACATTGCTGTGCAATTTAACAGCATAGCTAACATTCACTTGTGACCTTATCTTAACTTATCTGGGCACTATAGCAGCAGAGTGCCAAATACATTTTAAGGTAACATCTTGAAAATACTGAACTGTCATGTTAACTGTGTTTTCTGACATGTTAACTGTGTTTTCTCGCCATCTGTTTAACCCAAACTTGTGGAGTACCACTGGTAGTTCTGTCAGATTAAGGTCACATTTAAACCATAAAATCCAGAGTTCCAAACAGAGTTGGAACTAAACCAAGACCACCTTCCCAAAAGGGTTTCCGTGTAGTTGTTTGGGTCCACACCTGAGTGTGATAACTCTGTTTGAGTTTGTCTATTTCACTCAGACTGCTGCCACTTAAATAAAGCAGATTTTACTTCTCCTTCTTTTCATGACGTGAGTTTCTCAGGTGATTGGTTATTGTAAAGGAGCTAATTTGCATGTTATTTAATGAATGTGGAGGACAAAGGAGGGACCGTCCTTCCTACCCAGAGAGTGAGGCCAATTGTGCTACGGTACAGATGGTTGTAATTGGGGATTGAATCTGCGACCTTCAGATGTAGGGACAGCACTTAAACCACTGCACCCCTCACAAGCCTCAGACATTTGAATTTTTACCAAAATATTCAGTTTATTTAGGTGTTCTAAATGCATCTGGACAGTGCAACAAAATACTTTCAATTAAAGTAATACCATAATTTGTAAAAACACAAAAAATCTTGCTTTTGCTGTTGTATGTGTTCAAGAGCATTCCATCTGAATGATGATGGCATATGGTTAAAAAACATCCCTGAGCACAACCTTCCCCTGACCTCCCCTCCATCACCTTGATAGAGAAGCCCAGAATTCACACAGCTGTGTCAGTCTTACTAAGAGGCTCTCGTAAGGCAATAACAGGCCTATTTGCTATGCAACATTTTGTCTACAAGAGAATAATTTTCAGTTCTGGCTGTAATTACATGCTATCGCTTCAGTCGGTGCGTCTGGCGAATCGATGCTATGAAATATTGAGGAAGCTGCGGAAGAGTAGCAGATAAACAAGGTTGCCTGCGCCCTCCCAGCCTCGCTCACTGATGCATCCTCTCCGCCGCACATCTGTGGAGGCATCGCCAATTGGATAAGCATGGCCATGTGACTTCCTGGCAGGGCTTTGGGTAGGTCATGGCAGTCCCAGCCGAATCACGCATCACGAGGGTGGCAGACTACAAAAAATCAGCATCAGCACTAAGCCAGAGATGCTTTAGGAAACAAATTCTTCCATTCCAGCTACTTAGAACATGATAAGGTGATCTTGGATGGAGAATGATATAAAATCAACCTGATTGGTACAGCTTCAGCACAGAATGATGTAGAAACACATAACCCACTATATGGTAGACGCTTCAGTGTATGGAGATAAGAGGTTTACTGCATAATGAGGCTGCATACAATAAAAAGGCAAAGATTTATGTTGTTCTTTGTCCTAATGATGGAGACAGGCAAGCACAGCTAATGTGCTAGCACAGCAGAAATGATTGCTGCGACACCCTGAGCACCATCAGTCCCTCTTTACTGCACTTGTCTCTTCAGTCTGGGGGGAGGGGTTGGGATGGAGTTCTTTCATGTTTGTTTTTGCTCTGTCTTACATTACATTACACCTAAATCACATCAACTTCTTCTTCTTCTTGCTGTCATTCTGAGTCATGGGTCCTAACTTTGGTTCTTCCAGTTGCTCTTAGGGAGTTTCTCCTTCTGAGTCTTGGTTCCTCTCAGTACCTTTTCCTTATGGTTTTAGGGAGTTTGTCCTTATGAATCTTGGTTCCTCACAGTACTTCTTCCTTATTGTCTTAATGAGTTTCTCCTTCTGAGTATTGGTTCCTCTAAGAGCTACTTCCTCATGGTCTTAGGGAGTTTCTCCTTCTGAGTCTTGGTTCCTCTCAGTAGTTCTTGCTCATGGTCTTAGGAAGTTTCTTCTTCTGAGTTTTGGTTTCTGTCAGTAGGTCTTCCTCATGATCTGGAGTCATGGTTCCTCTCAATTATTCCTCTTCCAACAACAGTGAACGGGTTCCTCTTTGGTTCACACACCAAATTTAAATCGCTCAGAGCATTTCGACCACAAAAAATTGGTTCAATATCTAAGAAGTTGCTATCTACAGGAACCAAATGATAGCTGAAAACCAAGGGTTTGGTCATCTTGCTACTACTGTATTCATCACTGTGCATTGTGCAGCACCCTCAAATGATGATGCATCCTTGATTGCATGGGTTCTGCTCAAAACTGGTGAAAACACAGACTGGTTCAGTAGAAGTTCAAAGAAACCCTGAAGAAATCTGGTTCAAGAACCCATTCCCCGTTGGTCAAAAAGTGGTAATTACCTCCTCTTCATGCTCTTCTGTGAGATTTTTCATGCCACTGTTGTCTTCGACAACACTCATGTGAGGTCTGAACCACATTTTTGAAGAGACGATTTGGGAAAATGTCTATTGTAAGTACTGCTACACAGATAAAGTTTAACTGAACTGCACACTGATCCTTTTCAGGGCTTTCCAAGCAACTGAAGCTCCAAGCTGCTGGCTTCAGCTAGCAGGAAAGATGCCGACTTTTCAGCATGCAAGAATATTCGGCAGCCAGGCTCCAGTGGAGCACCTTTGATGCACTTGACTCAGAGTCCCAGGGGCAAGACAGGCGATCACAGGCACATTAAAAGTGAATGAAGGCTCACACTTTCTTCCAGCTTACACTCTTTCCTTCTGTCTCTTTCTCTCTCTCCCTCATCTCTCTCTCTTTCAGGCCAGCTCTCATCTCTGAGCCAAGCTGACCCCTGGGGAAAGAGCATAGCAATCAAGTATCTTCAAAACATGTTTTTTTTTGGGCAGGAATTACAGCCTTCACTATTACACTGTCTCTGTGATTGTGCAGTGATGTGGACAGTGTCACATAGGCTATTGCGTATGCGGCATCAGTGTTTTCTTGCGGCCAAAAATGCCAATCCTGTTTTTTTTTACGTTGTACCACACTTCCCCAGGGGTTTTTTTTTTAGGATAAAGTGTGACACTGGCAGCAGTGAGTAGGCTGCCCAGGCTAACTCTCATAAATGGAGCATAATAAAATCCATTTTTTCCCTTTGTCCTTATCATGTACTGCAACTCCAGGTGTGAAAGGTCACAGAAAGACAGCTGAGAGCTTTGTTTTGTTAAAGGACATCATGAGGAAAAGAGCAAACTCAAAGAACCAAGAGCAGCAACAAAGCAAAGGCAAGCAAATACAAAAAAACATCTGACTAAAGTGTAAATCTCACAACGATGTGATCCCACTGTGATTCTTTACAAAATGATTCAGTGCTAGATGAAATCTAGATGTTCAGGGTGATTCACTTGTTTTGTACAATTGTCTTCAAAATACACTGAATATGTAAATTTCAGTAAGGAGCAATTCCCATAGTAGCAGAATAGTGGCACTAATGCATATTATTTTGTTGCATATTATCATGATATGATAACGCTGGACATTGCATATGCATTCTGATGTAACTATACTGTTTGAACACCAACATTCACAAACAAGTATCACGAGTCAAAACCCTCGTCCAGCATATTCATGACATTCACACACTCCTCTTGCCTCCAGCTTGGGTCATCACTAAGCTGTGCAACAACATGAATACAATCATTAGCTTTTCTTAAACTGAATTTGTGCAAAATATTGTGAGAAGTGAATTTTGAACCCAGTGGGGGGATGGGTAACTTGTATAAACTGATATTTACTGTTATCATGATAAATTATGTAACAGTATGCTCTTCTGAGCATGTCCTGGAGGTTGTCAAGAATGACCAATGGCATGTTTAATTAAAAAAACCATAACTATACCTGTTTAAATGGATTCAGTATAACGCTGTGGGTAAAATTATAATAGTTTTTAATTAATTTATTTTATTTTATTTTTGGGGTTCTTTTTTTGTCTGTTCCAACTTATCAGATGCCAGAAAATATGACACAATCTTGTACAATAAAACCAAGTATGGTGAAATTATAGTTACATTATATTTTTAAAGAATAACACTTTGAGCCAACTGCTTTTTATTTAAGCAGATAATCATTGGTTTTAAAACCAGTTTCACAGTTTTTCCCCTACATAAGGCAGCTGCTTTCTGCTGTGGGCAGTCTGTAAAAACATCTGTACAATCAGATCTATAATTTCACCATACTTGGTTTTATTGTACAAGATTGTGTCATATATTTTCTGGCATCTGATAAGTTGGAACAGACAAAAAAACCCCAAAAATAAAATAAAATAAATTAATTAAAAACTATTATAATTTTACCCACAGCGTTATACTGAATCCATTTAAACAGGTATAGTTATGGTTTTTTTAATTAAACATGCCATTGGTCATTCTTGACAACCTATTTTGTACAATCAATTGCACAGCACCTATTTACCATTTAAGAGGTGTTTTTGTGTCTTTTAGCTGCGTTCACAATAAACGCTAATGCTGCCACTCAGTAAAAGTCAGTCTTTCTGCCACTCAGCAGATATAGCCTCAGTCAGGTGTACCCTCTGTAGTTCTGCTTCATTTACCTCTGAAGAGAAGTGAAAGTGAAAGTGAAAGTGACTATTTGTCATTGTGAACACCGCACTCTGTATTGCAACACTAAGTATCCAAAATGGAGGAAAAACTGAAAATAACAGTGTTAAACATAAAATTGTAAAATGTTTCTTCCCCACTGACTTTTAACAAATACACGAAAGAGCGACCATATGATAAACACAGAGTTCAGAGACTTTCTGTGGGTTTACACTTTGTGGTAGATAAGTTAGCCAGGTGCTAAAAGCTATTATGTCTTTGGCTAATTGAAGCTGCCACCAACCACACCAAGTCAAGTCGTCAGTCACCAGTGATTTACTTTTTTTTTTTACTACAGATCACTAACACAGTAGCACTATGCTGTGTCAAGTATACAACTGGAACAATTATTACCACTTTTGCGTGTACTGAGGTCTACTTAGCACAAAGAGAGACCAATCAGGAACCTCCCTCTTTCACTTGCTCACTATCTCTTATAAAATACATTTCTAGGATATTGTAAATAATCTTCAGGCATCAGGAAGCCACTCAGTACGCGGGAGACTCCCAGAATGTCCAGGAGATGTAGCATGTGTCCCATTTTTTGCAAGGTGATGCAAACTCCAAATTTCTAGCATGACATAACTGATTCTAATTAATCGCAAAGTGACCTGAATCATTAAAGCGATTATTGAAGCAAACCCAGGGCCACTGACAGCATTGCTTAGATACACACCTAAACTCTAAACACCTCAGAAATTGTGGTTAATTGTCTAGGCCAGATGAAAGTGAGCTGTGACTACATTCCAAATGCTGTTTAAAACCCTAAAAGAACCACATTGATTCTGATTCTTCACTGATTCTTTCTAAAGAGATGCTGAGAGTTGACAGAAATGAGAATGCAGTAGAAACACACACAAAAACTAAACAGCTGAGCCTCTCTCAAGGCTAATAATGAATTCATACCAATTCAAACAACCAAGCGCAGTAAATCAGCATAAAATGATAAACATACACACAGGCAAGTAATTGCATAAATACATAAATGGCACCGCAGCGGCACTTTTATCCATACAGGGAAATAAATCACATGGCCTCACACAGGCCACAATGGGGACAGTGCAATTAGGATGAAGGCGACTAAGCAAAATAGCCCCTACCTACCACCTGGGTTAGACCCCACCCACACCAAGCCCTGTTGTACTGTGTAAGCCTGTCTTCAGTGTGAGCACAAAATTCAATTTCGTTATTGTCCTGTTAAATCATGCATGTTTAATCTGAGTCCCTAAGCTCTCATTCTCTCCGAACTAGGGAAAAAATGGGGAAAAAAAAGAAGGGGGGCACATTTGTTAGATGGCATGTCGATATGTGACGCAGCCTTCTTCATCAAAAAAGAAAACGAAACAGAAAAAAAAGATAAAACAATCATGTCCTCAGCTGCCTCGACCCCTTGTGCATTAGGTAATGGCTGGAATGAAAGCAACCTTTTTGGACACGCTTGCCAGTAGATCATCAGCTGCTCTAATCTAGCATTATCTTAGTACACGTGATAGAAAATGAGAGGCTTATGCTAAAGCAGCTGTCCTAATAGAAGGCAGGTGGCAATAAGAAGTGCCATGAAGTGATCTGAATTGATCTGGAGTCAACAAGCTTTACAGAATACAGGTAATGTCTATTGGACATGACACTTCACATCAGTATTGTCTGTGATCCTTTACTACTGTAATACAAATATACAATCTGCAGACTTATCCAATCAGCTTGATTTATATCCACATAAAAGACTAAGAGACTAAGCATAATCTACCTCCATATATTCCAACGTAGGAAATGATCTCCTTCACGGTGTAATTATGCAGATTCTGGTGAAACAATCTGGACTTCGTAGGCCTGTATTAAATATGCAGGAAAACGTTCAGTGCATCATTTTTAACACTATTACCTAATAGGCCACAAAGCACAGAGTTTAAATATACTCAGTGCAATGCCTTTTCAGCCTAATAGCAGAAGCCAGGCGATATAAAGGTAAATGGGAAAAATCTGATTAAATGCCTTTTTTTGCTAAAAGATTCACTCAGCTTGCCAAAAGCACACTGCAATGAGTTGAGCCCAGAGACAGAGACACAAGAACAGCCACTGGAGCAGTATGTAATGGGGCTGCACGATACACTGATCAGCCATAATATTATGACTAGTGACAGGGGAAGTGAAATTAATTGTCCATCTAGTTATTTAATTATAATTGCACATGGCAGTGAGTGTGATATATTAGGTAGCAAGTGAACAGTCAGTTCTTGGAGTCAATGTGCAGAAAGCAGGAAAAATGGAAGAGTGTAAAAATTTGAGCCACTTTGACAAGCACCATATTGTGATGGCAAGACGACTCAGAGCATCTCTAAAACAGCAGGTCTTGTGGAGGGTTCCAGGTATAATGTAGTTAGTATCTACCAAAAGTGATCCACGTAAGAACAACTGGAGAATTGGTGACAGGGTCATGGGCACCCAAGCCTTACTGATGCATATGAGGAGTAAAGGCTAGTCCATCTGGTTTAATCCCTAAAAACAACTGGCTACTAAGGTTTAAAAAGTGAATGCAGATTCTGATAGAAAGGTGTCAGTACACAGTGCACCACACTGAAAGCTATGGCTGATTGGTGTACATCATTTGTTTATCATTATCATGATCACATCTTCTAACAATTTACAAACATGGATGAATCATAATTTCACAATTGCAATTCACATTTGGGTGGGCACAGTGATTAGCATTAGAAGCTAGTTTGATTCTGGCCACGGTGGTCAGGGTCCTTTCTGAGTGGAGATTGCATGTTCTCCATGTTTCTTTGTGGTTTTCTAGGAGCTCTGGTTTCCTCCCACTGTCCAAAAATATGTACTTTGGGCAAACTGGAAATGCTAAATTGCCCCTGGGTGTGCATGTGTGCAAGAATGTGTTTGTATGTGTATGTGCTGGGGTGTTTCTCCACCTTTCACCCTTTGAGTGCAGGAATAGATTCTACTACCCCACCCCTTGAGACCATGGTTGGAAAAAGTGGCTTAGACGATGTGTATGTGTGTGTGTGTTCTCATGTTTAGGATTCACAAGATGTCTGAACTCCATGCTCCATCAGAGGGCAATGAAGAGCCTGCATTTTACAATGTTTTCTTCTGGTCTATCCATTTCTTCATCTGTTTAGTCTGCAGAAGAAAATGTAGAAAGACTGCTGCAGTTGTTTAAAGGCTCTCTAACACTAGATGAGACAGTAAAATGCAGCCATAGTATATAAAGTGTTAGAGAACTGTACCAATAAATATCTTGCTCATTGTACAATTTGCTTGTACAGATATTACCACTGTCCATTTCAACACAGCAGCCGCCCTTTACACTGTCTAAAACTTTTATGATGAATGAACCAATAGAAATGCTGCAAAATTAGCAATAACATCTCTACACATTATTATACATTAGACGTAAAGAACGTTTTTGCCCTCACCTGCAAAGTTGCCATTTTGGATCTACTTTTTTTTTGGACAGCAACAATACAGAATATGTAGTGAATTCATATTCTTTCATATAAGCTAACTAACTCTTCACAAACTCAATGTTTTCAAGCAAAGAGGTGAAATAAATTACCATGTGATTGGATGAACAGATTAAAGCTGAGGTAACAGATGATTAGCATTTGTGTGTTTATCCCCAATACTTACATTTGGTATTAATATTAGGCCACATGGCAATACAGATTGGTGGTTTAGTTTTAATATAGTGCAGTAACAATACGATGCTGAGTGATTTATGACCAACTGTTGTCCTATGTAGGCTCCTGCTCTCCACCTATGCCACAGTCATCAATGGCCAGGGGACCAAGATAGCATAAATGGCCTTGCTCTCTCTGGGGTGACCTTTCCTTTGCTCACATTATGCACAATGCCAGCCAAATAGGGTGTCTGTTAGCTGACATAGTTAGTGTTCTCCTCCAAGCATGCTAAGCCCTCCAATTACGTTGCATTAACAACAGTTTAACAAAATGTGATGGTGCATCACATGGCTAAGAGGAAGCATGTGCTAGTCTTCAGCCTCTCAGCTTGGTAACATCATGTTCTGGGGCATATTTTTCAATAATTACTTAATCTGAATATATTTGACTGAAATGGCCATCCGTAATCCTGACTTGCCTCATATGCTCCAGATACATTTCTATGAGAGCTTTGATGGATAAAGGCTTTTACTGAAAATGCAGTTAGCTCTGTCATGATAATTACATTGTTGACATATCACACAATATATGTATGTGATCTTGATATTTTCGTCTGACTTCTATACTGGCTAATTGTGTTACATACATAATTGTTTACATAAAAATGGGTTCACTTGTGCACAGGCCTGTCACAACAGCTAGACAGAGGGGTAGCATCAAAGTCTGGGACCTTCCAGATACCAGCATTTTAGGCAGTTAAGTTGTTCCTGGGTCCTTGTATTTTTTGGTCTTTGAATTTAGTTTTCTTTGCCAGAATTAAAAAAACAAAACAAAAAAAATATTTTAAATATTAAACATTCAAGAACACTTAAGACCAAAAGATATACATTCCACCAGTGGCCTAAAAAAACAATAATATTGTTTATCACAATAATTTCTGGGACACATATATCATTCAACAAAAGTAGCTATTATGAAAGGCCTAAATGCAATACTTAGTAACATAATCAAAATGTGGTATTTTGTCCAAACCATACAGCCATAGTACATACTATACAGCAAAGGTAAAATCATGCCAGTTTTATTTCTACAGCACTAACCCCAACTCCAGTCCTTCAGGGCTCGCGTAGAGCACAGTTTGGTGATTCCCCTGCTCAAACACACCTGGTTCAACTCACCTGTTCATTTCCAGGTTCAGTTGGTGTGTTTGAGGATGGAAACTATCAAACTGTGCTGGACACAGCCCTCAGGATGTGAGTTGGGAACCCCTGCTTTATAGTATTGAGCTACTTGGACTTAATCAGATATTCTAGTTTCCATTCCAGCTTCTATTCACTCAACAAATGCAACCCCAGCTATTTGCGTAACTGGATGTGGAAAAAGTACACAGAGTACAGCACTGTAGATATTCGAAGGACTTTTTTGTCTGAATTCCACTTAAAAGACAAACAGCCATGAGCGACTTCCGAAAGTAACTTTTGGGTTTATTAGGTTACTGGATAACAAAATTAGCACACATTAACCAGAGTGACCGGAAAATTCCGCTTTAGCACCCAAACAAGATCCCTCGGGACTCTGAGTGTCAACAGACATGGCCGTGTATAATGTGTTTAGCGAACAGAGAAGATGATCAAGCACACATGTGTATCCCCATGGATGGCTCTGCAAGGACATAATCAACTTTCACACGGACAGCTCCTCTAATGCGGCATGGCCGAGTGGAACATGGCGCACGTCAGCTGGGAAATGGTCACTTGAAGAAGCGGACAGACAGCCTCCAGCTGACAGCAGCGGTGCATAATTGAATGGTGCAAAGGCCCCAGTGATAGTAATCACAGAGAAAGAAAGGTGTTCTAAAATTAGAACAGAGTCATTGGTGGTCAGATCCTGATGTAGTGGAGATTTCTCTTTATAACAATGTAGAAATCAATGTCCATGTATTAAGCTAATCTGCAGTTAGTAGATTAAGTGAAAAGCTTAAAAACAGAAAAAACTACCGAATTGCTTGTCAAAACAAGAATGACTTAACTGATCACAATCTTGCGCGATGATGAAATGTGATGTTACAAGATGTTTTTTCTTTCAATTCTTCAGAGAAAACTACTGACAGCAATAACTTTCCCTGCAGTACTAGCATTTAATCTCTACTGCCAGATTGGGATTTTGACTAGGCCGCCAGATTTATTAATCCCATCTTTAAATCTGTACCATATCATATTAACGGTCCATTTTCAGAGCTTTACAACATGTGGAACTTCATAAAGCTGAACATTATGTTTAACATTCACAATTAATCTCAACCCTAGTGGGAATGTTGGAATTTTTTAACAAGAAGGCAATTCAACGTAAAAAGTGGGGAGGGACAGAATTTAAAAATTGATGTGTTGCCAGTTGTTTGAAATTCTACTCAATTATACTAAATTCTATTACATCCATAATCAAATCAATGATATACTGTTAAAAAAGATTTTTTCCAATTTAGTCAGTGGTAATTCTTATCAACTGACACATCTCCTTCTATCACACTACCACCAACACTGGGAGGGTGAAGACTAGCACATGCTTCCTCCAAGACATGCATCTGTTCATGCAACTTCACCTAACTCAACATCAGCTCACAACACTTGAAGGAACAGATTAACAACCAATTCAGTCCACTTATGGATGCCCACCCTGGCTAACATTTTGTGAACTGATTGGGCGAGAGGGCTTACTATCTTACCAACCCAGAGAGAGTAAGACCAATTGCATTTTACACAGATCAGCCATAACATTAACTGCCCCCATGCATTAGTGAGTCGTAGGTGTCCATGACTCTGTCAACAACTCACTGCACAACTGGAACACTCCATAAGAGCTGCCGTTTTGGATATGCTCAGACTTAGTTGTCTAGCCATCACAATTAGGCCCATGTCAAAATGGCAGATATGGTTGCTCTTAGCAATTTTTCCTGCTTTTAGCACATCAACTTAAATAACTGACTGTTTATTTGCTGGCTTATATATCCCACACCCTGACAGGTGCCATTGCAATGAAATAACTAGACAGTCAATGTTACTCACTGAATATATAGGGCCAACACTTAGAAGGCTGCGTTACTCGTGAGCATCTCTTTTTTGGCTCAAAACATCTTTTTTGTAATCATGTCACAAGGACATCATTAATGTTTATCATCATATCACACTTTTAATAGAAACAAAGTTTCATATTTTGTCCATATTATCCACCCTTAAATCATACTCAGCAAATCACAGTGACTGCACAGCAGTGCAAATGTATGAAACGTTGGCACTGATCTTGCACTGAATATTACATGACGGTTGATAGGTGACAAACTGTCCTTTTACAGAGATCAAATAAATCCTGCATTCGTTCCAGGCATATTTTGCCAGGCTGAACTTCAGCACCGGATCATCCAAAACACACAGAGCGGTGTTCAAGGGGGGGGGGAGTTGGGGGGGGCTAAAATCAAACGATGCAGTTCATCATTGTCATTCTGATAATACTCTCACTCTGCTTCTTTCTGGAAGTAGAAAAAAATGTTAGGCAGATCAGTTCCCATGGCAACACAGCACAGTAGGCTCCTGTTGACTTGCTGGAGCATCACTATGGAGGCATTGAAGAAAGCAAACGACCATGTCTCCAGGAAAACACACACACAGGCCTCACACACAGCTAGTGTGGAGGGAGATGAGCAGAAGGATGTGTTAGTGAACCTGGCCACAGCATTAAGCTGTAGCACTGCAGTAAATCAGCATAGTGCTTATCAGCAAAGTCACAGTTCAACATCCTTACATTCTTTGGCACCAATCGGCCATTACATTAACACCACTGACAGGTAAAGTGAATAACATTGAATATCTAGTTATTTCATTACAGTGGCATCTGTCAGAAGGGTGGGGTATATCAGGCAGCTAGTGAACAGTTAGTTCTTGAAGCTGATGTGCTGGAAGCAGGAAAAATGGGTGAGCGTAAGGGCCCTTTGACAAGGGCCTTATTGTGATGGCGACATGGCTGAACCAGCAAATCTCCAAAAATGTCAGGTATTGTGGAGTACTCCAGGTGTGCAGTAGTTAGTTCCTGCCAAAAGAAATCCAAGGAAAGGCAACAAGGCTAGCCCGTCTGGTCTGATCCCACAGAAGAGCTACTGTGGTTTACAAAGTGGATGCTGACTCTGACAGAAGACCTACAATATAATAGGCAGGTGATGTTAATGTTCTGGCTGACTGGTGTTGGTAGACCCCTGCTCATCCAATGTTTCTACTGAAATCATTGGTGTGAAAATGTGTTGGCATTTAGCCACAAGAGCCTTATTGAGGTCAGGTACCAATGGAAGAGGATTTGTTCTGGATCACAAACACCACTTCAATTCATCCCAAAGGTACTGGAGTTTCATCAGTCCAGAGAACACTCTTTCACTACACCACTTATAGAGGGGCTTTATACCCCTCTATCCAGTACTTGGCAGAAAACTATGCATGATGTGTGAATGGTTACCTGTTTGAGCAATTGATGACCCTTAAAGTAGCTAAACTGACACATTAGAAGGGCTATCTGGATACGTTTGGAGAAACTGAGCATGTGTTGGTTTACTGTATGTTAGATCTATATTTTGTACCTTAATACACTATCATTCTTATTGATATAACCATTCACACACACACGCTCATTCCTATGGGCAATGTAGAATATCCAGTTATATCCACCTATTGCAAGCCTTTGGACAGGGGGAGGAAACCAGAGAGGTACCCATGGCTGACTCGGGAATCAAACCCAGGCCCTTCTCGCTATGAGGCGGCAGCACTAATCACTGAACCACCATGACGCCTTCCATACTACATTTTACTTCATTTTACTGTGTGCAGTGTTTTGTACTGAAAAGCTGTTTTTGTATAAGACTAGACTGATGTTTGACCTTTAATAATGTTCAAATTATAATTTGTTTGCATGTGTGAGTTCATGGATATGAAGCAGATTGTGTGAAATTTCATCATGTTTCATATTGATTGCAGACCCCAGTATCCAACCGAATCTCATCTCTGCAAATTTTAAGGTACTGAAAATGATCAATGGCAAAAAAAAAAAACACTGTAGGACTGAATCATGATGAAACTTCCTAGGAAAATGCAGGCTAACTCCACTATCTGCTTTCTTTGCATGATTGTTTGCATTGCATTTTACTTTATGAGTTGTACCACCCCCTACTCTTTGTTTCTGGCCAATTCCTGACCACAAGACCACTGTTGGCTGGATATTTTTGGTTGGCATGCTTTCCTAAACTACTCTATGCTAAGTTTATAGCAGTATGATGTAATGAAACATATGATGATTCACTCAACCTGTTCTTTAGGCATCATCTTAGAATTCAACACCTCTGACAGTGAAAATAAGACATTTTAGACATTTTATGAGCTTAAATGTTTTAAATCCTACTAAGATTCTTAAGGGTTCCTGATTTATCCCAATACGTCTTTCATTTCCACAGAACAGAAAAGCTAGTCCACACAAACCCATTTTCAGAACAAAATCACAGTTGCATCAGAAATAAATGAGGCTACACTCTACTAAGAACTGCTGATTTGTGGAAAGCACCCATGGTAAAGTGAAGCTTCACATGATTAATACAGTATAATAACATGGTTTCTCAAATACTATTTGAGGAAAAAGTAAAAAGTGCTTGTTCATGACGGTAAGCTTAGTTAACAGATATGTTTTATTCAATTCGGACATTAGCGAACATCCCGTTTCTATCAGCACAGCTGCTTACTGCAGCGCAATACACTGTTTGCAGCGATTACAAACACTTCAGGCTTTATCAGCTTTCATGCTGTTTTACCAGGGCAGTTCTGCATACCTAAATGGTTATCTGCATACTATGGCACTGGTCTGAGCTAGCAGATAGGCAGAATGTTTGAAAGCATTTTCCACAGAGCTCATCTGAAGGTGCAACCTATGCCTTCGGGTTGCCATAGATCAGGTGTTCTATGTGCACTATCCAATAAAGCAATGTGCAACTAATTATTCTATTAAAGTAACATTGATTTTGCAGCTTGTTGATGTTTTTAAATAGCCCACATCCCACATTTTTCTTGAATGTTCCTTGACATCCACTTTAATGTACAAAAAGTCGGAATTTATTTATACTTGACTATTTTCCATCCTTTTAATTAAGCACCCTGTTTTGTTACTGTTCCTTTAAGACATTATTATATATATGTAAATGGTTTCTGTTGTGATTGGCTTCCCTATATTGTAACCCATTTAAAAACCAGTCTGGATTGAAACATTCCTTATAACTTCATCATGAAAATGTGTGTTGCATCCCACATTAAACTATTTTGTTTGAAAACATGAAAGACAATTTAGTTTTCTTTGATATGGCCCATTAAGTTTACTTTAAGTGTCTAATACCAACTACATCAAATGTGATTTAGGCCATAAAAGGTTTTTGTAGGGAAATATCTATAATTATGCACTAGGGTAGGACATTTTTAACAATGTCTTTGCCTTGTGTAACTGAGATCTGCTGCTGCTATGTATGCATACAGAATCATGAAAAGTGTATCATTATATAATTAGGTATGCAAGTCATAACTGCACTATTGATTCAGATTATGCTTTTACAACTGACACCCCAGGCAGAGGAAATATTAAAAATGCATCCTTTTTTTTTCTGAGAACATACTACTATCAAAACAAAACTTAGACTTGAATTCATTAATATGTAATGGCACCCTCATCGCCCTTATTTTACTTTTTCAAATATTTTCCATTTACAAACCTAAAATGTCTATTTGGCCTATAAGAGAGCAAATAATGTTATTTATGTTGTAGCTTTGGCTACAAAAGCAGGAAAGTAGAATGATTCAGGATCATATTGGTATTGGGAGTTATTTACTTGAAAAAAATTATTTTGGTATTGAAGAGATGTTTAAATTTGACTGATATTTCAATATGTTCTATATTTAAAAATGCATTTACTGAGCTTGCTTAAAGCGAAGTGCTTAGGTGACTTTGTGCTAAATGTTCTCATTTTATCTCATTGTTAAGCTTACAGAAATAAATATGTTACATGCAAAAAGGATTTTCCTGAGTCATAGGGACGTCGTCTCAATTTCTAAAAAATCGTTTGTGTGTAAAAGGTGCTATCAGTCCACCGGCTTGTTTGAGTCTGGATGTTTGATGATACATGTCAAAATGAGGAAGAACTGATTATGATATTTATTTGCTATTATTATTGGAAAATTCAAATCTTCCCAAATTGGATGAGAATATCCAGACACAGACAAGCCAACAGACTTCTCTGCCTGCATGACATTGCATTAAAGATGCTGTTTTCTGAATGCTCACTGAAACCTGAGATAAATGATATTTTACATATTAAACATAGTGTAATCACCACTCAGCAGATGATACAACCATTAAGAAAGACAGATTTGATCAAGAACAGACCATGGATCCACAGTTATGTCATATGACTTTTTTTAAATTTGGAAACGTTAATAGGACAAAAAAGGTCACAAGACTGATAACGATATTAACTCCTCACACTGTTGACCCTCTATGCTCATTTTTTAAACTGTTTTAGTTTATTTTTTTTACTCTGGTATATTTGTATCTATTTTATTCTATACTTTATTGCTGTTATTTCTAACTGATACATCTATGTTTGTTTTGTGTTTTTCTTCTATTTAAGCTTCTGGAAAACCCAAATTTCCCTCAGGGGATAAATAAAGTGTTATCTAACGCTGTGCCTTAGTGTTCCTCAATGCAAGTCTTGGACATGACACAGTTCTGTGTGTATTTTAGTGCTCCTGCCCGACTCTAGAGGTGTGAAATAACGGCTTAATGCACAGAATCAAGAGTGTTAGAGCAGGACACACAACAAAGCCTGCGTCCTGCACCAGACACAACATGATCATAACAGTCCACACTGCCAGTCTGCTCGCACGCGAAGGATCCAGGGTCACCAAAGTCATGTCCTCTCTCCCCCTGCGGTGCGAATGAGGAGGTGGGCTTCGTTACTCTCTTTAGGCCTCTCGGTTTTGAGGTAAACATCCGTGCTGTAGAGAAGCAGAGGCTCTTGCTGCCTCACATTAACTGACTCACAGCACCACAGACATCACTGGCTGTGACTAAACGCCAGAACACAATGCCCCCTCCCCGGCTGCCTTCATCACACGCACAGCGACAGAAAGGGGACAGAACAGAGTTGCGCACACTTTGCGCGCAGCACTGCGCCACTAGGGCGCCCTCAGCACACGCAGCGCATGCACGCGAGTCAGCACGTCGTGGTTTACCTGCAAAGGCCCGGTCTGGACTGCTGGTCAGGGGGTCTTTTGTTCCCAGACTGCAGCCACACACACACGCGCGCGCGCGCGTCATGTCATTCACGAAAACGCACGCGCGTTCATTTGCCCACATAGCCCACAGCGAGCTCCTATATTAATATTCGAACATGCGTATTAATTGAATCAAGACCCCCCACACACCCCCTGAAGACCCTAACCAAAAAGGGGCTGGCCATAATCAGCCCCCAGCCCCCCCAAAACAACGGAGACTCAAACAGGTTGCTGCTCTTTCCTTACCGTGCGCAGCGACTGCGGGGGGCTGCAGCAGCGCGAGCAGCAGCACGGCTCCGGCAGCCAGCAGGCACGCGCGCCGTCCTCCGCCCGGTCCTCCGGGGTGGCCCCTCCGTCCCGCGCGGCGATCCGCAGCCGCGCCGCCTCCCGTCACGGAGCGGCCGTTACGCGCGTTTCTCGAGGCCATCGGGACGCACTGGACACACACACGCACACGGCAGCGGCTCTACGCGCGCCCAAAGAGGCATCTGACCGAGCCCTGCCGCGTTGGTCTGGGCTCCAGCTCTTCTTCTCCCATAGAAACTTTAAGGCAGCGAGTCTGCGGCGGCAGCGGCGGCGGCGGCGACGGCGGCGCGCAAAGCTGCGGCCGCGCGCCTTAAAGCCAGAGGCAGGACGACGCCAGTCATTTCAGGCTGATAGCAAATAGTAATAATGAAATAATGAGGGAGGGGGGAGAGGAAGCTCAGCTCGAGGGTGAAGGCGAGTCGCCCAGAAACATCTCTCGGAATGACATCAATGTGAAACGTGGGAAGGAAAGAGAAAGAAAAAAAGAGTCGCGCGTGTGAAAATAAAGTGCATGCGAAACGGCGCCCTCTGCTGGGCGCGAGCGGCAAGGGCGAAGAGAAATGAAAGGCATATAGTCCATATAAATGATGGGGGTTGAAGTAGATGCGTTTTCTCGTTTGTCCCCTCACCTTATGTCGCGTGTTTTCGTTTTACCTGTCCTCTCATCCCTCGCGGTTTTATTTTACACATTTATTCCTTTAGCTCGAATCTCCCGTTCCGCCTTAAATGCTGCAGCAGTCGCAGCCCGGCGCTTTGTAGGGACCTTGCAGGCGCCAGAATGTAACTGCTGCGGCATTTAAGGTGGAACGGAAAATTCAAACAATTGTTGCACAATGTTTGAAAAAAAAAGTACAAAACGCTATTAAGCGACAAACTCACACACTGCTAGGTTTATCACATCATTAATGATCTTGTAAATGTGCGTATCCAGTTCGGGGGGTACTCTCTAAAGCAACAGGGGGCTTAAAAGGTTTAAGAGGGCTTAAGACACATTTAAGAGATGCTCCAGTACAGGAAAGCCTAAAATAATCAGGGCGATTACATAACAACCGGAAAAGCCAATGTGTACGTGTGTGTCATAAAGAGCGCTGTCAGCATCTTCCTCTAGCCACGCGAGGGCGCTGTTTCCTCTCTGAGCAAAGCACGTGTTGAAGTCATTTGTCAGTCAGATGTACAACAGCAGTGCACAAAGGAAGGAAAATACGTTGCTCTTGGTTCAGGTAGTCAAGAGTGTGTTCACAATGACAAATAGTCACTTTCACTTCACCTACTAAATGTGAGGCAAGTCCTGGTTTAAGAGCCTTATGACCTGTGGGTAGAAACTCTTCTTGAGTCTCTCTGTTCTGGTCATAAGGCTATGGAACCGTTTGCCTGAGTTCAGTAGGCAGAACAGACAATTACTGGGGTGGGACGAGTCCTTGCAGCGCCTGGTGTAAGGATGTACTGCTAATACTGTTATAATATTAATGTTACGTCTACTAATAATAATAGTAATAATCATCATAATAGTAATAACAAAAAAAATAATAAACGTTAACAAAAAATAGTAAAAGATAACATGCTGCTCACATAATACATAGTATTGGAATATTATCAACTGGTAGAAATGATATATTGGTGTGATATTGTATTTCAGTCAATACTTTTCTTGGACAAAAAAAAGAAAACAGTATTGCACTTTAAGTGTTGTAAAAATGCTGTTGTGCCTGATCTTATGCTTCCTCTGTATTCTATTTTAACTTTGACTGTACTGCATGGTCACTATTCCGTGGGTTTATCCCATAAGATAAGAGAGATAAGAGATTTTTATTGTCATTGTATCAGGATAAAACAACATTTGTTTGGTAGCTCTCAGGTACCAGCAGCAGAAGAAGGTATACATAAAAGAAAAAGACAAATATGAAAAATAGAAAAATAACAAAATAAAGTGCAAAGTACAATATAATAAATTATTCAGTATTGGAGTGAGGTAGAATATAATAAATTATTCAGTATGTGTACATACATACACACATATGCACACAGGCATATTATGTGACATGTCTGGGACACATATATATGTATAACACACACATGTATACACAGAAGTATCAATATATGTAACAGTCTAGATCTGAAATAGTAGCTGCAGTTACGTTGTGGTGGTGAGAGATATTCAGTTTACTGGTTGTTTATAGATGGGACAGGTTATTTACAGGCGATATTACAGTGTGAGGGGTCAGGAAGTGATTTTGTTTGTACAGTCTTCAGGTGTTGTGTGGTGGGAGGGGATGTAATGTATGGAGGCCACAGCTCTTGGGAAGAAGCTGTTCCTCAGTCTGTTTGTTCTTGATTTGATGGGCCTGAATCTTTTTCCTGATGGAAGGGGAACAAACAGTTTGTGACCTATGTGGGTGGGGTCCTTGATGATGTTGCCAGCCCTCCTACGTAGGCGAGTGGCATAAACTGTGTGGAGGTTCGGGAGCTTGGTACCAACAATCCTCTGTGCAGTTTTGACCGTCCAGGCCAAGGCTCTCCGGTTTTCTGCATGAATTCTTTTTATCCTTTTATTTTCCGTTTGTCGTCATGACGCATGCAACGTCTGGAAAGCGATCTGAGCTCCATTTCTGCAGTTCTTTACTGATTATCTATAGCATTACCACTGGCCGTTGAAGAGAAGAACATGGACTATGTAGTTTTTTTTTTTCCCATTACAATGGCACATCATAGAGAAGGGATATATTAGATAGCAATTGGAACAGTAAGTTCAGTAAGTTCTTGAAGTTGGGTGAACGTAAGGATCTGCACCACTTTGATCAGGCCTTATTGTTCACACACACACACACACACACACACACACACACACACACACACACACACACACACACACACACACACACACA
>JBBPDA010000034.1:12135829-12179579 GCA_037974385.1 Arnoldichthys spilopterus | reverse complement strand
TCCCGACCAAGTATTGAGTGCATAACTGAACATAATTATTTGAAGGTTGACTTTTTTTGTGTTAAAAACACTTTTCTCCGAGAGGAAATGGGGAAACTTTAAGAAAGGCCAAGACTCAAGGCTGGCTTGGGTTCACAGCGGCCAGGGCCGCTCTGAAAGTGGTTTAGTGTAAACTGAGGGTTGTGCACAAGTGTCTTACCCCCAGTCTCCTCTTCTTTGAGGGCCAGCAACAGTGTCTGTGGGCAGAGTGTTTGATGGGTGAGCCACTTGCTGCCATGCTGGAACTAGAATCTGTGGAGTCCTGTTGGACCACGGCTGCTGCAAAGGCACACAAGAACATCTCTGACGACTCAAAAAAAAAGCTATGAAAAAACTCTTACCAACAGCTATGAAAGTAAAATATGACGTAAGCATGTTCCACCATACAATGCATTATGTTTTTGTACACAAACACTTATTACTAACAATCAACTGAATTTGCGCTTTCCTGCTCTGCAGCTTCTACGTTTGTTGAAATGTTTACTTTTTGTGTTTATATCCTAAATGACAGTTGTTATTTTGTGCTTTACTCATATAGCTAGATACAGTGAAGAGCCTGGCTGGTGTTACAATGTCTGTAATACCTGTGCTATGACTCCAGGTCGTAGGGGTAAAGGCTGGATGGCTGGTGCCTGGGTCACCAGTGGCAGAGTGTTCTCCATCCGAACAGAATAGCCTGACGGCTGGTTTGGGTTAGACCCAATTCCTGTAGAACCAAAATTTTATTTTTTTTAGATGCAGGAACCCTGAACATTTGGTATCACTATATGGTTCAGGAAACCAAAAATACATAACTGTGTAATTTTCTTGCACAGCATATTTGAGAGTGGTACCTTGAATGGTTGGGGGGCAAAGGATGAGTGCTTGTTGAAATGAGTCAGTGCAGCCAAACTGAGCACTTCCTGTCTGAAGGGGAATACCAGGATGCACCACTGGTGGAGCAGGTGGAGGCAGAGCCTAAAGAGCGGAAAGACGGAGAGAAAGAAGGGAGGGGGGTTAAAAGACAATGTCAATAGGAGTCTCTAATTATGTCACAGACACAGAAAGATTGTGCAAGTGTGATCACAATATCAGAACTGAAGATTTGTCAACATTTACATAAGCAAATTAAACATTAACAGGACCTTGTACACTGCAAAGCCCTGGTGAACACGGCACCTTTATAAATACACCAATCAGCCAGAACATTATGACCACTGGCAGGAAACGTGAACAGCACGGACTAGGTAGTTATTTCATTACAATGGCACCTGGCAGTACAAGTTCAAAGTGTTGCAGTATATGGTTCCCCACAAAGGTGATCCAAGGAAGTCAGTGACAGGGTCATGGGCACCCAAGACTTACTGATGCATGTAGGGAATGCAGGCTAGTCTGTTTGATACCAAGAAGAGCTCCTGTTGCACAAAATGTTAATGCTAAATGTAAATGTTGATATTAAAGCTGCAAGAGGGGGTCCTACACAAGATCACGCAAGTGGTCATAATGTTATGGCTAAGCAGATGAGTTTGAAACATTCAGGCCTCCACATAACCATAATAATTCAATTTGTTTTACTAAAAAGAGGACAACAAATTTGACATTTAAACATACCTATAATCACAATCTGATGAATCAATCACATTATATAGGTTAAATACGGCACAATGACCAACACAGTGACCAATGATTGACAGTAATTCAGTAAAAGATGAAGATATATAATGGGAACAGAAATCCTATCCCTTAAGGGACTCTACATTGCTGACGGTGGCCATGAATAGGTGTGCTACCTGAGAGTGCATGGAGGGAATTTTGTTGAAGGCGACGGTGATGTTAGGGGCGCTGGGTAGGGTGACTGGTTTCATTAGTGGGGGAGCAGGCTTGTTACGGTTGACCGTGTCATATGTGCTGCCCCTCGAGTGACACACGTCCATGATGTGGAAACATGACTGCACGCTGTGAGAGAGAAACAGACAAAGTTTAAATACACTCTGCAAGACAGCCTGGGGTAAAGTCATTGGTTCATGAACTAAGTTTAGAAAATGAGGCAGAAATCAGCTTTGGAACAATATTAGATTTTTCAGGGCTACATTATAAAGTCTATGTGGTTGGCCAGGCTGTGGGCTTGCGAAGACATCACAAAAAAGGTGAAGAGTTGGATGTTGGGGAAAAAATATAAAAAATATTCCAAACCTGTTGAGTAAACAGCTTCCTACTTCCGAAATAGCTTTACCAACTGAACCAAATTACTACTCAGTTATTCATATTAAAACATTTTTCAGTAACTACTACAACTCTCTATTTCTCTGTTATACAGAAAGTGTACAATTTAGAACAATTATTAAGATAAACAAAGTCATTCAGAGTGGAATGATGTAAAACGTGTTGCTTAAAAAGCTACATCACTAAAAGGTACAACATGGTATTCTGTCTGATGGCTAAGTTTTACATTCATTTTAAGATAAGGTTTTTGTTTTTCAAGTTCACTCATAGTGAAGAGATACATAAAAAGTGTTGTTAGGCAAAAACCATTCCAAAGAACTCTTCTTTTTCAGAGCTACCATTTCTTTACCATGATCAACATTAAACCTGACGACTCAGAAGACAAGTGTAGATGTGTTAAGGCGTTTTGAGGGAGTGTAAAGGCTATTGTTATATAAGGTCATATACTGTAGACATCACGAGCCAATCACCACTACGAAGTTGGCAAGTCTCTTTAACTAGGGATTCCACATGAGATTTGTAGGCTGACTGCTTCTTCTACATAGCTGCTTGTTCTAAAAACTTTTAAAAAATGCAGAAATTACCATTACATCTACCTTCAGTAGAACAATTTAACATATATTTTTATAAGCTTAAAAATAAGGTTTAATTAGAAATCTGGATTTTTACATGGTATTGCAGCATCACCCAATCATCCTGCTCTTCTGATAGTACAATAAATACATGATTAATTATCAGTTTGAAATATTGCTCATATCTAAACTACCTAATTGCTATATAACGAAAAAAAATGCTTAAATTGGGATGAACTGGGTTAGAAAAATGTAAGATGCATATAATTTGCATATTTATATTTTCTGTATCGGATTCCTACTCTTTACAACACATAATTTCCCATCAAACCACTCTAAAAGACACGTATGTAATTAAATACTGCGGTCATATAGAAAATGTGCTGGATTGTGAAAGTGAAATTGACTATTTGTCATTGTAAACACACTCAAGCACCACAACAAAATGCAACCTCTGCATTTAACCAATCACATGTGCACACGTGGAGCAGCGGGCAGCTATCAACAGCGCCCGGGGAGAAGTAGTGGGACGGTACCTTGCTCAAGGGTACCTCAGTAGTGCCCGGACCGGGACTCAAACCTGCGACCTTCAGGTCTCAAAGGCAGTGTCCTAACCACTAGGCCTCCACTGCCCACTAAGTAGTTATGAGAATAAGGAACTGAACTCTTTGCCTACATTTGGACCCTCAAGGTTTATAGAAGACATAATTTTGAGTCCAAAGGTCAGTGGAGGATCACTGGTACATACTGGTTGCTATGAGGGAAGTCCAGTAAATGCTGCATAGTGACAAAAGGGTGGTTGAGTGCGTCGGAGGGGATGATGCGCTGCTCTGCGTCAATTAGCAACATCATCTTTAGGAGCTCCACAAACTCCCGCCTGTCTGCCTTCTCTGCAAGCTGGTCACATCCTTCCATATTCAGGACAAGGTTCACCTGAAAAGTACAAAACGTCCAATAAACAACCATCATCTTTTTTACAAGAGAAAAAACAACAACTTTGAAGACATAACTGTGAAATAGGGAACAGATTTTGTTAAGAGTCTTTTTCATTTGCTGCAAACATTCTGTTCCAGAGTTTGCATACAAAACTGGATCAATGCAGAAGGAAAAGAACATTATTTGTGCTATGGTGGCGTGAGGCACTCTGTCTGCTAAGATCAATGGCTGCTGTTCCAGCAATATCTTACATGGGCGACGTCATCCAGACAGCTGAAGATGTACTTCCTGGCCTCCTTTGATTTCATCCCAGTCTCTGCCTCATGCTCCTCAGTTGTCTGTAGAAACCCAACACAGGACGGCAGGGTGAGTTCAGTTCAAAATAACTTGAGCAGCAATGTGTAAACACAGCTACACTGTGCTGCTGGTTCGGACCACAACTGAGCCCAGATCAGGTTGCTTAATAGTAATTTTTAACTGAAAATCTTTTCTGAGAGCAGGGCCAGGAGGAGACATTGTTTTTAATGTAGAAAAACAAGTGGTTTTTTTTTTTTGTTTTAACATTTTAGACCTTAATGTATTGACAGGCAGTGCTTACAACAACAAAAACAAAAAACAGATTTTAGAGATTTACAGTAATACTACAACTGGGGATAATGTTTTTTTTTACTGTGCATCACAATGCAATGGAAGACTTTGCGACAATGTGGAAAAAGAAAATAAGCCCAAAAGATTTACCTGCGTCTGACAGAAACAACCTTTTCTGTTTAATAGCTTTTAGGTGATTTACCACCACCTTCTGGCAGTAATAACATTTTACTTACTACTTTTGTGAAAAACTATGAGACGGTATATTTGTGCTAAGTTAAGAGGGCAGGCTTTAGCAGAGCCATTTGATATATCCAACCAAAAAACTTATATCTTTGTGCCATTGACTTATTCAGAGAAACAAAATAAAAGTCTCTGTTCATAATACCCCCAAGTACATGCCTATTTATAAGTTGTTTATTATTTTTTTTAAAAAACAGTAAGTGATCCATCCTGTTATAAAGCTGTAGAAGTATTTAAGTCTCTATGTAACAACATTTCCCACTATATACTCACAATGCACTAAAAACATAACTGTTCTGTATTACTGAGCACATATACTTGGAAGAAATCTTTATTGAAAAACGTTTTTGTTTTAACTTGAAATGATTAATCTGGGGGCCTGTGTTTTTGACTTAAAAAAACTATGGAGGACAAGGTACATCATAATGCATCAGTAACAATTTTGCAATAAAATTACTTTAGAACTGTAACTGAAGTATGACAAGTGATTTCAAACTTCTAAATAATGTTTCAAAGATATTTGAGATAATATGAGAGTGTGCGTGCATTCATTGGCACTCAAAATGCCCCAGAACCTGCATGACACCTCTGCCAGGAAAGTTACAACACCTCACCTTCAATCTCCAGGCAACATACGGGGAGTCAGACTCCTTGCAGAAGAAGCGAGAGGTTTTCGTCCCCACATTAAGGAGCTGCTCTCCAGGCAGCCCTTGAGTCTGAGAAATGTAACGAATCTAGAACAAGAAAAAGAGCAGGTCAGAGACTGTGCTCAAACAGCCTGTGAATTATTGATGTACCACACAAAAACGCTCACTACTCCTCAAATCCACAGTTACATTAAACATATAAATTCAAGGTTTGTATGTCCTTAATTTTGTAGATTTTCCGCCAAATTGGCCACTGACCACTTTGTTCACACTGTATGGTTTAACAAACACATGAAACAGCACTTTGTATTTGCCAAAGATTCACCACTAACACATTTTCTCTTAAACGGGGTCAAATAAGCTTAAATTTAATTAATTAAAATAAATAAAATTTTCGATTCAAAATATATATAATATGTAAAATTAAAAAACAATGTAATATATCATTCAAATAAATCAAACATGAGAATGAATTGAAACTACTGTGCTTAGTGGCACACCGTTGCATAGCACAACAGGTCAAGCATGATTGTGATAGGATATTTTGTTTGCGAGTCTGAGACAAAAAATCTGCCAAATCCAATCTGCCAGAATGCAGCGATGACGTAGCACAATTCACTGTTTGTTGTACCTCTGTATTGCAACAGGAGGTGACGCAAATTCTCTATCTCAATTGCAACAAGAGGTGATCCTAAATTAGCACTAATGGCTATGGTGTGTGTGCTGGGGTGGGTGTGTAAAAGTGTGAGAAGAGTGTCATGAGCCAAAATATCTATGAAGTCCTGAGAAAGGCATTTTGTTGTGACAAGAATATCTGCATCATGACCCCAGAGCTTACTAACCATAACTACATATATTTTATCTAGGTGACAAAATGCTAAGAATTTGCCATGTGTGTTTGTATAAAGCCTCTTCGGATGAACACCTATGAATGCTAATTTTAGATGATGACAATACAGAATTCCAAGGTTACCACTCCTCACTTTACATTCACATAGAAGAGAGCAGGAATTTAAAATCATAGAATAGGTCAAAACTCTCATCCCATTACATGCTGCAGACTGAAGAACAGAACAGCATATATATATACACACATACATACGATTTCAGAATAAAAACTGTGTGAACAAGAGTCTACAAACTTTTGGACATACAGCAATCAGCCATAACATTAACACCACCTGCCTAATATTGAGCAGATTCCCCTCATGCAGCGGAAACAGCTCTGACTGTGCTGCACTGTGTGTTCTGACATCTTTCTATCAGAGTCAGCATTTACTTTTTAAACCACAGTGGCTCTTCTTTGGGATCGGACCAGATGAGCTAGTCTTCGCTCCCTGCATGCATCAGTGAGACTTAGGTGCCCATGACCTGGTCACTGATTCACCAGTTGTACTTCCTTGGATCAATTTTGGTAGGTTCTAACTAGTGCACACCTGGAACACTAAACAAGAGCTGCTGTTTTGGAGATGTTCCGACTCAATTAATGGCAGCTGACGTTACATTGAGAAGGAACATCTAAAGTAAACGATTTAGTTTTTGGTGGATGCTCATTTCTTTTGTCTTCTTCTCTTTGTTTGTAAAAAATTTTTTCTTCTTAGCCAAGTACTAACTGTTCCACAGGCACCACAAAAAAACAACAACTTTGGAAGTGGAACCAAATATCTGAACCTTTCCTCAACCCTAACCACAAACATGCGTCCATTTCAACACATTTTTGTATCATGAGGCACAAGTTCACTGCTTTTGCTCCCTGTCTGCTGATCTGCTCACTGACCCTCTTTGGCTGGACATGCACCTCTTGAGCACACAGCTTATAGGGGAGCTCAGCTCTTAGCAGATCCAAAGGCTTTGTTGACTTGCCAAGTCAAGATGCTAGCCTCTCCGAACATGACCACAACAGATGACAACACTATTCACACGCTACAGAGAACTAAAAGAGGAAGGAGTCTGTTTGGGGTTAGTGGATAAGCTAGAAATCTTACAGAATTAAGTTTAACAGTAGGGAATGTCACAATGAATCGGTTAAACACAATTAAAAAGAATTGATGAATTGAAGTCATTTATTCTTTAACCCTCTGGTAAAGAAGCTTTCTTAAACAGTTGTAGTACTGCTGCTGTGTGAGCTTTTTGCTCTAGTGCCAGCATTTTGGGCCAACTTTCTAGAGCTCACCTGCAAGACTGCAGCTGCCTAAAGCTGCGGTCTCAGAAAAGCAGTTTAACAAGATTGGTTTTAGGTCAATGAGAATGTAGAAAGCAAATGTCTAACACAAACTGTGAACAAAATCTTAAGTGTTTAGGACACTAGTAGTGTTGTTTGATTTCAGATCTGTATCCCTAATTAATCAGAAATTCACCTAAAACAACTGAAGGAGTAAATAAAGTGTTGCTACATCACGAACGGCCATGGCTGCTGTTATAAAAACATGTTTATTAGTTGCATGGTTTATGCTCTCGAGTGAACTGCATTGCACTGACTGTGTATTCACTGTTCAACTTTCAAATGTAAAACTTATATATAAAATATAAAAGTAAAGATCAATGCTACATCAACTGTAATATTAAACAGACATTAACAGTTATTACATGGAGATTAAGTTGTTATTAGTCTACTTGTAGTTTTAGTACAAACCATTAGCTAAAAAAGATATATAATAATTTACACATTTGATATTAATGTAACTATATAAATAAGCTAATAAACTTCTGCGTTTACAGTTGAGAATGCTATAAGCAAAACTGTTATGAGCATCTAAAGAACGTGCCTGCACGACATGAGCCGCCAATGCTACAACAACGATAATGGCAAAATTGGTAATGGTCCTAAAGGAGTCGGAGAGATCAGCGAGCAGACAGCTAGGAGACTGCGAGGAGACAGTGATGAGACAGACAGGAGACAATGAGAAGCTATCGATCATTTATTTAAGTCATGTTTGAGGTTGACAAATTACAGCCAGCTCTCGCACGCACAGTCTGCAGGTCACATTCCTGGGGTCGTCCATTACATGCTTGAAATGATCCCACATGGTTGATTTCCTGCTCGTCACAGTGTAGCTCTGGGATTCCATTAATATGTATATTTCTTGCTTCATATTATTAGCATTTTTCCATATACATTTTTCCAAAATGCTTCTTAATTTATCTCCTTCTAAAAAAAAAGTCCTTTGAAATCTTGTTAAGACTAAAAATGTATTGCACAATTAGTGCCCTTTTTAGTGTTCGGCCTATTATTTATAGATTTGTTGAAAAGTACATTATATGATTATTAATAACTCAACTTCAGCTGTTTCTGAATACATTTACTTAAAATGGCTAATTATTAGTATGTGCATAAATATTATTTAGCTTTTCTTCATGAAAAGGTGGTAAACTGTGACCCATGTCATATGTGTTTGTCAGAACACGCTAAAGAATTGTTTAGTGGACCAAGAAAATGAAAACCTGTTCAAATCTTTGATCCACAGGCCATCCTACGTGAAGGTTAAAGGCGAGTTTTAACAAGGTCAGTGATTTCATCACACAACAAAACAGGTATTACAAAAGCAATGCCTTTATGCAGGCTTGGTATATCACCATACAGTGTTTACCAGGCTTAGCTACACTGGTTATAATGTTTGGAATCAAATGTAATTAATAACTTACAGTACTTCAGGCTGCACAGTGCAAAATATTGAATACAATAAGTTAGACACTAGAAGATACTTTTAGTATTTCATTTACTATTTCAGGTTCTTTGGAGGATCAAGAATTTATTAAACGATAAATAATAGTGATCCCAATTCCCTTCCAGCCAAACTGAACGATTACTGTTTACTAGCCGCATTTTAACCTGAAGCTCATGCTGTGTGGGCTAAATGAAGAACAAACACACTCGAACATTTCCAGTACTTTCTGGAACTTGAAATTCGTAAATGAAAACTACAGAATTATTTTCCATAAACATGGAGTAAAGTGCTATAATAAATAGGCGAGCGCATATTTAGCGCAATGATTCATGTATGATTATGCTACTGTTTTTGTACAGGTGTAGCAGCAGCATTCAAATTAGGGCTGCACAATATATTGTCTGTACATTGTACTGTGATATCAGTCTCTGCAATATGTCAACCTCTAACCGATCAGTGTTTGTGACACCATTTCTTTAACTATTAAAGACCATGACCAAGGGGTTTTTAAAAGGCCAATATTCTACATTTTTCTTCTACTTCATTTACATGAAATATGACAACCATGTTTACCCTGTAGAATTAACCAAGCTGTTTTTCTTACAGTGTTAAATGAAAATAGTCTGTTGTGACCGGGTATCCGATCACTCAGATCAGCGAGGGACCTGGGGTTGGAGATTCCATCCCCACGTGGAATCAAACACCACTCTAGACTCTTCTCCTACATTGTTCCTCAATGGTGGAATGAGCTGTCCAGTGACACTAGATCTGCAGAGTCTCTCTTCACATTTAAGAAGTATCTCAAGACTCAACTGTTCCGCACCCACCTCAGCACACAATGACTATTGGTACCTAATAACCGACTAAAAGATAGTAGTGTTTTACTTAGTTTACTGTAGCTCGTCATCTGGATTTATTGTAGTAGTTGCTGTCGTTAGTTATTGTAAGCACTTTGCATGTGTATTTATTGTAGTAGTTGCTGTCTGTAGTGATTATAACACTTGGCATATGTATTTATTAGTAGTTGCACTACGTATTTATTGTAGTAGTTGCTCTCTATTGATATTTATTAGCACTCACTTCAGTGTTGCCCTGTGCAGCGCTTATGCTTGATTGTTTCCTCTGTCCTGGAAGTCGCTTTGGATAAAAGCATCAGCCAAATGAATAAAATGTAAATGTATCCTGTACTACAGCTTATTCAAAAGGCAGCACAGGGCTGAAACACACTGAAGAATTTCAGAGTGAATGTGTGGGGTGCAACTACTGTGGGCTAAATAAAGAGGTACATATAAAACCCCTGTTGGTTTGTGAGATTTTTTTTGCAGCTTAGTTTTCATGTATAAACCCTTATGATACATATAGCTCAGTAATTCCAACACAGATCAGCTGAACTGCATGTTTAGAGCAAAAATAGGCACATTCCTTAGTGCATCCCCAATATGTACTTATCTTCAAGATCTGATCCGTCACTTTTAAAATACAAGACATTCTGGGTCTTAATATTATTATAACTTAATAGTAGAATCATCTACAACTATTTTCCCTGGACTGGACAACTCTAACATTTTTATCTCATTAACAGTTGTAGTTGTAGAGTAGTAAGATCACAATATAATAACTATATACATGCACCTGCATCCAAATTGCTTTTATATAACTGAACAAAAGCGTTTCGTTGGTAGTGTAATAAAGCCAAACGTCACCTCTAGCACATAATGGGGTTTCTGTTTGCTTCAGCCGCTCAGAGGCTTTGTGGTCAAATCAAGTACTCCTGGCTGGTTCGGCTGTGTTCTCTAATTTCCCTTCGGGGATTAATAAAGTGTTATCTTATCTTATCTGATCTTACATGGACGCGGCTACTAGTACAGGCCGCGTCGCTTCCCAGAAAGACTTTGTCAAAGGGCTGTTAACATAGAAAACACAAGCCACTACAAAGCCACCTGTGGCTGAAAAAGAAAAAGAAAGAGCAAGCGTATGAGCTCGAGAAGAGATGCTTTTCAAACTTGCCCTCCCTTTTTATTCTGCAGCAAGGATGCTCCCCCTTCTCGTTTTTACAAGCGCTGGGGCTCAACATTGCCGTGTTCGACAAGCAACGTTTGTAGCATCATAAAGCACTTATAGCGATGTGATCGGGTTACTGCAACGCTGCACAAACACAGAGAGAAAGCACTGAAGTGAGAACCTGCTGATAATGCAGCCTAGAGAGCGTGTGTGTATGGAGGGTGGATGTGGCTTTTGGTTATAAATACAATCTGCTGCGTGGAGTGGAATCGGACCCAGCTCTGGCACGGGGATGCAGTCTGAAGCTTTACAGTCAGCAGAGCAGGACCCTGTAACGCCACACAGCCAGATCTGCTGGTGCCAACACATAGCTTCCCAGGAGTCTCCTCACAAGCTACAGTTTAGTAGTTCCACAGCTCAAACACACCAAAGATAATGAAGAACTTCATGTGCTTACAATTTGCAATACAGGTGTACGCCATCGGATTAGGGAGGGGAAGAAATCGGACACTAGGCCAATTAAAAACATTACATGTAAAGCTCCAATATATCAATCATAACTGTCCTGCCTACTTTTTGCTATAGCAACAACAGAGGGTTTCAAACAACAGCAACACAAGGTCACGCCCTGTAAACACACAATGTTCACATTTACCACGTTCTCGGTTACTCAAGACTCAAGTTTCAGTAGATCTTGATTAAACCTTTAGCTTAACCTCCCTGAACCTATTAACCTGCAGAGTCGTTTGCTAGCTGTGGTCAGTGTCTACTGTGAGCATGGTTCTTCATTTTAAGGGCTTTTGCAAAAAAAAAAAAAAATCGCATAAATTGTAAGAAACAGCAGGAGCTTTAGCTGCTTAGGAGACCTAACCTTCTCCAAAAAGCAAACAAAGGCACAATCTTATCTAAACTCAAACAAAGCCATTTCAAGGGAGAGCCACTGTGTCTAATCTCAGTAAGTGGCCACCAGTGACTTAACTCAGTGAGTGGTCTTTTACTGAGGCTTAGTGAATTACCTGGTCATACTCCAGTGCTCCCGGGTAGAGTGGCCAGCCTAGAAACAGCTCTGCGATGACACAGCCTAGTGACCACATGTCAATGGCCTCACAGAAAGGCAAGCCCAGGATGATCTCTGGAGCCCTGTAATGAGAGAAAAAAAAAAACACATACAATATGTTAATAGGATGGTTAACGTAACAACTGGCTGCTGATTGGACAATCAAGGTTGTAGGATTTAATTTGGCCTAGTGGTTATTAGAACCTTGTCCTTGTGAACAGAAGGTCACAGGTTCAAGTCCTGACTTGGGTACAATGAGGTACCCTTTGAGCAAGGTACCGTCCCACTACACTGCCCCCAGCGGGGGGTTCATAGCTGCCTGCTGCTCCATGTGTGCACATGTGAATGGGTTAAATGCACATTTCATTGTGGTGGACCTTGTGTAACTGATTGTGCTCAGCATGACAAAGTCGTCACTTTCACTTTAAGACATGCAAAGTACATATGTATATCTGGACGGTCATCTCAAACCTTGCATCTCCAAATCCATACTGATGTAAGTAGATTTTATTCAAAAAGTTATTCTGCAACAGTTCTTTTAGTTCATTCAGAATCACAATTTCAATCATACAGGATAATGGTGATAAAATGATAGAAATAAATAAGTGAACCACACCATGAGATAAACATCAGTCTCTGGAGAGGGACTAAGCTGATTTTGTACAAGACGATGATGTGACAGACGAAAAGTGACGATGAACACACCTCACACATTTAGAAAATAGACACAAGCTCAGACTTGCAGAAAAGCTGCTAATGGCTTCTTTCATCTCACAGTGAACCTGAACCTAACGAAGCCATCTTCCTGTTCTTACACACACACATGTACGTTTGCAGCTGAGGCAGGACTTCTTACGTCACAGCAACACATCTGCTGTCATGACAACGGGGGGGAAAAATGCCAGCTGCCTAGCGACAAATGATCCCACACCGTGATGTGGCCACTGAAGGCCATCACGGGGGTGATGAGAGCAGCATGTGACTGTTATGTTAACGCTTACGTGGGATCGTATCCCGCTCAGGTACAAAGGTTTATTTCGAGTCAACAAAAGGTTTATGAAACGTCTTAGAAAACCATGACTGCTGTGATGTGCCAAGACCGACTTAAAAGTTTTCAAACACATTTGGAAACTATCAGAGGTCGGTACCACCATTGTATTGATGACACAAAAACACACTGAAATTTTGGTCACCAGATATCACACTGAAACTTCACAGGACTTGTATTGCTTTATTACACAAAAATATTAATTACAACTTAAACTGAATTATTCCCTGTTTGCTATTTGAACAGAACAACACACGCCACACAGGAATTACATGTATCCAACACATAGATTTGACTTGGGCAAGCTGCCCAGGTACACCAACATCTGGCAAAGAATATTTGGCAACCCATTTTAGTGTTGCTTATTAATTTATATTTATCCATCTTAGCAAATGACGCCACCCTCAACTGAAACTATTTAACAAGCTCTCAGTGCACTGTTCCTCCCATATCGGTTCACTCTGCTATTGCAAGAATAATCCACAGACAGTGGCACATGCTCTAGATAGACACAGAAACAGATAGAGACAGAGACAGACAGGCAGACAGAGTGTGGTGAAGCCATTGGGGACCTTAGACCTGGTTATCTGAGGCAAGAGCCCTGAATGTTTCATGAACAGCCGTGGTTTGTTTTTTCAAACAAAAATATGAATAATAATATTAGAAAAATGCATCTAACATTATGAAAATTATGAAGCCACTCCCTCCCACAATCCAAAACCAAGACCCTACCCCCACATGGCTTTTTTTAATTGTAATCCATTAATTCTAACAATATAAGATGGAATGATTATAAAAGGATTTTATACCACAGCACATCCTTAAAAGCAGTTTTCTTTAAAAACCCTATTTGGCAATCGAGAGTAAATCTAGAATAGTGCAATAAACAAAAGCAGCCTGCAAGCAGACCCCTGACCCTCATTCTATTTCTGACTTTGGTGCTCTTGAATGCCTGGTTTACATCAGGTTTACATGCATCACGCGTTGTACTGCGCTATGATGACAGCAGGGCTTAGCAGGCAAAAGCCGCTCGAGTAAGAATGGAACAGGGAACAAAACATATAGAGGGTCTGACATGCAGATTTGCAGTGCTGCTCTCGGGGATTAAAACCTGTCTGAACTCTGCTCCTCACTCGGATGGCAAGGCTCAGTGGACTCAACCCAACACCAGCCGGCGCTACAGGGGGGGTGGGTTCAGTGGCTGGGGCTTAAAACGAACACTCACTGAGCCTGAGCCTGTCGGAGAAGGACTTAACCCCACCCACTTAAGTGTGTCTAAACCTATTACCAAACAGCAGTCACTGCAGGATGCAGCAACTAATCCAACACTAGATGATAAAGGGACATTGCCCAACAAGGCTGAAGGATACGCTGACTACACTATTACTAAACAGCACTTCTGGACACATGGACTGAATCCATTATCAAATGGCACAGCTGAATTTGAACATTTTGGAAATGATTCTAACACCATGATTAGTGAGGTTGCATTTTCCACAGTTATTGCTGCACTATGACAACAGGATCTGGTGGGAAACTGTTGTAGGACACAGGGACAAAAGCCAACGCCTTACTGATGGTTTTTGAATAATGAAATCTAACTTGCATTGAAAGGGTAAGGTAGCAACTCATTCTGAATTTAGCTCGACTGCTTCACACAGCCGGGCTAAAATTGCTCCCTTCAAAGTCGTTTGTGTTGATGCCAAAAATAAAGGTCCATTGTGCATGTTAAATGAATTCATCAGAGAGCGCACTTTGCTATTATGGAACCAAAGCATACAGGCAGGCTGCTCTTCCCAACCGTTTCTGAGAAAAGTCACAGAAGGTTTGAGTTTCAAAAGTATAGCCACAAATAGAAATAGTAAGAACAGCGAATGGTAACTTAGCCTTCTAGCTAAATACACATGACTCTTTTCATCAACTGATGTGCACTTGTTTATGTGCAGGCTATTGAGTGTTTTTTGCACTTAGATGCATTATAAGGGACAGTTCTGCAGAAATTCTTAACCTTGCTTCCAAGCACTTAAGAAGGAAGTTGTATTTTTGAATGTATTTAGGAAGGAAAGCGAAATGGAAAAAAAGCATAATGCAATAGACAAGTTTTGAAGCACTGCAACTCCAACACAGGGTTCAAGGAGTCCAACATCAAGAAAGCTCTTGAGATTTCAATATCACCTGTTAGACCCAGTCTGCACTGATATTGTGATTATGATAAGGATTAGGATAAGACTGATTCTGATAGTATTGCAGTGTTCCCACTGGTAACATCTACCCTCTATAGCAAAACCTGTCGCCATAGCAATATTAGTTTTTTAATCAATTATAAATAATAATGAAAGCACTTGCAGCAGTCAACAAAAACACACTCCTCCAACAAATCTTACTAACATCCTCACCTGTCACACTGCCTCTTGATCCCAAACCTGTATTGTAAAACACTACTTTTGGCTGAGAGCACAGTAGTGTTAATAAACTGGTTTTCATACACAAAGAACTATACGACACTTAACACCATCTGTGCTTGTGGAAACGATCCGTTCTCTGTTTGCGTGTACTGCTATTTGGCCCATGAAGTAGACTTTAGGGTGAAGCAGGGCAATACTGTTTGTTTGTCTAACTGAGCTCCACCATGTCTGAACCCTTGTACTACATCAGCCATTTCCTGAGCAGGCAGGACAGTGGGAGGTAACCCCTGGCATCTCCTTGCATTAGAACAGGAAACCCTAGAGGCCAGGCTGAATGTTCCCCCGCTGTGACAGCAACCCCCGAACACACAGTAACCTCTCAGAACCTGCAGCTCTGCAATAGCCCTGAGCACGCACACATGAATGGGGTTGCACGCTGGACAGACTACGTCAAGAAGGGAAGGAAGGGAGGGATGGAGGGAGGGAGGGATGGAAGGATGGATGGCTGGATAGATGGATGGATAAAGTTGCAAAGCAGAGAAGTCTATAAAAGGTCAGCTGTTATGGCTGCACTGCATATCATTTGTTTATGTTTACTGACCTTTCACAATACTGATCCTGCAGTAGTTTGCAAGATTCCAATGAGCAATATAACAAGTCAAAACATGACAAACAAGAAAACTGTGTGTGCTTAGAGTATTCCAGATAACTGCGTTTCTGTGCACATGTGGTTGAATCAAAGTATTTACGAAGGCTGAATTTCTGATGGAATAAACTATTTTCAGTCAATCTTTAATAATTTCACAAGTACTCCACTGCATTTCTGTAATATATCATCGCGTGGCCATATTTCAAAATACCCCATTATATTCAGTTCAAATAGCACTTTTTACAACTGATGTTGTGACAAAGCAGCTTAAAGTCTGGGTCAAAGCCCCTAACGAACAAGCCAGAGACAAGGAAAAACCCACTGGAGGAACAAAGACTCACAAGGGTAACCCATCCTACTCTGGTCAACACTAAATAGCAATAAAATAAAGAACAGAAACAAAAAAGACTAAAATACTCTTCGTTTATACTCACTGAGTAATACATTCTCAAAAGTAATATCAGAATAATAAGCCTGCAGATTAAAATTGAAGCAAAAGTTCATTAAGGTTTGTTCAAAATATGATGCGTATATATAGTGGAAACGCCGGTGGAGATGCATACATCCTTACAGTGATGGCTGTGTGAATTGAATGATGACTTGTTACTGAGGTTACAGTGAATGTAGCATTAGGAGCCTCAATCAAGGAGTCTTATTGATGTGTGGTTTAACTGAGCTGATGAACTGCACCAATGTACTTTGAAATGACACGTTTGCAAATGTGCTGAAACAGGAAAGATTTTGCTCTTTATTTATAATTAACTGCACAAAAGGATGCACTGACAAACACCTTTTTAATCTCTTCACTTCATTGCATGTTCAGGAAAAATGGAGCACAGAGTGCAGTTTATCGAACCATAAGTGAAAGAACGGAGAATCAATTACTAGGGGCATTTCCACATCTATCCCAAATACTCCCAAATCAGCATGCAGGACTAAGTGTGGGCTCATTTGGGGGAGGGGCTCATTACTGCCTGTTTGTTTTTACAGAGGCAAATTTCTTCTAAACCAGAGACTGACCTTAGTGTGTGCTGTTGTTGCTAAATTTTAAATAACGGGTTTGTCCCTTCACTGTTTTTGACAGTAGTTTTGGTTTAGCTTGCAGTTGTAACCAATTGTTAGTTGGGAGACGTGTTCGCATTCACTATTAAAGCCAGTGTATTTCACGCTCACATGTTCCCAAATACTCCCCTAGGCTACTGCCGTGGTGCTTCCAAGTGGCTAAAGTTCACTCGGTTTCTCGGTAGGTTTTTTGTTCAGTCTGAGAGGCTAGTGGAGCAGTCATTTCTACAGTTCTCCCGCAGCACTGTACATTCATTTCTAAACAAATTTTAGGATAAAAATTGGTAAAAAAAAAAAAAATAATAACATGCAAAGGGATTTATATATTCCCCATTTGGCAGTTCATCACCAGCACTGAACTGCAGGATATCCACTTCTCCTGCTGTGCACAGAGCAGGAGAGGACATTTAGTACTAAAGAACAGAATACTGCTTTCTGGCGTGGGCCCAAACACACACACACACACACCTCCAAGTATGAACATGCAGTTATAGCTAATGAGCCACACGTGCCTGCCAAAGAGTGTGTTTACACGTGGGTCTGGAGGGGGCAGAGAGTGTAAAAGCCTTCATTAACACACACATAGGGAGAGAGCGAGCGAGCAAGCGGAAAAGAGAGAGAGAGAGAGACATGTCGAGAGAGAGAGATAGACAGAGAGATAGAGAAAGAGACAGAGACATGCAGAGCAAGAGGGAGGCCAAACTGACATGGGTCATTTGGTTTCTCCCCCAGGCTCTGCCTGTAAACCACTATCCTGTCACAGTGCTCTCTGTAAACAAATCCCACCCAAACCTAACTTATCTAATCTCTAACAGCAGAGTGCAGTTATTTGGACTTCCCCCTCCTCAACCCAGCAGAAACTTTTCCATCAGCTCCACAGCTCCTGCTGCACAGTGGAAAAAAACTCAGTGGCCTTCTCTGCAAAAATACTAAGCTGGCCTTCTACTGCTGAAAACAGAAGATAAAATCTACAACCTTATTGACCAATCAGTCAAGAAAGGATTTTCCAAACAGAGCAACAACATAATCCACTGAGAACTTAAAATGTATTTAACAAGTGTGTAAATCTCGAACTTCGTGATAAACACAGGATTCGGATTCATTCACCAATTGGTCCCTGCGCTTTGCTTAAATTTGGTCTTGAGAACGAGGGACACTTTTCATAACGTTTGCTTATATTGCACTGGATGCCCTAAAAGTGCCTAGAGGAACAAGATACGGAGTAGCAGAACAGACAAAAATACACCAATTTTATTTTTTGTCACATTTGAGAAATTGCGAATTTTATTCTATAATGATCTGATCATACCAATCTCAAGTCAAAATTTAATCAACACCATGTGATGCAGTACAGCATTTTTACATTCCTTTTAATTAACCATGTCCTGACAGACCTTGAAGGAACGACCTTGCCAAAACAACATGAAACATAAAAGCATAAGAGAAACATCTTGAGAGTAACACGACCACCAGACGCGATGCTTTCACAGAGGTACGGTGTGAAATTAAACCCAAACAGAGCTGCATCCGACGGATAAGGGGCTTTAAATAACTGAGAGGCAGATCGTTTTTCATTTACGGTAACAGGAAACCCGACTCTTTAGGGCAAGCTTAAGGACGGGGTCGGCCAACACCTGTAACTGGCTTAGCAGTTCATAGACCCAAAGTTGGAGAAACCAGCTCTAAATTCTAGATGTGACCTAAAGAGATAGTTCTCTTAGCCCCTGATGTAGGATCAATTACACAGATCAACCTTAACATTATGACCATTTACAGGCAAAGCTACTGGCAAAGAATAACACTGAACACCTAGTTATTTAATGAGGCAGCAAGTGAACAGGCAGTTCTTGAAGTTGATGAGCTGAAAGCAGAAAAAATGGGCAAGTGTAAGGACCTGAACCACTTTGAGCCTTATTGTGATGGCCAGACAATGGAGTCATTGCATTTCCAAAATTGCAGGTCTTGGAGAGCGTTCAAAATAAGCTAGTAATAAGTCCAAAAGTGATCCAAGAAAGGAAAACTGGTGAATCAGCAATAGGGTAAATACTTAAGGCTCAATAATGCATATGGGGGAGCGAAGTCAATGCTTGGTGCTCTTCCAGAGAAGAGCTACTGTGGATAAAAAGTGAATGCTGACTGATAGAAAAGGGACAGAACGTACAGTGCACCACAATGAACTGTTTCAGCAGCATGATGAGGACCTAAACAATATTAGTCAGGTAGTGTTAATGTTATGGCTGATCAGTAGCTAGGAACAGTCAAAAAAAAAACAAAAAAAAACGTGAGATACAGACCAGTTTATGCCTAAAATTCTGTTCAAAATACAAGATTAAAATAACTTTAGTTAATGTGGCTAATTTCTGTTTTCTGTCTGATTGACTGCCCATAAACTGCAGAAAATCATCATGTTGGTAATTGCAGACTGTTTGGTCCATGTGCTGCAGCCTTAAGCTAACTGGTTTGCTGAATGGCTAGCTGTCTAATGCGTAAATAACCGTTTACAAATAGAGGAGTGTGCACAACGCCCTTTCTGTGGCATCAAATTGGTACAATGAAATATCAAATTTTCTTAATGCAACAACCTAAAGGGGTTCATCTGTGCAATCTTAACGTAAGCCTATTTTGTCTACTAGTAGTTCATCAAAGCCTGAATGTCTGCCAGTTTAATGGAGTTGTGTTATTCTAGTCATCATGCCCAAATAAACAAATAAGCAAAGCTTCAGAACCAAGATGTTTTCTTTAATGTAAAAATACTGCATTATCTAAGTGCATCACAACTCTAAACTGTAGGAGAGAAAAATACATAAAACCAAACATACATGATAATCAGACCTTAAAGCATTTGTTCGTAAAGAGAAGAGGTCTTTAAAACCATGATAAAAAGGCAGTGTAATCTAGAAATAATGTACATATACCCTAAAACTACAGGGGTCAGGTGGAATAGAGAATAATGCAGAAGAAACAGCAGAAAAGTGTGCTGGAAGCCATTTTCACATCACATTCTCCACTCAAACGCATCAAAACAAACAATCAAATATTAATTTTTTTATCGTTTTCCCTCTTTGATGTCCTGCACATTCGCAGAGTTTCAGCCCAAAGACCTGACAATACACCGCTCGTAGCGCCGTCCTGGCTGCTCCAGCGCACAGCTGTTCTAGAAGCAGCATGTACAATGCAAACACATGGGTCAGAACACAGCACTTTGTGGAAACCTGGTGGCTCGACGTTTTCCAGAATTGAGCATGGGGTTCGTACAGTGATGACCAGAGATTTCATATGCAAGCTAGGCATTACAGAGGTCAGGCAGAAACATCGCAGCCCTTTCATTATGGCACCGAAATAGGGGGGGGGATATTTTCACTAAACTGTCGCACCAATTTTCAAGCTCTGCAAATACAAAACGTCTTTCACGCTGACAATTACAAAGCAATCAAAGCAGAAAACAAATGCCAGACAAAAGCCTTTTCACCACTGCATCATTCATGATCTCCATTTGGACATTTTGAGAAATGGCAATCTCTCATCTCATCTCAGACAAACAAGGCTCATTTTTAGGCTAAAGGCAGCTCATTCATATTTAACAAATTTAAGAGGTGTAAAGCAATACACGACTTTGTTAAAGAGGACACAAGCGACATAAAGACACTCAAGACAACCATGGGCTTCTCTGACCAGGAAAAGTGCAGGCTTTCTCAAATGACACAAAGCTCACATGCAAGTGGATGCACACCGTAAAATACTGGTTCAAATTGTAATTTAGCACACTAAAGCTCTTTGTCACTATGTGTGAACTGTAAAGTCAAGTCATACATTGTGTTTTCTGGTAATTGCACTTAAACTTGACATTTCTATCATGAACCCTGATGATAAATTACTTCCCTAGGAGAAAATACAAGGCCGTTCCATGTGGGTTATGTTTCCACTGTTTATCTGTTAATCCTCAAACCATTAGAAACAGAACCAGAAAGCAAGGAACAAAATCACCTTCTCATTATAAATGTAATTAAAATAATTTGCAACGTCAAAATCCAGGGTGCTAAATGCACACTCTGCTCAACCAATAGCAAGGCAGTGCTAATATGAAAAGCAATTTTCAAAAAAACAAAAGCAAAAAAAAAAACAAAAAAAACCCCTGCAGTACCTACACCCAGCAGCTTCTCCAGTCTCAACTCAGGAAACAATTGTGATGATTCTACGTAAGAACGATCCTCTCAAGTCACCACAGGTAACCCAATCAGACGGCTCTAAACAGCTGATAAGGAATATGCAGAAAGGACCATGTAGCAAATGCTAAAGGAAAAACTAAACAGTTCTGCTCAAACTTGCAGCTCAATTAAAGGTGTTGCAGAATCGTAGAGCTGGCTTTACAAAGCAGTATGAATATGATGAGGCCTGCTGTACGCCCTGGCTGAGCGGCCCCCTAACACGCCAAGCTGTGCATGGGTTAGGCAGCTTCAGTACAGATTAGGGCTAATAGGACAACTGCTGGTGTGCTCTCCCTCTCCCTCTCTCTCCGATATAACATCCTGCCCTACAGGTCCATCAGATCGGGAACCCGGCCAATTAGGTCTGCCTAGCTGAGAGACAAAGACTGCCTTCTGCTGCTCTAAGAGGAGGCCCACTCATACAGAACTAGAATAATAACCAGAAAAGAAAAACTTTGGTGTGAGAGAAAACAAACATGAGGATCATTAACAAAGAAACAAATATTTGTAAAGGTGCTGTGAGGTTTAAATATAGTAGTCAACCTCAGATTTGACCTAATATCACTGACAAGACAGTGCCAAAACAGAAACAGTGCCAGCCATGGTTCTCATTCCAGTGGAGATTTAATTCAATAACGAAGCCATCGCAACATGCCACTAAATGAATTTAACTACTTTTTTCAGGAGAGTGGTCTTAGACATCCAATAAACTCAGGTAACAGCATCTCCTGGCATTAGTATTTATAGGTCAATATTTTCCACTACATGGCCGATGACAACCACCCCATTTTATAAGTTACTGGGCAAATAAATGTAAAAAATTGTAAATAAAAAAAAAAAAAATGTAAATAAATTAAAAAAACTGAATTTAATGTAATAAATATTCATATAAATAGGTTATTATTATTATTATTATAATTATCATCATCATCATCATTACTATTGTTATTATTATATAAGCCTAATATATTAAGCCAGAGTTTGTACCCAAAAAACATTTTTTTGCACAAATGTTAACTCTCACACTGTAGAAGCTTTATTCTGTAGTAGCAAGCCGGTCACGATCATCAAATGTTCACTGGAGATTGTCACATCATCGCAACTAGGGATTCGGTGATGTGGGATTTGTAGGCCAATACCAATATTCTTCCTTAATGCACCAGCTGATCCAAACGCATATACAGAAATGTTTTTAAAAAATGCAGATCTATCCAGATGATACATTTAAAAATTATAACATTATTTCAAATACAGAAAATAAGAAATAAGAAAACTAAGTATTTTAGCACAGAATCACTTAAACTTTCTGATATTTTAAGAGTGCAATGAACACATCAAATATTAGTTAGAAATATAAAAATCTGTCTAAAGGCAATATATTTTTTCCCAGCAAATTTCTGCTGATGCAGATAAGATTCATATTTCATCATGCATCTTTAGTTTTGGCCCCTTGACACTACAGCAACAATAGTAATAAAGAACTACAGTAGCAAAAGAAAAACACTCCGACGCGAGCATTGATGTCTACAGTCACACAATCACATGTAGGCAATCAAGGAAGGAGAACATGTTAGTATTAGCAATTTAGCTTAAATAAGCATTTGGCAATAAATGTGTAAAAACCCCTTAACATAAAAGAAACACTGTGTTTGTTGCTTTCTTTGTTGAATTTATTTGCCTGGACTCAGCTAAGGAAACTGCCCCAAATTCAGATTCTGCTTTGTGAATTGTGAAAATTGACAATATTTTACATTTTTTAGATCCAAGATCATTTAAAAAAAACTATGATTAGGCAATGAAGAAGGAATCATGACGGGCCTGACTGCAGGTTTTTCAGGTGGCAATAAAGGATGCTGGTTTGCCTTTAGTGACACAGTGCAATGATATAATGATACTATAAAATCCACATCAATGTCATAGCTTTAACCCTTTCATAACTACCAGCCATAATTAGAAGTGACAAGTACAGCACGTGCAACTTCCTTTTTTTGACACATGGACTTTCAGGCTCAGGCCTGTTGCAAACCATTATAGCATCCATTCGTATGCCGTTTGGTGCCAACACCAGTTCTGACGGCTCTGTCCTAGATACTGTTCAATTGTTCACCTGCAGATGGCTCTCAGCAATCAGGCAGGAGGGACAATGTCCAAAGTCATTGACGTCAGGTTTGTGGTCGGTTGTCTGACATGCAGATCTCAGAGATCTTGCATAGGGATAATTATGGACACCACAGCAACAGGTCATGTTTCCAGTACCTATGCCAACAGCAGCCAGTGCCTTTGCTTTTTTTTTTTTTTTTTTTTTTTTTCAAAGAAAAAAAAGGCTTTAAAAAAAACACCCAGGCAACCTTGAAAAAACTGTTTTGCTGCAGAGTGAGGCATGTAAAGACTTTGAACCCTTCTGTATCAACAGCTGCTGTAGTGGCATGAAAAAGTGCTCTATAACCCACAGGGGAACGAAAAATAAAAACAGAGCTGTTGCATAATGCAGTGAGAGAGTCATTATCTTAAAGAAGAAACAATATCAGCTACTGTTGACTAACCCTATATTTTGGACAGCAAGCTTGTCTGGTCATATAGGCTGGCTTTTGGAAATCCCGATTCCCTGATCTGCGTTTAAAATAAATGAAAGAACATAAGGGTTTCTGTAGTAAAATAAAAAAAACTTTTTAAAGGATTTAAGATTTGAAGCATGAACTTTACATGCTTTATAAACCATCTACACAGACGACCAATGAAGCCACAACTGGGAATATGAACCAGAGAAAAACAGACCCAAAATCACAACTTCTAAGCCCTGCAATTTTGTAAAATCAAGGGCCGGATTTTCCCAGACTGCCCAATTCTTAGGCTTGCATGCATGACTCGGAACACCGCCGGCAATGTGGACGGCAACAAGAGTACACTTGGTCCATTCAGACCTGAACTCGGTCGCTCACTGGCCTGGTAAATGAGAGTGGCCTGTTATGCAACAGACCGATGAATATTCGCTTTCTTAGTGTTTCAGCTATTCGAACAGCCTGATATAATTAGCCTTGCAACTGTGAAGCCAGAGCATTTCACAACCTTCCACCGTGGTCAGACGAGGTAGAGAAAAAGATAAAGCTAGACTCATTAACAGTCTCCACTCAAAAGGTCTTCTGAGTCCATCGTTTAAGAGTCAATGCATCTGAATTTGGAAAAAGTGATAAATGGAAAAAGAAACATGAATTTTTATGCATAGGAGCTGTGCTCCCAAAAGCAAGGCTGCAGTGGAAAAAGCCATGTTCTCGACACAACTGTGTTATGAAGGCCCCTCATTTGTATTACATAAAGGAAAATAGAATGGCCCAGAAAGGCAGGACTGTCATGTCATTGGAAAATAAATGATAGTAAGTTGAAGACCAAAAATGAATTAAAATTTTATCTTAAAGCAGGTGCATTTCTCACTCTACAGTTTATTTACTCCCTCTAAGACTTAATAACTAAACAAATTGTGTTTTGCTGCTCATTTTACACACTAATTTCAGCACTGCACCCACAAGATACAGTACAATCTGTGTAGTAATTTCAGCATTGCACCCAGTGTGCTAGGAATAGCTAGCCCTTCTTTATCAAGATTACACATTTTAGAAAGCAGACAAACTAAACACATTTCTTAAAATACACTAAACAGTTACATGCAATCATGAATTCTACAAATGTGCTTGCTGATGTAGTGTTTTTTCATTTGCAGGCCACTTCAGGTCAGATGTGAGCTCAAAAGATGACCATTAATGTGGAGTAATGGCTAGAGAAGAGGGCATGCGATTGGAGGGTTGCCAGCTGGGACAGGCAGGGAAAATGTGGGTGGTTTCCTTGAGCACTTAACTGCCAAGCTGTAGGTGTGCAGCCCACTACTCCTGTTGTGTATGTTCATGTGTGTCACAGAGTAAAATGCAGAGGACATTCACTGCTCACTGTTCACAATGTGTGAGTGCAAAAACATCAAGATTTGATTTCAACTATTTTATACAGAAAAAATGTCTCAGATGCTTAGTTATGACTGACCATAGTTACCACAAAAGACTGCAAATTAGAGACTCCGGGCAGGCAGCAGGGTGGGTACTGGCCATTCCGTTGAACTTTCTATATGACAGTTTAAAATCAGTTTATCAGTAAGAGGGTTGAATAAACCATGAATACTAATCTTGTGTCCACACCTTACTGCTTGCATAATTGCATTTACAGGGCTAAACAAAGCAAACTAATCAGAGACGAGCTAGGAGAGAGAGACAGATTAGCCCACTCTCTGCATTGCCATCGGAGTAGTGATGATGGCCTGGTGGCTCATCTGAAGAGCCTCATTAGACTGAAGGGTATTCCTTTGTCAGAGGTATGACCTCAGAATTCACAATGAAGTTTAAGCTAACCTAGCAGGCTGTAGTCAAGCGGAGACACACGACCTGGAGCAGACATGGAAATCGAGAATTCCATTTTTCAATTCAAGATCCAACAGAAATACGCTCATTTTGAAATGTACACACTTACATGGTTCACTTCCATAAGAAAAATATTACCTTCTGCAGCTAGTGACTAAAACTGAAGTTTTAACCTTACTTTAAATGAAAACCTACCTCAGAAACACTGCAAATAATGTATGAGTCACACTAGTTTCCTTGCTAGAAGCACAGAGCTAAGCGACAACAGCAGCAACTACCATTTAATTGAGGTGTACTGGCACATTTTCAGATTTGACAAGAACCAATACATTTTGCTAATGTGTTATTATAAAAATGGCTCCTTTACTCCTAGTATTCCATCTAAAACAGTCTAAAACAGTCTACTTAAGAATCAGAAATTGAGTAAGGCAGACTGAGAATTAGGATTCAGGATTTCATTTAGTAGTCTGCAAAAGAATTTGCAATGTCTGTTATACCAGCCCTTAGGTTAAGGAAGAACTAAAATCATACCCCAATTTATAAGCAACATTTTGCTTATATTCTGCATGCACAGAATAAGCCCCACCCTTGCCCAACCCACTTTCCTCTGATAGGGAACACTCAGGAGGCCTAGTTGCCACAAAAGATTGCAAATGAGGCACACCCAAGAGAAAAAGAGTAGTATCACTTAAAATAAACATGACATTTCTTACATTTTTTATACAGTTGTGTTTCTCACACACAGGCTAAACCTAGGGAGGGCTTTGGTCGAGTTAGAAACTGCTTTTTAAAACTCCTCATAATTGTGCCACTGAGATCATTTTAGTTTAGGCATCAGATTGAAATTTCAGGCGAACTTCACAAGACCACAAAGACATTGCCCAGAGCCACTATGAAGACTAAAGAAAATTTCCACATTAAAATCACCAAATCACTAAAAAAACATGATTTCCTGCCAGGTTTAACTAGCAAGAGAAGTGGAAAGTCCAGGCTGTTTGATGGACTACCTCTGAGGCAATTATCAGGTTCACTTCCTGGTGACAGCGCTACGCGCTTCTTGTAACACAGAACAGTCTGCTTGTCATGACATGGTGGCCGTGAACGCTAACAGACTTTGCCTAAATATAGGCAAGCCAGATGTGTGGGACACACCCACAGAAAGCAGAAAAGGGAAATTCATTTAGAAAAGAACACTGATGGGAACAGCTTACACTGGGCCAATGTGACAATATTTGCATGAAAAAGTTCATTTACAAGATCATGGTTCAAGGTTTGCTGTAGCAGTGCACAGAACAAAAGCTTTCAACTTGTGCTGTAAGATGTATTTCTCTAATAAATACATCTAAATACAAAATAAATCTGTTCTTTACTTAATATACTATATACAAAACAGCTCTGACTGTGGTGCCCTGTGTGTTCTGACACCTTTCTATCACAACCAGCATTAACATTTCGTGCAACAAGTGCTCCTCTTTGGGATCAGTCCAGACAGGCTAGGCCCATATTAATCAACAAGTCTTGGGTGCCAATTCACCAGTTGTCCTTGGTTGGATCACTGTTGGTAGGTACAAACTATTGCATACCTGGAATGCTCCACAAGACCTGCTGTTTTGGAGATGATTAGACTTTGAAGGACCCTGTCAAAGATCATAATGCTCACCCATTTTTCCTGCTTCCATCCAATCGGCTTCAAAAACCAACTGTACACGTGCTGCCCAAAATATACCACCCATCTAAAAGGTGCCATTGTAATTAAATGACAATATAATCAATGTTATTCACTTTACCCATCAGAGGTGCTCATGTTTTGGCTGATTGGTCTGTATACCTACCAATCCCCCCAACCCTTGCCCGACACCAAGGTATTTCAAATACAGCTGCATAACCTTGGAAGTGTGTCACCATAACTGGTTCTTGTGTCGAGGGTGCAACCAGGGTTTATAAATTCCCTATGCAAAGCAAAAAAGCAAAAAAACTGCTAAACAAACATAGAACTGCCCCAGCCACATTCAAGCAAGAACACATGGTAACTAGAGTGCAAAAAAAAGTATTGCTTCAGCTATTTAAACCTCCAGCGTGCAAGCACCAAGTTCCTCTTTATCTATTTCAGCTGATAACCTCACCACAAACTGTCACAGCCGCCTGCAGACAAAGACAGGTTGTACTCTTCTGTGTAACATTACATACTGTCCACAAACTTTTTCCAAACACTACAGGGAAGAGGTGGACCAGAGGTACGATTTCAGTTCACTTTCTAGAAAAGCACTATGTGGTACATTCCACTTAAAACAGTGTTGATCATTAGGAAATGTCCTTCATGGAAAGGCAACACAAGCAGACAGGGAAAAAAAGGGACAAATTAAGGCCCATGTCTACAGCACAGAAAAAGTCCCTGGCTTTTAAGCTGGCCTCTTGTGAGTAAAACCTCAAAAATACTCCTTTAAAAACATGGCTGACATAACATGCTAAAACAAACTTATGACGCAGGCAGCTAAGGAAAAACTAAAAATACCTCCCGGCGACATGCTCGGAGAGCGATCTCTGAGCAGCCTCATTTCGGAGCGTTTTTCTCTGGCAGTGAAATATGACTTTTTACGCGACATGTTTCTGCCCAAGGTCTGCCCCAGCTAGCGTTCATGGTCACATACACCACGGAGTTCGTCACTGAGGCCAGCCTTGAGACAGGCGGAATGCGTGCATGAGGCACTGCACTATTGAAGTGGCCCAGACTACCACCTTACCAAACAAGCTATACAGGGGTCCCGCACTGCTGTGAGAACACATTTATGCAAAACATAGCCTGAGGGGGAAAATTCAAGTGAACTCGCCATGCAGATTCTGAAGCCTGCAACGCTTTCTTGTTCAAAGAAATGTATAAAGGTGGGCAGACAGAAGCACTTGAGGATCCTGAAGGAATTTGTATTTCACTCGATATTTTACATGCATTTTAAACCACTAGCTTAGATTTAAATGTCGTTTTAATACTTTAACTTATATTAAAACAGTACACGGAGTCACAGTCATATTTTAACTGAATATTAAACCACAACCTTACTTTAAACGCGGTTTTGAAAATGTCCCCTTTTGTTAACCCCTCATGTTCTCTATCCAGACTAATACGTTTGCACCTCCGCACTACAACTTGTTCATGCAAGATGAGTGAGAAAGACAATCTCTTGGACACTCAAGCAGATCAGATTGAAACGACGCTTAACCAAATGTGGCAGAGGCTGCTAGCTTGATTGATTTCAACACCGCAAATATTTGGCAACTTTGCAGTTGTACTTAGTTGCAACAGAAGAAAATACACCCATCAATAACATCAAAATTACTGACAAGTAGAGTAAACAAAATTGATTGTGTCTTCAAATCATTACAAAGGAACCTGTCAAGAGTTTGAGATAGTAGGCAGCAAGTGAACAGTAAGTTCTCAAAGTTGATGTGCTGGAAGCAGAAAGAAAAAGGATCTGAGCCATTTTGACAAGGACCAAACTGTAATGGCTTGACAACCAAGTCAGATGATGGGGAGTATTTCAGGTATGCAGTATAATGTGCCTACCAAAAAATGTCCAAGGAAGGACAACTGGTAAATCAGCAACAGGATCATGGGCACCCAAGGCTCACTAATGCATGTGGAGAGTGAAGGCTACCCCATCTGGTCGAATCCCACAGAAGAGCTACTGTGGTTTAAAAGTGAAAGCTGACTCTGATAGAAAGGTGTCAGAACACAGTGCACCACAGTCCGAGCTGTTTTCAGGGTATGACAGGGAGCCAATATTAGGCAGATGGTGTTAATGTTATGGCTGATCATTGCCTACATATACATACATACATAAATAAATCGACATGATATCTTCACTCATGCTCTACTATTGCATCAGTGCTTTACAAACTTCTGTAAACACTTCTGCTTAGGTTGCATAACAAGTTTGGGTGTAACTCTTAGCAGTCAACATAAGCCATAAAAAAAAACTTTCAGAGCACAACTTTCTTACATAATTGTCCTAGCAGACTGCATAAGTAAGACTTCCTCAAAAATAAACCTCTGCAAACTGAAAAAGCTTAGCTCATTAACACATAAGTGGCTGCTGTAAAGTATGAATATTTATTCAAGTAACAGTTAGACGGCTGTGGTACCAACGTGCCAAATTATAATGATAATCACATATTCAATGAATATAACCTGAACATTGAGGATAGAATTCAACCTCTGAACCCTAAATCAGTGTGTGTGTGTGTATATATATAAACATATAAAAACAAAATAAAATAAGGCCATCATCTCACCTGTAATAGCGTGACTGCAGGTAAGTGGAACACACTGCTTTGGAGACATGGCTGGCTGAACCAAAGTCTATAACCTTCACACGGTATGGCTGCCTGACAGGGTCCACCAGCATGATGTTTTCAGGCTTGAGATCAGCATGGATCAGACCCAGGCTCTTGAGCTTCTTCAGCGCTGTGGCCACCTGTTGCAGCACAGGCCGGATGATCTTCAGAGGCAACGGGCTGAACTTGTTCTGCTTCAAGAAGTCGTACAGGTTCTGCTCTAGCATCTCGAACACCAGGCAAGTGTGATTGCGGTGCTGGAAGCACTCAAAGGCACGCACCAAGTTGTGCTCCTCCGCATTCTCGCCGCTCAGACGGGCCAGGATGCCCACCTCGATCTGGCCCTGTCGCGCATAAGAAGGGTGGTTCTTCAGGATCTTCACCGCCACTATCTCGTTGGTGCCCCTTTTCCAGCATTTGACCACCTGACCGAAAGTTCCTCGGCCCAAGAACTCCAACACCTCATATGTGTGTTTCATGGAACACAGGACCTCATGCTGAACCAGCTGGTAGTCCCCGTCCCCTGCTGCGGTGGACCCACCCGCACCTGTCCCGCTCTGTTTGGAGGGAGCCACACCTGTAGCTGTGCTCCCCACATTGCTTTGCAGCATGGCAGGTAGCGTGGAATGTTCCTCTACTATCTGCATGGTGCTTTTACTGATACTGTCCAGCTCCTCACCTTTGCGTTTAAACCCACATCGCAGGGTTCCGTCTACAGAATTCAAACCTCCACTCCTCCCTCTCTTCTCCTCCTCTTCGTCCTCCCCCTCTCCCTCTTCTTCCTCTTGCTCGGCTCCACCCGCTCCTCCAGAAGCTCTGTTCTGGCCGCTCTGGCCACTGTCTCCTCGGTCCTCCTCACCTGCTGTGACTGTACTGAAGCCACGCCCCACAACTCCCCCCGGCTCCACACACCTATAGGGTGAGGGATGCCTCACAGGAGCTGACGAAGAACACACAGTCTGTAACGGGTCAGGTGCGCCACGGGGTCTAGCGCCCTCCCACACTGTCTTTAACGACGGGACAATATTGGTTGGGTGCGCAATGCCTAGATTTACACCAACCACATAGGTGCGAGGGGTCTTCTCATGGTACACACAGCCACTGGCCTCCGCTTTCCTCACACTGTTAAAGGCACTTGTTTGGGGTTGATACACATACGGTGGGCAGACCAAAACCTGTGAGGCCATACCTAAAAGACAAATGGAGAAAATGTGATTAGCACAGGCAAAATTGGACTTCATCTTTGACTGGGGTGGGCAAAACTAAAATATCATTAGACATGACATTTTCATGATACACAAGATGTATTAAAATAATGTGTTTCTAAAATTTCATGAGTAGGCACAGGTAAACTTCACATGCAGCAAAAGATTAACAAGATGCATAATGATATATATAGATTTTGGAGGAACATATGCTGCAAACCAGACAACATTTCAACTTTTTTTAGCAAGACCAAACAATGCCAAATAACATTCTGCACCTATTACAACAGCATGGCTCTGGAGTATAGTCTGGCTGCTAAACTTGCCTGCCTGCCACCCAGACCTGTCCCCCATTGAAAGCATTTGGCGCATCATTAAATGTAAAAACTTCTTAAAAATTTCTTAATTTAGTTTTAACAAGTTATCTATGTTCTATTTCCTATTAAATACGTTTAAATGATTTGCAAATCACTGCATTTTGTTTTCCTTTTACACAGCATCACAACTCTGGAAAATGGATTGTAAACAGGAAAACGAATGCTCTTAATTTATTGAGTCGTCTGATGTTACTCATTGCGACCGATGATATGCTCAAAAGTGCATGGTCAGGTAATTTATTTCGATAACAGTCATACTATCAAACATCTTTATTCAACCACTGAAAGATACAATTGCCAGCAAAACACATGCGACAAGTTTATATTCAGTATTTAGTATATAGTTCTTTGTAAAAACCAAAAATTAGGAGTAGATTTTCAATTGTCACTACATTAAACATATGTAAATATAAGATCAGATATTTAATACTTTGAATTTCAGGAAAAAGTTAGCTCTGTGCAGTCTCGACATATGTTTAAGTCCTCGAAACAAACAGCCAGAACACTAACAAACACAAACCTGCCAATACAGAAAGCAAATTTATACTAACTTTTTTTCATTTTCAAGTCATTCCTAACCGAGGCATGTCCCTTTGCGAAAAAAAAAAGCAAAACTACTTTATTTAATAACATGCAGGGGACATGAAAAATAGGCCTACTTGCTTTGTAATGCTAATAATCCATGTGCAATATACTAATGGAACACTAATTAGGCTAACAAGCATGAAACGCACAAATAAAACAGATTCCTTAAGCTCACAAACATGTCTTAGAAAGCGTCATGTCATTAGCTGGTGGAGATTAGTCATGCTAGTTACACAGGATCTACTTATGCTGGCACAGCATATGGCACAAGTTTGGACAGGAGAACAGGTGTGGCAGAAAAGCCAGACTCACATACACAAACCCCTATATTTCATGCATAAGAATTCAGAGACAGAACAAGGAATGCAAACTATGAACTAAACTAGAACTTTAATGAGAAGGCTAAAGTAGGCATGAAACAATGAGGACGAAGATGGCAGGCGGATTTTTAACAATTTCTTGTGTATGGTTGGGTCTGCAATCTGAACATTAAGAGCCCTTGCTTTACTGAAGCAACTACATGAAGGATTTATGTGCTGTCTTGTATACAGGCTTCATAACTCCCTCAGTTTAAGATATGTAATGCTCAAAAGAGGCAAACAATAGCCAGCCTTTCAAAATAACATGAAAGACACATGCGTCACAAAACAAAACGCTGCAAGGCATTCACACAACATTCAGTCTCTGGAAACAAAGTGCATTTTAAGTTTGAAACTGGAGAGCCCCCTCATCGCTACTAAGCTTGAACCATATGTAAGCAGGGCTTTCTTAGCCTGACACTGCTGTATCCATTAGGACTCTCCAGCCAAGGTGTTGAGTTACGCCTCTCTCTTTTCTTGTCGTTTCAACTGCTGCCGTCTGCCAGGGACAGGTGGCAACTGACCCGATCCCCACGTCAGTAACCAATGGGGTTAGTGTGTGTGTATGTGTTTTGGGGGGGGGGGGGGCACATGGAGAAAACACCTGTTGACGCTGCAACTGTTTTACGCAAACAACAGGAAATTACAGGGAGTTGCATTTGCCCCAAAACAAAAACAGCTGAATGAGAGAGATCTTTTTTCCTTTTGGCAGCAAGTGTGAGCAAATAAAAGGCTCAATCCTACCCCCTTTTTTATTCTACTCTGTAATGTTCTCTTTTTGGAATAACAAGAACAGTTCTAATTAACCTTGTTTAATGATTAAATCTTAAAAGGAGATATAAGCATGGTGGGCTACAAGTGAATAAAAAGCTGTAAACTGGCTGCTGTAAACATACAGGAAAGCACTTTGTCATTTGAAGCCCCTTTTACTCGCATCACTCAGACTAAAACAATGACTCAAAAAGCACACAGTGGAAGTTGGGCTTCCATGACAGAGCTGCACTCCCTCCTTTATTGTGGAAAATGGGAAATTATTAAAGAACATTTCAGACAACAACTGAAAAACCCTCCTCCCAAATTGTGAAACTGTGAAAGAATCTGCAGAATTATTAATTCTACTTCGTGAAGGGAGATCACAGCAGCTCTCACTGCAAAATATGTGGCACAGTATGTGAGGGACAGTAATGCCACTAACAAACCTTTGACTGTACATAAAAATTTAAATTGACTATAATTTATTTAAAACTACTCTTTTTATTATACAAAAAAACACATACAGATTTTATTCTGGGTAGGTGCAGACCCAATTAGTGCATTTTATTATTTTTGCTTTATAATGTGTATGAAAAATATCGGCCTACACATTTAACATCGATGCCTCCCTGGTTAGTTTCACAAAGTACGTTCCGCTTTACACTGTACTGTGCTTAGGCAACACGGTTCTGCAAACAGTCTTGCCAAAAAAACCTACTTTAAAGCTAAAATTAATTTAAAATTTATCGAATTACGACAAGAGTAAGGAGAAAAACACACTTATCACATGTAAACTTTACACCCAGTTAGCGCCTCGGTTGCTGCTGTTGTCGAGCATCGAGTGATATGGAGGAGTGTTGACAACGATCAACACTGAACCGAACTAGGGAAACAACTGCAAACTAATAAATGCTAGCTTTGGCAAACCCTCGAACATTTTAGACATGTCCCTTTTCAGCTCAACACACTGCCCATGTTCGCTTAAAGCTGTCCTGAGTATCGAAACGGGGAAACGCAACTTTTTTCGCACCCCACTATCGACTGTTGAGCAAGAGAAAGCTGCCAGGTTAACTGTTGAACACGGACTACCGTTAACGCTAAGCTAATCTATGCTAAGCTAACAAGCTGGGGACTGCGATTTTTATATGTATTCTCTGCAAAAGCGATTCGTTTTGTGGCGTAGTCGTCGCCGTACCTTCACATCCAGCAACCGTGGTCGAAATGCGAGGTTTCTCTGAACATGTCAGGGTTTTAATGTGCACCCACACCATGCTCAAAACACTCGCTGAGCTGCCATCTTGTCCTCTCGTTGGACAACGAGGGAGCGAAGAGCGTCGACTCCCTCATTCCTCAAAACTGCGTCCGAACTCGCGGACTAAGCCATTCGTGTGAGCCGGATTGGGCCCGCCGCTCAGTTAAATGTGTCCTCTGCGATAAGGGGTGCTCTTTCTCTTCATTTCGAGGGCGATAAAAGCCCGAACTGCCTTCCCAAACGGAGACGGGCGGGTCAGAGGGGAGGTGGAACGCTCGCTGCCTCACTGTGCTGCTCTGCTGCTGCCCCGCTGCACAGTCGCTCCAAAACACTCGGCCTCCTCCTCCCTCGACACTATCCCCACCAGACAGCGGCGCATCATTGCCACCTTCTGAGCTGGAGAGCAAAAAGAGGCGGAAAACAATGCAGAAGTCGTTTACTCGTACCGCCACCTTGTGACGGATACGAGAGGTAGCCTACATGCGTCCAACTCTCTTCATCACTTGAAGGGAAACGTCACCGCTCTCCATGCATGTCTACATACATGAGATTATAGATAGATTTAAACAGTCATTGAGGTTATTTTGGTGTGACAATGTGCATTGTAGTGAAGCATAAAGAACTTTATTATCACCAGTGATGGTGATAGGAACCAGGGGTTTGCAACTGACAATGTGCAAAGAGAAGATTTTCAAAAGTATTACTGACCAATTTGGTTGTATTTTGTATTGACTGCAACACAACACCTGGAGAAGAAAGACACACAGGACCAATTGTTGTTTGTTGATTTTAGTTCAGCATTCAACACTATTATCCCCCAACACCTGGTAAACAAACTGGCCCCTTTACTCTTCAGCACCACCTTTTTCATCTGGCTCATTGACTTCCTCTCCGATAGGCCACAATTTGTGCAGGTGGGCAATAAAAAATCTTCCTTCATGACCTAGAGCACCGGCTCCCCCCAAGGATACGTCCTGAGCCCCCTTTTGTTCACCCTGATGACCCACGACTGTGCTGCCAGATTCACTACAAACCACATTGTTAAGTATGCAGAAGATACAACAGTAGTAGGCCAAATCCAGAACAGCAATGATAAAGTCTACTAAGAGGAGGTAGAGCTGCTGGTGGACTGGTGTATCAAAAACAATCTCATTCTTAATGTTGAAAAAACAAAAGAGATCATTGTTGCTTTCTGTATGAACCAGCCCACTCATATGCCACTGACGATCAACAACATGGCAGTGGAAGTGGTGAATTGTACCAAATTCTTGGGGGTGCATATCATGGATCAATCTAACCTGCAATCCAACCCAAAATACAGCTGCTTTGGTGAAGCGGGTTCAGCAGCGTCTGCACTTTCTCCTTCATATGAAGAGAGCACATCTTCCCCCTCCCATCCTAACCACTTTCTATAGAGGTATGATAGAGAGGATCTTAAGCAATACTACGCTTAAAGTGCAATACTGTTTTTTAAGTGCAAAATTTTTCTAAGAAAAGTATTAACTACAATGCAATATCACACCAAGTGTCATTTCTACCAGGTCCTAATATTCCAATACTATGTACTGTGAGAGCAGCCTGTTATCTATTGCTATATATATATATATATATATGTTCCCATTGTGTTACATAACATTTCCTTTTAACAACTGTAGTAGTTCTGCAATTGGGAATTTTGTTTAACTTCAGCTGCTCAGCACTCTGTGATTGCATGAAGTGCCAGGCATTTTCAATAGAAATAAAAACAGGACAGGGAACAGACAAGTCAAGCACACACACTCTGTGTTTTCAAAGTCATGGTTGTCCATGGAGAATGTGGTCTGGCCCCTGTCCTATTAAAATATGCATTAATGTCCCTAAAAGAGATGTCTCCTTGATTGCAGCATATGTCTCTCTAAAATCCTAACAAACACCTCAGAGCCAATGGTAGCCATGCATGCAACTCACCTATGCCATGAAATGTGCCCTACTAACATCACTGGTTCTGGCTTTTGCACGCTTATAACAATTTGGATGGTTATTTTTATCTTTGGCACAGAGGACCTGACACCAATTGTCTTCCAAAAACAAACTGAAATGTGGACTCATCTGACCACATGGTTCCAGACTTCCAGTCTATCAAAAGTGATCCAAGGAAAAAAACTGATGAATCAATGACAGGGTCATGGTCACCCATTACTCACTGATGTATGTGGGGAGTGAAGGTTAGCCTGTCTGGATTGATCCCACATTAAAGAAAATGTGGTTTAAAATGTTAATGCTCACTTTGATAGAAAAATGTCAGAACACACAATGCACCACAGCCAGAGCTGTTTCAGCGGCATGAGGGTGACCTACTCAATATAAGGCATTGGTAATGTGGTGTTAATGTTATGGATGATCAGTGTATAAGTTTTTTTAAACAGGTTCACTTCTGGCCTCAGAGCCTCAGTCAGCATCATAATTTCCACAGCACTTCTGTCTTTGCCACCAAATAGGGAAGTGTTTTAGAAGTGACTGTGGTGGGAATAACATTTCTACAGTAATTTGAGGAAAATATGGCAGGTAGCCAGTTTTTAACTTTAAAAATCTCTCTGCTTATAAACTTCCATGAAGGAAATGCAAAATGACTCACCCATACAGCTCCTGGTAGAAACCCAGACACAGAGTTAGGGTTAGGGTTAGAAGAAGGAACTGAGTAAAATTATATGTGTTTTTGAAACTATGACCAAATGACACAAGATCGCTTGTAGTCTATGAGCCACAAACATTTACTGCTTGTTAACTACATTAGTGAAAGTCAGATTATGTGGCATTAACGCACTGAATCTGTCCTCTGCATTTAATCCATCTGTGACACCCATTAACAAACACACTAAGAGCAGGAGCAGGGGGCTGCACACCAGCTTGGTGGTTAAGTGCCTTGCTGTTTACTCACTCACCCCTCCCACATTATCCCTGCCAGTCATGGGGACTGAACTGGTGATCTACATTTACATTTATTCATTTGGCTGACGCTTTTATCCAAAGCGACTTCCAAGACGTGGAGCAGAGTAGGGTACCTCAGTAGTAAAGGCGGGACTTGAACCTGCAACCTTCAGGTCCCCAGCACAGTGCCCTAACCACTAGGCCACCACTGCACTAGCCACAAACCCTTTTCTCCTACCATTATTCCACAGCAGCAACCTGTAGCTTTAGTGCAAAGCCAAAGAAGCAAACTTTACAAACCATTTGTCCTTCCTGGTGGACGTTTGTGGAAAGAGGAATTGGAGAAAAAATGGAAATAGGTGACTTTGGCTTGCAATCTTTAAGCAAAACTTAATCAAAAATAACTTGACAGTCAACTTTTAATGAATCCCTGTGGCCAACGCTATGTGATAATAGAAAGGTGTGGCTAAGAGAAAGCAGCACTAGGGGTACAAAACTAAATATTAAGCCAGTTTTCTCACCAGTAAGGATTACAAGTTTGATAACCAACTCAAATCATATTTGCTTTTATAGCTTCTGTTTTATTCGGCTATTTAGTTTCCACATATGAACCGTATGGACTGGGCAGTGAACAGCATATTTTGAAACCTTTAACAGGCTCACAGAGGGTTCTGGTGTCTATCCCAGGACAAAAGGTGGAGAAACACCCTGAACAGGCTGGAATTCATTGCAGGGTAGATGCACAAACACATTCAAAGTGTGGGGGAGTGGTGGCCTAGTGGTTAGAACATTGCCTTTGTAAACAGAATGTCCCGTCCTGCTACACTGCTCCTCAGGTGCTTTACAAAGCTGCCCATGTGAGCAAGTGTAATGGGTTAACAGCAGAGGTCTCATTTCGTTGTGGTGCACTTTGTGTGATTGGGTGTGTTTACAATTACAAATAAGACATTTTAACATCAAGGGGTAATTCAGCCAATCCACCTAACTTATTTCTCTTTGGACTGTGAGAGGAAACCGAGCTCCTGGTAGAAACCCAGACATGGAGAACAATCAATCTCCACAAAAACCCTAAACAAGGAATCAAACCCAGGAGAGATGACAACATTAAGCACTGTGCCACCATGCCACCCTAGATTCTAATATTCGGTGCTGCTGATGAAGATGATTATTAATAATAATACTATCCTTGTTTACAAAAATTAGCTTACCATGTTTACTACAATTATTGTCTATTCATGGTAAAAATATTAGCATTTTTTGGACTGTAGATAAAATGTGGGCAGTAGTGGCCTAGTGGTTAGGATGCTGCTTCTGGGACCTGAAGGTCACAGGTTCGAGTCCCGGCCTAGGCACTACTGAGGTACCCTTGAGCAAGGTTCCGTCCCACTACACTGCTCCCCGTGCGCTGTTGGTAGCTGCCTGCTGCTGCACATGTGATAGGTTAAATGCAGAGGTCATTTTGTTGTGGTGTTTGAGTGTGTTCACAATGACAAATAGTCACTTTCATTTCACTTTCAAAACAATGTTAGCAATAGGCACACAAAATCACACTTCTAGACAGGAATGGTTGCGATCCTGTTTATTCAGGAAAACGGTCAGGTTAAAGCTGTAAATTTATGACACAAAACAAAACAACCTTTACCGTACACAGTGATGAGAAGCAACATCATCTATACAGTATGGAGTTGCAAATAGAAGCTTTATGTAGTAAATGTTTCCCACACACAGCCTGGACTTTTGTGGATTATGCTACTGGAATATGTTACAATACAGGTAAAATGCTGTGTCCCCATTGCCTTTATGTCTTGGCCCCCTCATAAATAGGAAAAATATGGGGTAAAGAGTACTCTGTCAAGACCAACAATTCACAACATAGAAGTAATGCAAGTTGTTCATATATGTTAAGAGTGTCTTCTGGTTAGTTACTGATAGATTGATCTCCTTTCACTTCACTAAATACTGCATTAACAGAATGTGATAGAGACACAAACAGATTTGCTAGCATTGTGAACATTGCCTTCTGCAAAACATGCTTAGCTTTGATAAAAATATTATATAGAAAAGAAGTTGTTTAAAAAGATTATGCTAGGTGTTCCTTCTGGAAACAACAAGACAATTAAAACCAGCTTAACCTAAACTGGGAAGAGAGCAGTGTGCATTTAACCGATGCTGGCACGCCACAAAGTAAGGCACCAGTCAAATTTTCTACACTTTCACCCATGCTAGTTTAACACTACCACACCAGCAGGTGGCGCTCTCACAATCACCAGCCTATTTTCTGCTCAAACCAAGAGTGGGGTCAGTAAAGTGGAAAAAAATGTAATTGTGAGCCATTGCAACATGGAAGCAATATTTTTTTTAAAGGGGGCATCATTCTGCATTATTCCCAACTACAGCACTTCACAACGCAAGTTGAAGGGGTTAGAAAAGCACCTCAAATGGTTGGTGGATGATGTTTATCATGACAGTCTGTTTCTAACATATTTGTAGCATTTACATGAATATGAAGAGGATGCAGGACTTTCAGAAAGCCACTGAGAAAGACAACAGCTGCTTTAGTGACAGATGTCAGTCAGTGACTCTCATTTAATGACAGAAAGTGATTTATTATGATCTAAACATAAAGACAATATCCCCTGCACCTTCAACTAAAATCCAAAGGGGCACAGTTTGATGCCGTTTTAAAACAGAAGAAGAAGAAGGGGGAAAGAAAATCACACCCACACACACAAACAAAACAAAAAGGGTTATCCGTTAGGTTCTTCAAGATCAATTCTTTAACCTCCATTGACCCAAACGTGGCCCAAATGCCATGTTGGAAAGCATTTCTAAAGATCCCTGATATTAAATGCAATGAGAAGAGGTCAGAAATGTGTAATCTGTGACATAAATCCCTTGATAGCTTTGACAGCAGGTGAGCTTTGGGGAGATAATCAGCAATTCCATTAACACAGTTGTACCTATAACTCTACGGTAGACTGCCTGGTTCATTCTAGTCATTAGCTCAGGCAAATTGTTTAAGTGTCTGCACTTCCCCTGGGCTGAACGACATCCTGTAGGATCTTCTGGTAGAACGGAGAGTAGACGAGCTTGTTAAAGTTAACCAAGCGACTCAGCTTGACTCCGACCTCCTCTAGCTCTTTGCTGATAGGAGCCAGACCTCCGGGAAGGGGTGGAGGGCTCTTATGAGGGCTGAAATCCAGAAAGCCAAGAAGATAGGCCTGGATCCGAGAATCTACAGGAAAGGGAAAAGGTTAGTGATTATAACCAGTAGGGGAAACAAATTAGCTGTTTTCATTGTAATCTATAATTCATACAGTGTATGATGAAACAATTTTTGGTAATATAGTAAACCTCTATTAGGGCTGTCCCTATCGATTGTATTAGTAATTTAGTAATCTACCTCTTATTGTAATGATTAATCAAATAATCATATACACACAATATATGACAGCAAGCATTGTGAAGAATGTTCAGACTGCTTCACAGTTCACAGCTTTTAAGCTTATTCATTGATAATACACATTTTAATAAAGTAATTGATTTTATTGAGTAATCATGACAGCCCTATCATTTATTGATAGTAATATTTTTAATAGTAATATATTAGTAATATAGTAATATTCTAATACATGAAATTTCTCAGGGCATCTATAAAATGTCTTAATGTATGGCTTCCTACAAATTATTTGAAACCTGTGTACATGTAATTGTAGTGTATAAATAATTTGACACGTGCAACAATATTGGTTTTATATTGTTTAAAACGGTCACTTCAGAGGTTTATTCAGGGCTTTCACATTTGCTCAACTAAAATACATTATAAAAAATTATTAAAGAATTTCACATTAAAATTGACTGACAGATTGACTGAGATACTACTTTACAATGGTACGATAAACAGAGTATCTTCTGTTTATAATAAAGCCACATTCAGCAGTCTGATTAATCCTAATGGAAATGTAAATAAATTAAGTGATTTTTTTTCCTCACTGTAAAATAAGATAAACAGGATGTCACAAATTTGTGGATAATTTTAATTACAAATTTCATGTATAAATGTTTGATATTATAAATTGACTGTATACGATTGCCCAATTAATATTCAAAACAACAGTCAATTACTTTATTACTAATATAATTGACAGTGACAGCCCCAGGGTTAAATAAATGAACTTTAATTACCAATGAGTTTACGAATGGGGTTGTCATGGGACTTGACAGCTGCTATTTGGCCTTTGAGTGTGCTCTGCCTGTCTGTATGGAAGGGTGAGAAACCATGCTGAGACAAGCATTCTCCTAGTTCTGAACACAACTTCTCTCCAATGGCTGTGAAGGTTTCATCCACCTGAAAAGACCTGCGAACCGCACAGAAAAAAAGCCACGCTAATTCTGGGACATTTCATGTGAAAAACTAGGCCACAGTTCAGTCACACGCAAGACTTACGGTATGTGCATCTCAGCAAGGAGGATTTTTATGGTGCTCTTGAGTCTGTCCATGAGGCCTGGCAGGCCAGTGATGGCCTCACCCAAACTGTTATATACAATGAGCAGCACAGATGCCACCAGAGCCAGTTGCTCCAGTTCTAGCTGCATCTCCAGAAACCTGCCCCTGTCCATCAGCACAGTCTGCAAGAGAAAGAGAGAGAAGCGGGATGTGAAGATAATGAAGTGGACCGCTCATAATCATGACTTTTTAGACTTTTTAGTCTTGTTAGGTTATATTTCCTATTTGGTCTACAAAATAAATAAAATTTACAATATGTAACAAATTAAACTATATATCTATTACTAAAACATTTTTAAATGGCCAGTTCACTTTAATTTGGCCAAGAAAATTGCACATACCTTTTAAAAACCTTTCATATCAAAAAATATTAAATATTATTACTATTTATGATTTCTCACAGTGCATTGGTAAATTATTACACCTTTATCAGCAGGTTTAATATTTCTGGATAAAATTAAAATCACACACTGACTACTGTACCACACACACACATAACAAAATGTCCTAGCCACAGAATTAAAAAAAAACATGTGTTCCCAATGAGAGAATGGATCCCAATAAAAGGTCAGGATCTGGCATGAAGACCCACCTCAGGGAAGGAGTCCACGCCATGATCCCAGTTCAGCAGCCGTAAATAGGCCTGGTTATGCACACTAAGCGGCAGCTGAGGAGAAGAACTGGAAGCACCTGTTGCACCCCCTTCATTCTCTCCAAGCATAGAGTCTGCAGTGTCCTGGAGCCATTTCTGAGTGAAGTCCAAAGCATCTGAAAAGGAAAAAAACAACAACAGTTTGTTACTGTACATCAGTGCAACATGGCTGACTGCATGTGCAGGTTTTTCTGGTAACTTTTTTACTTAAAATAGATTTTTACAAAAATGTCCATGTTAATCCATCAATTATCCTCAATTGGACAAATCAAATTACATATATTTTTAATACATGTTCACACTGCATATACAAATGTTTTGCAATTCAGTCCTTCATAAGAACATGATTTATTACTACACAAATACAATAACAAAGACTGTGACAGTCTGAAAAAACTACTGACCTCATTTACTATTTTAATTGCTTAAATACATTTGAATTAACCACCCCCACAACTTGTTGATAGAGTAATAATGCTTGTATTCATTTTAGATTTCCTTGGAAGTAATAGGCTAAAAAGTGTTTAACTTATTGTTAATACTAAGTTTTCCTCTCCACTGTCTCCTTTCTTTTCCTGCAATACATATTACTGGTACATTTTAAATAAAAAGGCAGCAGCCCATTGAAAATTCTCTCACTGGGCTGTTTGTCGAGAAACTCTTGAAACTTCTTCCTCTCATACTCCACTGACTGCTGCAAGAGGTGAGGGCGGAGACTACTGACAGCGAAGTTGGCCATGTCGATCTTCATTTTGTCCAACACTGCAAAAATGGCTCTGGAATGTGAAGACGAAATCATTCTAATGTGAGAACACCAAAATGTCAACAACACAATGTTAAATTATTTACAGGGCTGCCTAAAAACCCTCAACAGACTACATCTCATTTAGAACGCCACAGTCCAAGCACTTACACAAAAGCATATTTTATCTATAAACTATACAGAGACATACAGAGTTGGAAACTATACAGAGTTAGAATCTTTGCCAGAATGAAGCACATTGGTGGCTATACAGGTTTGGAACATTTTCCCTATTAATACAAAACGTCAAAACGTTGTCATTAAAAGACAAAACACACCCCCCCCCCACTGTTTGCATATATA
>JBBPDA010000034.1:12094543-12126976 GCA_037974385.1 Arnoldichthys spilopterus | reverse complement strand
TCTAACACATTTCATTGTTCTGTTTCATTGACCTACGTTAACATACATATGATCAATAAACTGAACTTTTCTGAACTTAAATTTTGTTTAGCGAACAAAAGATGAACATGTCTAAGCTATAAAATCTTTTTGCAAACTTATAAACAAATGGAGGGGCAGACAAAAAGAAAGCTATGCAACAATTTTGCTTTCGTTTCTGCCATGATGATACAGTTGATTTGACATTCCTTTGGTGAGGGAAGCTGAAATGCGATGAAATATACTATAGTGTGTGCTGGCTTGTTCTGTGTTTGTTGTATTAAATTAATACACTATGAACATCAAATACAAACTGCCACATACATTTTTAAGCTGCTGGTATTAAAAGCCTATGAGTACAGTTAGTTGTTTTGAATTAATACTGTTTTGTTTAAATGTTACTTGATTGTGAAGGTTAATTGTTCTAGTAGAAACCACTAATGATAAACAAGAGTGTTTAAATGCAGACAGATGTAACAGGGAATGCTAGAATCATTGTACAGGTGGGACTGTGTGCATCAATGGGTTTATTCAAGTATTTATGAAGAGTTTTAGAGTTGTTTTCAAAACATTGATTTATATATGCAATTTTGATGTAGCCTAAAAAACTAAAATCATCATTATTTAGATTGTAGGCCATATTGTTCAGCCCTAAAGGTTGCTATAGAATTTAAGCTACAAATGTTATATGGTTATTTGTGGCTCTGACCTAAGGGTTCAACAATTTAAAAACAATATCAAAAAATGAATTTGAAATAATAAAATGTGAAACTGTGTTGCTGACATGCCCTGTGGTCTTCTACAAACATCGGTCATTTACCATTTTTTGTAAAAATGAATTCATAAACAGGTTTGTCTATGTTGTCTATAGGTCTGAATAAAGTCTTTGGTCTCTAGGTTAATACTGGTTTGTTTGAGAGTAGAAGGCACATCCATCAGAGGTGTTAATGTCCCCACCCCCCAACCCATTTGGATTTTGGTGCACAAAATACTGAACTGGTGTTACATCAACTCACAGGTCAGAGAATGCTCTTTTAAAGACTACCCTTCTGCTCTCAGCTCCCAGATGTTGTGACCACTGCCTTTTTCATAACACCACCCGTTATGAAATAGTTCACTGAAGGTAATACAGACATCATGCTGTAGGCAGGGAATTAACCCATTTTATGGATGGTGTCCTTTTAATTTTGCCTTTCATGGCTTATAAAATTGTTTAATATCTGTTGAAGTGAATCACTGAAGAAGCAAATAAAGACATTGGCCCCCCAGGTCATCTGTGATAGTAGCAAATTCTAACAGGATCATTTAATTCCTGCACATGATTGATAACAGCAACAGCTAAATGGACAAAAGCCTCTCTTCTATTAAAGCATCAGGCAAAGTGAAGACCTCCCACTTCCGAAGTCAGACACAGTGGGCAGACGGGACTAACTGCAGGTCAAATTAAATAACTTATATAATTCCAGCTCAATGACAGTGCAATCTGTCCATTCAGTTTTATAGCTCTGACCCCTATTATCTTCTTAGCCTGGCATCATTTTTGCCTTGATGGGTTAGAGAGTTTCTAGATGTTGTTGAGACTGCACTACTGTTTATGTACTTCTTAAAATGAAGATGTTTTGTGTATATTTTTTGTATAATTTTTCAGGTGATCTGGTTTAATTGTATTTTCTCTGCCATATGGAGCCAAGCACTTACATTGAAATCCACCAAACTGTGTCTGTGGTATGTAGAAATGTTCCTCAGCAGAACAAAGTATTATACAAAATGTCATATAGAACAACAAAACCTAATATGCTGTTTTTGTTTGTCTTCTTCAGACTGAGAAGGAGGACATTACGTGTGATCTAAGGTCATCAGAAGTTGCACAGGAACCTGACAGTGGAATCATATCAGTACACCTTCTGGAATTTAAGACAAGTCTTCTTGAGGCAGTGGAGGAATTGCATATTCACAGGGTAAAGTCACAATTTGCAATTATCCTCTAAATACATTATTGAAAGTAACTGGGGTAGTATTACCCCCACAAATGTACCATGAGAGGTATATTTTTCTGCAACTTTATATCCACAAACTATCTGCTAACTGCTTCTTTCTGTGTATTGAGATGTGAAGCTGTAAGCAGGCAGGTTGACTCAAAATATCAGATGTGCTTGTGTCTTAAGGTTGTATATGTGTTGGTGCCCTCTGGTATAACAGCTCTATTTGGCCAAGTAAGGAAGAATGGGGAAGTGTAATTTCAAGGGGGGAGTATTATGGTTTTTTGGTGAGGCAGCGAGCAGCACTTTTTGGCCATATGGAATCGAGCCAGCTGTAGACACATTTACATCAGAATGGGGTCATGCAAGCAGGACCTGACAAATTCATGTCTTTGTGCTTGTAAACTGCTTCCCTCAAGCAAGCACTTAAAACCTGACACTGGACAATCAAAGGTTGTAGTACCAAAACTAAAGTATTGGATCACGCTTCTTTTATTGTTATTATCATGCTGGTGGGGAACAAAGACATTAAATCAGTCCGCTCCTCAGGCATGCCATTAAACTAACACTTTGTAGTTCCCAGGTTTATTGGGCTGAAGGTTAAACTGGAGGGCGCACTGTCAGATTTGTTGTACTCAGCTGAATACCATCATGCATCTTTTCATGTATGTTATAAAAGTAAAATGCAGGTTCTGTTAGAATGGCTAAATTTAGTGGTTCAGACAGTGTTTACTTCTGTTAAACACGGGACAAATATGAAGAAAAACTAAAATGAATATTATTATTATTTATTATTATTATTATTATTCATTTTTAGGATGTTTCAATTTTATTAATTATAGTGAAACATTTTTGTCATGAAGTGCCCAACTTTTTCTCCTTGATGTGGTTTCAGCTAATAAAGCCTTGTCCTTTAAAATTTACATGGATTGCCAAGTTTAATGTCTTTTTTGCTGGGCAAAATCCCTGTAAAATTTATTGTCCCTTTGCAAGAAGTTAACAGCTTTATCTAGTGTGCATTTTCGAGTATGCTATGCTGGTAGCACAGTTTAATGGGAAATATAAATAAACTCCTACGTACATATAAAAAGTCCCTACGTAAGAAGCCATTTACTTTTACCTTTACTGAAGGAGGACAAGGAAGGCTTTGTGCTAATATCTTCTCTTTAATGCACCACTGATTTCCCGAACATTCTGCACAAGCCATTAAAATGTGATTTGTGTAAAGCTTTTTAACTTCTGACTTTATTTATTTATTTTTGCCTGTATTTTCCTCTGAAATTTGAATTTTCATCCTGAGTAGATTTATTGACTTTACACAAGATTATTCATTCTGAATGTCCATGTCTGCACAATTTCCATTCAGGATGCTGAAAAACGGTATGAGGCTCAAATTTGTGCACTTGTACTGGAGAAGCAAGAACTAGAGTGGCAGAAGGTGAGTGACCTGGCAACGGTCTCTATTTTTTAAATTAAAATTCACAAATGAAATCAGCTGCATTTTTTAGAAAGAAAAACATTGTGATATTGCATTCATGCAAATTTTCAGGAGTCTTTACAAAATCAGATTGATAGAATGACGAACGAACATTCAGAATCTATCGCTGCTGTTAAAAAGCAGGTAGGAATCATATCTTTATTCCTATAAATTAGTTTGGTGATTGACACATGATACCTGATTACAGAGTCCAGACATAAGAATATTAAGTTACTTCTTACTCCTTTTTAAAAAATACAAAGCAAACCTAGTATTATATTTATGATCACATTTTATGTTAAGTTTCAGGCTCAGGTCAGAGGAATTGAGGGAGAGAAGGTAGATTCATGCAATTGTTTTTTTGTTCTCAAATCGACTGCTGCGATAATGTATTTAAAGGCACAAGTCATAAGATATGCAAATTACCTCTGATGTGACTAATGCTATGCTAATTAATGTGAAAGGGAAAGCACCAACTGACTGCTGAACTGAAGGACAAAGAGATCATCAGTCTGAAAGAAGAACTGAAGTTGCTGCAGGTAGAATCTAAGTAGGCTCTTAATTCAGTTGTTCTCTGTTTTGCCCACTCAGAACTTCTCTTCCTATCGCATCCCTTTTGAGAATTATAAGTCAGCAGTGGGAAAATTAATTTTATAGCTGACCTTTTGAGTGGGGGTCTGTGTTGGTCTATTTGGTGTTGTCAGACAAACGACAGTGTTGGGGATATATGTGTTCTTGTATGGTTCATCACACCAGTTCTTTCAGTCTTGCGATTGAGCTATAATAGTGCTTGTTGTGTGTGTATTCTTTGTTAGCGCTGTATGATAACTGTGATAAAGTGTGAGATTTATTGTATAATTTATAAATGTGTAGGTTTAACACAGTTTTATGTTATTAATTCATTTTATGCAATGCCTTGTAGTAGCTCTTTGTTATATATGCTAATTTGCATTAAGTAGTAAGCTATCCAGTTTCTCACACATGCAGACATTCTGTTCCAATAGTGCTTTGAGACAAGAAAGTTTTAAACTTTTATTTCTTTTTCTATTGTGTTACAGTTGTTCAAGTACAGTTTGGAGAAGAAATTAAGCGACCTGGTAAGGATTTCCAATTATATAAATTGTTGACAGAGGCGGGTGGGAGAGGGAGGAATTAAAGAGGAGGATGTGGGGAGGAGAGAGCAGCTCATCAGGAGTAACGGATAGGGAGTGTGCGCAACACTTGAACTGCCAGTGCAGCAGAGAAAATACCACTATTAAAATATTTTATATTGGAGCCTTGATCTGCTTAACCTTTCAAGTGATGGAGAGAAAATCTGTTTGATACAGACAATCGAACAGTAACGACAAGGGGGAGGGGGGTCTCACATAAAAGTCCCTCAGGCATTGGTGAAAATGCAGTTCTTATCTGACAGGGAGAAGAAGCACTCAGCCAAAATGTTAAACAAAAGGTCTTCGGACCCAAAGAGACAACCCTACAACCCTTTTTGTCAAATTCCTCTATATATGCCCTTTGGAATGAATGGTTAGATGGAAAGAACCCTCTGTAATCTGCTTCTTGTGCTATAATGTGAAAGGTGTACAGTGCAAATACTTTACAGGAGCAGAAGTTGCAGCTGCAGACTCAAGCGAAGGACAGACATCTGAATCAGCTTGGAGAGGTGGAGAAGCGTTTCAGCACCATCACAAGACAATGCGCTATGGTCAAACAGGCCCATGAGAAACTGGAGCAGAACGGTATGCTAAGCATCAGAGACAAAAGCCTCGTTTATCACTGTCAAATGCAGCCTTATTAAATAAAGTGTCTTTGACATGCCCAGACCAAGATATTAAAGCTCAGCTAATTTAAATGTATTTTGAAACATGGGATCTCAGCCAGCATACACAAAGTGAGGAGGGTAGATTTATACAGAGATTACTCTCTAGTTTATTGTCGTTTTATGTAGTTTTATCTGTGTATTCTTGTGCTTGTTTCATTGTTTGTTTATTGATGTATTTTAAAAGGACACATAGTGCCTTTTTTCAAACATTTGGTGTGCAAACACAACAGTGATAGTTAACGTGGTCATTCTTCTCTAGTATTTAGCCATCAGCTCATAAAAAAGTTTATGTTAACCGGATGGTATAATAAACATTGTTATCTGCTTCTTCCAAACAACAGTATCAGTATTTATGAAAGCAGTGATAAGACCCTGAATTATTTAAAAGACATTGTCTTATTAGTCTGTATGTATTTTATAGTTTCTCATGTATTATGTTGTTTTTTATTAGCTATTTTGTAGCTTATTATTTCATCTTTTGTGTTTGTATCAAGTATGTTTGGCAGTTGTTGAACAGTGCTAGTAGGAATATAAAACATCAAGATATAATCTCTTTTAAATTATCTTTTTTTTGCTTGTAGTGGAGGAGGCAATGCGGCTTAACAAAACACTTACTTTCATCAATAAAAAACAAGATTCTACAATTGCTGCTTTAAAACAGGTAAATTTTTAATTAATCTTTTATGTCCTGAAAAAAAAAAAAAAAAAAATATATATATATATATATATATATATATATATATACCAGATGTGTGTTATGACAGCATAACTATCTGTGATTTGAGTACTGTATAATGAGCATTATTTATTCACAGGGTGAATAAAGGTTTTAATTTTTTTGTGTAGGACGTAGAGAGGCTTAACAGTGAAATGGTAAAATACAAAGTTGTGTCCATCTGCAGATCTGGAGAGGAAAGTTCTAATTTCCTCCTGAAAGAACAACACTTACAGGAGCTTAAACGAAGGCTGATTGTGGTAGAAATGATCTTATTTTTTTAAATACATACATAAAAACAAATTGTGAGCTTTTAAATTATGGGAAGTGCAAATTATTTTAAGGTTGATTCGCCTTCTATTCACAGGAGACAGAACTGAATAAGAAACTAAGAAATGAAAATGCTGCAGAAAGGGAAGAGACACAGGTAAATGAATTAGCTCTGAATTAGTGGCTCCTGTTTTTCCAGGTGCAGTACTGGGAAGGTATATAAAATGATGCATTTTTAGAAGAAAACTACAGACAATAATATGTTACTCAATAATCCTGGCTCTAAGCTGGTAATATGTCTCAGTCAGTGAGCTTTGTGTGTGTGTGTGTGTGTGTGTGTGTTAAAGAAGCTGATAAGCTCCCTCCAGCATGCCCAGGGGCTACTGCAAACTCAAATCCAGGCTGTGTGCCGAACTGAACAGCAGCTTTCCATACATACAGAGGAGTACCAGGTCAGTCTCTCCTTAAAAAGTAAAAAAGATTATATCCCCTTCTTAGTATATATGCGTGCTTGTATGTAGTAATTGTACATATTCCATATTTGTGGTTAAATGTATAGAATTTGAAAATATAACCTTTAGAAACTACTTCTTTTCTAAATGAATGAAGTGTATATCTATATAAATATTGTCTTTTTTTTCTTTGGCTTTGATGACTCAGGATTAGAGTGTCATGACAAACACCAGATTTATATAATGGACACACCTCAGCAATCAAAATAAATACCTGCAAAAGCTCTAAAATACAGCTAACCTCCACTGAAAAAAATCAAATTTTTACTTAAGTAGTATTACCGCTTACCCTGCTTGACATCAACTACTTCATCTTGGTTTGATGATAACAGTAGTCATTTATTTAGATCAAAATTAAATAACCATAGCTCATAAAAATGATTGAGAGTATTGTCTATTACATTTGCACATTTAGGAAGCATGAGTTGCAACTCAATAATAGTAAGTGTGTTTACTCTCCATTCATGGTTCCTGCTTTTTTATAGCTTTCCATCCTTTCATTTAATTCACATATTTATTCATGGATTAAAACCTTTATTAACGTGACAAAACCTTTCTGATTTGTATGGGCTTTTCTGTCTGTTTAGAGCCTTCTAACCCTCTGTCCAGGTTGAATAAACATATAAAAATTTATTATTGCATTAAAAATTTTCCGGGTGATTAATTTAATTGCAGGTCCTTAAACGAGAACATGAAATGATCCAAGAAAGGAGTAAAGAAAAAGAGGACAGGCTTATGTGTGTGATAGAAGACTACAAAAAATCCAAACTCTCTTTGGAAAAAGAGGTAGCGTCTGGAAAATGCTTTATTATTCATATAGTATAACATTTAATATAAAATAAAAAAGTCAAATAGAAACAACAGATTTCATGATGTGTTTTAGAAAAAGGTAGTCAGTTATTTATTAATTTTAATCAATTAATGTATCTCCCTTTCCAGTTATTTTATAGCGAATGTTAGTTTTATGCTTGTGGTGTTGTCACAATAGATACAGATGCTGCAAGCAAAGATGGAAGCGGATCAGAAAGAACTGAAGTCTGTTAAAGAAGCATACCATCAGCTGTCCTCTTGTGCAGTGCACCAAGCCAAAAATATGCATGGCTCAGAGGTATTGCTTATAGAACTTATATAGAGGTAGAGGTGTTAATATGGTTGGCTGTCCTCTACAGTATTATGACAGTTAAAATAGTGGGAAGTTTTACACAAGTAAGCTTCATGCTGACACAAATAATTGTTGGCGGTTGGTATTTGTTGGTATGTGTTATTTTATAAATGTAAATATAAAAACAGGCAGAACATTGATTCAGTTGTTTGATATTCATATAGTATTTTGTATGTTCATGATGAGCCCTTTTGATAGTTGTGTGATAGATTTGTTACAATCTTTTTCCAGAATGGCTTCAACATCCAAAAGGATTCTCCTAGCAACCTAAACTGTGACGTTCATTTAAACTTAACAGGCATTCTTTGTAAGGATGCATCTTTAGATCCTGAAGTTGGTCAAGTCAGTTCTCAAAATGACTGCGAACAAATGAGACACTGCAAAGAGGTTGAAGACATTCCAGGTGAGAGGAATGCAGGCTTCTGTTCTCCAGCCAAGCTGGGCGCCGTTAAAACTAATATTTTTGCACAAAGTGATGTGATGTGGGGGGAGTAAGTTCCTGGGCTGACAGAATATCTTTATCAAGAAAGCTTACCTGTACTTCTTATTTTTCAACTCATAATGATGCATGAATTTAATTTCCTTGTGTAGATGAAAGAACTGTTGAATGTCAAGAAGTGGCAAAAGATGACTGCTTTCATGGAGAAAACGGCGAGGTTAACGTTTGTTCACAGATGGATCGAACTGCTCTTCTGCTTCCACCTTCACACAGTCTTGATGCTTTGGCTCCAGATCAGTCAGAGAGGAGTGAGAACATCAGTGGAGCTGATGTACTTGTGACACATCTGCACATACATCCAGTTGTCAAACAAGAAGCTAGTGTCATTAAAAGTACATGTGATAATGGTTGCCCTTCGAGTGTGGAGCAAAGTTACACAGACATCTGCCTCGCCAGGCTATCAGAACCCGAAACCAGGTCTGTTTATGCGGTGGCCAGTGACCCATTGATGTCTGAATCAAGGGATAGGCCAGGGGAGCAGAGTCTGGGTGTCTCTGAAATGCGAGAGCGCCAGACATCAGATAAACACACATCCAAGACATCTCAGGAGGGTGACTTAAAAGAAGTTGAGCAACCGACCACAGCACCTGACACAAACAACCCTCAAAGTGTCTTACTAAATAATGGTAAACTTAGCACAGACGGACCTATGCTTCTCGAGGAAAGTGAAACAAACCCAACACTACAAAATAAAGATATGCTCAACAATTATATGAAGAAGCATAAACAGTTAGATGCACCTGATTCAGGTCCAACCCAACAAATATCAACTTCTCATGGTGAGAAAACCTTGCCCTGGGCTGCTTCATTTTCTGATACAACCCTTAGAGCATTAGACAGTCAACTTTCACAACCACAAGGGGCTTCATTATCAAGGTATGGAAGCCTTATGCATCAGGAAAGCTTAAAAACTATAAGCAAAAATATTGAGGTAACTGAGACTAACTCCACCCCAAAAGCTGAGTTGAAAGCAATTGCTAGCCACTTAAGCCCATTCTCTCAAAGGACTGTGGATATTCCTGTTAATTTGTCAGAAGCTCCACAAGGAAATGAAGACAATGTTGCTGCTGCCATATCTGCACAGATTGTGAAAGAACAGGAGAATGCAGATGCTTTCTCAAGTCCGTTGTTGTCAAACATGCGGGAAAATGCTTTATCCATTGACATATTCACAAAACAAGGAGACACAGTGAATGATGAAAAGCAAAGTCTTGATAATGAACCTTCCTACCTTGAAGACAGTGAGAAGGATAGATTATCTTTTAACCCATGTATGCTTCAGAAAGAAACCACGCACACACCATGCTCACAAAGTACTACAAGTGTTTGTCCAGTGAAAAACCAAAACAAATCTTTATCTTCAAGATCCCTAATTTTAGAACAGAAATCTGCACTTCCCTCTGGATTCCAAGAGCTTCTTTCTACGTTAAATACCCCTTTATTTTCAAAGCACAAATTCAGCAACAGAGGTAGGTCTATAACTATAAATCAATTGACCAGATTTTATATTTTGAACTGTCTGGTGACATTTTGTAGTCAACGCACTTCATTATTGACATTCTTAGAATTAGGAGTAGTGCCATTCTTTAGGGTTAGGTTTAGTGTTACAGAAACATTGAGGTGAATTTAATAGATATTTATTTGCAGTTAATGTGAGTTAAAGTTGACCATCTCTACAGGTTTTAAATTGGACCATCAAAATAAAGTGTTACCAAAATTATATTAAATTATACACTTACCATAAGACAGTCCCAGAATGTCTGAATACTTATTCACATTATTGTCACTCAGGTGCATCAGTAATTACCCAACCTTTTGACAAGTTGAATGTTTCAAGCATTCATCCTGACCGCAAGAGTGATCATGGGGAGTGGCATGCAATCAAGCAGACGTTTTCTGAAATTTCAGTTGAGAGAGTAAGTTTCACAAACGTGTAGACATGAGTAGGCCATGGTGAGTTGACTTATGAGACACATAGAGCCCCAAATACATTCAAGTGCTTTAAGACAACTCTCGTTCCCAAATGTATTTCACTGGGGTGAAATGGTAGCATTTTTCTCAATGAAATGTTGATAGAAAACAGCAGGAAAAAGTCACAGATCATAAATCACTGGCATGTAGCCCAAGTCCAAGGGGAGCTAAAAGGCTACATGGAGCAAACCTGAGAGCTCATGAAGTCTAATATGTCTTACCACGTTTGAAGAATTTTATCTTGTTTTCAGGTGTTTGTTTATTTATTAATTAATGAATTAATTCATTTATTTATTTGTTCATTCATTCATCTGTTTATTCTTTCATTTATTCATTCATTCATCAGATATGGATTTTTTTGTTTAACCTGTTTAAAAAATCAAATAAATAATTGTAATGTCTAGGCAATGAGTGTCATCAGTAATATTAACAGCATTATACAGTATCTTGACCGAATGCAACAAGCAAGAGAGTCTAGTAATGATGTTAGCAATGCAGTTTATTAAAATCTATTAATACTTTAGCAATAATAAGGTCATTGCTATGTTATAACTTCTTTTAGCCATTTTTGTTTCTATCTGCAGGAGAACAGAGTTCCCATCTCTTTCGGTTCAGCTCAGCTAGGCAGCCCAGCGGCTCAGTCCATGGGTAATGGGTTGAGACATGACTGCACTCCTACTCCCCCTTTTAGACTCCATGGCTTGGGAAAAGTGTCTCAGCCTGTGTCTGAGGAAAGTACGCCCACGCCTCTAGAGAAAGTGGACCATCATCAGTCGGACATCAGGGCCCAGATCGCAAAGATCGAGCAGTTTCTTTCTTCTGAGGGGTTCATACCACAGAAAAGAAGGAGACTAGAGAAATGTGAGGTTTCGAAGCCTTAGATTAAATATATCATCACAAGTTAAATGTATAACTTAATTAACAATAAGTTTCTTTAGAGATTGTATTTGGATTTTGTTGGTGTTGTACATTTGCAATGTGTTAAATCTGACACAATAAATTTCTGCTGCACACAAAATATTCATTCTTTTTATATCAGACATGGTCTAGGATGGTGTCTGAATCAAATACTTCTTGATCTTTGCTCCATGGTTTATTCTATTAACAAACAATGTAAGCTACATCACATAAACCATGTTAATTACAGTTTTAAAGCCAATTAACACCAATTACTCCATGGAGGTTTCATCTGTTCCTCTTCGGACATTTAATTTGCAAAAAACAACTAATTTGCATTCTGAACATAAACTGTAGCCAACTATAACTTGAGTTAATTAAAATACAGGAATCAATTAACACACATTAACTCAATTAACAAATGCAAATGATTCTCTAATTATGTTTATGTTCTCAATAAGGAGGATGTTTAGACCATATGGGCACATGTTAGGGCGATACAGTTGACAAAATGTGTTCTATATGGCACCACTTGTTAAGTAGGTACTTAACAGAAATGTAGAAGTAATTTTCAGTATTACTATTCTGTAGTGTTGTTTTATTTGATTTTGATCACACTATATTTTGAGTTTATGAGTATTTGTTTTCCTTTCTGTTCCTGAACTGAAGCTGATTCATGCATGCATAATGCTATTCTGCTGTTGGATAAATTACATGCAGTTCTCTTTTAAAATTTTTTTTCAAATTAAGCACTTTAAAATGCCCAACAACAGCATTCTCCTCAACAGAAATAAAACCACACAGCAGAAAGAATATGCGTACCTCCGGAAGATGGCACAAGGTCCCCCTTAGGTCCAGCTTAATACACTTACTCATTATTAATATGTCAAAATGTTAATGTCCTCATAAAGAAATCTGATGTGTTTGAGTGTCTGTGCCAGCAGTGCTGACCCTTATCCTTAAAGGGAGTAGGCAATATGGAAAGCGTAATTTTAATACACACTCTGGAATATGAAGTGGCGGTCCTTTGAAACAGTCAATTACACTTGAGCGCGGGAGGAACCCCGGTGTTAATTACTAGTCGGTTTTATATAGTGCGTAAATAAAGAGCCTGCTGACATTCACATTCCATCACTATGTCCTGACTGCCACAGCAAATTAGCCTGGCCTCCATGGGCTCCACTGGACCCTGAGCATTCATTTAACACTAGAATAACACCCACTGCAAACAAGGGAGGGAGCAGGGGACCGGAGGCCATGCTAGCGGATATGCTGATTAGGTTGGTGTCAAGACTGGAAAAGATAGCACCAAACCAAGGCTTACAGATTTTTAAAAAAACGTAAAAAAGAACAAAAATCTGAAGTATGAATGAAGGATTTTTTTTGTCAGAATATGCCTTAATCAGCTGTAAAATATGGATGACTGACTACTACTTTTAATAATTTGCTATTGTAAGCAACATGAATTAAATTCTTTTAGTTTAGACTCAATAAGAATGTTCATTCAGCCAAACATTCCCAATCTTTGATAAAAATTTGCCATAGAGGCTGGAATCCACAAAAGACTTTAAAACAGGTCATGAAGACAATCCCATTTTCAAATAAGTATATTACTTTTTTTGTGAGGTTTCTCCCCCTCTGTCTTTTTTAAATAAAGGAGTATGCTCTTGCTCTCCATCACAGTGCTGTGAATCACCTCCATTCTGGCCTTCTCATCTTACCTCTCAACAAGAGAAGAGAAGATAATCCTTGCCTGCCCACTACTGTCAAAGGTCACCACAGTTTAAAGTTCACAGTCCACATCATTTATATGGCCCTAAATTAGCTTAGACCTGTGACTCTGACCAATCCTCTTTCTTTCAACCAGTTGTTCATCTTCTTGTTACTCTGTGCCTCCATACAGTGCGAAACATGAACGTGAGGGCAGGATGACCCTTTTGATTGAATTATACTCCTTAAAGACCACCATGGGAGCTCCATACGTTTCTAATTCTGCAGAGGTTAGGAATGATCATGTGGGTACATGTTACTCCTCCATACGTGATGCACATCACTGTTACCTATATATCTGTGAGCACGCGGTGTGCACTCTATAAAGAATGAACCATTTCAGCTGTTACTGTAAAGAAGGGAGCCCCAAAGCCATGTCTTAACCCACATGCCGTCCTGCATTAGCCATGTCCCTGTTGAAGTGTTGGGCCATAAGTCTTGCACAGTGGGATGTCCCAGCTGGATGATGGAGAGTGCTTGTGCACTCCAGGGGATCTTGTAAAACTGCCATGCCCCCGAACTCCACTCTGAGCCTGGCCTCCATCTCGCAGTGTTCTTCACTTGCACTAAATCACAACTGATGAATGACATGCTGAGATCCATTAAGCTACAAATGTATTTAGTTACTAACTTTTATAGGGTCGGAGAGATGGCTGACGTCTTGCTGTTCTAAAGTACCAATCGGTACTGAATCAGTGTCAGTTAATGGGGTCTGGTCAGAAAACTTTTTTAAAGTAAATATTCATGTTATGCCCAATTCAAACAATGGCAGATGATATGTTTTATCAAAAGAGAAATATCTTCATATTTTGGTTATTTTACACCCTTTTTTTCTCCTTTTGAACAGTGTCTAACTTAATTCTCAAGATGAAAACAATCCTCAAAATCCGTTTGACCTTTTGACCTTTATCAATAACTATGGGTCCTTGTAACATCACAGTTTAAGGGTTTTTTGTCATCCAGAAATCATTAACAACTGCGAGGATTTCTACTTAAACTAAATCCTTGTGAGAGCTATGTCAGCATTTACTTGTGAGTGAAAGCTGGTGTTGTTTCAACAGCATTGTTTTTGATACTTAAGTGATGGGTGTATCTGTGAGCCAGAGGGAATGAGACAGATATGGAGGCTGCTACATGAAGCCCCAATGACATGCACCATTAATCTCACCCAGTGACCCTTGACTGCTTCTCACTCATGAGGTGAACCTCTCAATTGTTCTCTTGGATCTTTCCTACTCTCTGGCTTTGTCTTCTTGAATTTTTTTGAGAAAAAAAATTGTTTCATACTTCACCATAATTTTCTTTAACATTTGAATTGGCAGGTAACAAAATATGTCCTTGTAATATAATTAAAACATTTAAATCATTGAAGAAGTGTAGTGGGATGGTTAAGAAATTCTGTCTTCTTTGTTATTCAACTGATAATGTGATAATGTTAATTTCCTCACTGTACAGCACAGAAAGCCATGTGCTTTCTCATGCCTCCTCACTTTCTGTAACCAAATACTCAAAAAAGATCTTGTGAGGGAAGGCTACGTCTGACTAAGCCTCTGGTATGCTAGGGGGTGAGACCTCAGGCCTTTAGGTCTGGAGCCCTTTTCTCAGGACCCTCCACAATGAGGGTTAATGGCAAGAGTTCTGCTGTCGTAGGGTTGGTGCTTCCATCACAATTTCACCGTGACTTACGAAGTCGGTGTTATATTAACGCTCATCTTTGCTACTGGATTCTGCTCAGCTGACTTGAGTTGAAGCCAGTCCATCACAACTGTGTTGGCTTTTGCCTTCCTCTATCAACTAATAAGAACCAATCTCTCATCTGCTGAGAGACTTATGAAGTATTATAACAGCAAGTTTATCTCAACATCAATCTACTTCCTCCTGCGTTTGTCTCTTTTATTTTAGCTTGCTGTTCTTTCCTTCTGATTGATCTTCCTATAGAAATACCATGTTTTGTTGTCATAGTTGCCATATAAAGAAGAGACTTTTTTAAGTGAGAGGAATTTTGTCTGTAAATCAGCTTCTTGGATTTTCAGCAGGGAATACTGGTGTGTATTTATCCCTTACTGCTAGATTAACGACCAACAGTGCACCCTTTAATGACCTGTCAGATTATAGGAAAAATGAGATCAGAGGTCATCAGATTGAAATCAGTTCCATTCCTGGCTTCATGGTGCCACTGCCTACATTTTTCCATCTTTTTTGAGTGATAACAACAATGATCAACTGTTATTGCATCCTTTGTTTATTTCAGTTACGATACAAATCAAGTTTTGAATGTTAATTTATAACTTCCTTTTAGTCTGAAAGAGAAGTTCCGCATTGTTGCAAGGACTTTTGCTTCTCATGTACAAAGTGTCAACATGAAAAGTGTCACCACCAGACATCCTCAAAGTATGACAATATCGACTATACATTAAACTGAATGATCCAGATGTGATTAGTTGTAAGTTTAAGTCTGTTAAACGATTAGACAATCATCAGTAAAGGATACATCATTAATTATCTAAACAAGGAATGTGCTGGCCTTTTCATCTTAATCTAGAGAGCAAGCTGGGCCAAGGCACAGCAGGAATTCAGATGATTTAGCTGGCTTTGACTTAATCAGTCTTAGGTGCATTACAATGGCAGTGCACATTGATGGATCACTTTCTAGTCACCGAGTGGTGTTTATATAGTGAGCTTTCACTGACTCTCTCACCATGCTTCCCAGTTGAAAGAAAACGATAGTGACGCTTTGAGGGCCAAGAGGTCTTTTTTAAAGCCAGCATTAGATGTGATTAGGTCTTAGGTTAAGTCTCCATTCTGCATCTGAGTGGCTATTTTATGCATCATATCAGAATAGTTACTTATGGACCCTAACATAAACCAAATATTTTAGATTCTACAAGTCAGTAATTAAATGTGACTAGGGAAATAAGCTTTTGATTGATGGAGCATGAAAACTTAATTTTGTTAGCCATCATGCTACAAGTTATGGAACCAGCAGTTCATAATAAACTTTCATGTTTTTTTGTACTTAAAAGTTAATTGCAATTGAATTACCAAATTGTTTGAATAAAATGCATTTAAATAACGAGCCACTAAAACATGCATTAAGGAAGCTAACAAGCCTCTAAGTAAGTAAACCCAAGTAAACACCAGTTCTGATGTAGCCATGGTGTTGTTTCTACAATTCATGATTGAGGTTTTAAGTAGTGTATAATGATATCATCCAGCTATGTCTTCCCTGTGGAAAGCCCCTCATGGGCTGACCAGCCAGTGAACCCAGACACCGCCAGAGACATCTCTCTTCAAGTAACTGTACTCTTGTTAGTTTTGTTGCCAAATGATCTGGCAAGACAGGCCTTATAAACCTTGCTTCACTAAAATGTGACTATTAGCACTTTTAACTGCTGAGCTTTAAATATGGTGTCAAGTGTTAAGAACATGCTGATGACGTGGGGAACAAAATGTCTCCTTGAATAGTGCTGAGGCATGAATAGTGTGGGCCATTGGTTTGGCATGCCACAATAACAGCTTCAGCACACTCACCTGCCATTGTGGTATGGTAAGTTGAGTCATGAAAAATATCACACAGGCTATAGACCTTTCTCACTCTGAACAATGGTCTGACACTCTGCACTGTTGTGACCCCTTGTCCTTGGTGCTGTTATTCTCAGTGTAAACATAGTAACTTTTTTTGTAATATTTTTATCAAAGCAATCCGTCCTCTGCATTTATTATTTCCAGATTCTGATCCTTATGCTGTTTCGGGGCCTGACGTGTTGCTCAGCCATGGAGTTCAGCCCTTGGGATCTGGCAGAAGATAAGCACTCTGCAGTGATTTGTAGGCCTGGTATTCGATTCCTACTCAACTGATGCCGTGGCGTTCGAACATAGAGATACTATCTTTGAAGAAATGTCCCGACCAAACATAATTTCTGCTCTCTCCTGGAGCTTAGCCAGCTTCTCGAAAGTTTTTCCTCCCCATAAACTCAAGTGGAGACTGAAAAATTTCATCTCCCAAGATTGATAGCGTGTGCTTAGGATATAGAAGTCTCAGTTTTTATTATACAAGGCCTCTATTTCTCTAAGTGTTCCATTGTGTGCTATTTGTAGAACAAAGTGTACAGTGCTTTCACCCATGCATCCGCTATCCAAAACTATCACTGAGCGTTAAGAACAATAGTATATATAGAACATTATGTATAGAAGCAATAGATAAAGACTGTTTCGGTTGCAATAAAACAGTGTCAGATCAAAGGATGTGCTCATTGCTAAACAGTTCGAAAGACGGCTTTGAAACTCAAAAGTCCTTGTGCTTTCTAATTAAGCTCGATGTTGTAGTATTTTTATTCCCACACATGTTCAAGGCTCTTTGGCCTGTAAGCATACCAAAGGGTATTAATTAATGGTTTTGCAGCTGGTGGTACCACTCCGATACCCTTCTGCCTGCTCTCTCTGAGATGTGCTGTGTTTAGGTAATGCTGGACGCCGTCCCACATCCGTTCAAACGGTTGAATTTCTCTCCATTCAGGCGTTTGAAGGCGAGCCAGTGTTTTAAATACTTCAGTGAATCTCAGACGATTCTCGGGCTTCGCCTTATCTACCATTCTTCACAAATCTACTACCACCTGCACATGTTGTTTTAAGAGCATCTCCTCAGCACAGCAAGGCCAAGTCCCAGTCAAAGAGCTGGATGATAACTCAAGGCAAAACGGTTAAAGTCAGGAAGGTGCAGCAAACTCTTACCAAAACGGTGTCAAAATGTGCCGCTGGAGTTACGATATATTTTGGGTGATGCAGTGGCTAATGTGTCACAGAGTTATCATTAATGACATGAATAAATAATTACAAGTTTAACATTTTTTTTACACTGTAACTTGGCCCATTCATGTTATTATAAGGGGTGATTCAATTCTATAATATCTTCTGGTAGCGAGGATTCAAGACATCAGGTCATATGGGACTTGTATATCATTGGCTTTGAATGATAAACACATTCTTTATAGGTCCTGAACGATAAACTCATTTAATAGGTCTAAAGTTCGAGTCTGCTCAACGTTTTGTCACACTTCATCCCCCAAATCTGAAGAGCTGGAACCATCATGCACATTGAGGACGTGATAAAACAGTTGCTTGATCTGTTGTGGTGTGTTTCTGTGCTGGACAAATGTAAATTAGAGTTTGGTTTCTCAATAAAATTACCTGTCTAACTTTATATGGAAAACCTCCAATAGATTATTGGTAGATGTTCAAATTATTCACAAACTATCTGGTGAAGCTCAGGTGATTCTCAAAAATGTTAAGATAAGGGTTTAGATAGGATCAGGGTGAAAGTTGGGTTTGGGTTTAGGTTTTGCTGTTTTTCTGAACCCAGTAGTAAGCATCAGTTAAATTCTCAATTAAAAAAGTTTCTTGAAGTGGCCTTTGTTAGTGTAATCTAGATTATAGTCTCGCTTTTTGGATGTGTAACTTTTTTTGTTTGTCTTTTGTAAAGGGGTGATAAGTTCCATAAAATCTTCAGTGAAACTGAAGTTATATGGATCAACAAGTACTCAGGTTCAGTAAATAAGTTCACCTTCGTGTATGGTATAATGAAAGAGCTTGGGGAATCCGTCTCACAGTATCTTTAGTTCAAGGCTACTCCTCTCTCTCCCTCTCACTCTCTCTTTCTTTGTGGTGATGATTATATCAGTCTCCTGGCTCCCCGACATGGATGCTCCTCCAGACACCTGTGCTGTGTTTTTTTCAGCCATGCTAGGCTAGCCAGTGGATGGTGAACCCTTGCTATCAGCAGATAGTCATGAAGGGAGTGAGCAAGGCCTGTGAGCATCAACTGCTTAACAAAAACGCTCTTCATTTGTTTCTGCTCTACTATCTGTCCCTTCTTTATCTACTCTGTCCGTTTGCAGCCGTTCACTTTGAAGTGTATCGAAATAGACCCATAACCAAACAGTGGGTGCTGATCGGGATTTTTGAATGTACTGTTTGTGTGTGTGTGTATAAGAATGGTGCAGCAGGGTGTGTCCTTGTGTACTGACAATATGAACAGTAGAACATTGTTTTGAGGCAGATGGCGGAAATTTCACATCAAGCAAAGTTACATTGACTGCATTTTGCTGAAGCTGCTACTGATAAGGACCTGGATGATTCATTTGACCACACATCTGTGGTTCACAGGACTTTTGTAGCATGTTTTCCACAAGCTGCCATCTCAATAACATCTGTTGTCCACTGTCCACACAGCTGGCCACTTTATTACTTGCAAATTTTAATCACAGCTCTCCTCGTGTTTACACAGATTCATTGCTTAAAGTGAGAGCCACCACCCTGACCACCAAATGCATGTTCAAACTTTGCTGTCCTATTGTCACAGTTGAGCAATAACATCTTTCATTTCCTTTAAGCGCTCTCCTAGGACTCCCAAGAAACATCTATCAGACAGACGGAAGTGATCCTAGTGGTCTTAGGGCTATCACTTTGCCTGTTGCTCGAGTGACACGGCTTGTGATCCTACCTTGAAGACAAATGCCTTTGATGCAACAGTGGGGTTCAGCAAAGCAAAATATTTTCAGGGTCAGTTGGACCGCTCTGTTTTCCTTATGCCTGGAGAGCACTCGGGTAAAAGTCAGCTACAGTTTTATTTTAAGATAATTTGTTGTTTGTTAAGTGGAAAAAATGCATTTGAATGACCAGGGGAGCTATTCTTTTTCCTGTGCTGTTGTTTTTGAAATGCAGCATTAGACGTCGACAGAATACCTTTGAGCTCCTGGGAGAACTCTGTGGAACCTATGGTTCCTTTTAAGTGTGTATTTGTGTATGTGTACATGCACATGTCTACAAGCACTTGAAGGAGGGGTGAGATTCAGTGCTCACCAGTTATCAACACTTGCCTTATGACATTGTTTTCTTAAGAAAGTGTTGCATTGAACTTACACAGTTGAACATGTTCAAGTTCTTCCTCCCCTTGACCAGAATATGTCTTCTGACATGAAAAGCACTTATTAATTGTAGCGTTTTTAACACCCATTAGTGCTAGCCAGCCTTAGCCAAAGTTCATCCAACAACAGCTTGATGAACATCAAGTAGTTAACCCCCAAATGTGTGGAATTTATTTTGCTACTCATGTATATTTCACACTATTATTTGTTAATGATGTAGTTATATGGGCTGATAGACATCTGCAGTTGTTAACATGTACATAAAAATGTAGAAGCTGGGACCAAATGTACCTCGGTTAGCACTGCGGGAACTCTAACGTGTATTTCCAAAGGGTTACATTACGCAGATTTGAGGGGTGGGCAATATAGTGATATTTTGATAATACTGATTTCTGAGCAGTGAATTTTTCTCTGTACTGAAAACAAACCAACTGTATGTTTTATTGTAAAAAGAACTTTTCAGTTCTCAGAAAAACAAAGTACTGTCACACTTATCATGTATTATGAAAAAGTCTTCAGGAATTGTAATATTTTTTTGCCACACTGCCCACCCTTATTTCAAGAGTTAGCCAACTGTGGGTGGAAGATTCTGGCCCATGTCAGAGTATATAGCCTACAGACCCCCCTGGCTAAACATCATGGATCTCACTGTGGGCATCTAAACATTCTGCACATCCAGAATACAATAAATGTCTGGCAATTGGTGTCTAATGTTCATTGTTTTTAAAATAATTATCTTTTGATACTTATATTATTAAGATTTTATAGTTCGCCCCTATTATTTTTATTGAATCACAAAATGAGCTACGCAGTTAGCAACAATATTAATCACAATTATATTTTGTTTTATCATGTTTGAGTCCACACTTCCAAATCAAATGGCAATAAAATGGCAAAACCTAAAGAATGTTTTTCTTCCTTTAAAACAAAAGCTGTCATTTACACAGTGTCAAATTTTCACACTGAGAAATAGAAATTATTCCATATGACTTAAAATAAAATCTTTTTACATTTACTTACACTGAAAATGTTTCTTTTCCTTCTCCTGTTAATTATTTTTTCTTTTGAGATACAAGCCTTTGCTTTTAAACTAATTATATTCTTTAGGAACAGTTCATATACTAGCTGTTAACTTCCACCATGACTTTGCTTTGGATCTCTGCCTGCTTACAGAGTGAGGCCTACTCCAGGCCTTTATTCCAGCCTCTTAAATTTGATGGCTAGATAAAGTTCTTTGACACAATGACTTCTGCCGACATGACAGGCTTTTTCTTCTCCTCGCGCTCTTCTTCCCCGGGTTGAAAAGTTGAGTCCTGGGTCAGCAGCTTTCAGCAGAACCCCAGACTAGAATTCCAGATGGTGAAGTAAGAGCGCATCTCAACTCATCAATTTAACAAGCTCTGCTGCCACTGCTTATCCACGTCCTACTCATAGTCCAACACTTCCGGCTGCAGCCATGGCCTAAGCACTGGACAAATTGAGATGTATCTTAGTTAACTGGTAACAGGATGGTCACAGGGTACAAAATGATGGCAACCTAAAGTGATGTGAAGCCACTGTGTGCAATTTAAGATCTTTTTTCCAAGCACAAAGATTTTTTGGGAAATTTCTAGATGAGAGGAAGAGTGATTGTTGAATTTAATGCATCCATTGATTTGGTGATTATCCAAATAGTTGTGTTTCAGAATGTGCTTCTCATGTTCTTTCCAGTGTAATAGCGACAGCTGCCTCTCTGATAGGAAGTATCGCTGACCTGTCCAGTCACCACACTGACAATGTTTGTGTGGAAGGCTAACTGTTGCTATGAGAGCGAAATGGCTGGCAAGACTAGAAGCAGTGAAGATAACCTTTAAAGTCATACATCAAGCGAGAGAAAACACTCAAGGACACCAGTTTCTGGCTCCTGTGATTAAGCTAAAAAACTCAGAGCCTGTGTTCCAAGCTGGTGCTCAAATTAGAGCTGATCTCTATTCAGACTTCCCACTTTCTTTGTGGTAAGAAAAAGAGGTAAGAAGAGAAAAAAAATACAAGGAATCCAGAAAAAAGTAGCCTACCTCTAAGTCTGAGGTTCTGTGAGAGCCACATCACACACTGTGAATGCTTTTAAACTCGTATAACTTGAATATTTTAGAAAAAATTTATTTCGGCATTAGAAATCTCACAAATCTGAAAAGGTTTACATTTGCTCCAGTCAATTTTTCAGCAAGTTAATTTCAAGTGGACACATCCTTGGCTCCTATTGCCATTATATATTGTCACTGTCAGAACAAAATCTTAAAATACAAAAGAAGGAAAATATTTTTTTTGTTAAGTAAATTTCTATTTGATTCATTAATTGTGAAAATTCCACAGCTTACAGTTTCAAATTATGCAAAAAAAGGTAAATAACAATACATTTAAGATTTTGAAATGATAGGACTTACTTTGTTACAGTATTATGCAGAATATGTTCCAGTATATTAGGCTTGGCCCATAAATAAGATTAAACAAATTCAGAGTAAACAGAAATGACAGATTACAGAATATTTATTTTAAATTGTATTTTTTGGTATTTAATAAAATTACTCATATCTTGGCTACATTGCAGTTATGAGAACACAGGTTTGGTTCCTGTTCTTCTCGATGCTCCAGCCATCATATGGTTTTCTTCAGTTCCATCAGCAGTGCATGATTTTATTTTTTAAAAAGATTAAGTAGGTCAACTAGGGAAGTGGTAATCATAGATATTGGCCTTCATCAGAAGTTTGGAAGTGGTTAAACTAACAAACTTATCAAATCATGAATCATGAGTCCACCATAAGTAAAACACTGAACAATAGTGGTGTGCATGGCAGGGTGATAAGACGAAAACCACTGCTTTCAGTAAGAACAGAAATAATATAAGAACAGTTCTGCCCATTAGCAGTTTGCTGTTCCCATGGGCAACCAGAAATCTCCTAGTAAGTGAAAAATGCTCTGAGACCAAAACACACCTTTTGGTTTAAATGAGAAGCCCATTGGAGAAAGTAAAGCACTGCATTCCAGTACAAGAAGGTTATTTTATCTGTGAAGCATGGTGGTGGCATTATCACGATTTGGGCCTTTTTTCTGCATCTGGGCAAAGACAACCTGTCAATATTGATGGAACAATGAATTCTAAATTATGCCTGCAAAATGTCACACCAGTTGTTCTACTTAAGAATGACTAAACAAGAATAAAATGAATGTTCTGGAATGGCAGAGTCAAAGACCTGAACTTCACCAAATAGACATGTTGTGGACAGATCTGAAGTGAAAACTTCATGTGAGGAAACCCACCAACATGAAGCTATTCTGTATGAAGGAATGGGCTAAAATTCCTTAAAGCTGATGTGCAGGACTGATCAAAACTTACCAGACAGGTTTAGCTGCAGTTAATTCTGAACATGGGGGTCACACCACATACTGAAGCAAAGATTCACTTACTTTTGCCACACACAGAGCTGTTTTATCTGATCATTTTCCTCAATAAATAAATGACCAAGTATGATATTTTTGCCTCATATGTTTCACTGGGTCCCCTTCATCTACTGTTAGGATTTGTGTAAAAATCTGATGATGTTTTAGGTCACATTTATGCCAAAATATAGAAAATTCTAAGAAGCACACAAACTTTAAAGCATTTTTAAAATAATGTAAAATATTAAACATACATGTATAAATACATCTGTGATAATTTTCCAAAATTTACATAAACTTAAAGTAATTGTGACACTGTTATTTTCCTGGGTAAAAGTGTGTGTGTGTGTGTGTGTGTGTGTGTGTGTGTGTGTGTGTGTGATGAAAGTGTGTATCTACATGCTACCCTTTAAGTGAGGACAGGCCCATGAGGTCCAGTGGTGTTCCTCCCTTTCAGACAGTAAGCCAGAGGTTAAGGAGGAGTGGAGCCAAGGCTGAGGGAGTGGAGGGAGGGACAGCACTCTTCTCCTCACTGCACACTGCAAAGTACTAGAATTGAATTTTCTCCTCCTTGTGACTTCATCGCCCATCTTTCGCTTAATTATGATACCAGCCTAATATGCAATCGGCCCTGCGCTCACGTCTGTATGTCACTGCTGTAGCCCTCTGATAGATTGTTGTAAAATGTAAAGCAGAGGCACGCGGGCCCTGTTCGTCCGCTGAGACCATCTCACTGTCCTCTGCTTTTGAATGTTTTATGACAGAAATTAATTTCATCTCCTCTTCTGTAAAAGATAAACTGTGGTGAGTGCTGCTGTTATGCTTTCCATCTCCATTTGAATGTTACCTGATTATCCAGCGCAGAGGTCATCCAGGAGTGACCACCTGTGTGCCGTTGTGTGTCTTCTCTTTACTGCTGTGTGGAGATGAGAGACTCCTCACTTTTATCTAAACACATTTATTCCCCGTGAGCCCGACCACATTCATCTCACACAAACAGCAAATGTGTTGTTTTCCCCTTTGTCTTTTCAAATTGACTCAGTAAGAAAAGTGCGTGCGTGTGCCTCTGTGTGGACTTTTTAACAAGCCTTTCGAAAGGTGTGTGTGTGTGTGTGTGTGTGTATGTGTGTGTGTGTGTGTGTGTGGGGGGGGGGGTACCCGAGTAGCAAATTTGGATCAGTGGCTTGTGTGTTATTTGAATAATTAAACATAAATAAATAAAACATATAACTCATTTCATCTATTTCATTGCGATCGTTTCTCTCACGCTGGAAAAAAATTAACAAGAAAAACCTCTTAAAACAGATCATTTCTAGGAACGAATGATTTTTTGGTTAAATTCATGTTTAAATATGAATTCAAATAAATCTACAAATTCCCGCGAAAAGGCAGAATATAACATAAATAATAAACGAACAAAAAGAAAAACATATTATTACTATTAATATATCGTGTCTATTTTGTATGCTATTATGCCTATTACTTATTATGTTTTTCATTTTGTCTTATTATCATTATTATTATTATTAATATTATTATTTGTATTATATTCTTCTTCTTCTTCTTCTTATTATTATTATTATTATTATTATTATTATTATTAATATATTCGTCTTCTTCTTATTATTATTATTAATAATATATTCTTCTTCTTATTATTATTATTATTATTAATAAATATTATATTGTATCTATTTTGTCTGTTCTTCTTCTCTTTTATCTTCGTCTTTTTCTTAGTATTATTATACTGTGGCTATTTTGTCTGTTTTATTTGTTGTTATTATTATTATTATTATTATTATTATTAATACCATACTAACTCAGTTGTTCGCAGGCTCGTGTGGGTGGATGACTGTTGTCAGGTTTTTGAGCTAAGTTAGACATTTACAGCTCAGCGCGCGCTCAGTTCAGCCGGGCCTCATTACAGGGAGCAGGGGACAAACACCTGAGTAACACCGAGCCGCTTCAAGCATTTTCAGGTGTAGCTGTGTCTCTTTAGCGAGTGCAACACGTCGTTTTTGTTCTTTAAAACAATGCGGTTTTTAATCCGAAGTCACAGTATGAGTTGTGTGTGATGAGCATTTTTAACGCACTGCGATTGGTGTGAGCTCCTCGGGAAAGCGGCTCGTGCAGCAGCAACACGCACCCTGACTTTATACCACACAAAGCTTTTCCTCGCTGCCCCGGACAGACGCGTCCATAAAGCCCCAAACGCCTGGATTCGTTTAATTCACAGAAAACAACGTCAATTTGTAACGAAACTCACACAGCTACAATAAGATAAACACTGGTGAAGTAAAATCATATTTACTACAATACAGTCATAGGAACAAAGCAGAACATGTGTTTATTAATAATAATAACAATAATAATAATAATAATAATAAAACAGATAAAGTGGAGAAAGAACTGAAACTAAAAACAATGAACACACACTCAATTATAATTCCTCGACACACACACACGCACACAAACACACAGATGCTTACTGAAGGTCCCTGTGCGGTGTGTACAGGGAGGGGTGTAGTATAATGTTGAAGTAAATGAATGAAGCTCTCCTCAGTCTGTAGCTCCTCCTCCTGGCTCCTATGTCTGCACCTCTATTTGAGCCTTCTGGCCTCCAAAGCAAACAGACACACAGTCAAAGGAGCTACTCCTCTCCTCCTCCTCAACCTCCTCCTTCTCATCCTCCTCCTCTTCCTCCTCTCTCCTTCTGTCTCTCTCTCTTTCTCTATCTCCCTTCACTCCATTCAGAGATCTCTCCCTGGCTGGGACGTCCCACCGAGGAGCCCTGTTCTGTTTGTTTTTGTTTCTTGTCCTCTTTCTTTCTCTCTCTGTGCGTCTGTCTGTCTGCCTTTATCTCAGAAGGCATTGCTGAACAGAAAAGTCAACTTTGTTGGACGCGCATGCATGGAGCCAGCATTTATGCTGTAACAGTTTCAACACTCAGCAATGAGGCTTCTCTGGACTTGAATTTCAACTTGATCACGGATCTGCCAATCAGACTGAGCCTGAATCAGCCTCCAGGAGGTTCTGAGCACTCGCCTTCAGCTTTGGACCTGGTCGGCCCAGGTGTGTGAGGTATAGGACATGGGTTCGGACGTCCGTGACCTCAACACCCTCCTGTCCCCTGTTCCGGCACTGCCTGCAGGGAATGGGAACTGCCCGCTGCCTGTCAGCAGTGCCCCGCAGTGGGCTCCTGTGCTGGACTTTCACACCGGCGCCCCCTACAGCCACTCATTCATCAAGCAGGAGCCCAGCTGGGGCACAGCAGACCCTCATGAGGACCCTCACTGCGGCCTCAGCGCCTTCACCGTTCACTTCTCTGGCCAATTTACGGGCACCGGGGCCTGCAGGTACGGGGCCTTCGGGGCCCCAGCACCGAGCCAGCCACCATCCAGCCAGCCCAGGATGTTCAGCAATAGCCCCTACCTGTCCAACTGCATGGACAGCCAAGCCAGCTCCAGAAACCAGGGTAAGACTGATGTTGCATGGTCCTCTCACACTTGTGCTTAGAATGGTCTCCAAAAAATTAACCGAGGGGGTTTATTTGACTTGCAAACTGCAAACATTGCTTTTAATTAATGGATTTTATGTAGTTTGTATACACTGGCAGAGTAAATTGGTGGAATAATTCAATTTAACAAGTATTTCTTTTTATAGAGTATGTTTTAAAGGCCCTCATCAGAGACGAGTATGGGAATTGTAGCGTGTAATAAATATAATTAAATGCAATGACAAAGTGCATGGGCTCTTGTAGGTCTTTAGCTTTTTAGTCATTCATAATGTGGAGGAGCTGCATGGTAAATTGTGCATAATCGGTAAACTGTTCATTTGACAGTAAACAGTAAAAGCATTAGGCAAAGCAGACCAAACCTCAAAGAGTCCGAACATGGATTACGTCTAGTCCAGTGCCAACATTGAATCACCACTGGAATTTTTTTTAGTTTAGAATAAGGTTCTGGGAAACTAGGTCAATATTCTTTCCAGTGTCTACTTACTCTAGTAAACAAGTATAAATACTTTTTAACATCCATAAATGAGTCTTTTGCACCAAGAAGAAGCAATATCTGAGAAAATAAAATGTTTCCTTTATTTTCAAATAAATAAGTCAGAGTGAATGTAGAACTCCATTATACTGCAATAAACTACTGTTAACATTAATATCTGCAGGTCTGTAGATGTTTTTTAATTTTTTTTTTTACCACAGTAGTGTTCAGTGGCGTTGAACAAAATACATATGAGAGATTTATGTTACAGTATAGTACAGTGTAGTAACTATAGCATTAATTAATTTGAGTACTATATACGTTTATATGAAAGAAACCCACTTTAGTTCACTGGGCACATTTTACCCAGTGTGTGCAGGAAACTGCATTAATATGTTATTCAGTCTTTATCTTGCCTGTGATAATGTAAATTAAGTATATCATAATATATATGATTTTCACAAACTGGCAGTTCTGTTTGTCATAATATTTAATTATCGATTTTTTTTAAAGTTTGTTGTCCGTTGAATGTTTCGCTCTGCTCACACTTGGAAAAGATGCAATAGTGGGACTGAAAACCATGCAAAGCATTCACAATCCACAATCCGCATATAGATCTGTGTCAAGTAGAAATGTGATGTGTGCCAGTGATTAATGCTTAACTTTATTTAAGACCATCAAGCGTGTTGCTTTTGGTCATGGGGAGTGTTGATAAAAGTTTGGGAGTGCAGCGAGAAAAACAGTTTTTCCATCTCCAGTGATGGATCATACTTAGGGAAAAAAGCTCTGCTGAATTTGAGCAAATAGCATTAGAAAAATGATTAAGTCCCACTTGCGTGATCCTTAACCAGCATGTGTTCAGTTTGCTCATTCAGGCAGTCAGACTCAAGTCACTGCATACAATTTAAAAGAAAAAAGTTATTTGAAGATGAAGCCCTCAAAGCCGCACACCTCACAGCATCTTAAGCCCTCTTATAGAGTAAAATATCATTGTTATATGGTGCTAATAAAGCTTTTTTTCTATTAATCTGACCCCTCTATTAATATGACAATACAGAAGTATACGTTTTCTCATTTAAATACATTTTACAACAAATTTATTTTTATTTTCACTTACCGGCTTAGCTGGTGGTATGGTATAGCACGGTATAATGTATAAAGACCATATTATAGTAAGGCTTTTTAAAAATGTGTGATATTTTAAAAATATAGTGATGTATCCTAATGTGTGTCTAACAACAAATGCACAATTTGTCAATGAAATAACACACACATAAAAGACAGCACACACCTTATACACCAATGGTTTAAACTTACAGGATGCACACACATTTCTAACTGCCACATTTGTAATTTCCTATTTTGTACTACACACTTTTCACCACGGCCCTTTAAATAGGAGAGGATTCTAACAGCTCCCACACCCAGAAGCCTAAAAGAGGTATTTGGGAATTTTCATATCGATCCTCTTTGTCCATTTTATTTTTCAAATTGTGCAAAAATTTCCTTAAAACACACACACGGTAAGCAGATAGGTGTATGCAGGTAGATGGAAAAAAGAATGTAGTGTTTAATGTGTTATGCCTTTACAGAGCTTGTGGAGTTGAAGTGAGTTATAGAGTACATAAAATTCAATGAGTTCACAACAGCCATGCGGCTTACACTCTCGTTTTTTATCCTCCAATAAGCACTTTTGAGCATGTCATAGGGAACATATGCGATCATCATGTGAATTTTGGACATCTGACGATTGTTTTTTTGCTTTTGAAAATGTATATGTGCATTTCATTCTGATATAAACACTTAAAGAACAGTTGTAAGTAGACTGTAGGCCTTTTGGCCAGAGTGTAGCCTGTAGTCTAACCAAGGGAGTTACTCTTACCAACAGTTATCTTCAAAAAATTACTGAATATTTCTTCTACTTTATAGAGAAAAGGAGAACTCATTTGGAACAGCACTCTAATCACCCCTGAAATGTCCCAGGGCATTTCCGAAGTTGCTGTCGCTGGCACTGCCAGTGTTGTGCCACTTCTCCTTCTGTCCTCTGATGGCATCGCTTCTGTTTCAAACACATTTAAAATACTTAATTAGGGTGAAATAATAGCACAGTTCAAATATTGGTTTGGATAATTATGCAGTAAAGATATGGGTAATAGCATCATCCCTACAGACTGCCCATCCTCTCCATCTCTCTCTCTCACACACACATACTCTTGCCCGCCTGGGCCCTTCACCTCGCCTGGTAAGGGGGAAGAGGGATGGCCATCTTTAATGAGTTTCTAGTCGTTCGGAGGTGAAAGTGGTTTTGAGTAATTAATGAAGGCAGTGTTGGGGCAGGGTGATTTACGAGGCTAAGGCTGACCCAGGGTCAGCTGAGGCATGATTCATCCCTAAAGCCGGTGTCTGTTCTCGGCCGCGGTGTCCTGCCCAGCGTTTGTTTGCACTCACGGCTCGTCACCCCTCCCTGCCCCCACCCCTGGTTTAGGGGGGCAGGAGTGATTAGGGTAAGAGAGGGTTATTATACATCTCTTACCTAATGTGTCTATAAAGACATTTCATTGACTGTAAATACCGATTTTGTCATTTTAAGGGTTTTTTAATTGCTGAGGTAAACTCTAGAAGAAGTCTTAAAGTTTTAAAAAGGTTCTTTACACTTATACCTCATTAAATAAAAAATTAATTAACGAACTGTTCATCAAAAATTCTTCATGGAACCAAAAGGGGTTATTTTGTAGTGTTGCTTCAAGGAACATATTAGAACTAATTACATCTTCCATGCATATATAGATAACACATTACAATACTATTCCCAAATTAATGCTTAAGTACTTAGTAATTTAGCAATAAGTAACAGCAAATAACATTAATTAACAAACCATATTGTAAAGTGTTTCCCATATGTACACATGCACAATACGAAATCATATTACTACATACTACATGCACATTGGGTGGAAACATTTGGGTAACCCAGGTCAAATGACATGTTTTGTTGACTTTCTAAGTGTAATTAAGTACACATCCTCTACAGTAAACACAGTTCTGCACATTTTAATACGTCACAAAGTAATGCAATATACACAGTGACCTGTGCAAAAAAAAAATTGTGGCACATTTTGCAATTTATTACAATAAACAGAAACTGCACTTAATGTAATCCATGCCTGCTGGATTGACTGTAGTTCTGTAGGCATTGTAGGTAATAAGCCAATTGTTTCTTGCAAGTTGCTGACTCTTATTTTGATGTTCTATTGTATGCCCCATCCAGGATACGGTGCGGTAACTTTTGATGGAGCCACAAACTACGGACATACGCCATCCCACCACACCCCCCAGTACCCCAATCACCCCTTTAAGCATGAAGACAGCATCCCACAGCAAACCAACATGGGTAAACCCTGCACACATCACAGAACGCATTATGAGTTTCAGCTCATCTGCGCTCATGAATTTCTGTGGCCTACTTCGGCACGTACTCTCTGAGCGCCTGAGTGTTTTTCCCTCTCTCCCGAGTCAAAGGGCAGCCTCTGTACAAATCAGTCCAAGGTCAAGTTGCATGCAGTCCCATCCCTGAACAGTAAATCAGTGTGTCTCTTATTTCATCGGCCTCTCTTCTCTACTGCATGTTGCCACGTTAAAACGTAGGTAAACACCTTATCGGGCCATTTGCTCTTCATTTTTGCTGCGGTAAATCCTTCCTGAGCCCACTGAGCTGATAGCAGCTGTGAGAGCCTTTTTCGGAATGTTTAGAACTGCCCTGGGACCAATTCACAATAAGAGGCCTTTGGTCCAGCCAAGGCACCGATCCCTCATTTGCACTCTGAAAGAGCGAATGAGGGGTCGGCTTGCTTTATGGCTTCAAAGAGAGCAAGGCTGTTGTTTTCATAACTGCAGAGTGGACTCGGCCGTGTCTCCCTGGTCTCAGATCCCGTCTCCGAGACTGGCTTCCCTACACACAAACACACACTCACACATACTTGCTCATGCGTTTCATTAGAGCCGCAAAGTTATGATACTCAAAGCATCCAGGCAGAGTTTTTTTTTCCATACGAGACTTAAGACATACAAAGTGTGCACAAAGGGCTCGTTCTTATTAGTTAGGTGGACAAAAGTAAAAACAAAAGACTGACTTTCTAAATTAAGCATGTTTTCCAAAAGCCGGAACCTTCAGGGTCTGACAGCGGGAGGGACCTGAAAAGTTGACATTGTTAAAAATGGTTAAGATAAAAGTCTAGAGAGTGACTTGTACCATCGATTGAGCTGTATAAAATGTTGTAAAGTTGTTCTCCAGTCCAGACAGGAGTAGCTCAGGTTTGAAGTCACCACCATTTTATTGTACTTGGCTAGGTTGAACTGGGATTTTTTTTTATGTTTGAGGGAGAGTCTGTGGGGAAAATTGGAGACCATAGGGTGTCCTTTGCTTGTCGATTAGGTGGTAAGAGGAGTGATTGTATTTGCTGATCAAAGATGGCGGGTGTTAATATATATGTCAAACGGAGAAGAGAAAACAGTAATTTTTGCAGATTGGAAGGGGGCAATGTTTATGTTTTTCGAATGGGGGTGGCAATTGAGTTTGTCAGACCGGAAGAGAAGGAGGGCTGTGTTCATATTTTTTGAATGGGGGGTGTCTACAAACCTTATGTCCCAGAGTTGAGCCATAGCTATAATTTTTTTTGTGTGTGTGTGAGGGGGGACATGAGGTGTTACTGTGTATTTCTTTTTACTTATTATAACATGACAGTGTGTCTTCTGTTAAGGTGAACAGCAGTATCCCGTTCCTCCACCTGTTTATGGCTGCCATACACCTTCGGACAGCTGTACGGGAAGCCAAGCACTGTTGCTAAGAAACCCCTACAACAGGTACTGCCCTTAATCCTGGCTGTTAATACTGTTTTTTTTACTTGCCCTATAAACGTTTACTGGCTCCCAGAGAGCAGTAAAGAGAGAATAGTGGACTAGCTGTAGTTTTTACTTGTAACACCATAAACCAAGGCTGCCCATCTTTTGTAAAACAT
>JBBPDA010000034.1:12080714-12094443 GCA_037974385.1 Arnoldichthys spilopterus | reverse complement strand
TTCAAAACAATTTAAAAAGACCAATAAAAATTATATTTTACATTTTATGTTAACATGTTAGCCTGTAACAATTCCTAAAGCACAAACACTTTTACTAAATTTAAGTGGCACAAAATTAATCAATTTTTATACAAGCAACCTATACATCTCAGCTTTAAATGAGAACATTAACTTTCCAATACCAATGTCTATAAACAAAACTTTCTCCATAAGCAGGGTTAATTATAACAGGTGGATAAAAAGCCTGAGAACTGATGGAAAGCACAATTAATTCTACAATTCTATGTTATTTGAACCAAAAGAGCTGTAAAATACATAACAAAAATCCCAAAGTAAGTATGATTACTGGAAAGAGGTTAGCAAGTTTGTTTTTCATCATGAAGTATAACATCAAATATCAGTACAATAAACTGAAATCAATATATCTGTAGTTCAGTTTTGAATCTGGCATCATTTTTGCATTTTATAAAAATGTAATTTTTCATTTATAAGGATGTGATATGGGTTCTCATTGTGTATGTAAAAGAGTTTTTCATAACCCTGCATTACATCTAACCCTACCAATGTAGAGGCTGTGCTTTAACTTGCCTAGCTACTGCTGTGAGCATTTCACAGCCAATGAGAAGCTGAAAAAAGTGAGTGAATTCAGTGACTTAAAGACACAGCTCAAGAAAAAAACTTTTGAAAAAATTGTTACTAGGATGAGGAAAGTTACTTCTAAAATAGAAAAAATATATTTAAGCTATATATCTGTATATATAATTTTGTATTTGTGCCCCACTCTACCTTACCATGCAGCTAAAGTGTAGCAAGGAAGGGACATTTAAACCTGTCAGTGTAATGTCAAAAATAAAAAATACTCACCAAATAAGTTTACCTTATACAGTGCTCACCAAACCACTTCATCTGAGGCATGGCAGAAAAGCAGCAAACAGGTGTCTGCAAAATGAGCTCAAATGTAACATGTCATGCAGAAAACTTTATATTTACTGTATGCTCCCATTGTAATGAACACTATATACATGTCGAGTAACAGTTATAATTCATAGCTAGGATGATGCTTTTCTGTAAATAGAGTTTCAAAGCCCTACCACCAACTTGCTAAACATGTAGAAGCAAACTGAGCAACGGTCACATTTCTAGACGCTGAGTATAGTAATCTTGGGTATTAGCAGTTCTCCCTTACCTTTCCAGAGATGTTCAACAGCTTCCATGATGGTTAGCTGATATACCCTGAGCATATTATTAGAGCAAACGAGAAGTACAGGCCTATCAGGTCTGTTTCAAGAACCTTGCTTATATAATATAAACACTAACTCCACCTTAGGTTTTATGAAGTGTCATTATTATAAAAATATATATAAATATTTTGCTCTTTTATGACGAGTTTAAAATTAATTTAAAATACTGATCACTAAGAACTTAGTGTACAATCAGCACACAATGTAAGCACAAATGCATTATGAAGGCTGCTATATGATCTTTTAAGTTTCACATATGGGTAAGAAGACATTACAGTTTACCTCAAGTCAATTTCACTGGTTCAGGATTTTTATCAAGTGAAAAGATATCAATTTCTCCCATCTACTGAAGGACATTCAGAAGGTCACGCTGCCACTAAGTATGTCCAGGGCAAAAAGAAAGAGGAAGTTGTCTAACAAGAGCAGGAAAAGGAGCAGTGAAAGGTTTGTTTTGGGAACAGCAAAAAAAATGGTCATTACCTGAGTTCAGTTGATTTTTCCTGCAGCTGAATTTTGCATACTAGGCTTACTAATAGTTCCTTTGATAAAGTACAAAGATAACTGACTTGCTGTTCCAACAGAAACTATCAAAACATCCTATATATAGTATGTCTACAAAATCAGCCTACTTGAGAAGCTTTCTCTCAGATATGTTCCTCAAAATAAACGTTTGAAGAGCTTAAATGAAAATGTGTGCAATTTTGATTGATGGCACTATACATCAAGGCTGGGTTCTGTCATACAAGAAGCAGTTTGAAACTCACTGGAGGTCAAGTGCTGAATAGCAGAATGTACCAGGCCAAGATAAACTACTCTGTCCACCACCAGTTTCTACTCTTTAACCAGTTCTGAATTCCTTCGCTCTGATAAGTGGCTAACTGTCCTCAGAGGAGTTTCCTCTGCAGCCCATAGACGGTCGATCTCTTACTCCGAGGCCGGAAAATGAGCCGTGGCATTCCTCTAATGCTTTGGCGGGGTTGTTTGGCAGCTCAGAGGGAACATAAAGATTCAAAACAACAGCAACAGCCCTTGATAAGGGTGCTTCCACTCAGGACCTGCCTTCATTTTCCAGTTCGAGCTCAGCATGTTGTAATAAACAGACTCATATCTTGCTGGGGTCCGGGGAGCTGGGAATCCTCAAATCAAAATGCTACAGTGGTTTTTTTCCTAATCGAATGCCTGGTACCAACAGCGCAGTATTTACACAGCCTCTGGTCGGAGCTGCTGTTTTTAGCCATTTCAAGGTGGTTGGAACAAAAACATGTCGACTTATCACAAGCAGACCCAAAGACAAGTCATTGTTAGGGCATGAAGCATGAAAGCAGATCTTCAAAAATATAAACCATTCAGAAACTACAGGCCCTCGTCTCACGAGACGTTTTTGTTTATTGTACGTGATAAAATTTGACACTGTGCACTGGTATATTTAAACTGCACGATTATTATAATACTATATTATTACTAATAATTAGAAACTTAGTAATGTTTAATTTGTACTATAAGCATTTCAACCAATTACAGTATTTGTTGACAAATCAAAACGTTTGCAAAAAAATTTATTTTGCAGGTTGACCTTCGTCCTTTGTCAAATCACCTCATGGGTTAATTTCTGTGTTTAAATATGTTGCCATATCACTTTAAATATGATATCCACATATTGACATCATCCATCAAAACTACACTCCTGCTTTCTGTATCCACACTGTAGTGATACCATATCGATACAGAAATAAAAGCTAGAGTTTAGAGACCAGTGTCGGCTGTGTTCCAGGAGTGACGTATAAGCCTGTTCTGAAGCTGCAGTTGTGTATTTGTACAGTACCAGGTACCAGCACATACCAAAGCACACACTCCTATACTGTGATGAAACACACTGATGTCAGGGACGTTGCAGATAAATCTGAAACTATGTGTTTGGGATGAACACCTGGTGGAGCAACTAACAGACCTGCAGTCAACCTCTTAGTAATGCATGTCAGCTACTCGGCCTAATTTCATTAAGCAATCACCCTGCTGGTGTGGGTCACCCCTTTATTGAGTGTGTCTATGAGATTCACATTCATTTGCTGTTACCCAGGATGCCCCTGTCAAATCCTGGGCCCTTTTTTCACTCCCTGCATTCTCAGCGCTATGTCTCTCAATAAAAAATGAATAATTCCCCCACTGTTACTAATCAAAGTACAATGAGATTAGTTACACTACACATAAAACAACAGTGTTAAAAACACAAAACAAATTGTACAGCATTTAAATGTTTTCAGAATTGAAGGAACTATTGTCTGTTTTCTCGCATGTTGTTTTCCCCCCTGGGCTTACATTTTCTCCTAAGATGTTTTTTTCTATATCAAAAAATTTGTGTTCCCTGTAAAGGATGTGTACTTATTTTCACTTAGAAAATCAACAAAACATTTTCATTTGGCTGAGGGTATTCAGAGTTTTTGGTGTAAGAATGTCAACACAGAAAGTGATTTATGGAATCAAACACATTTAGAGTGTGTGCACATTTAACTTGACTTGTCTGAACCTATACACACTGAGAAAGTGTTAAATTGAACATTAATTTGAAGACTGGCAGTGTTGATTTAACACTGGCAAATGTGCTGCGTGAAGATAAAACAGACTTAAACTTTGATCTGTGTTTATTTTTTAGCAGTGACAATTTATACCAAATGGCATCCCAGTTGGAGTGCATGGGATGGAACCCTGTCAACCCACTGGCATCCAGCATTAAGAGGTACGTCAACATGACCCGCTCCATTACAAGACAAATTCCACCCAGATCTTTGAGTTGTCCACTAAATCACATATTTTAGCATTTGCTCAGACTGCAGAGGCCCTTAGCTGAAAAGCTCTGAGGAGGACCAGACGTAAATCAGGCTCCAGCAAAGTCATACATTGTAGCAGAGAGTCTAATGTTAAGGCAAAAAAAGATGCCAAATTGTTATGCAGTTCTATTAAATTAATAATAATAATAATAATAATAATAATAATAATAATAATAATAATCATCATCATCATCATTTTTTATATAGCACCTTGTTTTGACGCAAGGTTACTTTAAAATGGGAAAATATGGTATATGATGCAATTAAGTACAGCACAGACATTGAACAGTATGACAATTAAAAGAGGATAAATAGTTTTAAAAGTTTGTAATATAAGTGTGGTATAGCAGGGGCACCACAAGAAATGTTGCTCTCAATATTATAGAATATTCTTTTTTTTGTGTAGTGAAAGACCCCCTATCAGCACTGGGCCATAGTAATTGTACTAACATACCACTCCAGCAATCCCCCCACCCTCTGGCTAATCTTGAGTAAAAAGATATGGTTGAATGAGAAAGGCTAGTGCAGCCACAGACATATTGACAAAGGCAGTTTTACAGTTTGGGAACTGTGGCACTGAATGATGTTGCTCCCATAGTAGACAGCTTAATGTAGGGAACGGAAAGCAGATCCATGTTAGAGGATCTAAGTAGTATGTAAAGATGAAGAAGTTGCAAGATGAAAGACAGAAAGGAGGAAGAACATTCATAACCTTGTGTATGAGATTGTTATTGTGGTCGGGCAGGCCTATACTGTGAAAATTATTATGTTAATGTATTACATCAAAGCATGTTCAAACTAAAGTCACATTTGTGGCTTGGAGTTGTATAGTGCTTGTGCTTGCATCACTTTACATTGTGTGAATCTTTTATGATGAATAGATCTTTAATTGCTTGGAATACAATTTCCCTTCATCAGAGTATATTTTAAAGATTAAAGTGAAAGTATGAAAGATAAATGTTTTTTCTTTCCCTATTAGGTTGATATTTGTGAGATTAAGAGATTTTACAATGACAGTAAATCAGCAATAATACACGGCCATTTGTAAAATGACTGTAAAAATTCTTGCATGTTACAAGACGTCTTGAGAAATGGTGCAGGTAAATATTTTATCAGCTGTGCAAGAAAAAAAAACAGCATAAAAATGTTTGTGATATTGGCATGCCTTAATGTAATTTTTCCAAATAATTTTGCATAGTTTTTATTGGTCTTTCTGTTTATCAAGTATAAAAGGCAGCTAGTGTTTTCAAAGGGTGTAAACTAGGCAAAAACCTGAAAAAAAATGGAACAACACTACATGTGGGATGTATTGTGGTTTATATATAAAGTATCTTGCATCTGTTTGCCCCTGCCCACTCTTTTCAGTCCCAAAGCTCGGTCTTGTTGGTGTGCGCACTCTACTTGGTCCTGTTGGTTTGTGCACTCTGTTTTGTCTGGCTAGGGAATGATATCCGGCCATATATTTCCCCCTGTGGCACCTTAGCCTTGAGCGGGACGAGAGCAGGCCCATGGGGAGGAAAAGGAGCAGCACTGGGGGAGTAGTGGAAGTGCATGGCTGCACAATGGGACAGCTCCTCATCCTCTGCTCCTCTGGGATCAGGCCGAGAACCCACAGCCCATCCTGCCTGGACAGCAGGCTCTGACCCCTCTCCCACCTCCCCGAAAAAAGGGTCCAAAGAGGCCTGGGTGAGGGGGTGATTCATGCACTCCTCAGTGAAACGCGCTGGGCTGGGTCCTGTGGGTGGAAAATCAGCGTCCTGGGGAGGGGGTGTCTACATAAGTGCTGGTGCTCTTCTGTCAAAACACAGTCTCCTCAATATCCATCCATCCGTCTGTTTGGCTATTCCTGGGAATGTCCGTCAGGGCAGGCCACTCTGTCCGCGGTCCGAGCCAGCGAATGAATGAACTGTGAGGAGATTTATTGCAGGATGCCATTTTGGACTGTCTTTCAGTCTGACCGCCCTTATGCTTTCACAGACAAAGAGAGCTTTATAGCTTTTTAACAATTTCTGCCTTACATTAAGCACAGAATATGATCACCTTTTGCTAATTTTAGAATTTTGTGCAGAAGAAAAAGACACTTACTAATTACTCCGTTACGTTTTTCCAATATGATAAATGATAAAATGAATGTAGGGACTGCTGTCAGAAATATATGATTATATGATTATATGATATATGTTTTTTCTATTATTTCATCCAGTAGAAAGGAGGAAAAGCAAACACTCTTGCAAACAAAACAGCCTGAATATTATTTACATGCAAAATTGTGTAGCAACCTTGGCTGCTTGATTTTGACTTCCACAGAATTGGGAGTTGTCTGGTCTGAGACAGAGGAAACTTGTGTAAAAACTAGGGTCAAAGAAAGGGCTAGTGTACCGAGGTTCAGGTATAAATTCAGCACAGCTAGAGAGAAAGAGGCCCTAGGTTCCCCATTCATCTGTCTAACTAGCCCTACCTCGGATTGTTGAGGTGAATATATTGCACTTTGGAGCAGAGAGCAATTTGCCCCAACGTCAGGGTGAATTATAGAGATGAGCCTCTGTGTTTTATAGCCAGCCTTGCCCTATATATGTCATCTTAACCCTCTGCAGTAATGCACAGGGAGCAGAAGAATGCCGGCTATTCACACAGCTCCACAGAGGGAAAAAGATGATCTGTATAGACAACTTCTTCAGCGAGTGACAGTCATCGATTTTGCGTTCACTATAAGCGTTGACATGTTGGCTTGTTCACTTTTCAGTGAGTGGTTAACTTGCAGTAAATTTTCTTCATACTTCAGGATGCCCGAGAGCACACTGTTATAGTTATCCATTGGATTTGATTCAAATGTGTAAATAATTTTACACATTTATAGGTTTACAACACCAACAGTATTAATACACAATTACACTGCATGTCAGAATGTATTCAGAAAGTCTTATTGTATTCAGGTACTTTGCAAAAATGGTTCTTAAAGTGTCAGTGACATATAGTCAGGGGGTTATTATTGTTTAAAATGTTACGTGACATGGATAGGAACTTCCTAAATAAAGAGTGAAGTGACTATTTGTCATTGTGAACACACTCAAGCACCGCAACGAAATATGACCTCTGCATTTAACCCATCACACGTGCACACTTGGGGCAGTGGGCATCTATCAACAGTGCCTGGGGAGCAGTGTAGTGGACAGTACCTTGCTTAAGGGTACCTCAGTAGTCCCTGGGCTGGGACTTGGACCTGTGACCTTCAGTTCCAAGGGCAATGTCCTAACCGGTAGGCCACCCCTGCCTACTTGGATGTTGAGCCCATCATTCCCACCGGCATCAACAGTTTATAAGACTGAGCCAGTATAACTCGTCATTGGTTTGAATTAGTAATGGAGTCAAATAAAAGACTCATTATATGTATTGCAATATATTTTTCTTAGGTTTGAAAAATTGGTATCAACAAATAGTATTGCCAATTAAGAAAGCAAAATGATGCTCTGGAGAAGCTAGTCATAATCTTAAGGTTTCCATACCCACTGCAAAGTGGCAGCTCAAATGGCACAGTATTAGGCTGTGAAGCAGTGGAACTGTTTTCTAAAATGATAGATCGACTTTGGCATGAGTTGGAGTGTAAAACTAATCTAGCATCATTACCTGACCTCACTATTGCTCTCCTTGGCTAAATACGTTCAAATTCTCACAGAAATGTTCCAACATCTAGTGGCATCCCAGAAGATTGGAGGATACTACAGCAAAGTGGGGAGGGGAAGATTCTTTGAATCACCTTTTTCAATGCCAACAATATTGAATATACTTGAACTCTTCATCTTCCCTGTTTGTAATATAAGAATGGCCTTCGGTCAGTATTTAAATGGCATGCCTTAATGCTAATTTACTGTTTCACCTCTGTCTGCATCAGTAACTCTCTCTATAATTATTGACTGGGCAATTGAACCAGGATTATGTAATTTGGAGTGAATTTATTTCTGCAGTAATGATAAGGAAAGTATTGTGTGTCCCCTCCTCATGCAGTCATACAGCAGGTTATGAGAATGACCCCAGTACACCCATGATGTACAGCTGCAGCACCCAATACCGTATCCACACTCATGGAGTCTTCAGGGGCATCCAGGTCAGTAACAATCCCCACAAAGAACACTACACTTCACTGCTGTCCTGACCAGACTCAGATACACTGTGTTTGTCCCCATGTGCTAATACAGTGCCAAGGTCAGGGCAGGGCAGGGTAGATGAGTGCAGAACCATGCGCACATATACATTTGCGCTAACTCTACACACACTCACACTCTAAAATCCCAGATGGTTTCTACACTAAAGTGAAAGCATTGCAAAGGAACAGGCTTGAGAGGGCGAGGAGTGATGAAGCACAACCGAATGAGCAAGTAAGTGAAATAAACGGCCAAAAGCAAGAAAATAAATAAATAAATAAATAAACTCGAAGAAAAGGCTGTGACGCAATGAGCAGGCTATGTGAAAGGAAGCAGGAGCCTGCCAGAAACATTTTAGATGTTTAAAAGGCATTTTAGGATGAAAAGAGAAGAGGAATCACTTTTTTAAAAAATCCATTAGCAATAAAGCTACAGTTCCCATTCGCCAGCTCATGCTAATAAATCATTAGGTCTTAATTAATGTCTGTCATGGGTCTTAAAGTAGTGCAAGTGGAGATTCTCCAGAGCTAGTCACCCAATGAGATCTGCCTTTTTGCTCTACCGTCAACATTTCAGAAAGCATTAAGTAGTACAGAATGAAGTAAGGGCAAACTGCTTTCTATAGTAAGCAGGGGTTTGCTTCAGTTTACTCATTTTCAAGTACTTTCTTTTGAATGGATTTTGGCTTTTCTAGGAATTCCTAAATTAGATCTTTCATACTCAAATATGTTTAGGATTAAAGAATCTTGTCAATGCCATAAAAATAATATAATCATAAATATAACTTTGTAATATGCCCAGAATGTCTCCCCAATGTATAGATAAATGGATAAACAGAATTGGTATGTTACAACATGCTATTTCCACAAAAATGGTTATCTCTACATCCCAAAATTTTCCTTTTTTTTGCTGGTACTTTCATTTTGTTCTATTTATTTAGCTCCTGGATGGCTTTACTGCTGCTGACAAATTTGAGTTTTAGCATTTTATTTCTGTTTATGTCATTATTATGCTCTTATTACATATAAATGCTCTCATTTGAGAGTGGTTTTAGGCTGCTTGACCCTGGTAATAAGTCTATTATGCAATTGAATAGCATTCAGTATAAGCAATAATAAAAGAAACAGCGCATTAAGTGTCGAATAGTTTACATCAGCATGAACTTGACTGACCTTTCCATAGCCTATGAAAGCATAGCACGCTAACACAAAGAGAGAGACTGTGGCATCGACCGCTGTGTTATCTTTCCCATGGGGTCAATAGATAAGTCTGACAGTACAGCCATAAAGCACTTTAGTAATTTAGTTATCAATAGCATTTACCACCGATTCATTACTGCACCCGTGTGCGGCAAATGCCATTATGCTAAGCACTAGCTAATTAAGAGCAGATGGGTTCCAACATTGGGCAAATGAGGGCTGGGGGAGGGGAGCACTGGAATAGGGTCTGTCTAACATCCGTGACTAACAGCTCCCATTTGGCAGCTAAATCGGTAGGCATGGGTGAATCTCAGCGATCATTTCACAGCTAATTCCACAATAATGAGCTCTTGAATATCCTAACCATTTTTTTCAGGAATGAGATACACCGCAGCAGTGGCATCAGGCCTGGTTTGATGTTGTAGAGCTGATGTTGCCATGAAGCAAAGGCATTGCATACTTTGAGCAACTCCAGTTTAATGTTTTCCTTGCAATAGCACACTTGGAATTTCGAAAGGCCCTCTATTTCATGATCTATGTTCGGCATTATACAGGAAGCAGGAAGGCATTTGAGATTGAGCCTTTATTTTGCTCATCAATTATTTGTCAAGACAAAATGCTGAACAAAGGTACTTGACTGAGACACAAATGAAGGTGAGAAAAAATATAAAAGATACATAATGTTTGTAGCTTCCAAAAAACTTTTTTTACCTCACTTGAAGTAATGTTTTAAGCTGCTTTAACACACAATTCAAGTGAGTATACTGAATATATATTGGTCTATTTGGGTGTAGAAGGTATTATTACATGGCCTTTGACATGCGTATTTAAGGAAGCATAAATCTTTTAAATGTAAGCTTTTATACCTATGACCAGTTTCCTGTCAAAACCTTGATTGAAATATGAACGAATGTGCTTAAACAATTCCACTTAAAGTGTTATTTTCAGCAATCTGTTCCTCATTAGCCTAATAAACACACACATGTTGGCCCCTATATGCTCCCAGGACTTATGACCATCTAAAAAAGCTTTAAGAAGAACAATAGTAAAGATCCATCCATCCATTCTTTGAGCCACTTATCCTATTCAGGGTTGCTTGAACCTACCCCACTATTCATAGGGTGAATCCACCTGACATAAATGTCTTTGGACTGTGGGAGTAAACTAACACACTCAGTGGACACCCACATAGACAGATGAAGGACATATAACCAGGGGTAGACAGTAACCAAGTTTATTTACTTAAGTACTGTACTTTAGTAAGTTTTTTTTTATCTGTACTTTAATTATTAATGTTTTTGGAAATTTTTGAATTTTACTCCACTACATTTAAAAGACAAATATTGTTCTTTTGAGTCCACTACATTTCTATGAAAGTTGTATTTACTTGTTACTTTGAAGCATAGCTTTGTGGTCAGCAGACAAATGTTCTTGGCTTAAATGCAATAGGTCATATTGTGATCTTACTAACTGTGTTGTAGGATGTGAGAAGGGTACCAGGCATTGCTCCTGCCATTGTGCGCTCATCTGAAACCAACGAGAAGCGGCCCTTCATGTGTGCCTATCCAGGCTGCAACAAGCGCTACTTCAAACTGTCCCACTTACAGATGCACAGCCGCAAACACACAGGTACAGAAGGCTACACTGCACTAAGACCTGATTCAGTTCCTGAAGATCTTTTAGGAATCAAAACAAATTGTCTTCAAAGACAATACTCTAAAGCCCTACTGGAGCTGCATTAGTTTTACCTGGCTGTACTGTAGTTTAAATGATTTAGGGTAAGATTTTAATCCAGTAAAAATCTGCAGTGGCCTACTGGTCAAAAATAAAGAGTTAACATCCAGATTTCTACTGATGCTATGCTGTGAAATTAACCCCGTCTGTCAGCTAATTCTGTGCTGCCTTCAGTCTGGGCATTGCTAGGCAGCAAGAAAAAAATATTCTGTTGCAAATCGAACAATCATGCCTACTGTTGCTGTGGTGGTGTCACAGGGGAGAAACCCTACCAGTGTGACTTCACAGACTGCGGCCGGCGGTTCTCACGGTCAGACCAGCTGAAGAGGCATCAGAGGAGACATACAGGTTTGCCACCATCATCCTCAACCTGTCCTTGATTTCCTGCTTCTTCTGCCCTTCCTCTTTCAGTCAGCAGACCATGATTTAATAAAAGACTGAGCAGACATACTAGCCAGCATAGTTCTCATGGATAATGCCTTAAACCAAACAGCTTTCAAATGATACTGTATTTGCACAATGACTCATTTCCTGAGGCACTTGTTTATATTATATGTGACTCATTAATGCTAATATGAATGGCCATTTGCTAACAGGCCTACATTTATGCCACCTAATATAGTCTAGCGTAGTGACATGACACAATCCATAATAGCCTAAAAGTTCGTCATTAGGTTAGAAAGTGTGTCAAAACTGTGAGAAAATGTCCGTACAGGGTGGAAGATGTTGTATGATCTCCAGATTCACAGCCTCAGTGAAAGTGTTGCTGATGTATTACAACAATCCAGCATCTCACTGGCAGGACATACTTTCTAAAGGTCTGTCCAGTTCCTAGACTCAGTATTAGAGATATAATTCTACCAGTCGTTAGTTTAGAAAGTGTTAGAAAGATATAATACTCTTCTTTTAGTCTGCTTCCTCTTATAATAGATTTCACTCCTGGCCTCTATTGTAGCCTACACTCTTTCTCTCTTTGCGTGTGTGTGTGTGTGTGTGTGTGTTTGTGTCCATATGTGTGTGTGCACGTAGGTGTTAAACCTTTCCAGTGTGAAACATGTCAGAGAAAATTCTCACGGTCAGACCATCTTAAGACCCACACCCGGACTCATACAGGTAAAACAAGTGCGTAAAACTTTTATTTTTTCAAATCTTGCCCTATATCCTCACTTTCTCAATTGTTACGCAAGAGGTCATACTATTTATGAACCATGTAGTGATAAATGAGCCAAAATTGTCAGTCATAACAAAACCTTGGTAAAGTAAAACAAATACATATTCTTAACTTTAATTAATATAATTGCATCAAGATTTTATGTCATTTTGTACCATTTTTATTGGTCCATGAAGTGTTTACACAGTGTAAAAGGCAAATAGCATTTTCAAATGATTTTAAATTATATATAAAAAGATTTAAAAAACAACCAAAAATGTATCTTCAAGGTTTTCTTTTTTTTTTACAGAAGGTTTAATATTTTGATTTAGACAGTTGCTGGACCTCTTTACTGATCTTCCTTTACCTCAAAAATATACTTGTCACCTAAACTAAAATGCTCTTCTCTCTCATTCTTTACTCTCAGGTGAGAAGCCCTTTAATTGCAGGTGGCCAAACTGCCAGAAGAAGTTTGCCAGATCTGATGAACTCGTCCGGCACCACAACATGCACCAGAGGAATCTGACCAAGTTGCAGCTGGCCATATGAAGATGAAGACACTCACCAAGCTGCCACGGGACATTTAAAGGACCTGCCAATATATAAGCTGGTTCTGCTTTTATTTGACATGTTAAACTACAGTCCTGGCTTTGCGGTGTTTAGTGCAGGGGTAGCCAAATTTGGTGGTGTCCAGCACAGTGTGGTGATTCCCCTGCTCAAGAAGACCTGGTTCAACTCACCTGTTTATTGCCAGGTTTAGAGAGTTTGTTTGAGTAGGGGAACTACCAAAATGTGCTGGACATCAGCCCTCCAGCACAGATATGGGCACCTGTGGATTAGCGTTTCCCTTGCTCTAACACACTCTGAGTGTAACACTAAGTTGTTACTTAATGAGGAGTAAACAAGGGAAAAAAAAGCAAAACACTCAACTGTAGTGTGTTTATGACTGGAGTTTGACCTAAAGTTTTGCTTGACTTTGTGCTGACCTAGGATCCACTTCACCTCCCCAAATCAGTATCTTACATATAATAAATATAGACACAACTGACCTCTGATCAGTTCTAACAATGATTAAACTGAAAAGGAAAATCCAATTTAGTGTAAAAACCATTTAAACACCAGTTTTGTGTTGCTGACCAGAGCAGTGGCCTCCTGTATTATCATTAGGATTTGGGCAGTGGAAGCAAAGTCCGAGAACAGCACTTAGACACAGCAGCGCAATTATGTAGAAATGTGCTAGCCAGGTATGTGCTGCACCCCCTAGAGACAGTCTACCCCAGTCTCTCAGCTCTGACTACAACACTTCAGTGCTAGCATGGAAAAGCCATTTCCAGAGAGGAATGATATTGTTTTCTGATATTTGCTAGTGCTGTTGAGATGTAAAGTAATATGTGCACGTTTTATTTACAATAGTAGCTCTTAGGAATTTTTTGACTAATTT
>JBBPDA010000034.1:12011318-12024863 GCA_037974385.1 Arnoldichthys spilopterus | reverse complement strand
CAGTCAGCTGGGATTGGCTCCAGCTTCCCCGTGACCTGGAAACGGAAGAAGCGGTTGGAAAATGGATGGATGGATGGGTTAAATAATTAAATTGTTGAGATGAAACAAAGTGTGACCTTGATTCTAAAAAAAATGTAAAGTTAATTTAATGGTGGTGATGGGTACCAGACGTCTAGAGCTTAGTGAGTCTAAAGGCCCCCTTAGTGAAAGTTATTACATGAAATGGTTATAAATACATTGCCTAATGCTTTTGAAAAATTTAATTAGTTTTGAAAAAAGTTTCACCCCTTTTTTCAAACACATTCATGGTGGAAAGGTACATGTAGGGTGTTGTGAGAAAAAAACAGACCCCAAAGAATTTGTTTCCTTCTGATTTGCCACTATTTTACCATGAAATATATTTATATACATAGAGTACATAAAGTATAAAACCTTGGTAGACACATGTCACTTCACTGGTGGTTTGTGTAATAAATAAAATTGCTGTATTTATATATTTATTTTTCATCACCAAAGTTCCATTCACCACCTCTGTAAAGAAATTTGTAAAATTTAATACAATGAACTAAACCCTCTCTGAATATTACTTACATCACAAACACAGAGTTATGCAAGAACCCAACAATGGAATTCGCCCTTAAAATTTTGCACAAAGTACAATGGAATGTAAATGAAACACAGCGTGGCATTAACATAACAACCCACACTGACATCATAAATGCAAATAAAACTAAATCTGAGACAAGTTATGGGCTTGGGATTATACACTGATCAGTCACAATATAAACACCACTAACAGGTAAAGTGAATAACATTGATTATCAAGTTATTTAATTACAATGTCATCTGTCAGGGGATGGGATATATTAGGCAGCAAGTGAACAGTTAGTTCTTAAAGTTGATGTATTGAAAGCCGAAAATATTGGTGAGCATAAGAGTCTGAGCTACTTTGACATAACCCTTATTGTGATGGCTAGATCAGAGTCACAGCATTTCCAAAACAGCAGGTCTTATGGAGTGTTCCAGGTATGCAGAAGTTTGTAACTACCAAAAGTGATCCAAGGAAGGAGAACTGGTGAATTGACAACAGTCATAGAAACTCAAGGCTCACTTGTGAAGGCAAGTTTGCCTGGTCCAATCCCACAGAAGACCTTCAATGGTTTAAAAAGTGAATGTTGACTCTGATAGAAGAGGATCAGAACACACAGTGCACCACTGTCAAAGCTGTTTCAGCTGCATAAGGGGGACCTACTCAGTATTTTAAAAAGTGGTGTTAATAGCAGATCGGTGCAGATTTGACATGAGCTTTAGATGTGTGGAAATGTAATAGATCTAATAAATGGTGGAAGGGAGTTCAAAAAATGGGGAAAAACCAATGAGAATGTGAACACTCCATGGGGGAGTTTGGTTGACAATGACCTGAGTGAATAAAAAGTTTAGAACTTTATATGTATCTAATTACATTAAACTCTGCTTTTGTTGGTGTGTTTATGTTTTCATTTTGCACCTTGCATGTACAGAGTGTAAACACATGCATGTGTGTGTGTGTGTGTTTGTGGGCATGTGCATTCTTTCAAAAGGGCACTGTGACAGTGTTGACCACCACAGCTGCACCAGCCTTACTCACTGTGCCAGAACATGCCTGTGCCAACCTGCATCCATCCATCTGTCCCACACACATAAACATGCACACACACACACACGCACAAACACACACACACACAAACACACCTGATACATCACAACTTTTGTTTCATCTACATCCTGCCACTCAATTATAAAAAAAATAAGTATAGACCTTACCATGACCTCCATAACAATTACTGTTCAGCTAAATAGGCCACTCTTAACCCCTTGACCTCTAAAAGCCCTTATCAAACATAAGCAGACTGCAAAGCTGCAACTAAATGTGTCCTCACATGGTCCATACAACAAATGTCTGTGAAATAGGTTCTTTAGACTAAAATGACTCCAGTCTTTGTATTTATGTGTGTGTATGCATGTGTGTTAGAGGCCTTTTTTGGGCAGTGTATGGCGGATCTGCCTGGATAGCTGCTGTAGGCCTGTAGGGACTGGCGGTGCGGAGGCATATGCTGCCTAGCGGGTGAAGCTGCTTTTGTTCCAAGTCCTTCTCTTGCTCCCTGCATATGTGCCTGGCACTGAGCTCAATAACATTAGCATGACCTTAGCCCGTTAACCTGGAGCAAACTTTTCCCACTCATACATCAAAAACACATTCTGCTCAAGTGTTAGGCGGTAATGTGATGCTTCTTAAAGCAATGGTTCAGCCAAAAAAAAACAATGTCTAAATACTGCTGAAGCTGCAGCTGCAAGGCAAATGTAGATGACATATATGTGATTGGTATAGTCTAGTGGATAACACCACTGCTCTGCATGTGTGGTATATATATATATATATATATATATTTATTTTTTTTACATAACTGAACAAATTCAGATTTTACATTTCATACCTAATGAAACCATAGAGGATTGATGGTCATAAGGAATCACTTTCTAATTGAGCACTGTGATGTTTGATAGCTTTTTACAGTATCCATGAAATTACTATAATTTCCACTTGGTTTGGAGGTGCCTCATTTGCATTTGGTGTGTGATTTTTAATAAAAATTCCATTTAACATTTTGTAAAGCATTTTGTTTAAAGCTATTTCATGTGTCATAGTATTTTACACACAGAGAAGCAACAATGTCTTATTGAATGCAACATATACAACCCCTTTATCATAAATATAGCCAGTAAGCCCACACACTTTGTGTAAAGTTTGCTTCTTTAATTTTAGTGCTGGAACTACGAGGTTAACAAGTTGTAATTATAATGCATGGCTATAAACAGTAGTACCAGTCATTATTTTTGTTGACAATGATGTTATACATTGTCAGAAACCACATAAGAAAGTCAATTTCAGATTACTTAACAACTGCACACACTTCTAGAAACTGGCAGCCATGGACAGCTATGAGCTATGAACTACAAACCTCATTTTAAAAAATTGTGATTTTTCATAATATGCAATAAAAACAATAATTTTTGATTTGTTGACTCTCTTGAATCTTAAGTGATATAAATTGCTTGTTTTTGCTATCCGGTGTCAACCAGAGGAGGATGGGTTCCCCCTTCTGAGCCTTGGTTCCTCCGAAGGTTTCTTCCTACTGCTAGGGAGTTTTTCCTTGAAAGCTGGGATGTGAACCTTTCTTCTTATTTACACTGTTTAATTTAGAAACCTAGGAGATGTTGTAGTTCTGTGTGTGGAATTTTGGCTTATTCTTGCTTGATACCAGACTTTAGTTATTCAGTAGCAGTGTGGTGGCCATTGTCTGATTGTCCTCTTCATGATGCTCCATACCTTTTCAGTGAGAAACAGATCTGGACTGCTCTCAGGCCATTGAAGCAAAGGACTGTTGTAGCACATGCAGAATTAGGCCTGTCATTGTCTCGCTGAAATAACCATGGACTTCCCAGGAAAACATGCCAGAATATCTCCCAAAATTCCCAAAAATCACGTCAACTTCAATGGGACATTCACACCCTTCACACTTGTGTTGAAAAATATTCCATTTGAACTGAGTGACAATTCTCTGTTTTGCATAAAATGATGAACCACAACCCATCTTTGCTTACAGAGGCCATGCCTTTGGTGGATGTCCAGTCATAATTTCCTGTTTTCAGCTCTAATGTTCTATAAACTTAAACCACTCATATTTTGCTCTGTCTCAACTTTCAATGAGTGTGTTGCAGGTGTCAAATTTAAAATGTGTTGATTTTTATAAAAACATTTAAGTTGGTTGGTGAAAACAATGAAAATGTATTTGTATTTACTTTTATCAGTTAAATAAAAGAGTTTATAAATCACACATCTTTTTTATTGCTTTTTATTTAAAAAAACCCCCAACTTTTTCAGAAGTGGGGTTTGTATAAGCTTTAAGGCTTGTGAAAATAAACATTATGTCAAAGTGGTCTGGGGTCATTCTGAATGTAAAGGGCCAAATCTCCATCAGTAGTTGGACAGAAACGGTCAGCTGCAACTCGGTCAGGGGACAGAATCAGTAAGATTAGCAAGCCAGTGTGTGACTCAAAGAGCTGATGGGTTGTGAAAATTAGCATGTGTTCATCAAGCGTGTGTGTGACATGAGAAGAACAGGCCAAAGGGAGGGGGTTGTAGAGAGGGCCCTCATACTGCTGCAGAGTGACACATCAGCCAGTTTTCCCATCACTGTTTAAATGATTTAGACTTTTTGTCATGCACACTTAGATGTCAAATAAGCTCCAGTGTTATTCAGATAACTGCATGTTTATTCTTAGAGCTCTATCTTAACTCTTAGAGCTTGCAGTAAATACAGGCAATAACAAAAGCATATTATAGTGTAATATTAAATATTTCTCACTCATAGAGAGAACTCTTAGAAAGAAATTGAGACATTGTGTGCAGATTGAAATATTTTAATCCATACTGGATAGGAAATACTTTATTATGATTAGAATGAATGTGAATTTTATTTTTAATAAAATTATTGCTGTGATCACATATTTGCTTTCTGGAAAGAAAGGAGATTTGCCTTACCTTAAATGTTTGATCATATCTGGGCAAAAAAAGTATTACATATTAATTTGTATAACCTCATAACCTGTCCATACAGAAGTTAAAGTGATTGTCAGTTAAGTCATTTATTTTAATATAGTAATTTAAGACTATAGCTGGGTAATATTACTCCTACATCTAAGCCTAACCCTAAAACTAGCTTTTGAAGCTGAATTCAGCACTTTTCTTTGTAAGAACCTGCAAAATGTCCCTTCTGGTAGATTTTGTTCCTGTATTTCTCTCATTATGAGGAGATTTGCTCCCCACAAAGAAATACTTCAAAATGTAATTCACTCACCTTAGCAAATAGAATAAGGTGAATAAATTAAAAAGAATAGAATTTTGATATTAGGAAGAGTATTATAAACACAGTCAAATCAAACAGTAAATGAGGCTTTTCTGTTAGTCTCACTGCACACTTTTCAATAAACACCACACAGAACAGAAGTACTATACAGCAGTAAATTAAATTAAGCACTGACAGTAAAACTGGATTTATACACCACAAAATACTAAAGTGCATTGCACAATTAAGTGATATATTTCAGTTATATTGGAGTTTAAGTATTTCTTAGTATTGCAACATAACAACTCAAAGGGTCATATCATGGTAAATAAAATTGTCCTTGTTTTTTTTTTAAGTAAAAGTGGATGATGTAGTACAAAAATTCTTTTAAAGTTTTAAAATGTACCATTTATTCCTCAGTTTATACAGATTATTAATGTAAATTAGTTGTAGAAACAGTCTGTTTTGAATTAATTTTTCTGTGATGTCACAAAAACCAACACATTTGCACATATATTCACAAATTCAACCTACAGTGGTTTAGCTCTGCCCATCTATAATAAAATGATATGGAGTATTTCACCACTTTCTGAGGTGGCACAATACAGGTAAGACAATTAGAACAGACCTCTTTTATTATTAAAGGTGAGACGACCTTAATTGGTTTTTTTTCTACAATGTTCACAATGTTTAATTGCAATGAATAAAGGAAGATTTGTAAATTGTCAATTATGACAACAACAAAATTGTAAATTTATGAAAACATACCACCATGGCCCATGGGGGTGCTGTGGTGCACAGGTTAAAAGTGTATGAGTTAGACTAATCAGAATGATCAAGTGCAGCATAGAGTTAGGGTTACAGTACAACTATATCCAACTCATAGTCTGCCAGTCATTATTAAAGAATAATTATAATTTATTGCAGTTAATATTAATCAGATAGATTGCAATTAAACATTATTTTCCAAAATCAGCCCTTTCAGAAAAACTCAGGATTAAAATCCAAACAACTCATGAAGTACAGAACATTTCTGAAGGTATGTTGTGGTATCTGGCACCAGGATGTTAGCAACAGACTAGTCTCAGATCCTTCTCCAGAGCACCATACTGCCTCTGCCAGTTTGCCTTCTTACCACAGTGCATCCTGGTGCCATCGCTTCCCCAGGTGAGCAATGGACACACACCTGGCCATCCACATTAGGGCAGTGGTGGCCTAGAGGTTAGGACATTGCTCTTTGGACCTGAAGGTCACAGGTTCAAGTGCAGGCTTGGAAACCACTAAAGTAACCTTGACCAAGGTGTTTCAGTTGTGTCCATGTGTGCAGACGTCACATATTGTTGTGGTGCTTGAGTGTGTTCACAATGACAAATAATCACTTTCACATCATATAAAATCCAGACCACCTTCTACCATTGCTCCATGATCCAGTTTGAATTCTCCAGTTTTTATTGTAGGCACTTACAGCAGTGGACATAAGGCAGTATGGGCACATTGACCAGTATAAAGCCCAATTGTTCTACACTGTTCACTTATTCTATTGACAGGTGCTTTTGCAATGAGATAATTAACATCAGTGTTTTTAACGTTGTGGCTGATGGGTGCATATGTTTAGTTATTTCTAATGTAAAACATTCACATTCTGGCACACAAAAACAAACAGATCTTAGGCCCAGTCAGAGCCCACTCACACTACTGCATGGGAATTAAAGTTCATTTTAGAAAAAAAAAGTCAAGCGAATAGAAAGTTAATCATTTCTGAGATTACTTACTATGTCCAGTAAAAGAGCACATTATTAATTTCTTCTTTATTCCGTGACTGTGTTTATTAGTAGCTGAATTAAAGATTAACCTTTCAAATGTGTCTGGCATTTTCTCAGTCCCCTCAAATGAAAAATTAATGCACATTTTTTAATCATTAGTTTAATTTCCTGCATGATACTTTTGTTCCTTTGACTGTTGAACTGTTACGGGTGTTACAACCCTTCAAATTGTTTGCCTCCTGCCAGCATTCTTTTTTGAATAATAATTTATTTTTCTGAATAATTCATTAAGTATCATTAGCCAAGCGTGGAGGATCTCATTTAGCACGGAGGATCTCCTTCTTATGCGAGCTTGACACACAATCAAAGTTTTTATCGTTGCAGAAAATGTGTGATCTACACACATTCTTACAGCAGTTAGTGACTATCTAAGTGTGGTGTGATGCTTATGCTTGCTGAATGAAACGGGGATTCAATTAAATGCTCAAGAGGTATCGTGGCTGGAACCACAAACCACTAAAACAGCATGTTGTTTCTCTGAAACAGCAAATTATTTAAAATCAATTAGCAGATTAACCTAACACAGCACAACTGACACCACTGAACTACAACACAAACATTAAAAAAAACACTGAACCATGCAGTTGGATGTTTCACTGCTATAAAATCTAATTCCACATAAAAAAGGAAGCTATAATGATGGGAGTCTCTTATAATAGAGATGTCTTTGGTTTTACACCTTTGTTTCCTTGTCAATACTATTAAGCATTCAGAGTCACTCGCTGACATCATTTGAAGCGCTGTTGTTTGTCGTTGTTGGAAAAAACAACATTTTATGCATGTCAGCTCACTGAATTAATACAATTCAATGAATCATGAAATAAATCCCGATCTCAATTGCACCTCTCTGTAATTCATCATGATTGAATTACTCTGGAAGTTTGCACCATGGGCTGCTGTAGGACTGGATTAGTTTACAAACAGCTCCAAAAAATGTTGTGTAAATGTTTATAAATGTGTAACAATTAGGTGTGGGTTACTGACCAGGCCATTGGGGCCAGTGCCTAGCCGCCTCTGACCAGCAAGCATCCTGGACTGTCTTTGTCTCTGGGTGTCCTAAAAACCTGGAACAAACACTTGCATTTCATTAGATGAATAAGCAGACTTTAAATATATCTTTATGTCTTTGGAAGCATTAGCTGTTTTCTGTTTGTATTAATATTTACTGGGGATTTGTTTACACCATTCAAATTGAATGTTTTAGACAGTGTGTGATAATTGGCCTTTACTGTTCTAGTGGGTCAGTTTGAGGATCTTACACATCAAATCTTTGAAAATCCTACACAAAAATCTTTAAACCTTATAGAAAAAAAGCTAAATGGGCATAAGACAAATGGAGATGAATGGACCAGAATCTCTCACCTTTACCCCTGAATAGTCTAATCCTGTAACTCTGTGAGGTTTTGGTGGTTAGAGACTGCATCTAAAACAGGGAACATTAACTCAGAATGACTTTTTTGGTGCAAACATGAAGTGAATAAGTGGACTCTGACAGTTGCTCACAGTTTTGAAAGAGAACTGCAGATATCAAGGAGATTCTTTTGTCCTACAAAAAGTTGAGAGTGATTACTGTTTAAAAACAATAAAATAACTGTAAAAAAAAACTAGTTTTTAATCAATTTTTATTTAAATTACCAGATTTCTAATAACATAACATATTTATTACATATGAAGTTGTGCAATGGACTACATTTACCATTTACATTTATATTACATTTCTATATCAATTTGCACTCCTGAATTTGTTTCGTTGTGATCAATACTCTGCAAACCAATATATATCACAATAACCAGTGCAGGTTATTCAGAATATTTACAGAAAACACACCAGTGATCTACTTAATGGCCTCCTTATTCATTACATCTTTTTTGGGAAGTGATAATTCACATCTGATCCATCTGGTAATTGTTTAAAGAAGTGTCTGGTTTAACTGAATGAGTTGTGTAAGATTTGGTTTGGAAGTTGGAAAAGGTTAGGTCTCCGCTGCTGTAACATGCTGGACGGTGATGCAGTGGGGGGAAAGAAATCCATTAAAACAGCGCTAGCCTTTTCTGACCCTCATTAAATACATGGGGTTGCCTTGTTAAAAGACAAGCCAGATTTGTGCTTAATGATCTTGAAAGAAATGTAATTGACTGGGCATTACCATCCAAATGGCCCTGCAGCACACGGATGTTTACCATACTCAATTTATAGGTCTATGTTTCATGTTATGACACATATAAAAGTAGGCTACAAGATACAGGGGCTTCTAAGACCACATTGAAAACTGTAGAGTTAAACTGAAGCATTTGCTAACACTTCACTGAAGGCCTGTCTTCCCCAACACTGACATAAATCTTTCATGACAACTGACATAAATCTACATAAACATTTATAAAGGCTTATTTCAACAAACATCATAATGCTTTCTGTGGGGAAATGACATAAATATTGATCAAAGCAGCCCTTACAGAAATGGATGCTAGCTGGGATGGAAGCCTTTATGAATGATTATTGAGGTGTATGTCAGTTGTCATGAAAGGTTTACAGAGGGGCTATAAGTTTTATGAATTCCTGCTTTCGGTGAAGTGTCACTTAGTGCAGTTAAGTGAATACAAGATTAGTGACTACAATATAAATGTAAACCAAATGATTCCAAATTACAATGTATAGCAATTATAAACAATTCAGGTAGTTTAGCACAGTTTGATTTATTTCTGATCAAACACACCTGAATCAATTAATGACAGGGTTTGCTAGGTGTCCTTAAGCTCAAAATGTGCTGGCTAAACCCACATTGGGCTCCCCCACACTGTCCTAACACCAATGTCCCTAATAATCTGCAATGACCTAATTTCATGTTATAGCTGAAGTGATTCTGACACAGTGTAATGGACACAATTACTTACAAGGCTATATACATAAACAAAACTGACATAAAGCAAGAAAAAACATGTCACATATGACAAATATAGTACTGAATTTCTCTTAATGTTCTTAAGCAATACTAGATTCACCACCAGGAGCCACACATAAAGCATTACTGACCCAATCTCACAGTAAGTAAATTGATCATACATTATTAGTCTGTTTTTATATTATAAGCAATTAAGCATTACCTCCAGCTTAGACACTGAGCTGAAGCTTAAGTGGATCCCAACCAGCTACAAACCCCATTGCTGGACATTTTGTAAAGTGCAATAAAATTCTGAATGACTCTTTACATTTTTGCTGACCAACCTATAAAAAAACATATTTTGTATTTTATTATTTGTGCAACATATTCAAAATGTTGGGACAGAGACAAAATAAGAGCCTTTTCTCTGGAATTCAATAGACACAGAGTGTGTGTGCTTGACTGGCCTGCCAGCAGTGGCCTGCCAGCAGTACAGATCTGTCTCCCACTGCAAATTGTGTATATATATTATGTATTGATATATTGTGTATTTTATCATCTTATTTGTTTCATGTCCTTTTTATTTCTATTTTATGCTTGTGTGGCAATTTTTATCAACAACGGTTGTATAAATGTGCTTAATCAATAAACTTTACTTACTAAATGCTACTTGAATATTAGGCAAAAAAAGGGAGAGGTGGACCAACCATGTGCTTTCAACCTTTATTATTATTATTGTTGTTATATTATTATTATTATTATTATTATTATTATTATTATTATTATTATTATTATTGCTGTCTTTGTTCTTGTTATACTAGTTTCACGCCTCTCTACTGTCAACTCTCCGCTAGAGGGCGATCGAGCACTATGTGTTTTCCATTGGCCCTGGAAAAGCTTTGAGTCCACCACCTGCCATGAGATGCCTCGATACAGACGGAAGAAGCGAGCAAAGTGAGCACTTCAGTCTCTTTTCATTACTAACAGCAGACACTTTCTGGAGTTCTGATCAACTAAATAAACACAGGTCCACATATGTAAAAACAAAGTGAAAATTTTGGTGTATAATCTAGAGAACCAACGAAAATTTAAAACGCCTGCGCAGATGCTACGTAACCAAAAAAAAGGGCATAAAATGTTAGCTTTTGTCTTTACTGAGCACAAAAACGATATACAATGCAAACCACACTCTTTGGCACTGAAGCTCAAATTGAGCAGTAAGCAAAGCAGCTTTTTTCGGGCTGAACCATGGCAAACACGGGTTACTTTGTAATATCCCCCCAAGGAAATGAAACATCTGGCTTATAGAGCCACAGCAGGCGCAAAGCACAGAATTTGGTTTGAGAGACAGTAGCGGAAAAAGGCCGTGGCGAGCATTTGACTGGACGGACAGAGCTGTATTTGTTCTGCAGCTCGTGATTACGGTCTAAGGCCTAAAGCCAAAGAACGGACAGACGGGTCAGGACACGCTGAACAAAGTGATTTCCCCCAGGGTGCCGACACGTTCCTCATGCACGCGCCATAGCTCTGCTCAACTGGTCTTAGACTCACACATAGTGCGCGCTTCAGTACAGGCCTCATTTACACACTGCGCGTTTTTACGAGGGGGGTGGCTTCACCACGGGCAAGGCGGGTGTGTTCGTTCGGAAAGAGCTAATCGCTGAGGGCTTTACATATGCTTTGAAATTAATAATAAATTAATTAATAAAAACAAGGTGTTCTCAGTGGGCCGTTCTTCCTCTCATGGCCAAGGCGAGTCAAGTCGGCTTTTACTGTCATTCCAACCGTGTAGAATTGAACGGTTAAGTAAACTGCGCTACTCCAGGACCACGGGGCAACACAGGACACAGAGATCGGAGCATAGAGAATCAGAAAAGTGCAAATCATCGGTGGGCAACTCTGGTCCACGAGTGAGTGTGTGAAGCTCAGTTGAAGTGAGTGATTATTTGTCATTGTGAACACAACACAGCACACAGTGCACCACAACGAAATGTGACCTCTGCATTTGACAGTGGACAACGGTGCTTGGGCACGGTACCTCAGTGTTACCTGTACCTGTCTGGGATTTGAACAGGCCGCCTTCAGGTCAGGTAGTTCTCCTCAGACACACTCACTAAACCTGGCAATGAACTTGCGAATTGAACAAAGTGTGTCTGAGCAGGAAAACCACCAAACTGCTAGACACCAGCTCCCGGGGTGGCAGTTGCCCACCCCTACATTACACTTAGATTAAAGTGTGTCAGTTGCAGCGCCCCCTATAGACGGGATTCGCGACATTTGGCATGCGTCAAAAGAAGGTTGTAGTGATGCTGTGTGTCATTTTTATGTAGTTTGAACCTTTAGCTTACAACATATTAGCTAATGAAAATGCATGAGTTTTGCATTGACGTTATTTGCTAGGCGTTAATCGACAAAAGAGCTGGAAAATGCTAGGCGAGGTCAACTCGCCTTACACATTTCGAAATTTTTGGCCAAATGGTTGTTGAGCAATTGCCCTAAAAAGTGCTTTGCGCCTACCTCACTTTAGGAGGCGCTAGCACGAAGGGGCACGCCCACCTAGAAACACAAACGCCTTACACTGTATTAGCCTTATGGGGCTACAATCCCTTTAAGTGGAAAGTGTAATGATTTGATATCGGTGAAAACAAACAAACAAAAACTTTGACAAAAAACCAAAGGAGCGCGCGCAGCGCACATAAATACAGAGTAAAGGAAAAACCCGCGATGATTGGCCAAAGTGTAACGGCCTGTATTAATGATATAATTCAACAAGACAAGATCTAATTAGTGTATTATTACGCTTCCCCATCCCGTAAGACTAAAAGAACGCTTGAGCCACAATAAAAAATAGTCATTAAAAAACGACAAAACATGTTCAGACACAGTTGAAAAATAAATTACTCCCGCTTCTGCTTATGAAAGTAAAAACTTTACAGCATTTTAATGATGATGGGCTCTTTTATTTTAATGAGCAATAGACTCAATGCATCAGACTCTTAACATCCCACAATATTCACATAAAATACTATTTTTAAAGAAATATGAAGTGTATGTGTAAGTGTAAGTGACTCATGGCAGAGATAATACAGATGTGAGCTTCTAATTAAGACATCATTTTGACGGTGATGTTAAGGGTGAGGTCCTAACACTACAACACTGCTGTTTTCTACACGAGAGATAAGAGCAAACCATCAGCAGAGCGGTCCTGCAGAAATAAAATAAAAACATAGTCGCGTGATACAATAGAATGCAATGTTAAGAGCGATCAGGGGGGTTATTAGACCAATAAAATCACTCGTTTCTGCTTTTAACTTGTTTTTAATCTAACGGGAGTATAACCACAACCCGTGCGCGCGCACACTATAGAACCGCGGAAAGTTCAGCGCATCTGAAGCACTCGTGCATCCACAGCCACAGCCGGAGGACTGCGTCTCCTTCTCTACAGCTCTCCGCACAGGTTTCAGCGGCGCTGTAACGGCAGCGCTGGTGGACCACTGCTGCTGAAGTCTCCGGTGACCCGGACCCACAGCTGCCCGCCAAAACACAACAACAAACAAGCAAACAGACAAATATTTTCAAAGAAGCACAACCACGACGAGGAAGCGCGTCCGAGTCTGGGTCCGCGTGCACGAGACTGTTCTATGCTTAGTGTTCATTTATTTAATATATATTTTTTTCATTTGTGTTTTTTCGGATGATTTTATTTTCCCCGTACAAATGAAGCACCCCTTCCTCCCCGTACCCCCACTCGCCCCCCCTCCGCCGTCACATCTGCCGTAATGTGTAATTATTGGCCATCACGCTCCTCCAGCTTTGAACCGGCTTTTAATTAAAAGCGTATTTAAGGTTTGGGTCACGAGCAAAGCGCGCAAAACAGATGGGTTACTGTCAAAAAGAGAGTAAAAAATGGGAGAGGGATCAGGACCAGCGTAAGAATAAGAAGAAGAAGAAGAAGAA
>JBBPDA010000034.1:11974996-12009555 GCA_037974385.1 Arnoldichthys spilopterus | reverse complement strand
TCTGTCTGTCTGTCTGTCTGTCTATCTATCTATCTATCTATCTATCTATCTATCTATCTATCTATCTATCTATCTATATTGCATGTATATGAAGTTGCTGAATTATGAGCTTTTTCCTTAACAATTTCAGGCAAAATGATCTGAACAGCACAGCACCAAATTCAAGATTCCAGCTAATTTGCATTAACATTTCTTGACATCCTGCATAATATCGCATCATCAACATTGAATTAATAATTATTTAAAATGATGATTTGCAAACAATTTTTTGGGTAGTCTATCCAGAAATTTAGTCCGCGCGAGAAGTAATCAGTTCAATTATCTTCAAAATATTTACTTAAGGACAAAATTTGTCAGCTAAATAAAAGTGGAAAGCCTCAGTGCTCTGCAAGTCCATTTTCCACACGGTTTGCCTGATTCAGTGTTGCCTACATACCCGGGTCCCCCCTGTTATTCTAATCCAGTTGCACTGCTGCATCTATTTAAATGTATCACCCACATTTGTGTTGAGTTTGTCACTTTAGGTGTTTTTACATTTCGTCTTCGCTTGGCTGGGAGCTATGCAGCTCCATTTAATGACCTCAGCAGTGCATGCTTGTTGTGCCACCCCCCCCACCCCCCCCACACACACACACATATACACTTCTTCATTTCTTTATTTATAATCTGCTCTGTCTTGTTCTTCAGCTTTATTGCTTAGTGATGTCTGAAAACAGCAGATCTTTTCTCTTATTTTGCTTTTAGTTGATGTCTTGATAGGCTATAAAGTGTTACCAAGTACATGGTTTGTCTCAGCACACCCACATACACACCAATGTGCAGCAGCCTATGTATAAAAAATAAGAAACCAAATTGAGCTGAGGAATACAGTAGTGTGCTCCAGGTCTTTGCTTAAAGTCCAAAGACCTTTATCAATCATGCTATGAAGACTCCAAACGAGAGACGACTCTCCTCAGACAAGTGGGCTCCAGCCGCAATTCAGATGTACTGACCCACTCCAATATGACTGCATTCATTATTAATCACAGATGCAGTTTGCATCAGCATTGCTTTTCCCTTTCAGTGACTCCTTTATATTCAATTTCTTACTAAATTATTAGCTTGCAGACTTGCAGCCACTGGGAAACTGAAGCTGAAGGTGAGAGGTGTGTGTGTTAGGGGGAGTGGTGGGTTTGCATTAGACATGTTTGTTTAACTCCAATCTTGCATGGCTTCTTTGTTCAATGTGGCCTATAGTGTAGACCTGATTTCTGAGGGAGAGAAATTGCTATAATTTTAGTGCATACTGGTCCTTATAGGCTTCCCTGTGGATCCCAGAGAGCATGCAGCTTTCCCCCTAAGCATGGGGCTGGGTCGTGGCACCTGGAACCGCACAGCTAAATTAGCATTGATATGGGTTTAGTTGAAATGCAATCTTTTTAAATCTTGGTGAGCTGCGGGTAGATAATTACACTTTCAACAAAATTGCCAAGGGTCAGCATCCCCAGTGGACTCCAAATGCACTGATTCCCTAACAATGGAGTGTAACATGGAGCAAAGCAGTGTCTGAAATTATAATGTTAATGGAAAGAGTCACCAGGGAGAGGAGGCAAAGAGAAAAACTAATTCGCTGCTCAGTGCGTGTCACACCCTGCTTCTGATTCTTTGCCTAATTTAGAACAATGAGCTCAATGTTGCAGCTCTGCACCAAGAAGGCCTGGATGCTGTGTACAGGTGGTCTGGGGGCCAGCGTGAACCTCTACCTCAAGCAGATGGAAGGCTGTTCATGCAGTGCCTGTCAGCTATAAAAACAATAAACCTTATATTCAACTTTGTGATGGTCTAGAAAAGGTTCTTAAATGGTTCTTGAATTAATTTTTTTTAAGAAATTATTTGCTATAGAACTTTTATTTTACATGCGGTTTTGCTCATCTTAAAACACTAAAAACAGTCAAAAGTGCTTTTTGGAACCAAAAGTGGTCCTAGACCCCCCTTTGATGCCAGTCCCACATTTCTATACATTTTTGTGTACCTTAATAAAGGTTATTTCTCACAATAGTTATAGAATAATGGCAATGTGTAAATGGTTCTGTGCATGGTAAATGGTTCTTCACCATGAATACAGTAAATAGCATCATAGCAACTATAGCATCAAAATTAGTTCTACTACTATTAGGAGTCAAACCTTTTTGCAGAAATTCAAAGTGCTTGTTTTCCAAGTGTAATTACCATTTTAAATACTTGATTAAAATGTTTATTTGTATTACTTTGCTTTTGTCTTGGTTACTGATGGTTTGAAGTCAAAGATGCTGCCCATTGTATGAGTAATAAAAGGTGTAAGCCATGGTGAAAGGACCCGTACGCCACAGCTCTGCTTCAGCCGGCCATTATATCTGCAAGAGAGATAGAGGATATGATTAAATTAGAGGCAATTATGACACCATGCACATTACTATGTACTTGACTGCTTGGGAACTTGGGTGGCATCCAAGTCCAGGGACAGAAGCAAGCCTCCAGCATGTTCTCATTCTTCCAGGATCCATATTTCATTCAGTCTGTCTGTGGCTGCGTGTGATGTGCTGAAGTTCGTCAGCAAACAGCTGTCTGTTAAGTTATGTTGTGCAGGAATCCATTAGGCTATGACCAGCAATTAGGTATGGAGGAGGAATAACTGTACATTCTTAGCCTTACATTGAGGTTTTACTATTTCCCTATGTATTTAACAAGCTGATGTCATTTAGCAACTTGTACATAATAATAATAATAATAATAATAAAGACTTTAGTAAATGACATCAACACTAGTGGTTACTCAAAGCCATGTTGTGTAAATTATATATGCAAATACATTCCCAAACATGGTGTTAGAAAGCTGTATTTCAAGGAATGATCTAAAGAGGAGATGTTCACGTCTGACCACACTAAAGAAGAGTAAAGAAGGCCCAACAGACTGCAGAAGCAGAAACACGGCCATTTATGGAAAGGAATGCCAGACTGAATAGTTTGCCATCACTACACGGGAGATGTTAGGAAAGGCAACTTTGCTGTCTTCTTCATGTTTTTTTTCTTCTTTTTCTTTTTCTCAGTCATATGATGAGCTTTACTTCTCATCTCCGGAACTGGTTTCCTGAAGCTGAGTTAAAGAAAGCGTCATTCTTTTTAACCATTAAAATAATTAAGAAAATTCCTTTTTAATTTTTTTAACCTAAATAAAATTGTTTTAAAATTCTAACAGGCACTTAAATGCCACATAAACACACTGCACTTTGAAGAAATTTCAGTGAATTCTTGTTACGCTGTAAAAAAAAAAAAAAACATACGGGCATTTTTTTCCATTGAAAAAAATCATATAAATAAAGTTTATTTAAAAGTATAATAAATAAAATTATTATATTATTATACATATAAGTATATTATATTAGAATTACTGTCAGTTATGCTCCAAACAACATGTAATATTAATATTTAAAATGTATGTTTATATATATATATATATTACTAGGCCTGCGTTATTTAATCCTATGTAATATACACACATATGTGTATATTATTTCCCATATGCACATATAGTGTAGGCCAAAATTAAGCATTTCTAAATGTGTATATATATATATATCTTCAGCAGAACAGAATGCATCGCTCAGTCTTTTTCGCAGATTTAAAAAAGCTGCCATATAATGAGCCTGCTTATTCTAATCTAACTGTAAGCTTTTAACTGGGAGCTGTGGCGCTTGCTGAATTCCTGTCCAGCTCTTCCCGGAGCGCACCACCGCGCGCGATCAGTCCATCGCGGTGGCGCAGCGCGTGCTTTGCTACTTTCACCCGAGCCGTTACCCTAACCGTGTCGCTAAACGCTGGGTTCCCTGCGCTGCTGTCCCTCTTCCACTGTGGCTCGCGCACTCACACACAGAGCTGTCACTCGCTAGCATGTCTCATGTCCTTGTTAGCTCGGATTTTCCCCCCACCCCCTCCCTCCATCTTTTTTTGCCCCTCTCTCGTGGCGAGGAAAAGCCCAAATATGCTCGCGTTATCCATCCGATTGGTTTCGTTATTGTTGCCAGCACCGCGCATCAAAATCAATCCCGTCCAAGTGGCGCTGGCAGCTGTCAATCTCCGGCTCCCTCTCGCTCCTCCGCGTCTCCGCTTAATCTTATCACAGGGGTCAGGGAATAAGAGCAAAGCCCCTCTGACCGTCCACTTCTTGCTTTATGTGGTTTTTTTTAATCCAAATGGTGAACTGTGGGCCAAACTAATATACATACAGCTTTATTTCACCCCACTGCTTCTCAAAGTGGCCGGGGCATTTATTGCGCGCGCGTTTTGCTGTAATTTTAAATATTTGGGCTTAATGAGCGCGAGAGCGAGTCTCTGACACACCGGGACGGGGCTGTCGACTTTGCGCAAATTGCATCCAGTCAGCCTGAGGGAGTTCAGCTGCTTCAGTGTCTGGGCCACAGGAGAGACAGAGACACACGGGACACTTTCCCTCCGCTTCCACATAAAGACAGGAGAAGGAGAAGCACAGGCCCCTCAGAGCTGCTGCACTGCAGGAACAGCTGGAACTCAGGCCACTGCACGAGGCAGGAGGCACGAGGCAGGCGGGTTCGTGAAAAACGCGGAGGAATATTTTTTGTAATGCAAATAAAGAAACTGTCAGAAAAAAGGATCTGTCTCGAATCTCAACAACAAACATCAACAATCCTTCATCACAACAGAACGAAACACGACAAACACAAACAAAACAAAAACAAACACAAACTTAACAAAAACAATTAAATAATAATAAAATAAAATACAATAATATAATAATAATAAAAAGCAGCCCGAGCCGGATGCCTTTTGGGTGACGAAATCCGAGCGACAGCAACGCAAACCCAGATTATGAGATTATGTGAAATCTCAGCTGATTTATAATAAACGACACAGTTTTGATATAAAGTGTGTAAAAATGTTTCAGTAATTTTGACATGATTTAAGCAGGGAGGTTGGGAAGCCCTGCGATTATCAAGAAAATTTATTTTTACACAAATCAGCTTTACTTTGGACGAATATGATCTTAAATTAAATTAAAATGTGTTTTACATCATTATCAACATTAAAGAAAACAACAACAAAATTAATAATAATAATAATAATAATAATAATAATAATAATAATAATAATAATAATGTTATTTGTTGTTGTTATTATTATAATTAAGAAATTTTCATTTGGCAACGCTAGAATCTCAGTAGTAGATCTAAGTTGGTTATGTGTGTCATGGGGGCTCCCTTACCCTCCTTCTCTCTCTCTCTCTCTCTCTCCCTCTCTCTTACACACACACACACACATACACACACACGCTTAGAAACAGAGGGCCGGCGTAGGGGGAAAGCTGGCTGGCCAGATTTAAGTTCACGCCTGATAGGACACTGAAGAGTGAGTGGGCTGTGTGTGTGGGGGTGGGGTGTGGGGGCAGCACCTGGCCGGGCTTCAGCATCTCCAGCCCGGTTTACTGACAGTCTGATAAGCGGGCCGAGGCCGGCCAGACATCTCCACAAGCCCGACTGCTCTCCTCGGACTCCAAAATCATATCTTCCACCACCGCAACCATCATCACTGTCAATACCAGCATCATCACCATCAGCATCATCACCATCAGCACCATCAACATCATCACCATCATTACTATCATCACGATCATAATTACAATCATCCTCACCACTATCACTAATATAATCCCCACTAACCTCATTGCCATGACTATTAGCATCATTAGCATCATTACCACCATCACTATCATCCTGACCACAATCACCATCATCATCACTATCCTCACCGTCATCACCATCACCACCACTACCATCACCACGATCACCCTCATCATGATCACATCATCACCAACACCATCATTCTCACGATCACATCACCATCATCACCACCATCACCACCATTATCATGATCACATCACTATCACCACCACCATAATTACCACTATCACCTTCATCATGATCACATTATCACCATCACGCTCACGATCACATCACTACCATCACCATTATCATGAGCACATCACCACCACCATAATCACCACTATCACCCTCATCATTATCACCATCACTATCATCATGATCGCCATCACCACCACTGCTGCAATCAACAGCGTCACCAGAGAACAGGGTCCCAAATTTATATTTTTTATATATTCGTACCCTGTGTTCATTCGATGGGGGCCTCGCGGCTTCTTCCTACTTCCCCTTTAAAGAAAACTTTCAGGTGCATCAGGATCTACTAAGCTCTTCAGCTAGCGCCCTAACTAAAACAGATCCCATTCTGATTTCCACTCCACACACACACACGCGTGCGCGCGCGCACACACACACTCCACACGCAGAAATAGACACACACATGCAGTAAATAAATGTAGTGACCCTCACAGCAGTGCGTTATTGGCTTGTGTGTGACCATAAGGGCCAATAAGCTGAGATCTAATGGCGCCGAAAATACAGCAGAAATGTTATCAAACATACCCAAACACGTTAGGTCTATAATTACACGAGGCATCATTAAAATAATCCCATTCTGTGTCAAGTAAAATCATGTATACATATTATAATATTATTAAACAGAAACTGGGGATTAAAATAAAAACCTAAAACAGTAAATAAACAACACAGTAAAGAAATAAAAACAAATCAGGCACAACAACGTGATCAATCAATTCTCAATAATCAGCATTACTGTGATATTTACGGCTCTCAGAACTTGCCTGTTTATTGTTCTTTAAAATTGTTTAAAAAATGCCCCAGTAAGAAATAAATGCTGAACAAAAACATTATTACTACTATTTATTATTTATTTATTTTAATTGATTCCGCCCACCCAATTGCTAAAAGTTAGGATCGGCAAAACAACTGCTAATAGGCCTTTATAGAGGGTCATGCGCGCGCACACACACACCATTGGCGCTTCTCTTCCTCCTGCTTCACGGTTTGGAGGGGGTGTGATAGATGTGACGTGGCCCGTCACTCCAGCCAATCACTGCCAGAGTTGAGGATAATATTAAGGGAAAGTTGGACTGGAAGACGAAGGCCGTCTCTTTCTCTCTGTCTCTCTTCCACTCTCTCTCTCCCCTTTCTTTTTATTTTTTTAAACATTTTTTTCTATCGCCGTCTTGTGCGCGAGGTTTCCCTCCGCGCGAAGGAAACACGCGCCCACTGAAAGGAAAAAGCTCAAATTAGGAGGAGGCGCGCGGGGAGCCGGACACTCTCCTTATTATTACCTTTTAGAGGTAGATTTTTTTTCTTCTTCTTGTTCTCTTGTTTTTAGCATCTCCAGAACAGCGGAAGAAGTTCATTCTCAGCTCGCTGCACTGGATATTTACCCGCGCGGGGCAGGAATAGTTTTGTGTGACATTTCTTCAGAGGTGTTTTCCATGCTCGAGGAGCCGCGAGCCTACACATGGTCCGACTGAGGGAGTCGCGCGGACACAGTCTAAGGTGAGCGGGGTTTTGTGTGTACAGTAAGCGGGATTTATCGCGTTGTTTTGGTCTGCTCGAGGCTGATGAGCCGCTGTGCACAGCCTTTAAAATCTTTGTTACATCGGATGAAGGAGTTTAACGTAACGCTGATGGAGCTCTCGCGCCTTTCTGAGCGCGGATCAACGTCGCCCAACCGGAGTGGGGACATTTTAGTCCATAATAATGATGATAATAATAATAATATTAATAATAATAATAATAATAATAATAATAATAATAATAATAATAACAATAAATATCCTCAGCCATCAAATAAACAAAAAATCCGTCTCAGTAATCGTTTATCAAGGGCTAATCACACCCGCTGCGAGTGAGATTATTCTGATGAAATCTAGGAGGTTAGCACATTTGCAATGGTGTCAATAAGACCAACAGGCCTTTAAAGCCCGTTTTGTTTACATCATATTAAATTATACTTGCACCATATTTAATTATAAAATCAACGTGCCATCTTATTACTCCAACCTCTCATCACGAACTGACCACAATTAAAATAAGTAGTATTTAGTATAAAGTACATTACTTTAAATTGTCGTTTAGAATATATAAACATGTCTATTATTTTATATTGTGTTAAATTCCATAAACAGACTCAAGTTCCTCAGAGTTTTATTATATTAGCCTTTACTATCATCCCTCATTAAGTTACACGCAGCTTTAATTCGGAGACTTTAGTAAAACCGAGGCTACAAACCATAAATGCAGATTACACAGTTCATAAACACGGTCACAACTGAGGCACGTCAGGTTATTGGAACACTGCACCTTTCAGTGTAACAAATAGCTCAGCGCACTTACAGCACAGGCCGGGAAAAACCTTATACACACCTCATCCCAGTTTTACACACGCAATTTGGACTTAATGCCTCGCCATAAACACACTCTATCCCAAAGCCCACCAGATCCCACACACACTCGTCTCCCTTTAAATACAATACACACTCGCCTTATTCCCCACTGCACATCTTACACTAGACACATTCCAGATGGTCTTCTGCACAAGGCAAAGGTGAGGATGATTAAACCCTATTAGGCCACCACTGCACCACTTTTCTCTCTCTCTCTCTCTCCCTCTCTTTTTTACAACCTAATGAAATGGAATAATGTGTGACTTTGCTCCTTTTTGGATAAATGGACAGCGATCATGGCGCCTGGAGTTACAGGCAAGGTGCCATTGCCCACCAGGAGGGAGGGAGGGAGGGAGAGAGAGAAAGAAAGAGAGAGAGAGAGAGAGAGAGAGAGACAGAGAAAGAGAGAGAGAGAAAGAGAGAGAGAGAGAGAGAGAGAGAGAGAGAGATGTTTGGCAGCCCCCCTCCCCAAAAAACAGTCACTGCATGTGTAACAGCGAGCACTCGCCAACTCTACAATTACAGCAAACTGAGACGATAAAGCTCCTTTCACACGCTGACCCCCTTTTCCCCCCTTTCCCCATATAAATTACTGGCGTTTAGTTATATTTCTCTCCCTCTCTCTTTCTCTCTCTCGCTTGCTCTCTCGCAGTTCCTCCAAGAATGACGTCAGATGTATTCACTACAGTCCCCTCCCCTTATCACCCCCCCTTCTGAAAAACTTTCGAGAGATGGAAAGGGGGGGGACACCCTGAAAGCGTTTTGCCTGAGGGAAAATAGAAAACAGGAAATCTGCATTCTTCTTCTTCTTCTTTTTCTTCTTCTTCTTCTTATTATTTCAGTCACATGCTGCTAACCCAGAGCTGGTCACATTTATGGAAGCCCCCCCTCACCTAAAAAATCTAATAGATTAATTAAAAAAAAACTATAAAGGATCTCTAAATGTATACACCCCCCTCCAAATAAACAGAAGAAATGTCAGTGTAACGAGGTGCGCGTTGGATTTGCACAGAATAAACAACAGGTTTCTGAAGCGAAGCTCAGTCAGTGAGGAGACAGGAAGCGCAGAGGCCGCACGGTGCCCAACACCACAGCCAATGCACAACCACTACATATCGTCTTTATTGTCTTATGTTATTACATAAACACGCCTTATATGGTCTTATCAATGTGACAGCTTTAAAAAGACAGAAGAACTGATAACGAAACGCGTGTTATTACAGTTCCACACATAAACACGGCCATGTAAACATATAAACAAAGTAAACCGTAAATAAATTACATGTTTTAGTGTGTTAGATATATCCAAGACGAGGCGAATGGGGGAGGTGACAACAGCAGAATATAAGCGCGTGCATAAGCGCGGGTCGCAGTCCGGGCCGGCCTGACAGTGGGGCAGCTCATTATCGGCCTCTCCATTCACGCGGGCTTTGAGCGCTAGGAGCTGCTGGGCAGAGTCGTTTGTCTCCCCCTTTGTGCCTTATATTGGGGAATGCGATGCCTGTCAGAGCTCTTATTCACTTTCGCCATAGTTTTATTGATGAGCTCTGACTTTTCTTCCTTTTCTCCAGCACTTTTCACACGTCAGAGGCCGAGTCAAGTGCACACACACACACACACACACAAACTTCATTCGTGCTCTAAAACATTTCACCCCCTCCATTAAATTACCCCACTATGCCCCTCACTCACTCACACTCACAACTTCATTTGTGCTCCAACACAATTTTGCCCCCCTATCACCACCACCCCCTTTTCAGGCTTCTCCATGGTGCCACACACTCTCTCTTCTCACACACACACATACTCGCACACTCCCCTCCCTCCTGACTCCATTTCACACACCCCGACCCGGAATCTATTCCTTTCCAACAAATGAGTGGGACAGGCCAGAGCTGGGAGAGGGGCTCGGGGTGCACGCATCCCCGAACAGAGGCGCCGAGGGGTTGCTTTGGGGTTTACCGAGCTGTGCACTAATGCCCAAGCAATCAGAACATGTAGTTTGGAGTGTCTGGCCATGCTGGTAAAGGCCTAATGATATTTTTATTTACGCTCGCGCTCTCGCCCCCCACCCCCACCCCCTTTACCACCATCACCACCATGACCACCACACACACACACCAGCGGCAACTCGCAACTCTCTCCAACTTTCTTTCCTTGAACAGAATGGGGGGTAGTATGGGGTCTGAAGCAGGACAGTGGTCAAAAGAGCAACGCCACATGCAGGTCGCGTTAGACCGGAAGGAGCAGGCGTGCGGCAGAGCGTGAGCACGTTTACACATGCACACACATACCGGTGACTAAAGTCTCTGAGACTTTTTACATTTCCCAAGCTATTTGTTCATCCAAACAGCCAATTGTTTTTTCTTTAGTTATTTTGGGAAGTGTGTGCGGAAATGATTCTCCGGCTGCAGGCTAACTTTTATCCCGCACACTCACCTTTCCCATATAGCGGAGCCCCCACCGTCCAACAGTGCTGGATTAAAAAAAACACGACAGAGAGAAATCGAGGAAGAGAGAGCGCAAGAGCGAGCGAACGAGAGAGAGGGGGCAGCATTTGCATGTGCGCATTAGTGATTTAGTGGAGTTGGAGCAGGGCTCTCGCTGGACCCCTGGTTCCCCGCGTGCGTTTGTCCGGGCTGTGCTGGTGCAGGGGGTGGGGTGGGGTGGGTTGGTGTTGGGTGGGTGTGTGGTGGTGGTGGTGGTGGGGGGGGGGGTTGCAGGAGGAAGTGTTTGGCTGGGAGATGATGAGATGATGACAGAGGTCAGAAGAGGAGTGGAAGGGAGGCACGGAGCAGTAGAACACAGTAATGCACGAGAAGCGCCATCGTCAGCCAACATAGGTGCTCCATCTCTCTCCCTCTCTCGCTCTCTCTCCCTCTCTCTCTCTGTCTCTCGGTGCTATTCATCCAATCTGTATTGCCAATCTGTGTTTCCCTTCCTCCCCGCAGGGATTTTTTCTCCTCGACGCCAATTGGAAACTATAAAGGACAAGAAAAGTGAGGGAGCGTTTTTTCTTCTACTACTACTTCTTCTGTTTTTCTGGCAAAGAAGGAGTGCAAACGAAGAGTCGAAACCCACAGGAAGAACCAACAAAACCAACAGAACTTACAAAAACAGCAGAACCAACAGAAAAGAACCATGCCTCAAAAAGGTGAGTGAGCGACATGTTTCTCCCCCTCTCTCTGTGCACTTGTTGTGTAGGGAAGCGTAAGGGCGACACTGCCTTCTCCTCAACACCCACCAAAGTACATGCGACCCCTGAACTGTGCGTCCGTCTGCCTGTCTGCCTGTCTGTCTGTCAACTGAAGCTATTTGGCTGTTAGTGAATTTTTAAAGCTGCTTCAGGTCACAGGAAGCTTAGTTCAGACTTAGTTCTTTGGGAAACTCTGAGCTCCTCTGCTTTAGCGCATGCACCCCCTCAGCTCAGCCCCGGCTCAGATTTTACATCCCTCTTCTCTTATTTCCCTCTGTATTAGAGAGTTTAAGCGATATTTATGATAAAGGGAGTCAGGCCAAGAGCGCGATGCGGAACGCTAAGGCACCCCCCACCACACACACACACAAGCTCACACACGAGAAAAAAGACGCAGTGAACTTGACGTTGTTAACTTTTAAATACGGAGAATGAACGCGCTTAAAAAAGAAAAAGGCAAAAAGCTAATAAATAAATAAATAAATAAACTAACAGACAATTCTGGAAGTTTTATGAAAACTTTTATGGTTGCTTGCACTCTGGGTCTGCTGTCCGACTTAAAAATATTTAATCGTTCTTCTTAAGAAAAATTATACATTTCTAAAAAAAAAACCATTTAATTTTAAATATTTTTTTCTAAATTAATGCTTACAACGAATCGTTTAGCAAAATATTTTTTTAATTTTTGCGCGTGTTCTTTTATGAATAAACTTGAATCAAAATAAAATTTAACGCTAATTTAATTAACTATTTTAAAAATAAAATTAACATAAACAAATAAAAAAAACAATTAAAAAAAACAAATAATAAAAAAGACACAAATAAAACACACACACACACAATTTCACCATCAGTTTCCGGATGTTGTTATTTGTAAAAAAAATTCCGATTGTGTGCACGCGAATATGCGGAACCCCTGAAGCCCCCCGTAAGCTTGTTTAATTAAGGAGCTTGACGCGGCACATTAGAGCACGTAACATGCAGATTAGGCCCCGCCATTAAAACACATCATTAACCACACAGACGTCACAAGAACACCGCAAACAATTTAGCGTAACTTTTATTTTATTTCACATTTAAGCCGCTTTATGTATTTATGTACATCCTAAAGAAAAAAAGTGGCGCCGCGAATAAAGCAGGAGGCATTAACAAAAATATTGCTCAGGAACGGGCATTAGAAAACACGTGCTCGCGCACATGGCCCGCTGTATATATTTATTTGTGAACACACACTGTAAATACACACTAGTTTAAAAGGAAAGGGGAGAGGAGGAGAGGGGGTAAAGAGAGAAAATCAAAGCTGGGAGCGTTTCTTCACTGGCCCCTTTTCCTCCAGTGTCCTGAATGGGCTCTTTAATGCAATTGTCTTTTACCAATTGAGCGCCCCACTGCGCTGTTGTAGCGCTTTTTTAACGACACATACCAGCAACACAATTAACGTCCGAGTAGTTATAACAAGAAATTACTTTTCTATTCCGCGCGCCAATAAAAAGAGAATAAAAGAAAAAAAAAAGAAAAAATGCAGCGGAGGGAAACGGGCAGCGGGTCATGGCGAGCTGCACGGGCTGCGCCGAAGAAGGGGGGCGAGCTGAGATGGTTGTAGGGGGAGTTTTTTTTAGGGGGGGGTATAGGGGTCTTCCCCTCAGTTCTTTGTATCTTCTCAGAGTTGTTGGTACGTTTAGTTGGAAGCTGTGTAGCTAGTTAGGGAGTCCCAGGTTTTACTCTCTGGGTTTTGGTGTCGAGGCAGAATAGGGGGCATTGTTCCCATCCAGCGGCCTTTGTCTGGTGGTCTTCACCCCCTCCTGCCTTCACTTTTACAGCGCAGCCAGGCGAGGTAGACAGCGTGTGGCACCACAAGAGTGGATCTGAAGTGTAGAAAATAGAGTAGCCTAGTACCTCACCAACCCCACCAACTCAACCCCCCATCCAACCCAACACCCCCTCCCCGAAACCCAACCCAACTCCTAATAACCCAACATGTGAAGTTGTATTCTGAGGAAATAAAGAAGCAGCCATATAAAGACGACATCGACTCTAGCCAAACTTTTACCCCTCCATCACAGCCCACCCACCCCTCCACACACACATACACAGTAGTCCCACCCCTGATCCACGCACAGAAGCAGTTTTCAGGTGCAATGCAATGACCCATAATCCTGAGTAGAAGAGGTGTACTAATAAAATGTTTTGCTTTGTCCTAGGGAATTATTAACTAGTGTGACTGCAGATGAGTCTATAAATTGTTTTAAGCGGACAGTCAACAGTTTCCAGGCAAGTTTAACCCGCTGGATATCAAAAATAATACTGAAACAAAACAAAACAGAACTGAACACTCCTTGTGGAGACAGTAGTAGTACTGTGCTCTCAGCTTGCAGTAACTCCACTCAGAGTACATGCACACTCCTGCATATTTGTCCATAACGTTTCTGCACACATAGCAAGAATAAATGCCATATATTATAATTTGCAATATATTTATAATATTATTGAAAAGACAAGTAATGTGGATAAAAAGATAAAAAAAGACAAAAACTGATCATTATTATTGTTTTTTTATGACTGATAGAATACTATAACCGGACCACGTGGGAGTCTGGTGTGGCTTCCATGATGCAGAACAGTAAGTGGAGTTTTTTGTATTATTATTATTATATTATTATTATTATTATTATTATTATTATTATTATTATTATTACCATTTTTCTCAGTGTGTTCCGCATAAACATGTGGTACATGTGAGGGTGTGGCAATAAACTTTTTGACAACTCATGTCAGAGAGATCATGCCTTTTTAATAGTCTCTGTATATGTATAATGTGTGTGTGAGAGAAGGAGAGATTGTGGTTCACCTGCTATTCAGTAACACCACATTAGCTACAGGACACACCAGTACACGCCTGATAGAGGCCTGTCCTGCTCGTGAGGCTCGCTGGGCCGCATGACTGCACTGAGAATCAGCACTTCTGTTGGCTGAACATTTCTCCATAGCTTTGAGTGAGAGAGTGTGAGAGAGAGAGAGAGCGAGAGAGAGGCACATATGTCGAAGTGATTGCTTAATGAATGGGTCGCATATGGAGAGATGAGACGCTGTGAAGCTATGATGATCAGTATCATCTCCTTATTGGCAGGATAACAATAAACCAGACATATTTGTTTTTCTCTTAATGCTGGACAAGAGGTGTATGACATCTGTAACGAAGGTGTGTTGAACGTCATCCCATCATCCCTTTCTCCTTTTTCTTCTCGTGCTAGACCTGTAACACTCTCATATAACCCACTAACATGAAGAATCTTCCTTCAGTTCACATCACTTCAGACACATTTCAGAACATTTCACTTTATTTTTCTCTCCAGATTTTCTAAAAGAGAGCGTTTGGGCGTTTGATTTGGCACGTGCATGCTACAGAGCGCCCCCCCCCCAAAAAAAATGCGCCATAATAACATTTACATTTATTTACAGTGTCATTAATTAATTACTGACTGACTGGCTGCTTTCGAGCTCGCGCGCGAGTGTCGACCACTCCGATGATGATAAGCTCGCGCGTGATCTTGACTGAGCCGCCTCGCGCGCTTTAAAGGTCAGGGCTGGCTCTGCGAGCTTTTATGCTAATAACGCTCCTGAGTGTATATTTCCAAATTGACACCATATGTCCGCCTTGCTCATTGATTACACAGAATACAAGGCACGTAATTATCGCCACTGGGGATCCAAAATGATTAAGACTTCACCTTTGGGGAGAAAGTTGGATTTTATGTACTAATCTGAGCTCTGGCACGGTCAAATGGCTTTATTTTGTGTGTGCGTGGGTGTGTGTGTATGTGGGGGAGCCATAAGGGACGTATGGTCCCAAAGCCAATAAATCTTCAATATGCTTATCCTCGCTGACCTCTCTGCAGAGGAAAAAAGAGGGACAATTGATTTACTCTAATCCTGAATTAAGCCCCCCAAAACGACATGGTGATGGACTTTCCTTCCCACGTTACACTTTTAGGAGGCCCAGGACACATCCACGGCAATCCTGAAACACTGTAAAAAAGGTCACTGTTAAAATACTGTGATATTTAATATTAAATATACATCTTTTAAATAAAAAGGCTAACTGTGTGTAAATAAACCATAATGTATTATAATACTGACACAAAATAAATGTGTATATTTACACAAAAAACAGATGTTTATCATTATTTCAACGATGTTTTAATAGTGGTTACTGATTTTATTACAGTGAAATACTGTTTGCCAAAATCACTATAGTTGGTGTAGAATAAAGCATAGTTTTGTCGCATGTTGATTTTTAAAAGCAGCTTTTAAGCTGATTTTGTGTTAAAATGTGTGGAAAAAACTGTTAAAATATTGAAAAATGAGGCATTTCAAATCAAATAAATGTCTGTAATTTTGCCATCACGGAGAAAGCAGTGTAATGTAATTTACATGAACAGTGTATGTAAATATGGGGGCAGAAATCAGGCCAATGCAGATGTCAGTGTTTAAGCGTGGCATAAATTCATGACATAAACCTACCCCGTGCACAGGAATAGCTGCTGTGCTGTGTCTGAAATCTGTGGCCTACATGCGCCACTGTTCGCTTCAAAGTCCCCGATTTTTTTCTGTTTATCCTTCGTCGCAAAGCAGCATCCCGTTCGCTCCCAGTGTGTAAATATAGGCTTTAAAAAAGTGTCACTTTTAATATACTATGAAGCCTGGCGCGTCCTCGTGAACGTGCCCGCGCACCCCCTACCCTCCACCCCCCACCACCCCCCATCCCCTCCGGCTACCTTAAAAACTGAAGCTTCTCCCCCCTCGAAGGCTAAATGAGTGGACTCCAATAGAGTCTGAGCGCCATCCAAATGCGGACAGAAAGGCTCGTTTTTATCATGCTACCATTTGTCGTGGCGATGCGCGGTTCACGAGCAGAGCCGTGACAGGAAGTGACATGGCCTGCCACGAGCGCTCGGGCTCATCTTTTCAATTAGCCTTCCGTGCATGATCCGGGGCGACTTCCGCCCATTTCCAGAAATTAAGCTCAAACTTGACGTGCAGCTAGCTTTATTTTAAAGACAAATGTCAGGCAGGCTCATCATATTTTTTTTCCTCCCCTTCTTCTATATTTGGAGCTTATTTATTGCTAAGGAGCTCGTGCTCTAGGACTCCATTTAACGGGAGGCTGCGCGGGGAAGGGGTCTGAGAAGTAAGAGGGGAAGGGAAGCAACCGCACCGAAGCCTTTCTCTGGGCTTTTCTCGTGGGCGACTGGAGTCAGGTTTGCTCTTTATTCAGGCTGGCCTTTCCCCATTCACTGCTGTCGCTTTTTTGGGGGGTCGTTTGGGAAAAAAAAACTTGGACTAACTGGTTTCATGGACGATGTGCTGTTTGAGTGTGTGTGTCTGTGTGAGATTTGTTTGATGCGATTTAAAGTTGCTCTACTTGGATGTGGAGTGTAAGGCTGTGGGGCAGCGTTTAAGAAGCATTTACTATAGAACACAAATGCCAACAAATAGCATTAACGCCAACTGATCCGGGTTAAGGCTTTCGCACAGATGCGCGTTCTCAGCATGGCTGGAGACGGTGACTTTTTCTCTCATTTTTGACCCATTTATTGCACTTTGGTAGCAGGAGGCTTACGAGTGTTGTGCACTGTGTACTGCTCAGCGCGCGAGTGCATTAGGAAGAGCACATCTGGAGAACAATGGCGAACATATGACAGATTAACAATGGCGAGCCTCGTTCGTGGAGGGGCTATCAGTATGACCCGTTTAGGGCAATGTTTTATTTATACAGGCTGCCCCTAATGCATGCCCCCGTGCACAGCACTGCAACTTACCGGTGTGGCTGTACGTGCTGCTTTGTTGTTGATGTTGTTGTTGTTTACCTGTTTACTGACTGAAACGTCGCCTCTTCTTGTCCTGTCCAGGTCACAGCGGGGTGAACCAGCTCGGCGGCGTGTTCGTGAACGGCAGACCGCTGCCGGACTCCACCAGACAGAAGATAGTGGAGCTCGCACACAGCGGCGCGCGACCCTGCGACATATCCCGGATCCTGCAGGTGAGTGGGGCAATGCGAAACGCACTCTTTAAGTATCAATATTCCTCTTCTTTTTATTATTATTTCTATTATTATCATTTCTTATTATTACTGCATTTTTATTTATATTGTTAATTTTTTTACTGATTTTTAAAAAATTTTTTTATTACTTATAAACTTTATTACAGTCGTGCATAAATGTGTTTATCAGTGCTTTAAAGTAAACAGTGCCCCTGGTTTACAGACTGCTTTAACATCCAGTTTTTCCTCATTTACATCAGTAAGCGAGCGTCTGTATGAACTGTGGTTTGATGAAACCGAACGACTTAAAATAATTACATTTGCAGCTGGATTATTACCTCCTTTGTGTTCTTCTGGTCAACCATGCCCGACGTCCGAAAGTAGCTCCAATAAGAACCGAACCGAACCGAACCGTTTGGTTTCCGTGCTTAAAAAAGAAAAACAGGAGAATGGAAAGGGAAAAAAAGAAAGAAAGAAACAAAGAAAGAAAAAAGAAAGAAAGAAAAGAAAAAAAGAAAACGTGCACAGAGTTTCTCGTACCACTGAAGGTATATTTCTTGTGTTATAGACCCAAGCTGGTGCAAAAGTCCAAGTGCTGGACAATGAAAACGTAAGCTTATCATTGTTTGGACGCTTTACACATAACATTTCACGCGCGTTTTAAATTAATGTCATGCGATTTTTTTGTGTGTGTCTCTCTCTGCTTCCCGTCCAGGTGTCCAACGGCTGCGTGAGTAAGATTCTGGGCAGGTATTATGAGACGGGCTCCATCCGACCGCGCGCCATCGGAGGCAGCAAACCCCGAGTAGCCACTCCCGAGGTGGTCGGCAAAATTGCCCAGTTCAAGAGGGAGTGCCCGTCCATCTTCGCGTGGGAGATCCGGGACAGGCTGCTGTCAGAAGGCATCTGCACCAACGACAACATCCCGAGCGTGAGTGCCCACAACAAACCAGCGGTGCGCTGAGTCCTGGGTGGCATCGAGTGCGCGTGCAGTCAGCCCCTCGCGCGGCCTCGACTGGCTGAGTCCTTTAACGCGACCCTGAAACGAGACCGCGCTCGAAAAATCGATCCATTTCTGACAAATCGAGGACTGCGGCTTGTTTATGTATTTATTTATTTGCGGATATGTTTATTTATTTATTTTTCATTTATAAATTATTTATAATCTATAATCCATCTATCCATTTATTTAACAATTTTATCGTGCCGCTAACAATGCAGAGCCACTCAGGCACTAAGTCCTGCTGAGGTCAGCCGTTTTTGAAAAGCAAATTGAAATGCAATCTCTAAATCATGAAACGTGCCCGAGCAACGCGATGCCATCCCGTGTCTTCGCTCTCGTCTTTCAGGTGTCATCCATAAACCGAGTGCTGCGCAACCTGGCGAGCGAAAAGCAACAGATGGGCGCAGATGGCATGTATGAGAAGCTGAGGATGCTGAACGGACAGACGGGGACATGGGGCACCCGGCCGGGCTGGTACCCCGGAACCTCTGTGCCAGGACAGCCCAATCAGGGTAGGGAAGGGCTGTGCCTTTTTCCTTTAAGAATAAGTAGAATTACAATTAGGGGGAATTTCTTGACTAACTATTTTTTTATTATTATTATCATTATATTATTATAATTATTATTATTATTATTATTGCTATTGCCATTATTTGAATGAACAGTTAAAATAACAGTTATAACAATGTTATAAGCAGGTAACACAGTATTGTAGCAAAGCAGAAAGCCTGTAATGCAAGAGGATCATTTGTCTGTGACACGGTCTTACTGACTATAGAACCAATCTGATCAATAGAAATCAACCTGTTGTTCTTCTGAGCATTTGAGTTTCTGCATTTTGTCACCCCCTCCCCTCAAATTCCCCCCACCTGTCTTTATTGGTGGTGGTGGTGGTGGGGGGGGGGGGGTAAAAAGCAGCCTGGATATCTGTACAAAAGGATGTTTCTGTCACGCGTTAGAATTTGTTATGGGAACAGTGCTGTGGCTGTGTAATTGCTCATTAGAGAGCGTTTTGTATCTCATTAAGGCGACATGAATGAGCGTCTAGCTGCAGAGAGACAGCAGCTGCAGAAATGCTCCCGGCTCCCCCCCCCTCATCACCAATTACACATGTCACTTTATAAGAGCAGTGCGCACAGCGCAGGATGGACAGGAGCAGCATCTACAGAATGCTTTTTGCTTTCTGTCTAATATCTGCCTATTAAGCCCTTGACCCATGCACAACCAACGGCCAGCAATTAGCACTGGCCTACCAAAAGAGTCCCATGAGCCTTTTTGTAAAAGAGAAAGTTTTAGGAAACTATGCGCACAGTAAACACTGTCATTTAACTCTGTAATAGAACATATTGTACTTAATGTATTGTCTATTATGCATGAAGGGGCTGCTACAGGACCAAACACTTCAGTTTACTATGCTAAGGCACAACCTGTGTGAACACAATCACAGCAATAGTTAAGAATAAAATTTTGAATCAAAATTAAGACTAATCTGTATGGCACAATGTCAGTGTAGACTTACACACTAATTTATTAAATATATCCCAAAATATTCCAAATGTAAAATGCATCCAATCTAGTGCCTCATCCCCTGTTGGCTGTAAAAGAAAAAAAAGAGGTTGCAGGGTTCATTTTAAAGTGAGTCTATATCCCTTAACACGTTTCCTCCGCGGGCCCATTTCTATTTTTATATGAGTAAAAGGACGGAGTCCATTCCCCCTCTCCACACACGCAGGGCAAGGCGAGGTCCCCGAGGAGGACAAACACGGTCTCAATCTGATGACTGTCACGTCAACACTGAATAAAACAGTGGATTCATCTGGACTGACAGCAGCCTAAAAGAGAGACAACTCAGCCTTAATGAGTGGACTTCGAGCTCTCTTTCTCATTGACCAGTCAGAGCGCCTGCCCACACCTCCCACTGCCCCCCTCCTCTGGTTATACGCTCGGAAGACTATAGGATTTTTGAAAACCTCAGAGGTACTCCCATGTTTGGACCTGGTCCCGAGTTGCTGAAAGATAAGGCAGTTGTTTTATTTGTTGGGTGGGCTCTCCTTCACCCGTCCCTATTGAGGAGAGATTTTATTTTCCCACAGGCAAAGCTCAAACCTAGCCAGAGAGTTTAAGGATGAGTGATAAGAGAGACTGTTTCTTCTTTTTAACAGATTCTTTTAGAGTTGAGGTATAGAACACATATCAAACCATATGGAGTACAATAAAATAAAACAGACATACAGATGTGGGCATACTTGGTGTGAGCATTAAAGTTTGGGAAAAATTTATATCTAGTTTATCTCTGTATTTGGTAATGCAATGCAGTTCCAGATCATATCATAGTTTATTAGCTGTGTGTAAATATACATTTTGGTTTAATCAATTTAATGTATTTATGCAATAACACTTATTTATGTTTAAGAATTCCCCTTTGCTGATCTATTTACAATTTATTATAGATTCATGCAAAAAAAGTTTCTAGGCTTTTCTGTAAGAGCAACTGTAAGACTGCAGTGAAAGTGTGCAGCTCTGTCATGACCTAGAAGGCAGCATTGCTCAATATAAGGGTTTTAATTGAGCGCAACCATGTTACACTAGTTTGCACCGACGCAGCAGGTTAAAGCATATCGACTCCCAGTCGGCTCCCCTGTCCCCTTTTCTCTCCCTAACAACACTCTGCTCATTGAGAGCGTTTCATTCACAGTGCTTTTCTTCTTGCGCTGCCTATAGAAGGCATAAATCCTATGTGGGGCTGAACGGGGCAGCCTCAGGGACAGTGATTAATGATGGTTGTGCATAAAGGTTAACACACACTGAGCTGAAAAGGTCTGTTGACTAAAATCCTTGTGCTACAATGAGGGCCGCTGCAAGGCTCGCGAGAATCCTTTTGTGGCCTCCCCTCAATTGTGTCTTCACACTTCTAGCCATGAAAGTTTGCCATCCCTCCCCAGAGCGAGTGTTTTAACACTGGCTAACTCTCCCTGCATTGTGTGCCTGTGAAAGCATCCCCTTCCATTCAAGTATTGGTGCTGGCTACCTCAATGGGCCTTCAAACAACCATATGGTACAGAGCCATAGACTGCATGGAAGAAGCTCAACTGATGGCAATGGGAGAAGCTGAAGTTTTAAAACATTTCATTGGGATAAGGTGACCATTTTTTTTGTCACTCGCCCATAAACACCTCCCCCTCCCCCCTAGCTTGGCAAATGCTGGTGCACAGTGCTAAAAGCTCTAAGCGCTGAGGCTAAGGCACATTTTCCCACATGAGCTTTTATTTTTTTCCAGAGGGGCTATGAAAGAGACTTGTTGCATTCATGTCAATTCTATTACAACTAATTCATTGACATGCATGCATAAAAAACAGTATATCCAAATTTTGAGCTGTCTACTGGGGCTATATTTCATTGCCACTTGAACAAAACCTTAATTCTTCATTTTGTTTTTTGTCAACTTATGATTGTGTGAACATGTCATGATGAAAAAAACAATAGGAATTATCCAAAATGCCTTAAATAAAATAAAAGTAGAAGACTTTGGTAAAAATAAAATGTTTCACTAAAAAGTGGCCATTTTGGAGCAATGATTTTGCACCAGCAACAACAATATACAACTTTACAAAGATAAGAAGAGCAAAAGTATATCCTTAAATGAAATGCTTTTTATTACCAATTAGGGGAGGTGATTATGTTTATATGGTTACTACAGGTGTTAGGGGCACTGTATTTGAATGACTGACCTTAATAAACACAATACACTGAAGTTGTCCCAGTTTACCAGGACTTATTGTGCTTGTGTCCTTTACAGGTTATTTCACTGACACATATGACAAGGAAACTACTGCATAAGTCAACATGTCAAACAGAAAAGACTATGGCTGTACATTTTATGTTATAGATTTTCAATGTATTTTTGCTTACCATTGACAGATGGCTGCCAGCAGTCAGATGGAGGCGCCGAGAACACCAACTCCATCAGCTCCAATGGCGAAGACTCAGAGGAGGCCCAGATGAGACTGCAGCTAAAGAGAAAACTGCAGAGGAATCGCACATCTTTCACACAGGAACAGATAGAGGCACTAGAAAAAGGTGAGTCAAGGCAAAGGTGCCATTTTGCTATCAAAGATTTTATAAAATGCATCATTATATCTAGTCTAGGGATTTGTGGTTAGAAGTTCTAATAAGAAGCAAACATATAGAGAGAACTATAATATTGTGTTTATCTAGTACTTGAGTAATGAACACTTACAACACTGATGTGGTTTTGCAGAGTTTGAAAGAACGCACTATCCAGACGTTTTCGCACGAGAAAGACTTGCTGCGAAAATAGACCTACCTGAAGCCAGAATACAGGTAACAAACTTAAACACTTCTAATGACGTCTGGTAGCTAATGGCATTAATGGCACCAAACGGCTTCTAATGACGGCTGTTTTTCCAGGTGTGGTTCTCAAACAGAAGAGCAAAGTGGAGGAGAGAGGAAAAGCTAAGAAATCAAAGACGACAAGCCAACAACTCCAGCAGTCACATACCCATCAGTAGCAGTTTTAGCACAAGCGTCTACCAGCCAATCCCTCAGCCAACCACCCCAGGTAAATAATAAAAAAAACCTACTGGTTACTCTCAGAAATAAAGCTTGAAATCATAGGAAAATGTATAAAATGCCTCTAATAGAATTTTTTTCAAGACTTATGTATGTAAATATGTATTGCCCATATATGCAAACTAAGCTGCAAAAGCAGCTTGTTTGAATTTATTGGTTCTGTGATATCATGAAAAACAATACAATTTACAGGTACCTGTTTATTCAGCCTACAGCAATTTACTCCCACCCATTCACATAGACTTTATAAGGAGTGTTTCAGCCCAGACTTCTTTATTAGCAAGACACAATGTGGAGGTTCTTCACATGCATTTACATAAATAGTCCCTCCATCAAAGGCTCTTTAAAAGGTTGTTCTATGGCACTGCTCCATAGGACTGTTTGTAACACTTTTATTTTTAAAAGTGTATGTGATGTTTAACTTTTGTTAGTAAGATCTCAATAATATTGTGTGGATTTGCATTGCTTGGACACCATAATATGCTGACCAAAACCTCTCTTTGCCTGTCATTTCAATAGTGTCCTTTACTTCAGGCTCTATGCTGGGAAGGTCAGACACAGCCCTCACGAATACTTACAGTGCCCTACCGCCAATGCCAAGCTTCACCATGGCCAACAACCTGCCTATGCAAGTAAGTCTTTCACTCTTGTTTTGCATGTCCACACCGTGCTACACATTACACTGCACTGTCAAACACTCACATGCTGTGCCAGTTCAAATGTTCAGCATAAAAGTGAGGATTAATAGCCAGAGTGCACTCATCTCTCTTAATTGCAGCCCTTATGCAACTCCCATTTCATTCTCAGGTGTGTGATGTTGTTTGAGTGTCTGATAAATTGAGCCCTAAGTGTTGCTGACATCTGCCCATCTCTCTCAACCCCCATCAAACCACAGGCAAGCCAGACCTCGTCCTACTCCTGCATGCTACCAACCAGTCCTTCGGTGAATGGGCGGAGTTATGACACATACACACCCCCTCACATGCAGGCGCATATGAACAGCCAGTCTATGGCCACCTCGGGCACAACCTCAACGGGTAAGCTTTTTCTCCTCCCCCTCCCTCATTCGCAAACCAGAGATGGGAAAAAATGTAATTCAAGACAGAAGTAGGCTACCATCAATAATGCATCGGGGGTTGGGAACACCAGTAAAAATGCTGTTACTATGGGAATACTTGTTTCCTTTCTGTAGCTGGCCTATTTAAAGTAGTATACTGTGTCAAGAAACACAGCACTTCATAGTCAGTGTAAAAAAAAAAGTAGTCTAAATTAAAAATGATATAACACACATACACACACACACACACACACACATATATATATATATATATATATATATATATATATATGTGTGTATATGTGTATATATATATATACACACACACACATATACACGTAAAACAATGTAAATGACACCTGCTTCAAATTACATAAAATAAATAAAAATCTAAATAAAAAAAGTCAGGATGCGTGAAATAATCTATTTTATAATAAATGTAATTCTCAGTACAGTTCTGAAATGCAATGCTATGCTAAGCTAAGGGTAGGACACAGTTTCTTATTATTCTTTTTATTTATTTTGTGCGGCAGGTCTAATCTCGCCTGGAGTGTCTGTACCGGTACAAGTGCCAGGCAGCGAACCGGACATGTCTCAGTACTGGCCCAGATTACAGTGAAGGGAGCAGAGAAGTGGAGTGGAGCGGGCGGTGCCTCCTGGCCTCTCTCAGCTGCAAGGCACAGCTCTTCATCAGTATTTCACTACACAAGGGAGAAGGGAGTCTAAAAAAGGACCCGTGTTTTTTCGTACCGGGATAGTGCCACTTCTCTAGCTTTCCTCGGACACAAAGACTTAAAGAAGAATCAAAAGAGATCGGACTCGATGTAAAGTGCCCTGTGTTATATCGTAAAAAAAAAGAAAAAAAAGGAACAAAAATCTGTTTTCAGTTTTCAGTCATTTTGATGTATTTGTAAATGGACAATTGTATGTTATGGCATAAAAAAGAACAGCTATGGATGGACTGTAAAACCAAGTCGGTCTTGCATCTGTGGAAGGAGCAACATTCATGCAAGCTTTTCTGCCATGCTTCTTTTTTATCTCTCATTATCAGTTGATATCAAGAACTTCTGACCGTCTTTGTAAAGATTGTGGACCTGTAGTAACAAAAGAAAAACAAAAGCAAAAAAAAGGCAATCATGACTACACACAGCTTACAAGAAGCCAATTCATTTGTTTGTTTCCAAAGCTTGCTGGCAGAAAAAGAGTATATGTGGAACACTTTGAATGCTGAATCGGAAATGAAAAAAAAAAACCTTTTGGTAACTTTGGTAAAAACAGTAGATTGTGTCTTCGATATAATTCAATTTTGTTTATGTCGAAATGTAAGTATTTGTCTTCCCTAGAAGTCTCCCAGAACAATTTCTATAATAAAATAAATTTCATTTATAATTATGTGAATATTTTAAACATACTTCATCTCCATTTTCTTCAAGATCATACCTCACATAGTATAAGCTCACTGTGACCTGCTGTTGCCTAAATATTAGTTGACATTTACATCATCCAGATACGCTGTGAGAAATATCTGCGCAATTTTAACTGACAGAGGTACTTATTGATTGTAATGCTGTTAACTATCATTTCAAGACGAATTCTTCTAGACAACTCTTCATTCTTTCTTTCTTTACTATTACTTTCAAATTCATGAAGAGAATAATTTATTTCTTTTATACTTTTTGTACTACATTAAGTAATTGATGTCACTAAAACAAACTGTATTAACTCACTCCTTTAATAATTATGGTATAATTATAATAGGACAGTTTTACAAGTGTGCATAGCAGATATTCATGTTTTCTCAAAAGTGTATTTTTTATAGTATATAGTTCTGCCACTAAATCAACCAGAAATGAATATATTGCACACTCAAAAAGCAAAATCAGTACACTACAAGAGCCAGAGCTTTTATAACAGCCACAGCAGAGGTGACAATACAGATGGAGGATGCAGAGAATAACTTCAGCACAATATGGGTTTTTGGCAGACTCAGTCTATTTAGAGACATTTGGAGTGGGCAAGTCTGGCTCCGAAGGGATCTGTATATGTGCTGACCTCCTCTTCTGCTCATCCAGGACAGTTCCTAGCAGCATAATGCACATTCAAATCTTCACTAGAACTGGAAGTTTTCAATGAGAGACTAGAACTGATTAAATAACAGTAATGCAATTTTTTACTTTCTTTATTAATTAATGAATAGTGAAGTTAATTATGTAATTTCAACCACCACACGTTTTATGGTACTGTCTAGTTTATCTAACAAATTTGAGAGAAAATGTAAACATTTTTTAATGAGACTTTCAATAGTAAAAAAAGGCCATTAATTGTTTAACATGTTCATTCTCTCTTTTACAGTTTTGAAGCTACAGCCACTGATTTTTAAAAGTATGATAAAAATAGCATGCCTGTAAGCCAATATGCTGCAGTAAGTAAGTGTGCTATAGTTCATTTTTTGTTCAGTTCATATTTATCCACAAATTTAAGTGTATCTCCTTGTCCCATCAATTAATACAAACCCAGCCTAAGAAAAGACATACTTTTTTTTCATTTTGTATCCCCCACAGGCCTGTGTTGATAGTGAGTTAAAAATGTTTGATATTTTCAGGGCTTAGCTCAAACAATACCATTGGCATTTAAACATCCCTTGTGCATGAAACTGCTTTGTATTTCATCTCTTAGATGACACTAACATGCAGGACCAATCTGCTCAAGCGAATGTAATGTATTTGAATAGTAAATAGAATCACAGTCTTTGACTTTGAGTCTTAGGCATGATTTTAAAAAATGATTTGGTGTTTGACATACTTCAGAAGGTACTTAACATGTTTGTCTTTCAAGTGAGATTTTATTAGTTTATTCAACTTTACAAAATTAAAAAAAAACAATGTAAAAGACAGATTACGCTGTTATTTTTTAATAATTAATAATTGCTCTGTTAACCTCCTGTTATAGGTTAAAAATGTCAAGGCTGACAAGATGACCATGAATAGGTCATAAGTAGCATCAACTTTAACAGGTGGATCCATAAACATTTGTAAAAAAAGGCCCTATACAGGTACATTTTTGTTCATGAAGGTGAAAATAAATGTAAAGGTATGAAAATGGTCTCAAGGTCCAACTGTATTGGTCTCAAGGTCCAACTGTGCTGTGTAGTTTTAAAGCTACACAACATTCATCTTCCCAAGAAAAAGGGGGGAGTATTTCTAACTTCCAGTTTTAAAATAGAACAATAGTATAAAACATCCAGGGGTAAAGACAGAGTATATAGAGTCAAAGCAACTTAAAATAGGTATTTTTGCAAACATTTAAATATAATGGTGCAATTATATTTCCTAACTAATGGTACCAAAAATGTACCATTGAGAAGACCACTTGAGTGTCATAGGGTGTGACAGTTTAGTACCTTTCTTTCCTGAACAAAAAGCTCCAAACAAACTAACATGGGTGGCACACGGCTGCTCAGTGCTATATCCAAGTTAAAAGGGACAATGTCATAAAACATAGCATCTGTTGATCTTTCTCACGGAGCAGCCACGAGCCGATAGGTTTTAGAGTAATGGATAGGTATCGTCTTGCATGACTGACTCAAGGGTGAGAAAAAATGAGAGAAACAGCAGAGAAGTGCAGTCGCCTTCTACAGCACAGCACAAGGTAAAACATGGCACGCAGGGCCTAGCCATGCATGAAAGCTGGTCAGGTAGAGCCCTGTCAGAGAACATTTTCTTCACCCCAGAGAGCACGGCGCAGGAGAAATGCAAGGATGGGACACGTGTTCACCTCATGGAGCAGGCGCGTTTTAAAAACCACACCAAAATGGAAATCCCGAACGTTGTCTCTTCTGTGCAGACGGGTGTTGGGTTTGACCTGATTGGGGTATATGTGTTGTCATTGGTGGGACTGAGAAGCTGAGCATAGGTCTGATAAAATGTGAAGTAAGGTGCAGATCTAAAGAGGAAGGATCGTCAAGTCTTGTGATTCCAACAAACACTTTGGGACAGGCTGAAATAAAAGTAGTTATTCATAGTATGATGATGACAGTGTTGGTTTGGGAGTTTGTGTCCAGACATATAAACACAAGTACAAAGCCTATATTCCAAAAACTGGAAGGGACCCCCCCTCCCCCCTCCCCTTTTTTTTCTTTTGAGAAAAAGACAGATCTTGGATTTAAAGAAGCCGTTACTTATATGATGAGTGTCTTGTTAGTTTTGGGGTTCACATTTAGTCACAGAAACATCAACATGTATGGTTTATGCCTCAAAAATGTACTTGGGTACATGTGTAGTTGTACTGCTTGAAATAAAGTCCTAAAAATTTAATGAATTATTCTTGTGGCTTGGAATAAACCCTGCAGATGTAGTAAAAGGTACCAACATGCTTTAAACATGCATGCTGCAAAAACACTCACTTTTAAGAAATTTAAGAAATGACAAAAAGTTTTCAATGAGATATTTAGACATACTAAAAAAATCAGTTCAAATTACATTTCCCTTCCACAGGGATAGATTCAAGCCCATTAAATCTAATTATTCATATGATGAGAGCAATGGTGGTTCATCATCAAACACAAACAAGGTCTAGTCCTTATCTGAGGTAAACAAACAAATAAACAAACAAACCTCAGCATTACCGCTGGGAACAGCTTTCAGCCTGCAGGCAAATGAAAAGATATTTATTGACATGTTTTTGCTTTGCAGAGTGGCTTGCTCTCATGTGAGCGGTGGTGTACGAAAGGGTTAAGAAGCAGCCAAGCAGAGCCAGGTGCTTCCAGGCTGCAGCCGCCGAGCTTTTACTGGATTCTGCCACAGCCGGTTTGCTCAAACATCTCACTGTATCTGACAAGTCTTGGGGCCAAGCAGCATTGTAGCATTGTCTCTACAGCGGGGGGCATAGAGAGAGAGAGAGAGAGAGAGAGAGACAGAGAGACAGGGAGAGAGAGAGAGAGAAAGAAACAGAGAGAGAGAGAGAGAGAGAGAGAGAGAGACAATATAAAAAGAGAGAGTATGAGAAAAAAAACAAATTGAAGGAGAAAGATGGAGGAGAGAGAGAGACAGCAAAAAAGAACAAAAGCAAGTATAGGAAAAAGAGGACATGAACAAAAAAGAAAAACTGAGAAAGAGAGGTAGTAAGAAAAAAAAGAGGACCCCAAAAAAGAGAGACGGGAGAGTGGTGAGAAAGACAGTGAGAGAGAGAAAGAGAGAGAGGAAGAGAGAGGACAAGCAAAAAAGAGACGACAAAAGCGAGCGAGAGAGCGAGAAAGAGACGTAGAGCAAGAGCAGGCAAGTATTTAAATATGACAGGACACAATTATGTAGCGCAGTGTTGTTGGCTGCAGACGCTTCTCTGCTATAATTCCACACTTCGCTTCTCTCCGAGAGGCGTCAGTGCTGCAGAGCCCTACAATGGAGTTAATGCAGCTGTGGCTGAAATGACACACACAAAGGAAATGAGGGAGAAAAGAGAGACACAAACGCATCGTCATCTCCAAACCAAGCAGCCACCGAGCAGTGTTATGCCTTTCAAACATGCTTACCCTGTGTCTCTCTTCCGTTTCATTATTCAAATCAGCCCACCTGGCAGTCACAGAGAGAGAAACAGCAGAGAGTGAGATAGGCCATAAGAGTGTAAGAGTGTAAGAGAGAGGGTTTAAGTGTGTGCGACAATAAAAGAAAATTAATATGCTTAGTCACAGTTTGTGCAAAAAGTCTTGTTAACGCCATCTTCCCTTTTCCCCCAAAAATGGACAAACGTGATCAAAAGTGATTAAATGTTTTATTTGTGTAATTTACCTTTTTTTGTGGTGCGTGTTTGAGAGCTTGACAGTTTTTCAATAGTACTATAGATAAGTGTACCATACAGAGTCAGAAACTACATAAAGAAAATTTGTTAGAGATTACTTAAAGTGGACATGTTCGAATTATCCTTTGTATTTTATCCGTTTTTTAAATGTAGCTTCGTGTATAAATACATTTTTACACAGAAATCACAGTTTAACAGGTTTTATTTTGTTACTGTGCCTTTAAGACTGATATATGTAAATAGTCTCTGTTCTGACTGGCTGTTATGCCTTATTCAAGAAGCAGTCCATACCAAAGCACTACTTCAATGTGAATGAGCGGAACTGTCAAATGGGCAGATATACAGTTCTATGAAAAGTTTGAACATGCTATTGATTGTTGATTCTCTAAGTACAAATGAAACTCAAGAGAACACTGTTAAATATTATATTTTTCTATTTATTTTCTATTCTATTTATTTTTCTGAATTTAACATACTGAAATAAATATGAATATACAGTATATATAGACACAAACACCAATCAGACATAACATTATGACCATGGACAGATGAAGTGAATAACATTGACTATCTATTTCATTAGAATAGTATTTGTCAGGAGGGATATATTAGGCAGCATATGAACAGTCAGTTCTTGAAGCTGATGTGCTGGAAGCAGAAAAAATGGGTGAGTGCAAGTATTTGAGCACCTTGACACAGGCCATATTGTGATGGCTAAATGAGCATCTTCAAAACAGCAGGTCTTGTGGAGTGTTCCAGGTATGCAGTAGTGAGTTCCTACGAAAAGTGATCCAAGGAACTGACTGGCAAGAAAAAACTTTTGCACAACCCATGTTTTGTTTTTGTTTTTTAATATGTTAAGTTTGGTGAATCAACAGTACTTGTGCATGGAAATATGTAGGAATTTGTCTCCATAGAGGATGTGAATTTATTTACACGTTGTTTCAGCACATCATTGTATGTAAATCTATTGGATTTCATGAAGTCACAGGAAAAAATGTACACAAAATGACCAAGCAATTGTATGTTAACAGAGTTTACCTACTAAAGCAAACACTTGTCAAAAACCCTTCAAGCACTTTAACAACACTTATTTTGAGATATGTTTATGATGATTTAGGCATGTAGTTTGGATGGTGCTAACTGATATATAAGCTTATTAATATTACTTGTTAGCTACATTAGCTTTAAAGCTCAAACACCAAAAAAAAGGCCAAGCCAGGAGTTGAAGTAAGGGGGAAAACTTTTTTGCCAACATTTTTTGCACAAGATTGAAACTGGTTATTTTTTGCAACAAACAAGCAATTGTCCAACATATTATTTTGGCTTCAGCTAATCATTTCAATGCATGAGGCAGGCAGGTGCACTGAATATATTGTTTCCATACAGCATTTGATTTGTTTCACTTTATTTTAATCGCCCCTTAATTTATCATTTCTAAATTAAAAGTCCTTTTTTTGTTGCATCTTTGTCTATTGTGCGATGAGCCTACCCAATGTAAGCTTGAGGCTAATAAAAGTTTAGGCTTTAAAGAAATTGGTATTGGTCATAAAGTCATGACTGATGCATCTCTACAAACTATCCCTTTAAGTTGTGCCCTTATTATTAGTGTCAGTAATAAAACAAACACCCACTGTACCAATATAACTAGCAGTCCCACTCTCAAAGTTACAACGAAGGCCTCTCTAGTTAGCAGTCCATGAATTTAGTCAAGTGAATTCACACAGGCTCATGCAGGACACATTAAAAGGGGTTAAGAGGGGCTTCACTGGAGTGGGACTTGAGCTGATCACTTGTGGTACTTCAGGAACAATTCTTTAAAGGAGGTGTGTGTGCATGTTTTGGCCTGTGGTGTTTCACACTCAAAGCTTTAATTTGCAGTAAGCACCTCCATCCTTCCCTCCATCTAAGCTGAAGAGCTCTTGAGGCCACATGCTGATGGCCATCTCTATCCTAATAACCCAGCAAAACTAAACTCCACTGACCGGAGTATACTTCAGAGTTTAAAGCACACTCCATTGCTTAGGAAGTCTGACTAAAAGGCTCATCTGGACTCCTGATCCTCTGTTAGTGAGCGCATGCACTCCTGACCTTCTGACTGTTGGTGTTCATTAAAGATCATGTGCTAGACCACAGGGAACAAGCAGTAAAGAACCAGCAAATATGATTTCAAGAGTCATCTTTCATATCAGAACTCTCTAAGCTCTAAGATGAAGCAGAGTCTCGAACTCCACTACACACATGTTCAGTGCAGGTGCAAAGCTTCAGCTCTTGCACATGAGGGCAGGATGCCCAGAACTATTTTTTTTTGTTTACAGCAACTTTGGCTCAAATAAAAACAACTTTGTTGCAATTACTCCATAATGAACACGTTTTTCCTTTTTCTGCCTTTTTCACGTTGAATAAAAAGGGCCATAGGACTTGAGGTGGCCAATCTCAGTGGTGTGTGTGTAAATGAATAAAAGGATGACCAAAGTTTTACATCAGACATGACGTGAATAACACATATTACCTCATTACAATGCCACCTTTCAGGGAGTGGGTTATATTAGGCAGCAAGTGATAGTCAGTTCTTGAAATTTATTTAAAAGAAAGAAAAAGTGCAAGAACCTAAACTCTTTAGCAAGGGCCATAATCTAAGCTGTCTAACCAAATTAAATAGTCAGACTTTCGGTAATTAAAGCAGAGGTAGGAGTTCATGCACATAGAGAAATGAAGACTTGGTGGGGGTTCTGTCCTTTCTAGCCATGCTGTTATATCTTGTCACAGTTTGCACTGTGTTCATATTTTATACCCTGTAAATTGAATTAGAACAATCCTGTTTTCTATCCTTTGCATCTGCCTATCCTCTCTGAGGGAAACTGCTGCCCATATGTTCAGCTTGATCATCCGTTACTGAGGTTTCCGACCAATTCATCCATTACTGCATATGCTGCCCGTCATTGGGACCTCTTGTTCATTTGTCCTCCAGACCACTTTGACCATCATAGACCATCTGCATGTGCTGCCCACACCCTAACCAAAGTACTGCTCACACATACTTCATTAAAAGCTGTAGCCAATAACTACAGATTCTAACTGATCCTGCTTCTGTTAACTCTTAAGACTACCGCTGGTGAAGGGAGTATTATTCTCTTGGCAAGACCAAGTACATCCTTTCATGGCAACGGTATACTCTAATTCCAGTTTCCTCTTTCAGCAGGATACTACGCCTTGTCACAATGCAAACATTGTTCAGGAACTGCTTAAGTAACATGACAAAGAATTCAAGGTGTTCATCTCCCAGGTCTTAATCTGATGAACATCTGTGAGATGTGCTGGACAAGCTAGTCCTATCCATGGAGGCCCAACTTCACAATGTACAGGATTTAAAGATCTGATGCTAACTAAATTTTGGTGCCAGATACCACAGCATACACACCTATACACTCACACACACTACTTACCAAAAGTGATACAAGGAAGAACAACTGGTGACAGGAACATGGGCACCCATAACTCACTGATGCATGTGGGCAGTGAAGGCTAGCTGTTCTGACCCAAACCCACAGAAAAGCTACTGTGGTGTAAAAAGTGAATGCTGAATCTGATAGAAAGGTGTCAGAAAAAACAGTGGACCACAGTCAGAGCTATTTCGGTAGCATAAGGGGACCTACTCAATTTTAGGCAGGTGGTGTTGTGGAATCTGGCACCTAGATTTCAGCAGCAGATCTTTAAGTGAATGAATAAGAATAAAGACTGTGCCACACAATTCAGAACTGCTGCCATCAAGACTAAAATACAAATTGAAGGTCTATAAAGCAGTGAGCCTGATCAAACTTGTTGAAAGAGCTGTTATATTTGCACAGTTAGTGAGTCGGTGACCTTGGACAATGCCATCCCATCCATGATGATTTCATTATGTGAAAGAGGTGAGAGGATTTGCTCAATATTTTGGGGGCTGGGGCAGCAAATGAGTTTAATCATATTGTTCTACCATTCACAAATCCTCAGGGTGATTACAGAAGAGTGAGGCAGGCGAGGCAAAGCTTTAGTGGATAGCAAGGCTAAAGACTGGCAGGGGATGACAGTGTCAGATACTGTGCCACTGCGCAGAGAGATAGGGGAAGATGCACCAAGAGGACACACATCCATATACATACACACACACACACACACCACATTTGAGCAGAAATACACACAGAAAAATGTTAAAACAATTCTGTTTAGTATTGATACTTTATGCACACAGGCACAGACATACACACACAGAATATGAGAGACACTAAATATCAGAAACACAAAACCACACAGATCCATACGCAGCAGATGGAAAGGCACTTCGGCCTGAACTCCACTGTCCTGTCTCCTCTGTTTGGAATGTGTTTGGACTCCCCTGCTGCACAGACAGACAGAGAGCGGCCCTCTGGACCCAGCCTGAGCCAGAGCCCATCAACCAGAGGGCAGCATGCCAGGCCTTCACTCACACACACACACACACACACACACACACACACACACACACACACACACACACACACACACACACACACAC
>JBBPDA010000034.1:11917904-11946367 GCA_037974385.1 Arnoldichthys spilopterus | reverse complement strand
GAGAGAGAGAGAGAGAGAAAGAGAGAGAGAGAGAGAGAGAGAGAGAGAGAGAGAGAGAGAGAGAGAGAGAGAGAGACCAAAATGAATTTGAGGTTTACAGACTGAAATAATGAAATAAGAGTAGTACTTCAGCAAAGAAGTTTTTAAAAACAGTATGATTCTAGTGGTGGGCGATATGACACATGTAACTTAAATTTTAACAATAAACAATGTCAACGTTTATTCTTCTCCTGAAATAAGATGAGGTGGAATTGACAAAAATGCATCAGTTGTGCCACAATAAAAAACACAATTTTGTTTTCATTTTATTTTTGTAGTGATTCAAATAGGGAAAAATGCAGTTGGTCAGGGTTCTGTAAAAATATATATGGAGTAAATACATTTGCTACATATATTTATGCAGGACCTCATGACCTATCCCTGAATAAAAATAAGTGTGTGTGTGTGTGTGTGTGTGTGTGTACTTGTCCATGAGCGAAGTCTCAGTAGGGCTGTTTCAGAAAAGGCTCTGCAGTGCAGGCTCTGCAGCAGAGCGAGACACACTGCTTTTCTCTTCAGCGCTCGACATGCTCAGAGTTTTCATCACGCAACCTCTCCCAGCCATGCTCTCAGCATGCAACATCACTGGCTGACTTAGCCACCGGCCCACTGCGGCTCCAGCAGCATGCGCAGGAGGACTCCCCTCACAGCGAGACGACAAAACAGCTTTTCAAAACACAGTCAGGGCATTTCTCACCTGCGCAATAGCAGACAACACAACATCAAAATCCCACAGAAGGGAAGGTTGCACAGAAACAGGAGCTTTTGCCACACAGCAAATATAGCCTCTTGTGCAAGTAGCACAAGATCAAATACATTGTGAAACAATATTTGGGCTGAAGCTCACTCACTGTTGTACTGTTACCATCATCAGGGTGAAATATATCTGATGCCTCAATCTGGACAAAATACAACATTGTAGCAATTGTGATATGCACAGCAAAATAATGAAACACACACACACACACACACACTGGTAAAAACGTATCCCTTGTTGTGGTTGATGTGGCTGATGTTTTGCTTGTTGGATGAAAATGAATGAATAAATGTATCATAAAGTCAATCAGGATACTTAAAAAGTCAAATCAGGATACTTAAAAAGTCAAATTTGATAGAGGGCTAAACTTCATATTGCAGTTTTGTGTAATATACATATCACAATAATGACTGACAAATGATATATTGTATAGCCCTGTGCTGATCTAATGATCAAATGCAGATAGCACTAAGTCCCTGCTACAATACACCATATGTCAAACAACCCTCCTCATACTTTTCTCTTGTGCAGTTTAAATATAATTCTCCTTGAGAAAGTAGCATGCTATCTGTCCAGTCTGATATTTCCATATATGCAATAGTAAAACAGCTCTCAAAATTTGGTCAGAAAGCCAGCCTGCTGGACTCTAGATCTTCCTATTTTACTGTAAATACAATCGTGATAAATATATTCCATGCTAAAACTGTGGGACACTAATTGAAATGCAGCAGAGAAACAAACAATCTAAAAGAAAAATTTCATAAAAACCTGTAAATTTAAATGGCAAAAATTAAGAAAGATGGACGATACTAAAGTAAAAGGAAATTACAAATGGCCAAACGGAAGTTTGATCTGTCCTTGTGATTACTAGTGAGTCGAACTTCATTTCACCTTAACAGGCTGTGGGCTGGCTAAGAAGAGTGAACTTGAGAGGATTTTAAGATATTTTTGCTAGCTAATGTCATTCAAAAATATAGAATAGACCTATATACATACCTAAGAAGTTTAAACATGACTCAAACATGTTATCCGATCAACTCTAGCGTCATAGCTTTTCAGAGAGATACTGGCTAAAGGGAAACTACACACAAATGCTATCAATGTCATTGGGGAAAGTTAGCACAAAAAAAGCTTACTTACTTCACTTCATTAACCAAGTCTGTCCTATGTTAAAGTCATAGTGATAATAAGATGATGTCTTTCTAGCCTCAGTGCTGCAGATTCATTTATATAAAATGCTGCAGGGAAAGAGTCCAAATTGGGTAAAAATGTCCAAAGCTTACCAATTATATTCACATACATTTTACTGCAATCCTGTATCCTTTTATTACCTTCCGAAACATGTATACAAACAAGCATGTAAAGAAATAATTACAAGACAGAATTTGGTGAAATAATCCACTAAATACTCTTTATACTTTATATTTTTCAAACATCAAATCTGTCTCATAAATTTTTTTATTATATTTTTTTGTTTCTGGAAATGGAAATAAAATTGTTGAAGCATTAGCATTAGCACTACAATGCAAACACTGCAAAAACATATAAAACAAGTCTGTCTTAATTTGCCTGTTTGAATGAGAAAATTAAATGACCCATAGTATGCCCTCTGAATCATGAGAAGCTTCACTGTCTAGTTCAAGAGCAGAGACCTGCCCATGCCCGTCTGCATTTCTCAGACTCAGTCAACGGTATAACTGTGTGAAGATGAACTCTCCACAGCAATGGCAATCATACACATTTCCAGACAGCAATTTGAAAGGCTTAATTTAATGATGGCTCCATTAGACCTGTATAGGTACATAACTGATAAGACAACCATTAGTTCTGAGTAAAAACAGAGGCTGATGGGATGGTTGGCAGTCTGTTTAAAGGGATAGTTTGGCCAATTTTATACTATTTTTATCTTACTCTTAATATAACTGTTCAGGCAAGATGGGTCTGGTTTCTGAAGTTTACTTCTTTAGGTTTGGCACTGGAGCTATGAGACTAATGTGGTTAATGTAATAGAACATTGTTGTTATGTTAATAATCATAATAATAAAAAATATAATAATAATGTAATATGCTATTCGAAACCGCATGTTAATCAGAAACCAAAGTATATCTATTAGTGATTCCTGAAGAAAAGTGTGTGATTATTTAGGCGTACTTCACTCTGCATGGTGCAAATGTTTGGGCTATAAGCTTTAATTATTTCTTAATGGCATAAGCCTCATTTGTTAGTTTGTTGCTCAGTGCCACCAAGCACTGTCTAGTCTGCAAAAGGTGTTACTTCAAGAGCCATTTAATGGCTGTATTTAAATAAGAGGGCTACAGCCATAGATTCTGTCAGAGAAATATAAGGCGGTTTCAAACTTTTGGAGAAAGTTCCCACGCCACTTTGATGGACGTTTTTAGCTCCTTCTTCAGGGTAGTTACTTTCTTGCACAAGAGGAACCATGAGTGATTTAAGTGTACTGCCGTTGCAGATGAAAGTGTACTGCGAGTACAACTGCCATTTTTTCAATCCTGTGTGAAATGTTAGTCATGCAAACAATAGCCTTTAGAGTAAAACATGGGAAAAAAGGACAAATTAAACAACAGTGAAGTTCTGCCTTTATTGCATTTATTTGCAACGGAGGAAATAGAAGGTTATGCATTTTTTATTCAATCATCAGATCTGTCCTCCATTTTCTTGTATACAGTCACTATACCAACCGTTGCCACACTTCATATCTGTGAGGGTCGGCAGGGGGCGCGTCACCATGGTTACAGCAATCATGCTTATGTGTTTCAGCTGGGCCAAAGCCCTTATAGCGCCGGTTGTCGGACCGGGTGGCGCGGAGTCCTTGTCCCTGTTGGCTGGTGTGGCTGCTTGTTTCAGCCACACCGGACTCGTGCCGGTAATTTGGTAAAGGTTCTGGATTTTAACTCAGGGTCTCCCTTTCCTCCCCCTTTCCCTGTTTGCCCCAGCAGAGAGGCCTGAGCAAGGCTCAGCGCGAGACGGACTCCCTGACGGCCGAGGGGGGGAATTCGTGACTGGCTCGAGCGGACGGGGTACGGCGTGTTAGAGCCCACGTCTGCTTTAAGAGACCCTTTTCCTCCTCCCTGGTGGCTGGTGTGCCGACCATATGCTGGAAGCAACCCCCGAGCCAGCAGGAGAAGGACTCCCTGACGGCTGAGGGTGAGGGAGATTCCATGACTGGCTCGAGCGGGTCTCTGCATACGGCCGGGGCAGCTAGCTGGCTCGCACCTGCTTCCAGGGGTTCCTTTCCTTACCCTTAAACCCAGTAACCTTTTTTTTTTACCGGCGTTGCCTCCAGGGCGGCCTCTAGCTTAGCCCGTGTTACCATCTCGCGAGCAAAGCTAACCGCTACATATGCTAGCTTCCACCGCGGTCTGTTTACATGTTGCGCCAGCGGAAGGCGGTGTAAACCCACCCGTTTTTTTGCCGACGCAATATTTCACCTGTATTCAGCCAGGGCCAATCAACTTGTCTAGTCTCGCAAAGCGCCCCTCCCCTCCTCGCTGACGTGACCGGGGAGGCGATGCTCCTTTCTGCTCCTCTGCAATTGGGCTTTTCTGAAAACTCCCGCGTCGGCCTCAACGCCAGTGGGTTACAATGTCAGTGTCTCTTCTCCTATTCTCACAACAAAAGTAATGGGAAAACCCACAATAATGATCAGCCTCCTCTCCATTAGGGAACTAACTTTCAGTGGGAAGTGAAGTTTACATGATTGTGTTCTCTTGTATTCTAGGCACATCTAAATCCTGACTGGCTGCAGCTGTGTCACGTCACAATTAATTACCATACAGCCCTAAGCTTGACTTTATTCTGAGGTCCTTGCCACCCAAGACATGGCACCAAAAACATGGCACCAAAAAGGAATGATTTTTGGCCACATTGACACTATCGCCATTTCTAGTGAGAATGTAGGGTTAGTCTGTAGTACATACACAACATATGCTAGCTAGGTAGCATAATAGCTAATCCATCTAAATTGCTTCTTTCCTTTAAACACCCTATTTACTGCATGTATAACATTCTTTCTGTCAGACTTTCAGACTATCAGGGCTTTCTGCAATAAAAGGCTCATTATTATAGTGCTGAAGGATAACAGCATTGAGGTAAAGATATTTTTATCCATTTCATTCTTGTACAACATCAAAGGCTTAGAGTCAAAATTAAGTCACAAGTCATTTAGGAGTCTATATAAAACACCATTGCTTGACAGCACTGGTATGTCTGTATAAATAAATAAAAAAATGTCATATCATAGTCAGCATTCACTTTTGGAACTACAGTAGCTTTTCTTTGGGATCAGATGGGCAAGCCTCCTCTCCCCACATGCATCAGTGAGCAATGGGTGACTACACAGGTTTGCAAGTGTGTGTTACAATGCAGATAAATATTTACATATGATATAGTTTGAGATCTACGGGTGCACTATATGGACAAGATACTAATATTATGATTACAATGCTCCATACTATGATTGATATGTCTTTCAATACATTAAAAGGCCCCTACCACTTTTTTCTAATTGAAAATGCTTGAAGTATTGTTAACACTCTGCCCTTTCACATGGAAGTTCTAATAAGTTCTGTAATTGGTTAAAGGATCATTTGCATATTGTAGATATGACTGTGATATTAGCTCTGCAGATAATGGGTATATAATGGGAATAACCGATGGCATATTGTGCAGCCCTAATGTAACAGCAGTCCAGCTGAGACAACAGCAGAAAAGTTATATCAATAATAGCTAATAATACTACTGTAGTTACAGCTGTACTATAGTTCTTGCACTTATTAATAACAAGTAAAGTACATGTGTTACATGGCTTCATTCAGTGTGCTGAAGGTCAGTACTTCACCGGCTATAGGCAATAAGTAGGACAGCTCGTTGGTATGTGTTGCTGCAGGAGCATAAAGCATAATGGGCTGGGGTGGAGGTTGGGGGTGAGGGACACAAATGTAGAAACCTGGTTGGATTAATTTTTCACAAGCAGCATCTGAAGAGAATTAAGGTTGTAGCATATGTGTAACTGACTACCGTCAGCAAGGAGTGGGCTCTCACCTGAGGCGCTGTTTACAGTTTATAATTTTTGGTTATTTAAAAGCGACCCACATAAGTTCACAATGACAGAGAAGGGTAATGATGGTCTTTTCACCTGCAGGCTGTAAGGATCAGTTCTCCACACTTCTACAATGAAAAGAGCTTAAAAAAAATGCCTCCGGGTTCAGCTGAGAGGGCCCTGATAAAAAATACATTCACTCAGTCAAATCTATTTTTCATACATCATACCTTACATAAACAGGGATCTACTTGAAGTGCTAAAGAGAATTCGGTGGATCCTTACACCAAACACACACACACACACACACACACACACACACACACCAAACACAAACAAAAAAGCATTCTTCGGTAGAGCTATGGGGTTACGAAAAAGTCAGAGAACAAGAACTGAAACATGACCTTGGGAAAAGAAACCAGCTTACCACATTAAAGATGTTACATTCGTTATGGAATGCATTATTTAAGCAAGCATTAAATGTGCAATACAATATTTTACCTCCATGCAATTAATGCACTAAATACAACTGAACTGACATCTATTTAGTGCCACTGAATAAAATAAACAGCGTAATGTTTGTATCATTTTAACTAATCATATAATACCAAATAAAAAATGATCAAGGGACAAACATCCTGCTCACTGAAAACAGTATAATCAGCCAAACCAAATTGCCAAAATAAGAAAATATATTAGAAATTAATTGACTTGGGCAGAATAAAAACATGCTGCCAACTACACTGGAATCTCCTCAGCTTTTTAAATTTATTTATTTATTTTGGCTGCATGTTTTGAAAAAGGTTTCAGGCTATGGCTTCTACCCCCCCCCAAAAGGCCTTAAGTTTGCTCGGCTGAAATGATCTGCTTTGACAAATTTAACAGCTCTTTTTTCCTCCTCTCCAAATGCACTTGTCACTCAGCATTAGCCCTACTCATTAATGACAATGGGAAAGTTTATCTTAGCCACACATTTAAAATCATCCTCTGCTTACAATGGAGCTCAAAAATCTTCCACAAAATAGAAGGCGGATCTACTTACACAAGCCCTCTTTTTTTGAAGTAGTGTTACTCTTTATGCCCCCGGCCGCGAACAATCTTTTCACAACAATAAAGTACATTCTTCGGTGATCAATACGCGTTATCTGTGCTCTGCTACGTCTCTATGAAGCCTCTGTGAATGGCTACCTGTGAGGCAGAAGAACTGACAAGGGGGGTAGGAGAAGGGTGGACTGAGGAGAGGTCCGTCACTGAAGTGTCTCGGAAACTGTTTCAGAAGTATCAACGGCAATTAGGGTAACTTCATTTTGCAAATAAAGAAATGCAATTACCAGCGTTTCTGCTCTGTGAAGGAACAAGACAAACAGTTTTGCTTAGGAACAGGAAGAGCAGATTTCAGTAATAAATAATAATAATAACAATAACAATAAAAATACTATTTTAAATTATGATATATTAATAATAAACTGCATGGTTTTAGTGTTTAATATTATTTCAGATTATAACAATGAAATGGCTTGATATACTTTATAATCGAGAGGAATGAAAGACAACAGAACATATAAAATACATCCTGTATTCAATAATAATACATGAAATAGAGTACAGACTATACTGACTGTCTTGTAAGGTGTTGTAAAAGGCATAGATTTCATGACTAAAGGTAAATTAGGAACAGTTCAAGCATAGCAGAACAATGTAAACAGAAACAGGACTTCTTTGAAGCCTTTGGGAGTTATATTTGTAGCTCGACAGGCAAGCAAGTAACTTAAACAATAATCAAGTGAAAATTTAAATTTATACAATTTTCCCAGACATAGTCAATCAGCCAAGATATGTTTAGTGTCTAAATGAGAGAACCAACTGTGAGGCTAATGTTAGTAACAGAACTCAACAGTCACCCAGAGTGGTCAACCTATTTTCTTCAAAGTACACAATTACCACAGTTTGAATGCATTGAGAGAGGTTTTGGTGAAATATGTATACAACAACAATCTGGGCCTTTAACTAAAGAACCAAAATTCAGATTTCAGACATGATTTCTCTGATTAACTACACACAGGATTGGTTAACAATGAGATTTTTCACCAAACGATTCATTTAAAAAAAAGTGTATATATGACTGTGCCTGGCACTGTGCGAAAGTCTTACACAGCCAAGAAAGTGAATTTAACAAAAACATTATATTAGCATAAATACACACAAATGCAGTAAAGTGTATCAAAATGTATTATTTTGCTTTAAAATAATGTTTGAAGAACACATATTTGGTTTCTGGATTTGTTCAGCTTGTTCAGCATTGATTTATCTTAATAGAGAATCGCTAAGTTAAACTATGTGTTGAATGGTAATGGCATATATACCTTTTTATGTTTGTAGTAAGCATTTAAAAAAATATGCTATATATAGTATATATTTTCTCCACACTTAGGCACAGTACTGTATGTCAATGGATCATTTCTTTTGTTCTGTTTATCATAAAACATTCACACAACGTAAAGACAGTTGCTGTGTTCAGTCTGTTTTTTTTTATAGCAGTGTTCAGTAAAACCATTCTAAGTTAATATGAAACACCTTTTATTCAGCTTTAAACCATGCTTGCTACTCAATGTGACTAATTTGTAAACATTTCACTCCACATTCCAACAAGATGATGCTATTGCTGCACCATGTCCCCTGACCACCCCCCACCCCACACCTCCACCCCTCGCTCAAACTCCAAAGCGCTCATCCAACAAAACAGCCAGGCCGGCACTGGCAGCCAGGGCCTTGGACGGCATGCAAGCTGTGGGAAAGTTATTTTTAAGAGGAATGCCAGTGGAGACAAAGCAGGAATCGCTCCTGGCTACGGAGCTCTATGGGTATGGATCAAAACGCCACCTCTGGACTTCCCCCTCTGAATACGGCCCAGACGGCGGGCAGAGATTAACTGCTCCCGGTTAGACAGAACAGGATCCAGCCAATGTCATATCTAACCCTCTATCAGCCACCTATACTCCACTGATGCTGAAAAAGGTGGGGTTTTGGTCATAACATGTTATGACTGAAATTGGGTGTTTGATGATCAGAGACAAAATGTGTACAAAACTGCTCCATTTAAAAAAAATGTAAGTGCAGTAACAAGAAAATCCTACAAAAGATTCATAAAGCTGTTTCTTAATCCAGAGGTTTAGCGTGGGGGAAATGTTAAGGGTTTGGGGTGGGGGGCATTCTCGTTTTGTCGTTTGGTTATTTTGTAGGTACGTGCTTTTCATTGTGTCATGGGGGGGGTGATGTTAGGGGGCTTTTTATGGACTTATTTTTTATTGATTGAGGCAGGAGGTTCGTTTTGTTCAGCGCTGTAGGCTCTTTCATTTTATCCACCAAGCTTGAGCTTGTTTTGTCGGCCGGGGGGGTGAGGTTGATTTTGTCACTGAAAAATGTTGCAAGGCAGTATAGTGCACTTGGTGGCTCAACCTATACCACTGGCTCACTCTTTCTGTTCATATCAGAGCCTGACTGATGAGAATTCAGCCACCTAAACTGATATGAAAGACCTAAACTCTCACAACTGCAGTACAGAGTTTTAGGAAGAACTATGTTTTTTATAAAGAATCTTTATCAGGGCTTTATCAGCACTAATGCTTTCAACATCTGCAAATGTTTCTGCTTTAATATTAGCTAAACTGTAGCTGGTGGCCTAGTTAATAATGTTACAAGCAGGAACAGAAGTGAATACAATGTGAATCATGATACACTGAAAAAAGTCTTTGTCTGGAATTTCAACAATTCAGAACACACTGAGGCAAAAACTGAACCCAGAATTTCAACAGTACAGATAAACTTGCATTACAGTATGTAGTCTACTGCACATGTAGGCTACTGCATATGCAATGGTTATTTTTTAGCCATTCTTTGCACTCTGGATCTGGTATTTTTACCTGTAGCTACAGACGGTGTCAGCATTCTCAAAGGGGTTTTCCTTTCCGTTCTGCTTCTGTTATTGTGCTAATTCTCCATATTGAGCAGTTTTTAGTTGCTCTGAAATCTGATCGGCTGTTGCATCCCCTCTTGTATACTGGACATAAGTAGTGGTTACAAGCAGCTTGTCTGAAATTGACCTTCTGCGAAACTATTCCACATGGCCGACATTTTCACTGTTTATATACTGCTGCACCGACCAACACAGGACAATAAAGGGAAAATCATTAAATCATCAGTTAAATGATTAATTATCATTTTCATTTCCATTATAATTGTGAAATCATCATTGATGTACTGAAATTGTTTAGGTTTTTTTTGTCAGGATTGTCAGTTGGACCTTTTATGTGAACACTAAACTGTGACTTTGCTATAGAGAGTTATCATACAACCCCATGTCCTTCTCTCCACAGAACTAATTCATACAGGAGCGAAGGGGACGTACAAGACTTCTATTTTACCTTATGACAGAAGACAAAGTGCTGAAGAATGTCTACATTCAAGACTGCCTTTTTTCTGATAGGAATGTTTCTGACCACAGAGCAAAGTTGCTGTTTAGAAGCAGAGAACATATCCACGCTAGAGGGCTGTTGTGTATCAGACCCCTTACATAAGTCACCAGAAACAGATTCATCCTAAATGAAGCTAATGTTTTGGTACAGCTCAAAAGTTATCCACTTAACGGGAAGAGCAAATGCAATAACGCCGTTTCACCCACTCTCTATCCACTTCAGAGCAGAATCACACAAGCACTTGAAACAAAATCCACTAAATTATGGATGAGTATTTGATGTATGTTCTAAATTATTTGCTGGGCTGAATGTGCAGGGTGTGCGACATGGCAAAGATAAAGACCCACCAAAATGCAAATCAGGTTAGTAAAATCAGCCATGCCTTACAATATGTTAAGGGTCAATCAGCTCTTTTTAGGGAAAAGATATGGGTGAATACTGATGTCAAGTATTTGTTAGCAACTTTCACTCTGTAGCTACCAGTTCTACACCTAATAAGCAAACTTTGGACCCTAAATATGCCTTGGATGATCAACCATATCTGGGGATAAGTGAAGAAATTGTGAACATTTGTGCCTTCAGGTCATGGTAAGCTTACCTGAGGAAATTATAAACATATTTTTTACTCAGTTAACAATTATAGCTACTGTTTGGTTGTTTATGGTGGTTTGAAACATTATTTTTCAGCAGAACAGTGACAGGCAGCTGACATTACTGCTAGAAAGCCAAACATCTTATTGCTTTCATATAATTGTATTAAATGAAGGCTTGTTTCTGGTTTTGTGCTAATAAAGATTTCTTTATAATGCAGTTCAGTTACCAAGATAAGAGAGACTAGGTCAACAGTCAACATTGGTTGTAGTGGATGTAGGATGTATTTGCCAAATGCATGCTGGGTACTGTAGTGAGAAAACACTGAAGACATGAAAGGTATTTAAAATCAGTAAGGCTGTGTGTGCTGTGCTACAGAATGCTGTAATCTGATAAAAGAGAGTGTGCCAGCTTTTTATATATGTATTATAGCTACTTGTTAATTTAGAGAATTTAAAACTTACTAACCAATAACAAATTCATTATAAAACAGTAATAAATTCTTTGGTGAAAAGAGAAATGTTATTATAAAATGATATCAAATCACAAATAACATATTAAACACTAGTTTTAAGCTTTTAACCTTTCTAGGTCAACAGTGTTGTATACAATATCAATAGGATGTTGTATGCGATGGACTAAATGTCTCAGGAACTCTGTTTGATAGAGACTTTTTTATGCCCAGAAGGGGTATTTTATTTGCCCAGAAAAAGCAAGAAGACATTGCACAATGGAATATAATGAGTCCTGTCTATAGATGTATGCCATTAGGTAACATCTGTAATAATAGTGTAAAAGTAATAAATAATGTGCCAAGACCCCAGAGAGCTACATCTAAATATTTAGAACATTACTGTTTAAATTTCCTGTTTTTCTAAGATATGATAGGATAAGAAATGTCCCATGTATCATACAAATGTCTTCAAGTATTGGGATGTTGTAGTTTTGCAGTATTTCTCACTTCTAGCGTGAGGATACTAACAGCACTAGAGGGCCTCATAAGAACTTCGCCAGAAGGCTTTCAGTATACGTAACATGTTCCTTCCTGTGTGAGAATGTTCATCGGCTAAGAACTTAATTGCTAAAAGCAGACAGAGGCAAGAACCGTGATGCAATAAGGAGACAGTCTCTTTAGTCGATTCACGCCTTTCATGAACATGCCCTTTTTCTCTGCCTCCTTTCAATTAGTCCAAACCTGGAGTTCACTTAAGCAGTCATCTGACTTTAACCACTTGAAACGGCACCCTGCCGTGCCTTGTGTAACACTCAAGAAGAACGTAAGAGAAACACGGTCTAGATTTAAAGCCATGACTTAAAACCTGTCCCTCTCCTCCCACTCCACTCCACTCGCCTTGCCTCGCCTCATCCTCATGTCTCTTCTCATCTTCCTTTCCATCCTCCCCTCTTTCTCCTCCCCTTCATTCTTGCTCTCTTCCTCCTTGTCTCTCGGCGGAGTCGCCCCTATACCCACTCTTCTCCACGCCACTGCAGCCTGGCAGGCCGATGCCAACATGCTTCAGGTTAGATCGCAGCCAATAGGAGTAGGGATGGCATGACAGCGTCTGACAAAACAGCTCAGTGAAGAGCACTATTGCAGGTGACATGAACCTGAACTGGCGACCCAAACTCCTGCAGCCAGGCCTCCAGCACGAGCTCCTGACAGTATAAATTGCAGAGAATTTGCTCAAGATTAGACTTTACAAAATATTACAGAGTGCCATTAAATTAGACATATCTAGGTGCACATCTTAAACAAACACTGTATGTGGTATTTTTGTTTTAGTTCAGTTCATTGTTTGACATTTTGGTTGACAACCAGAACTATAACAATGAAACAGATCTTTGCACACATGACAATGTGACAATATATTATTGGTATAACAATAAATTATATCACGATACACTTTTCTTGGAAAATTTTTATGTATAATATTTCTAGAACACAATTCCATACTTCATAAGTAGTTTGAACAAAACCACAATAACAGCCTGTTTTTAATGTATTTTTTGTCACAAAATTCAACATATCTATCCTTCTTCTCAGCATGCAATATTTGAGATCTGCACAGCCTGGATTGCTTTATAAAGGAGACAATACCGGACAGCCAATCAGAAAAGAGAATAAGAGATTTACATATCACTCAAACGCACAGTGACAAACAGCTTTTTTAAATGTAAGGGACTGGAAAATGTTTTTTGGTGCACAAAAATACATATGTAATAGGCCGACCTAAGTCTTAAAATACACAAAAAGTGCCCTTAAGATCAATGTGGAGATTGCATGTAAACTTATTAAAGCATTAACCTTTTTACTCTTTACCAGGTGACTGATTTTTCCCCATCCTATTCCTTATTATGTTGCATAAACAAAAATGTTTTTACTAGTTTTCCAGGGTTTTACTTTCACCTTGTTGGTGCATTGTGTCTGTTGTATGTTATAAACATGCATGTGTCTATATCACACTATTGCAATTCTGTCATATTATCCACCCCAATAGAAGCACGTTTTCATGCTTTTTCAAGGTTGATCTAAATTGCCACAAACCATAGGGACAAAGATCTGAAAGTGTCAGGGACGACCTCCTTACCTGTCTCATTCTGAAGCACTTTTAAGTACAGTTTAATTACCCTTGACAGTTCTGTATCCTCAGCCTTGTTTTAGCCATTGTGAAAGAATAGCAGGACGTTGCAGCATGAAGGACAGGGAGGCTACCTTAATCCCTCTACAGCGACCGAGGCGAAGGTTAATACTGTCCTCAGGCTAATGCCTGCACAAGGCCTAATGACTGCATGTCAACCTACACCTGAACTCTTCCAGTCTGACACAAAATATTTGAACTGGGCCAAACAAGAAAGTGTCACATCGATGATATCTGTACAGGGTGTCTTTATTCTAAAAATATATACTCCCAACAGGCACAGGTGAATAGCAACTAGTTACATTTACTTAGTTATATGTACTCTAGTATAAATGTCATGGGATTTTATTATCGGGTTTATATCATTTTCAAATGCTAAAATAGCAATTCATCCTTTCCTCAGTATCAGTTTAGCTATTCACATTGGCTTCCCAATTCCTTTTCACTAGGTATGCATGCTAATCTTGGTATCAGATAATTGCCTGACTGGGTGATATATAAAAGGTATATATATATATATATATATATATATATATATATATGCAAGGTGCTATATAAGCGGCACCTTTTATTATTCTTATTATTATTATTATTATTAATAATAATAATAATAATAATAATAATAATAATAATAATAATAAGACATGGTAAGTAAATCAATTTATTTAGGTTGGTCACTATCAACTATTTTAGTCAGCAAGTAATCTAACAATTATTCTGTTTATTCTGTTTATTTATTAACAATTTACACAACTCTTTTTAGAAGAAATTTAGTTCAAACACATGAAATATGTAGCTGCAAATATATGTGCATTAGCAAGATCTTGATGGTGTGTGTTTCCCTCCTTTTAGTGAAGCACAAAAAGTGATTTGGATGCTAATAGCTGTTATGGATAATGTTAAGACTGCTGAGCAGGAATCCAGCATATTCTGTACAATATTTTGTACATTTCAAGTCATTCATTTCAGTTCCACACTGAAAGTGTTTCACATCTTCACTATTACAACTGTACTTGCTTTGTTACAAGTAGTCATTTTATTACTTACATATTCTATGGACAGTTAGAGTTCATCACCAAATCGGGCCTTTCACAGTTGTAAAAAGAGCCCTAATAAAGTAAAAAAAAAACAAAAAAAACAGCAGCATAGAGCATGACTTATGCAGGAGTTCCCTCTAAGTGCCTTAAGTCAAGACCAACAAGAATTCAACAATTAGCATGGAGACAGCCAAGCCGCACGATTGCCTTCAGCAGCAAACAGCCTCCAACTGACCTTGCTCACATACTAAACCTGTCAATCTTCTGTCATGCTACACACCCAAACTAATTAAGTGACAATGCACACAAGATCACCAGAAAACAAACAATATGGCATATCATGACTCAATTAGTATTGGAAATACCTGTACAGTGCAGTCTGTGAGCAACTGGATAACGATTTTCTTTCTTTTCTTTCCTGCAGATTTGATATCAAAGTGCAGAATGTCTGGTTTAAATGTAAAGTATTTACATCTGTAATTGGAGAACCACAAACAAACAGGAACACATAAGAAACTGGACCATATGTAATTGTAACTGGGTGACTAGACAATATCAAAAACTTTCAGGCAAATGTCTATCATTAAAATAGCCAGCAACATTTTCAACTGTTTATTATATATTAATTAAGTATCAAACATCAAACAACAAGCTTTTTCCAGCAGAAGGTTATAAACCTACATACCCACCCTCTCTTCAACCCCAAAACCATGGGCATTGCCTCTAAAAACATACGCCAAGACGTGTGACCATCCTCTCGGTCAAACAATCAGAAAATCAAAGGCAATTGGGCTGACTGGAGGCCGGCCTTAATGCCCCCTGATTGTGGAGCTGTAAGCTGGTTTTGTGTGAGCACTCAGGAACGCTGTGGCTTTAGCAGGAGGGAGATTAGCAGGCCGGGCTTGGCCTCCAATCCTTTGCCTTTGCCGATGCCTGCAGGCCCTTTGAAGTGGGCCCATCATACCTGGCATTGCAGCAGTGAGAACTAGTGTGGTGTCAGCTCTAATCAGTTAGCCTGTCTGTACATGGGGAACCCAGGCTCGCACTAATTGGCCCAATTGAGGATTATACCCTTTTGCAGCAGATTCAGGACAATCATTTAGTCAAATGGGCCTTTTTTTTATCTCTTACTCATTAAGATTCCTAGGTTTTCTTTTTTTAAGAGTTATGGGATTAGGCTTTTAAAAGCATTTTTGTATTGAGGATAAGTTTGTCATAGAGGTTTATTTAATATTTTAAATAAAGTGATCTAAAGAGGAGGTCAGATCGAATGCATGCCGATGAGAGCCAATAACAAACCCAAAAACAAAACCTGAATATGTAACAATTTAACATTTTAAATCTTCCTAAACAGGTCAAACTAAATTGGAATTCCACAGTTTGCCTTTCAGCTGCATAATTCAGTTGTTTAGATGTAAACAAAGTAATTCAGAGCAAGCTGATGTAAAGTGATTCAAGGTGAAAACCAATTCATATTTCTTTACAGTGGAGGTAATTGAAACAAGGGGTCATGAGGTCTACAGCACAAATATAGAAATTTTATTTAACCAAACCCACCAGTGAAGCTGCATGTGTCTTCTGAGGTTTTATATGGAATGTTTATAATAAAATAGTAAATTGGAAAAAGCACTACTTTGCCTTAAAATGTCCTGCATCTACCTCTTCATCATGAATACGTTTTATGAAACACAATGAAGACTAAACATGATTTATGCTATTAATAAAACAAACACTGACAAAACTTTACCCCAAGTAGCATTTATTCTTAACTGATCTTTCCATGACTGCAAACTATTCCTTCAAATAGAGCTCCATATGTTTCTGGTCTTTATTATTCGATCAGTTTCTCTGCAGATGTCTACAGGTTTGCAACCAAAAAATCCTTTAGCACTTCTGAGTTCATGATCCCAATAGTCCAAAGTTGAAAACATCATTTTGTTAAACATTCTTTGGTGTAACCCAGAGAACGTCTTTTACATTTACCAAGGTTCAAAAGTATAAAGTGTCCAAAATCTCTTTAAATTGCCGTATGTATGTAGCATCAACCTGGAAAAGTTAGCAATGTCACTTTTCTATTAAAGACATTTGAAGAACGGCCTACACTGAACAGGCCTAGCACTCATCCAGAAGAGCACAGTGCAGGCACGAAAACAAAACCAAGTACACAGACATACAAACAGGTAGACAACAGATGGCAAGAGAGTAAGAGTGAATAAGAAACAAAAAAAGGAAAAGCAGAGCTGTGCTAAGAGGAAATGACTCACTAAAACACTTCTAAATAATGCATCTGTTAAAACTTCAATTTTAGCAGAGCTTTTTTCATTCAGCAAGATACTTTAATGTAACAGCCTAAGCTATTTACAATTCATGATGCTCATAAAATTCAGCAGGGGACAGTAGGTCATGTTTGTAACATTAGGGACAATTAGAAACCCTGTTAAGACCAATAGACAATCAGTAATAGAATCTATTGTAATTACAATGCATTGTAAAACACTAAAAGTTGGTCTCTGCCAAAAAACATTCTTAAGCACTAATAACAGAAGACTTAATGAAGTCTGAAGCTGGGTCCTTCATTTTACATTCTTGTTTAACTGCTAATTTCCATACAGCCCATGTAGAATTTTAGCATTAGGGTGTTGCTTCAGGCAGGTCGCCAGCAACACAGGTATACCAACAAAGAATACCAACTAATTTATAAAGGAAGAAACATATTTTAATTTCTCTAATGAAGGTCCTCATGGTCTTAACACAGCACACTGATATTTGTTGTACATGTAAAAACAACAAGAGATTTACATTATGATTTAATGTGTTTTTCAGTGAAACCCTTCATATGGGTGCCAGTCAACAATGCAGCTCAAACAAAGATGATGACTAATTACCAATTCTGCAATCATAAATGTAATTAGGGCCATAATAATACCACAGTTTTAATTGGTACCAATACCATGTGAAGCATCACACGTCATCATCAAACAATAAAAAAACACTCCCCTCATAACCAAATGCTTATTGCACTGAAGGCACAAAATAGCTTAACATAACTACAATTCACTCTACTTTTTATTAATATATAACTCTTCATATGATAAATCAAATTACAAGTGAAATATTTTAAGCATGACAGTCACAATAAATTGTTTTATGACCATTTCCAAATTTATTTTAGGTATATGTAAATGAGCTCTGTTCCGATTGGCTGCACTGCACTGTATCTCATTCATTAAACTGAAATACTCGCTATAACTTTATTGTTAATGAGTGTGGCTTAACCGCTGTAGGATGAACAGGAAATTGCTCAAAAATGGCTGTTTTCACAGGTTAGTTCCCATATTTGAACTGTACAAATTGAAAGTTAATTCTGAAACTACATCAAACTCTTTAATCCCCCAAAAAAGTGAGGAGATTTCCATAATATGGGTCAAAAACTCAGAGTATGTTAAAGTATTGCACAGTTTGCCACGCTGCAGTTTTGAAAGAGTAGTTTTGGGATTAACTCCCAATATTCTGTGGAACTCTATATATTACATATATAATAATAATAATAATATTTACATTTGTTGGATTACATGAATATCTTTACTCAAAAAAACACCCACACATGAGCTGCACCTGGTCCGAATGCTCAGAAGACAGTAAAAAGTACTGTGAAGATGTGACTTACAAACAATATATCACACAACCTTTTAAGAGCACTCCTCCATAATCAGGACCCTCCCAGGCTGCATTCAGACTGTTTGTATGGCTTTAAACAACTGCCCTGATGAAGGTGTGCAGGGCTGCAGGCTGGCATGGGCAGCAGCACCACTGACAGCAAACAGCCCATCAAGAGAGGACAGAGGCCCTTAAATCTCTTAATCAAGTGGTCAGCTCAAGAGGCCGAAGGGTCAGCCCAGGGCCACAATGGTCATTTGAGGGTGAAGTCCCAAACACCAAAGCAGTGCCAACCCAATGCAGCCACCAGCAAGTGAAAATGGGGGCGGGAGGGGGGGATAGTATGCTAATTACGCAGGAATAGAAGCCCATTCTTATGTGAAACAGGGCCCGGCCCTAAGCCTCTTTACTCCCCGAGGACGATCAAATGGGACAGAGTCGTCAGTGCTGCCCCCTGGTTTCATTATCTTGTCTCTGTTACATTGACAGGGACAGATAAGTACCACGTCACCCGGAGACCCTCCTGTGTCCCGGCACGTTTGATCTTTCACGGTTGGCCGCTCCAGGCCAGGGTACTTAATCAGGGCCTAGGGACGCGACAGTAAGTGGTTTAAATGTTGGACCTCAGTATAAAATCTGGTAATGATCATAAACTTTGACAATTCTGATCATTTAAAGTGTTAACAATTCTGAAACTGTCAAGTACAGAAATGCCATTACAATGCAGGTAACCACCTCTACTGTTACAGTCACCCTGAAAAACACACACCTGACATCACAGCTATAATCTGAACAGTAAAGAGTTGTGTTTGTGATAAATTTATACTTATTAGGCTATCAAGTGCAAACGTTTATCACACACATCTACATCAATTAGCCATAAAATTAAAACCACCTGCCTAATATTGAGCAGGTTCCCCTCATGCTGCTGAAATAGCTCTGACTGTGTGTTCTGACCCCCTTCTATCATAGTCAGCATTTACATTTGTTACAACAGGAGCTTGTCTTTGGGCTTAGACCAGATGGGCTACCCTTCACTCCCCACATGCATCAGTGAACCTTGGGTGCGTATAACCCTGTCCTTTCTCTGATCAATTTTGGTAGGCATTAACTAATGCATAGACTTCACAAGACCTGCCATTTGGGAGATGCTCTGACCCGTCTAGCCTTTACAACAATACTCCTGTCAAAGTGTCTTAGATCCCTGCAGTTATAATTACACAGTCAAGGTTATTCATGTTACCCATCACTGATATTAATGTTATGGCTGATCAGTGTATATCAATCCTGTGAGTTGACATGCTAGTTAAATGCTAGTCTCTGGATAATTAGTTTTAATATGGAGGTGTTTTCTGTGTCTCAAATCACTTCATTCACTTTTAACAACAAGACAGAACTGAGAAGGCACTCCCATCTAGGGATGCACCCATACAGGAAGTGTTGCCTATGCTGATAGGCTATTTCAGCCTAGAATGTATTCTGATACATATAATATGCAGAAATGTGGAGTGAATTTATTAGAATTATGATGAAATAGAACATTAATGTATGCAAGGTTATAGCAAGGCAAGTGAAATAAAGATTATGTTTGGGTACAAAAGTAGCATCTATTAAAGGCTTAGTCTTAACAAGTAAAGGTTGGGTCATGGCCCACTTCTTTGTGAGATAATTGTTTGTAAGTTTTTTAGAAACTGCTGAAAAAGAATTTGACCCAAAACAAGATGGCAATGTGTTTTAACATCTACAGTACATAATATTGTGAAAAGATTCAGAGAATACAGAGACATCTCAGTATGTAAAAAGCAAGATTGGAAGCCACTGTTGCATGTGTGTGATCTTTAGGCAGTGCTACAAAAGAAAGTTTCAATGTCCTGTGACAAATACAGTCACCAGGGCCCTGAATATGAAAAAACCCCACCACTTAACACATGAAATCATGAAATGCAACTTGAAACATGGAGGAAGCCAGATATTAACTCCAGAGAGTCCCCTTAGATTAACTAAAACACAGTAGAACCATGTGCTGTGGTCAGATGAGTCCATATTTCAGCTTGTTGTTAAGTTGTTCTTTGAAACTATTAAAAATGTTTTCTTTGAACTTTTGTCAATTAAATAAAGAGAACTCCCTCACCTGAGTTAAAATACCACAGATTGTTTTAGTGCATTTTAGTAAATATAATTTCTGAAACTTTTAAGGAAATCATTTGTAAACATTTGTACAATTACATTATTTTTTAACACAAATATATGTGGATAACAATAGTGTCCTGGTATCAACCATAATCCCATAATGTTATTCATTGCAAGATGTACCACACACACATCAGTCATAAACATTACCAAATTCACAACTTCAATTGTATCTTAATTATATCCAATATTATTAATGAGTTTTATTTAAGAGAGTTTATTATTATTATTATTATTATTATTATTATTATTATTATTATTATTATTAATAATAATAATAATAATAATAATAATAATAATAATATCTAACAATCTACAGCTTGTGAATTGGTTTGGCACATAACATATAGTACCTGATTCTGAAAAAACGTACCTTTTTGGTGAAAAACAAATAGTTTTGGTTGAACAAAAGTAATATTTTACATCACTTTAACCTCAGAATCGACAACAAAATCAATTTTGCCAATGTCATTGTGGAGTGTACAGTGTGTAAAAGCTTATTACACATGTTCAGTAAATTTTACCATGACAATACTGAAAATCGTGATCATTCTGATCAGTGAAAGTTTCATCTCATTCCATTCCTCCAGGGAGAATGCCAGCATTCACACACTTTCGGCGGGGCTGGCTTTTCGAGAGGATTCCCCCAAAAAGGTGCTGTGGAGAAAAGCCCAGTGCAGCCTTTAAAGATGCTACCTCTGACCACCCACACAAGCTTAGGAGCCATTATAAGACCCTAATGCTTCAATAAAAGAGAGATTACTGATTGAGTATGAATACAATTGGGGCCCAAATGATCTAAACTCACTGCCCCCTTACAGCAAGGAGTAGCAAGCAAACAGATCAGCACAAGCTAGAGAGTTTGGCCTCTCGAAACACTAACCAGATATTTACGACCAATTAAACATCATCATGCAGAGATGACTACAGCGAGGACTTGATGGAAGAACAACTTTTAGACAGCAGGTCAAGACAATTCAGTTAAAATCAGTTAAATAGGTGGGATTACAAATGATTGACTATTCTTTATTAATTATATACTACTGCAGTACTGTAATACATAATGGATTTATTTATACATCTGATAATCAATAAACATTAATAATCAATATATTGTTATTGTTTTTTTCCTGTGGCCTCACAGAACTTCTTTCATTAACAAAGCTGTGAAAAGTGTGTGTCTGTGTAAGCACATGCAAGGGGCTGTACTGACTGTTTGTTCTGTTTTGATGTGCTTGGTTGCACACACACACACAGTCTACCTCGACATGGCTGTGAGCTCAGTGCTAAGCTTAAAAGCATCAGTGTAAGCTTCATTCGTCAGGTCAGCCAATAGAGGTGTGTGTGTGTGTGTGTGTGTATTTCACATGGAGAGGCTTTGCCAGAAGACAAAGGAAAATTAGAGACAACAGAACAAGGCCCTGCCAGTCCAGATGGGAAAACTTCAGATGTTGAAGAGAGACTCAACAAACACACACACGCACACACACACACACACGCACACACACACACACACACACACACACACACACACACACACACACACTTCTTTAATACACAAGAATGTTCGACACTTGAAGCAATGAAGCAAAAACGTGATTATACACACGCAATGAAGCAGAACAAGACAAACAGCAGCTCCTGCCAGACAGAGAAATAAATAAATAAATAAATAAACAAACTAACTGGAGTCTGAGGATTTTGTGGCTCTTCCACGACATCTGTGGCACTTCTCACAATTGCGCCTACACACACACACACACAGTCTTATGTATTTGCTCATTCGTGTGTGTTTGTGTGTGTGTGCGTTTTCTCCTCAGTATTTACAGTAAGCAAATCGGGCTATCACCTTGCATGCGGCCCATGGCACGCCTCAGCCGTCTTTATTTTATTAACTGCACCAGTGGGCAGCTACCAAAACAGGGCCGAGAGCGCGTGGGGTGGGGGGGTGGAGTATAGAGAGAGAGAAAGAGCAGACCGAGAGAGAGAGAGAGAGAGAGAGAGAGAGAGAGAGAGAGAGAGAGAGGGTTAGAAAAGAAAAGAGAGGAGTGGTTTGTCTGACTCTCTTTTCACTCTCCCTCTCTTGTGTAGGCTGACCTCATTCCCCCTTCTCTGTTCTATGTGCCTCTCTCTTTCTTTCCTTGTGCTCTCTCTCTTCTCTCTCTCTTGCGCTGCTCACTCTCTCCTCCCTCCTGCTCTCTCTCTCTGCTGTAAGAAACATAAAGCAGTGTTTAGAAAAGCAAAGCAGCAGTTGGGTAGAGCATAAAAGGCAGACAGAGATTAAGTGTGAGAGAGATACAGACAGTGAGAGACAGGAGAGGGAGAGAGAGAGAGAGAGAGAGAGAGAGAGAAAGAGAGAGAGAGAGAGAAGGTGAGAGAGAAAGAAAGAGAGAGAGAGAGAGTGAGAGAGAAAGAAAGAGAGAGAGAGAGAGAGAGAGAGAGAGAGAGAGAGAGAGAGAGAGAGAGAGAGAGAGAGAATGGGAGAAATAACAAGACAATAAAAGAAGATGGAAAGTTAATGAGGAGAAATTAGTTTGGAGAGGATGCCTCCATCTCTGTTCCACCCCCTCCACCATCTCCACTTCTATGATGACATCAGCAGCAGCTGTATTCGGTGGGGTGTGGGACATGATTAATGTTGGCTGAAGGTAAAAAGCAGCATGACGTGGCTTAATACGCATAAAGGATAAGAAACTCTATTCAGACAACACACACACACACACACACACACACACACATACAAGCGAGCAAACACACTCTGGCCCTTCAGTCCACCAGCCAAATAATTGCCTGTATTTCATGTGAGTCAGAGAGAGACACTGCTGTGGCTGCTGCAGGATAGAGATGGAAAAAAGCTCAGAGGCTGTATACTGTAGACAGAGCTAAAACACCAAACTGTTGTTCACACTGAAAGACAGGGGAAGTGCTTTGTGTAGGAGTCAACAGATGCATTCTGCACCTTTAGTAAGGCTTTCAAGAGCTCTTACAGGTTTTGAATGTGTTCTAATGTGATGTTACATAATACAGGGGGCATGAGTGCTTGGTAGGGAAGTACACATTCCACTTTCTCTGCAACAAAATTAGCTGATTACTTTAGCTGAGTTTTATTAGCCAAAAGTTTTTGAAAGCAACACATAACAAAGAAAAATGATAGCATTACTTATTTGCTCTTCAGCCAAAGCTAAACTAAAACTTTTTCATACAGATACGTTACTGTTATATATTGATTGAATGGAACGCTGGTATGATAGCCTAACACATGCATATAAAGCTTCAGTGTAGTGAGCATGTATTAGGATAGCTTCTATTAATTATGTTAGGATACTGATACACAGATATAAAAATAAACCAATCAACATTATCATCCAATTCTGATTGTGATTTTTGTGTAGGAAGGTTGGCTATATTCAAGTTGCTGGTGAGGATAAGGGGCTGGAGATGATGAAGTTGTATACTGTTTATGATTTGACCAATCTGCAGTCTTTCTGAGAGCAGTCTGCAGCATTGCGAGCAATGCAGAGCCTCCGAATGTAGTAAAAATAAAAAATCTGTGACGTGTTAAGTCATAATAATACAAAGGAAAGAGTCAATAGTTTTACCGACAATTACTTTTTGTAAATATACAGAAATTTAGAATTTGATGGCTGCAACACTGTTAAACGTTTTTGTGAGTTTCATAGATGTGAATGTATCATTGACTCTAAGGTGTTTATTAGGATTTTAGAGAGACATATGTTGCCATTAGGGTGACGTCCGGGAGAGGTCCATACTTATTTCGCCAGAAAATGCTAGACCACATTTTGCATGGCTTACAACAGAGTGGATTCATAGACACAGAGTGTGTGCGGTTGACAGGCCTGGTGCCGGTCCAGATCTGTCTCCTACTGAAAATCTACAGTGCATTGTGGAGGGCAGAATCAGACAATGGCCACCACAGCAGCCGAGGTCTCATATTAAGCAAGAATTGACACATTTTAAATTGCAAATCTACAATGAACAGCCTGAGTTTCAAAATGATTAAATAGTGTTGTTAAAAGGAAAAGTGATGTAACATGATGGAAATCATGTCTCTGTCCCAACTTTTGTTGAGTGTGTTGCTACCATCAATTTATAAATTGGTGCATATTTAGAAAAAAAATTTATGTTAATTATGTTAAATATTTAAATATTTTCTTGGTACGTTGGTCAGTTAAATTAAGGTTCACGTGAATTAATGTACGACAGATTTGTGTTTTTATAGCATTTTGGAAAAAATGATCTCACCTGGTAGTGCATGAGGGTGTTGAGCCTTTTCCAGTCATTCTCAATTTTAGTGGTGATATCTTCATCTTGCAAGACCACTCGTGCCATTCGGCCCTGACGCCACTCTGTGAAATATAAAACGTCAACAGCTATTCAGCAACACACACACACTCAAATGTGCATGCATAATGACATGCTAAAGAGTGTGCTGATGAAAAAAAAAAAGAAAGACATGTTCAGAGAGAGAATGATCACTGATTCCCCCCCCCTCTGTTGAATAGTCTTCATTTGATTGTGTGCCTGCCAGATGCACAGATGATGGTTATAAAAAACACACACACTCACACTAGACAGTGCCAATTCCAGGCACGGTCCACCCAAAAAGCTCGTAATGGAAGCGGCTGTTCAGGCTGAGGTGTTGGAAGGCTGATTTGCAGCACTGATAGGGGGGCTTTTGTGCTGTATAAATGTGAAAAGTGTGTGTGCCAGATATGAGGCAGGGAGTCAATCTGGTTAGTCCGTCTGTCATCCTATACCCGGGTCAGTCAGTCCGACCCACACACACATGAACACAAAGACACCAACACACACACACACGCACTAACACAACACAAATAAATTGCCACTAAACGTGCCATCAGCACACTGGACAATCACTGTAGACTTCGCAGGTTGGGCCTCCTTGTACAACATGTATGCCAGTTAGCAAGCTTATACATAGGGTTTGGCATTTACAGACTTTTAACACTTGGTTTCAATACTACAGTAAAAACTATTCATTTCATCAATTTCATAGACCATTATTTTAAGGATTTTCATTTTTTTCTAATTTGTTTTTGTTAGTTTTTCACACTTAAATATCTCCCTTTATGATGCATGTGCGGTATCTTTATGTAAGACAAGGAGATAAATAATCGAACTGGATTTTTGTTTACCTAGACAGTATGGACAAAACAGAAGAGGTTCAACATGCAAATCATTTCAAATCTTTGTTTAGCTTAATCCAGTTCCTTTTCAATTGCTTTCATTTAATTTCTATTGCTGTAGTTGCTCTCTGTAGCTAGTGTAGCTAGTGTAAGCACCTGGCATATGTATGTAGTTATTGTAGTTGCCCTCTGTAGTTGTATAAGCATTTGGCGTATGTATGTACTACAGTAATTACGTCTGTTATCTATTTTATAACTACGAGCAATGTGTTGGTCTCTGTGTAGCACCACTCTCAGTGTTACTCTATGCAATGCGAACGCTTGATTGGTTCCTCTGTCCTGGAAGTCGCTTTGGATAAAAGCGTCAGCCACATGAATAAATGTAAATGTAAATGTTTTACATGCCACCTCTCAACTCAGTGGGGGCTAAATGAGTGACTGAGGACTTCTTCACCTCTTCACGTTTATTCACGGTTGTCACGTTCACCAGTCAAATGAAGATGTCTAGCTATTTCTCTAATGTTGTTTACCATTTTTACATCTATCAATAAACAACGCTGTTCATTCAAATAAAAGAGGTGACGACTTCTTTGGGGGAGTTGATCTCTGAAAATTGTGAATGTGAATTTCTAGACTATTTTAGAATTCTTCAGCGTTAACAGACCGAATGTTTGAGTACTAAATATCAGAATTTCAACGTTACAAACCCGCAAGTATACAAATTATTTGGGCCAAGTCTAGTTATTTTTGCCAACAATAAACAGTAAAAGCCCAAAACTAACTGTAACATCTAGACCCGTCTCGTGACTGACTGTCAGTTAAAACTGCTGTATGAACGGCCTCCCCTCCACAGGGGACAGTCAAAGCAGTCTGCCTAATTGACAGTTTAGATCCATGCGTTGCTATAGTTTACTAGACTTGTTTTTATGTGAAACTGAATTATCCCCACAGCAATTAACATAACCTTGCTTATACATTTTGTCAAATTTTAGATGTTGTGACTGCTACTTAATTTGTGTGTACTCACCCAGGTCCATGTCCACTGCTCTAGGTCTTTGTGAGTAAGGCATGTTCTTGTAGACGGCATCTAGTATCTTCTCCTTCACCTGCGTAATCGTATCGCAGTTCAGCACCTTCACCGCAATCTCCGGGCTGTTCTCGTTATCTGGATTCACACAGTTCAAAATCTGAGAGAAAGAGCAGAGGCAGTGAGGAAGGAGGATGATGAAGTTGATATGGATGAAGGCTAAGCCGTGCCCAGAGTGCGCTGATGGTTCCCGTTCAGGTTCAGGGTTGAGAAAGCACTGGGTTCGTGGAAAGGCCGAGAACAAGGCCATTTGCCGGCCTCAGAAATCTAATTTCACACCCACTGCAGGAGACCAATTTCAGCTTCAGCAGGGTATTAGTGCCTAATGAGCACGGCTAGCCCTCAGCCAGGCAGCCTCAGTGCAAACACACATATACAAAGGAACATAAGACATATGTTTATAATACATGCACACATACACAAGCACATACACCTGGACACACCAATATGCCATGCATGTATGCCAGCAGGCTACTAACCAGCGTCTTATACTCTATCTGCTGTCGGATTAGTTTGTCTTCGCTGAGGGAATAGCGTGCTTCTCCTGTGATGGCATCTATAGGGCCTTTCTCCATCTGCTGCTTTATAGCACAATAGAGCATAAACAGAGGCTCCCCAGCACACTCCTACAAGAAGAGAGAAAAGAGAGAATACATGAGTGCAAAATTGAGAAGACATCACCACTACTTCAAAGATGCTATGCAGACACATGGTGGAGGGCTGTATGTACAAAATGTGAGCAGAAATGCACTTTAGGCTATTGTCTATAACGGAATAGCGAGGAACAAATGTAAGTATCTGAGAAGAAAAATCGTAGAATGTGCCTTTATCCAGCTGCAACATGAGCATGCAATGCCGCTGAAATGAATGATCAGATGATCAAATGCTACCACTGATTATGAGGGGCAGAGTTTCGAAGTCTTCTTAAACATTTTTCCCATCAAAAACAGATTTTAGGAAACAATAAAATGATGTAAGATTTACCAGGCGAAATTCAGGAGTTCTGAGAGCTGATACTGTTGGAAACAGTTCTTTCTGTGAGAGGAGCGGAGGCTCCCCCTAGAGGCCGTGAGAGATCCGCTTCTCCGGAATATTAGCCCAGCCACGCCCCTCCCAGGTGGGGCTCATTAATGGGATCAGGACAGGACTTCAAATAGGGGTGAGACCGGCACCACGGTGCGAGGTCTCGTTAGTTCTGCTACGATTCTGAGCAATTTTGGATTACTAATTTGGATATTACGGTTTTGACTTAATTTTTGTACTTGGATTAGGTTTTGTGATTTTGTCTATCCATTTGTGATATTCCCATTTATTTGTGATTTGACCTGTACTTGACTTCGATTTTTGCCTGACCCTTGATATTCCCGTTTGCCGTGTTTTGGATATTTTTGCCTGGACTTCGACTCTGATTTTTGTTTATTCTCTGATAACCCTGTTTGCTGTGCTTCGAACTCTATTTTTGTACGACCTGGAACGTTTCATTAAAACCTTCAAAAGTACCTGCGCTTGTGTCCAACCTTCCTACGGGAGACCACAGGTCGTGACACTTTCATGAGTGTTTCAGGCCTGTACCTTTGTCTAGCTGCTATGGCTGCTTCCATTGTTGAATAAAGTCTCCCAACAGCACACAAGAAGGAAAAACCTAGACAAAGCTGCCTGCCGCAAGGCTCAAACGTTGGCAAATTGAATGCGATATTTAATTGTCCACGTTTTCAAAGTCTCCAACTATTTTTTCGATCCTATGTTTTCCACCAGTCTAGCTTGAA
>JBBPDA010000034.1:11901875-11915304 GCA_037974385.1 Arnoldichthys spilopterus | reverse complement strand
GAGAGAGAAAGAAAGAGAGAGAGAGAGAGAGAGAGAGAGAGAGAGAGAGAGAGAGAGAGAGAGAGAGAGAGAGAGAATGAAGAAACTTTGGCAATGCTGTATCTAAATATGTGCAAATATACGGCAAAAAAACTGAGAGAATTTAGAGAGAGAAAGAGATAGACAAAGAGTGTGTGTATGTGTGTGTGAGTGTATGTGAGAGAGAGAGAGAGAGAGAGAGAGAGAGAGAGAGACGGCCTCTGTTCCTTCAGTCTGATCATGTCTGACACTGAAGCTGGCCTACTGAACCACAGCAGCTCACAAGACCCCGAAACCCCCACACCCCACACACACACATTCTCACACTACAATAAACTAAAAAGGGACTGCACATGTTTTATACTGGGGAAATTAGTAGTGTATACTAAGGTAAAAAAACGGATGTAAAGTGCACATAGATAGACAGACAGACAGGCAGATAGATAGACAGGCAAATAGACAGACAGACAGACAGACAGGAAGACACTTGAATCCTCAGCAAGGTTTAAGCATTTCTAGAAAAATACATGAATCAGTGGTTTGTAAAATCTCTTGAATGTTTACTTAACTGACAAAAGCACAAACAAATATATTGAAATGTTATAATTTGATGTCTGCAAAAAAAATAAAAAATTAATAGAGGCAAAATAAGAGTGAAACATTTGAAAATTTTGAAATATACCGGTAATAAGCAGAAGAAATGATAACGGGTGAGGGGATCACCTGTGTTCTGTAAAAAAAAGAGCATCCACCAAAAGCTCAGTCTTTGCAAGCAAGCATTTCTTAACACAAGAATTTCTGTCATTTGTTAATAAAGTGAAAAATTTCAGGGAATTCGCTGAAATGTCAGTCTGTGTAGTGCAAGGCTGGAACCCACTGTTAAATGTGTTTGACTTTCCAGCCCTTAGAAGGCCCTGAGAAACTGCAAAACCACCAAGAGAAAGTCAAATGTCAGTTCTATGCAGAAATCCTTAGTTCTTCAGGCTTAAGGGTCATCTCAGATGCACTGAAAGACCGTGGAAATGTGTGCTGTGATCAGATATAGTCAGTGTAGGTTTCAGCTGGGTTTTTATAAAAATGGACATTGAGTTGTCCGGACCAGAGAAAAAATGGAAATGGATAAAATGGCCAAAAAGTGCAAAAATTAACATTTGCTACATTATGGGGTTCCACAATGCCCACTGTATGACCAACATGCATATGTGTGTTCACATTATTGACACAGGAGCATTTATTTAGGTGTTAGAGAGGTATATGCTGTAACCAAGGTGAAGTCCATGGTTATTCCAGCAAAGCAATATCAGCCCTCATTCTACACATGCTACAGAAGCATGGCTTCATAGACACAGAATGTGTGTATGCTTGATCAGTCTGTCAGCAGTCCAGATCTGTCTCCTTATGAAAATGTATGGCTAATTATGAAGAGGAGAATCAGAGTTGACCATGGACAGTTGATCCTTATATGAAGCAAGACTGGGCAGAAATTCAACTTGCAAAACTGCAGCAATTAGTTTCTTCAGTTCCTAAATGAAAGAAAATTGTAATTATAAGGAAAGCTGATGTAACACTGTGGTAAACATGAATCAACCTTTTTGATTGTTTTCAAAATTAAGGCATCAAATTCTAAATTTGTATATAATTACAAAATACATTTAAGTTGATCAGTGAAAACACTGGAGATGTTTTCTTTGTCTTTTTGTTACTTAAATAAAGGTTTAAGACAATGAAAAAAATTACAACTTTTATTTTTATTTCATTTCACAAATCTACCAAACTTATGCAGAATTACAAGACTTGAACTGCAGGTTTATGGAATATGTGTTTAAAACAAGCTAATACATTATATGATAGAATTAGGTTTTTAAAATGTGCAGATGAAAATCACAAGTTTCATCATAAGTCGACCTAATCCGATTATTTTAGCCAGCAATCTGATACATTTTCTATACCTTAAAATTTGCAGCGATGTGATTCGGTTCGATGCAATTCAGTTCAATACTGGTGTCTGAGGTCAGTATGAAATATGATGAAATTTCACATAACCTGCTACATTCCCATGAACTCACACATGCAAGCACATTGTAATGTTAACATTTTCCCATTATGGTGAAATACAGCAGTGTAGTCATAAGCAAAAGCAGCTGCTCAGTACAAAACATTGCACACAGTAAAATGAAGATTTATTGGGGAAATAAACAAATCGATTTTTATGTCATATCGATACTTCGGATCATACGCTATTTTGGTCAATGCATTGATACAGATTGATTCATAGTTACACCTCTATCTCCAATACCACTTAGTGAAGCTTGACCTTGTCCAAATAGATTTCCAAAACAAAAACAGTTAAGTTACATAAAATAAAAGAAATATACACAGAGGTGTAAGTGTCCTATTAGTGGTTTTCAGTAGCAAGGTCTCAGTATGTATATTCTTCAGTGTGGTTGGAAAAGCATCACATGTGGGGTCTGTCTGGAGTTTCCTTTATAAGGCTTTATAAAACGAACCTAACATAGAAGATATGTGACTGTATTATTGTTGTTACTTATTGGTTTTTGAATAATTCCATGTGTATTATTTTGTAGTTCTGGTGTCTTCACTGTTACTGTAAAACACAGAAAATAGTAAAAATAAGTAGGACTGGTACAGTATATAAACTCAGACTTCAATGTCACTAATATGATAATTATGGAAATCATGAGATCACTGTTGTACGATAGCCAGTGTTTTCAGCTACAGTTGCCTAGAACTCATCAGCACTGATACACTGTCCATAATAAACCACCAGAGCAGAGGCAGGCAGTGTTGTGTGTGTGTGTGTGAGTGATCTGTACTGCAGTGGCCAGTGGGAGAAGCACCACACACAACCACACACACATACACACACACACACACACACACACACACACACACACACACATCTCTGCTCATGACGCAATACACTCACTTATTTAGTAAACAAACAGGGAGGGGCCATCAGACAGAGCTGTGATATTTACAGAGAGTAGTACGCGCGTACATACACACACACACAGTTCAACTCTAAAAAAGAAATGGAAGAAAACATCCTCTGACTAAAAATATCTGCCCAACACAAGCTGATGAAGAGCAGACAAATAAGCCACACACGCACACACATAGTAAGAAACAAACATGCACAGACATATACTGTATGCATATATGTATGTATGTAGATGTGTGTTAGGGATGAACTGATATGAGAAGTGTGGGCTGATATCTGATGTATCTGAAATCTATCAGTATATAAAGACATATAGATGTTGAGAAGGGTAAATAATAAACACTGAAATTAATAAAACACAACTATAGTAGCACAGTAACATATCACATAAACATTCCACTCCACTGCAGTCTGATAAGCGGCCAGTTGGAAACACCAGGCTAAATGAGACATCAGCCTGATTCTGATCTTTTTATAGCGATACCAACAAAATCTGAGATCATCATGAATTTTTAGCATGTTTATAGGGAAGCATGTGTGTGTGTCTATGTGCTTGTGTCTATGTGTATGGAGAAATGTGTGTATGTCTGTGTGTATAGAGGGGTGTGTGTGTGTGTATGTGTCTATGTGTATAGAAAAGTGTGTGTGTGTGTGTGTGTGTGTGTGCGCGTGTGTGTGAATCCCCCTGAGCCAAGCTGCAGAGCTGAACGTCTGATTGAGTCGTGTCACTCTAATGTGTCCTGACAGCACACGGGCAGTTAGCATGTCTCCCTCGCAGCGGCTAATGCACTTTTTTGTGAGCGAGCGAGAGGAGCAGAGAAAAGCCCCCACCACCTCCATTCTCTCCAGAAAAGACTGAGTATGTGTGTGTGTGTGTGTGTGTGTTGTGTGGGGGGGGGTCAGGGGGAGTGGGAAGAAGAGGGCTTTCACAAACACAAACCCACGGGAAAAAGGGGGGAATATATATATAAAAAATCAATAGGTCACTTCTGAATGTTATTTGCTGTTATTTTCATACTGGATAATAACTGCAGTTGAATCCGTGAGCAGGGACTGAAAAACCGAGGCAAATGGACTTTGCATCTGTGTGTCTGTGTGTGCGTGGGGGGGGGGGGGTGGGGGTGTACAGGGATGTTTTCTTATTTTAAACATTCATAAGGAGAGATAGTTACACTGCGTCATGTGCGACAACCACAACTGCTGCCCACTGCAAAACACTACAGTAGGACACATCCAATAAACACGATGTTTCTGCTGAGACAAATAAGAGGGGGGTATACATAAGTAGTGAGTTTCCCTCATAATACCACAAAGTATTTAGACTACATATAAACAGGGAATGCCACACCTGATTCATCAGCTAATCAAGCCAAGAACTATGTACAACAGGTAGAGCACTACTGTAGCTGTACTATTGTATGTGGGCAGTATTTCGATATGTTACCATTACTGTGATAAACTGTGTCACAATATACTTTCTATATCATAGGTATCAGCAGCACTAAACAACTGTATGATATCATAAAAACGACCAATTAGAGGCAACACTGCATCGGCTGCTTGTTACTGCATAGCTGATGGAATCTCATTGTTGGTCATTTAATTTATTTATTCATTGTTGCCGGGTGTTTGCTCTGCCTTTAAAATAATATCAATATGTAATTGAAAGTGTGCACTTACAAACCCCATTTTCAAAAAAGTTGGGATTTTCTAATAAAATGTGATAAAAACAAGAATGTGTGATTTGTTCAACTTAAATTTAACTGATAAACATTAAAAAATGTACATTGTTTTTTACTGATCAAATTAATTACATTTGCAAATTTAGAATTTGACACCTGCAACACACTCAGAAAAGTTGGAACAGAGGGGTGTTTACCCCTTTGTTACATCACCTTTCCTCTTAATTACACTGTTTAATCATTTGGTAACGGAGGAGACTAACTATTGCAGTTCTGCAAGTGAAATTTTGCCCATTCTTGATACAAGATTTTAGCTACTCAACAGTGTTTGGCCACTGTCTGCACCTTTTGCTGATAAAAGTCTTAATGGTCCATAATCTATTTGGCATGCAAAGCTTGAAATCCATTTTTCCTGAAAACAAGCTGAAAGGTGGACTCATCTGATCACAGCACACATTTCCACTTTCAGTCCATATAAGATAAGCCTGGGTCAAGCTCAGCTATGTTTTAGTATAGAACTAAAGTTTGGCTTTGTCTTCCCGTAATAGACTTTCTTGTTGCATTTTTTGCAGTGGTGGCCTGTGTTAAGCGACAGTGGTTTTATGAATACATCCTGAGCCCAGGTTGCAATATTTAGTAGCATAACATGCAGTGTTCTCTGAGGCCTCAGAGGTTTCCGATCTTGTTCTACAGGGTCTGAGATTTCTCTGAATTCTCTGAATCTTTTCACAATATTATGTACTGTAGATGAATTCTTTGTAATTTTGTATTGAGAAATGTTCTTTTTGAACTGACTGACCAATGTCTCTTGAAGTTTAGCACAAATTGGTAAGTCACAACCCATGCTTGCAGAGACTGAGCCTTTAGTGGATGTTCCTTTAATACCCAATCTTGATCCCCTAAACTTTTTTTCAAATTCTACACCTGCGGCACTTCAGAGACATTTCTGTACATTCTAAAGCACAGTTGTTGTTTATTTATTAAATTTAACATATTTGGGAAAAATCTGGCCTTTGCAGAATTTTCTTTATACTTTATGCTTTATTTTTTTCCAATTATGCCACAAATAAACAGAAATTGAACAATTTGCATTATAGATGTGTCCTGGAATAGATGTCAGTTTTCTTTTAACAAAAAAGAATTTGACTGGGGTGTTCACACCTTTGCTATTAACTATACATACTTTATATTGCCAAATTTTCAAGTTTTTTGCCAGATATTGAAGTACTTATTTAGACTGCTGAATATTGTATTGGAATAACATGTGTATACATGCTGTAATAATTAATCATGTGTCATACAACTGTTCCTTTTTTTCCTTTTCTCAGATAAGTACAAATCTGTGCATCTTTACTTATCTTAACGCTAGTGTAAATACATTGTATTATAGCTTTTTACATTGTTTTACCTATTTTATTGTGTTAGTGTAATGTTAAGTGGCTGCTGTAACACTGCAGTTAATAAAATCTCAGTGTCTACAGTCCACAGTGTGACACTATCCAATTAATTTTGCATAGTAACCTGGTAGGACCTGACTGGATGGCAATTCATGAGTTGTTTTTATGAGTTGTTTATTTTTTCCATCCTGTTCCTAATTACATCAAATTTAAATTAATTAATTCAATGATTCATTAAAAAAGCTGTAGTTCCCTGGTACATCTGTTCCAACAAAAATATTAACTTTTGTTTCTTATGAAATTAGTTGAGCAGTGCTCTAGCAATAGTGATGATACTGTGTTATGACATAATTTATCACAATAATAATAATTTTTCATTGCATCGCTCACCACTGTGTAAAACTGTCTTTCTACATTAATAAACACAGCCAGTTCTGGGGAGGTTGTGACAGCTCTCAGGCTGAAAGAGCGCTGGTGGAGCAAAGAGGCGAATCTGTGGGCCGAAGAAGGACTGAACTAATCCCGTCCTGCTCCAGACGGGGGTCGGCATGTCGCCCCGCAGATGGGAGAGGGAGAGGAGGTATAAACCCCCCTGCCCCCCCACACGCCCTCCAAAAATCCTGTTTTTAACACATGAACGAGCACTGTGAATTATTCAACCTTTTCAATATTTCACATGGCTCCTTTTTTTCCTCCCCCATGTTTGTTGCCTGGCCTAATGCAATTTTCATGACAAAAAATGTTTTTGTCCTACTTTAAAACGTGGCCTGAGCCGGGCGGTACGATTCGGTATCACTGGCAATAGAGGTGGAGGCTCGTTAAAAACTTAAGAGGGAGGAGGAATAGGGCTTTGGGAAAAAAGCATAGGGACCTGCTCATGCAATGTGGATGGATGGTGAGTTTAAGCCTGTCTAAACTCAAATTCACCACAACACAAAGACAGATAGTCACAGCTGTCTTTCAATTTTCCTGCTTTTCCTCCTCCCTGTAATCAGATACTGAAAATACGCAGTTACATCCACACAACTTAAAGTCCCCCTCACACACACACACATCTATGGCATGTACACACATAATAAAAAACAACAAAATAAAAGAAAGTTTCTTTGCAAAGTTAACAAAAACAACTTCTGCATGTAGCAGGCCCACACACACACTGTATGTGTCAGGACAGAACAGTAATGTATGATGTAATCTTGTAGTAATATTACAAAAATAAAAATCTATTAACAATCAAACTTGCATTTTCACTATACCATGATGTCCTTCCATATATTACTTACAGAACAAAGACTTTCAGATTCTTAAATGTACTAAAACTACCTTAATTATATATAATTTTGCCAGAAATGTGATGGCTTTTCTAAAATTCAGCCCACTATTGCCAAAAATAACACTGAAAAAAATGAAACATTTATGCTAACTATTTTGAACTGAATGAATAGCAGATTTACCAAGGGAGACTTTGAAAAAGCAGCAAATTCTAAAGCACTACAACTAGACTAATTGTGAGGCAATAAGTAGAATGGGTCAAAAATAACCTGGTCAATACAGTAAAGGGCGATATGTAAGAGTTAACAAACAATGTCTGTCTCACCATGACTACTATCAAACCACATTCTCGGATGTCACAAAAATACTATTTTGTCATGGGGTGAACAATATGGAAAATAATTAATTTAACGATACCTCACTATAAATGAAAAAGTTTTTCCTGAAACCTTCAACATTTCGCACACTGTACCTAAACTCAACTCAGCTAAGAAACTTAACAAAAGTCAGAATCACACACTTAATCTACCATCTCATTTGCTACAGCAAATGCATCATTTCACCATTAAAATAAATGTCTAGAGATAAAGGCTTGCTTTAACTTGTTATAGTACAACATCTTGGTGATGAAAATGATGTGCGCAGAATTATTTTGTGAGATTTCTTTTTTGTTTAATTTTGGATAGCTCACATTTTATGCCCACAACCCCCCCAGCCAATATGTTCAATTTAGCAATAAACTGTTTAATGACACAATAATGCATATGAAACATAAACAAAGATTATTATTAAATACACTTTCACTTAGTCTGACTCAGGTGAAATCACCTGAACTGTTACAGTATCATAAACTGGCACGTGCGGAAGAACAGAACGCTACTCTTAACACAGAGGCTGCACTTCAGCAAGTCGTGTGTAAACAAAACATGTCATTTGATCAGGGCCGCTCAAACTTCTGACTGTAATGTGATTTGTATAGTCATTATGTATGTAACTGTGTGCAGGTTTTCATGTTCAAATGAATGGAGGCAAGGTAGCTGTTGCCATACTGTACATGCAGATGATGGGAATCCAGATAAATTAATAAAGCAATATTAAGTGGTTCATGCTTCTACAAATTATGAGCGTGTGGCATTTGAAAAAGAGAGAAAGAGAGAGAGAGAGAGAGCAAGAGAGAGGGAGGGAGGGAGACGGACAGAGACAGAGAGAGAAATAGAGAGAGAGAAGCAGACTCCAGTGTCTGGGTGTGTTGGCCAATACCCAGCATGCCGTGGGCTCCTGTCTCCCCACTGTTCCCCAACCCCCCTCCATACGGCCCTGTGTGTGTGTGTGTGTGTGTGTGTTTGTGTGCACCCTGCCCAGCACTGCACCCGGCCTGCCATGTGGCTGTCTCTCCTTCACTCTCTCCCAGGACCCAGCCATTCACACACACACATACACACACCCACACCCACACCAACACCCACACACAACTCTGACCTCTCCCAAACACATGAGCAGCACAAACACCATAAAACACACTCACATCACACACACCATGTTTCTCTTTTTCATAGAATTTCTTTCATCCTAAACCGAGTTGAACCGAACACACACACACACACACACACACACCACACACACACACACACACACACCACACACACCACACACACACACACACACACACACAATAACAATCTGTCCTCTCATGCACCCAAACACACACTTTGGTCATCTTTCTTTGCCACCTGGTCTATATTGTTGTAAATGTGCTGCAAATATTTTAGATCACACACTGTGGAGATATGCATATGTAGTGGGCGGGCTCTGTGGCTCTATGTTTTTGGGGTTTTTTTGGCTGTGGCTCTTTATGAATGTGAAAGCTGGACAATAAAATATTAAGCTGAGAAAAGTATTGATACCTTTAAATGTTGCTGCTGGTGGAGACATTTGAATGGCAAAAACAACAAATGAATTCTTGAACAAGTCAAGCCTCACTTCTGTCTCTTGTTTCTTAAGGTGTCTTGTAGATTTCCTGAGAAGATCCAGTTCAATAAAGAAAGACAATTATGCATCAAAGAACCGAAGGCAAAAGAGAAAGACCATTAAGATAGAAAATATTAAACAGAAGACAGGATAGTCTGGAAAAACGTGGTCCATATGGTCGCCTGGAGTCAGAACCAGCTTGACAGTATTTAATTATTAGCAATAATAATAATAATAACATTTATTTGTTCACTGTTTGTGTCATCAATTCACCTTCATCACAGATTCCTCCCATTTAGTCACTTCTTCTTATAAATGAACAGACACACACACACACACACACCTCATGAGTGAGTTATTATTAAACTTTAAGGTCAATTATAGCAGCAGCGGAGGCTGAGAGGCAGGCTTTCAGCAGCATAGTGCTGTGGAGCTGATGAAACATTCATGCTTCGAGTGCCACAAGCTTTTTTCTGCCCCCTTTTCATTATCTGCCATCAGCACTGGGCCTAGTTAAAGGCTCTGGATTCAGCAGTGCTCCATACAACTAATCAGCTTGACACACACAAGCATTTATTAAAGCTTGTTCAGATCACAAGTTTTTTTTGTAAGTTTATATACTAATGTTATGCAGAATGCAACTGCTTTTTGTTTAATTATGCATGATCATTTGCTTCCTTTTTTTATTTGATTTTAAATCTGACACTCCTTACAGTGCTCTTAGAAAGACTTTCAGGACTTACAAGGATAATTTTAACATTATGTAACACAAACCTTCCCAGGCCCGTATTTGCATTTTATATAATGGTTGCTAGGGCAAACCTTTTCTCATACAGACCATACGGGCATCTGTTAGGGCCGCCATCTTGGGCCCTTTGAGTGTGGTCAGTCCAGGGGTTCCCCCGTGCCTTCTGCCTATAGCACAGTTGCGGCCGCATTTGGACTCAGAGCTGTCCGCAGTCTGCCTGCGAGCGCAGCCAAGACATCCATATGCCTCTCCAGCTGACTCCGTCTCCATCAGCCCCTGACCCCAACGTACAGCGAGACGGACCCCACTTGCCAATGCCCAGCCACTAAATACCCCATGCAGGGGCGAGGCATGTGGACGCACACATGCCCACAATTACAAAAAGACATGTAGGGTTTCAGAAAGGCTTTATTAAGTAAAAAAATAATAAATAATAATAATATAACAATAATAATAATAATAATAATAATAATAATAATAATAATAATAATAATAATAAAAACAAAGTTGTGTACCAATATATTTTGCAAATGCACACAGCCACTAATCTGCTGTTTTCTAAAACATACACACTCATAAATCTGACACACAAAGCAAATCAGTTCATGTTAGATCAAAAAGAAAAATAATTCTAACAAAAATGCTAACAGCTTAAGTGTTGGTTTCACTGACGGAAATTAAGCCTAATGCCAGACATAATTTTCCTTTTAATGCAGTCTTGAAGATGAATGCAATTCATGCAGTGCACGGGCACTTGAGAACATTCTAGGTGCAGTTTTTGAAAACTAAAATCCTTGTCAGGGTATTCATTATGTTTCATTATGGCAATATCAAGAACCTTTGCAGGTTAACGATTTTGTGACACCCTGATTGTCCCTCAGCCACCCTTTAAATTAAGGCCCCCCTAGACTCTGGCCGTGGATGGGTGGTGTCCAGCACAGTTTGGTAGTTCCCCTTCTCAAGTACACTCACTAAAGGGGGCAGGGAAATCACCACACTCTGGTGGTGTGCTGGACACTAGAAGTAAATCATACCGTAAATCATAATACTGATCACCTTTGCCTGTTCATCAGGGGCCTGGACCTTGATTTCTATAAAGCTGCTCTGTGCTATATAAATACATCTGAGTAGAAAGTGAAAGAGATTGAACATTTATCATTGAGTACTTGACCGATTTCTTAATTAAGCAGAATATAATAGATTGTGAGCATATGTACAAGTAGGCTACTATAAATGGCAAGTGCCTTAATATAGGAACCCAGCCAAGGATGCACTGTTAAGGGCTAAAAAGGCAGAGATAGCATGACTGGCTCTAGTTCAGCTTTCCTGCTAACTAGGCTTACTAATATGTTGGGCACATTGTCCATTGTAGTGAAAAGACCACCTGTTAAAACCACCGAGTCCTTATCAGCATCTGGTACCGTTTATCCCTGGTGTTGGATGTTTTCAAATGTATTCCCCGGCACATTGTCCAGTTTTTCTGCAACTGATTTGCTTAGATGTCTAACACCATTGTTCACCTAAATCATAAGTCTACGGACCTGTGTTAATGACTGTGGTTAACCACATACCCATAACTCTTACTCAGAAATAAATATCACATTTTAGTCAGATATGTAGTCACAGATGCCTCATTATTAAGATGAATTTTTATTCATAGTATTAATTGATACAATTTAATTATTATGATTTAGATGGAGTTCCCATTTTACATTTGTGCAATATTACCCACCTCTACATAAAAGATATTGATATTCAAGTGAACGACATTCAAATTTGTTTTTGCCCAACACTAGTGGGGTAGTGGTGTCTGGAGAGGTGGGCTTACTATACTAAGTGAGTAATCACCAAGTGAATACAGTCTATAATTACATGATGTAAAATTGGCTTAAAAGACTATTAAGGAAACTTTAATGTAAACTTCAATGTTAACATAATGTAAAATGTTCTCAGTGAAATGATTTGGTGATTCATTTGAAATCAGAATGATAAACAAGCTCTCCACAGGCTATTATAAATTATTATAACCCACTTGAATGTCTGCTGCAAGCTTTAAGTGCTTTAAATGTCAGTGTTAATTCCTGTGCAGGAAGTGAACACTGCCACTAATTATTTTTCAGTTAAAATCTTAGATCTGTTTATTTTAGGGGCTGCAATTAATTTTTTTTTATATTAAGTAGGTCCCCCTCATGTGGCTGAAACAGCTCTGACTGTGGTGCACTGTGTGTCCTGACACCTTTCTATCAGAGTCAGCATTACCATTATAACCTCAGTAGCTCTTCTGTGTGATCGGCCCAGACAGGCTAGCCTTGATAGCCTCCACATGCATCACTGACTCTTCTGTGCTCATGACCCTCTTGCCGATTTGTCATTTGTCCTTCCTTGGACCACTTTTGGTAGGTACTAACTACTGCATACCTGGAACACTCTACAAGACCTGCCATTTTAAAGATGATCAGAAAGAAGTCAGTCTCCAAGCAAAGTCAAATTAAGGCCCTTGTCAAAGTGGCTCATTTTTTCTGCTTCCAGCACATCAACTTCAAGAACTGACTGTTTACTTGCTACGTAATATATCCCACCTGACAGATGCCATTGTAGTAAAATAAATGTTATTCACCTTACCTGTCAGTGGTGTTAACGATGGTACGATACTGGCTCAGAGACCTGAATCGGGTATCAGTAACAACAGCTATCTCTGTAATCTTAAGTTATATTTTTGTAGCTTTTTTTAAGTTGCTGGTACACAGTTACTCTTTTAATAATAAATTATTTAGTTAATAGGTTTATATGTATTTTTTTACCTTTTGATTTACAAAATTAGAAAAGCAATATTTAAGTAAATCCTGACGTTGCCTTACACATAAAAAATAATCCCAGTTTCTTCAACACATGAAGACAAAGCTTATTAATTAAAAACTGGTATCAAATTGGTACTCAGTATCTGCTGATACCCAAAGCCCAGGTATCAGTATTAGGACTGAAAAAGTCGGATCGGTGCACACTTAGGTAATGTTATGACTGATAGTTGCATACAGACATAACAAATTCCAAAAAGTTTCCAAACTGCAAGAGCAGCAGATTATCATACCCTAACATTATTCAAAGAAGTCTAAAGAAATTATAGTAACAACATACATAAATATAATTTTTGAACTGGTTGTTTGACATGCTACATTCAGCATTAATAGTAAGGAAAAAAAGTAGAGCACTTAACTTCATTGTATTTGGGAAAATCATTGTATTTAAATTACAATCACAATACTGGTCAGAAAATATGTCAATAAGGTATTTTCTCCAGACCATTTAGTGAAGTGAAAGTGACTATTTGTCATTGTGAACACACTCAAGCACCACAACAAAATGCAACCTCTGCATTTAACCC
>JBBPDA010000034.1:11876475-11891188 GCA_037974385.1 Arnoldichthys spilopterus | reverse complement strand
TGACCATTTTGAGTTTTTCTTTCATTGACTGAAGGGTACCAACAATTTTGTCCACGTGTGTATATATATATATATATATATATATAGTTAATTTATACTAGAGTAGATGTAATCTTTCTTTTATAGCCAGCATTTACATTTTGTGCATCTTTGAGATCACACCAGTCAGGCTAGATTTCACTACCCATATGGATCAGTGAGCTTTGGGTGCTCATGACCCTGTCATTGATTCACCAGTTGTCCTTCCTTGGATCACTTTTAGTAGGCATTAACTACTGCATAACTGGGAAACTCCACAAGACCTGCCGTTTTAGAAATGCTCTGACTCTGTCAAAGTGGCTTACACTCCATTTTTCCTGCTTCCAGTACATCAGCATCAGCATTACATCAACTTGTTTATTTGCAGCCTTATATATCCCACCCCCGACAGGCGACATTGTAATGAAATAACTAAATAGCCAATGTTATTCACTTAACCTCTCAGTGGTGGTAATGTTATAGCTGATTTGGCGTGTATATACAGTTTATACATGTAGTGTTGTACTGTATTTAGGTAAATGTATTTTTTTCTGATTTTATACAATGTTTTTACAAGCAAAACATATATATATTGAACACATACACACACACACATACACACACATGTGCAAATAAATACTGAGACCAAATCCAGACCCAAATTTGAACCATTTTGACCATTTTTGGACCATTTGATTATTCAGCATTCATGATTTGAATCAGTGGCTTCACAAAAGGCCACCACCATGAGTCATGTCTCAAGCCTAGGCTACTTTGTGGCAGATGATGAATTATATTGACAGGTGACATTTGTTGAATGTCAAATATATCCCTGAACATATGGCCACTGTCTTACGCTTCAGGTGTAGGCCTCAGGCCTTATCCAGCCTAGATAAATGCAGCTCAATGACGTCTGCATTAAAGGAATACTCTAGCATTTTTTTAAAACTTTCTCTCTAATTGCAGCATCTGTAGCACACAATCAATTACCACAACACATTTCCCTGTCTGCAGAACCAAAAAAGAACTGCTGACTCAAAACAGACTTATTAGGGAAGCCAATAGGCAGGTGCTGAAGCAGCATGAGATATTCTTTTCTGATGGTTAACACTTTCTCTTTTGATTGGTTGAGTTCTTTATGACCTTAACCAAACCCATTAAGCATAAGGAGGGTTAAAATGCATAAGTTCCAATTCAAGAGATTCTCACCTGCCTTCTTTCCTCGAAAACCACCAATTAAGGAACGTTTGAGCCTTTTTCTTCCTTTTAAGACCTAAATTAAATTCACCTTAAGACCCAAGCTGCAGTGCACCATTTCAAAACCTGTATTTAAAGAGCTGTCAGAGAGAAGCATTTTTAACTTTCTATAAACAAAAAAAGCACCCTCCGTGCCCGCTGGGGTAAAGAGCACTCAGTAGCCACAAATTAGAATGGGGTGTGTGTGTGTGTGTGTGTGGAAAGCAGGGTCTTTGTTTCTGAGAAGGAAAAGCACACATTACACACAGCAGCTTTTGTGTGAAATTTATTGTATCATGTTCTTCCTACTGAGTGTATTTCTTATAGATAATGACGAGGGCCACAAGGATATCTGCGAGAGTGAAGGAGCGAGCTAATTAAGAATGTAACTGCCATTAGAGCCGTCGGGGTGCAGTGTGTGCACGGCAAGGCGCTGCCATTGAAGCACGCCATTTGAACAACAGGGTCCGTATCACCTGGAGAGCAATTGATACCAATTATATCATATCATAAAATACCCCAATTTAATCGTCATCGAATCAACATGGGGCATCAGCCCCCACGCTTTAGCTGCTACAGCTAAAGGGTTAATTTCTGTCATTGTGTCGCACTGATGAGGCCTACTTAAAAACCAGGGGTCCAAGCATCAATGGGGGCAATTTGGCCCACACCCTGACATCAGGACAACGAGCGAATGAAGAATGGCTTTGTCTTGAGGATCACTGTGGTACAGGCAGTGTTTACTGTAGTTTAGTAGGGTAGAATTTATGATGAAAAAGAAGACATGGAAGATGTCCGCCTTAATATTATACAAAAAGCATGTTTGAGTGAAAAGCAGAATCCTCCTTTACAGCCATATTTATATATGTATTTTATTTACTATTTGGACCCACAAGTGAACCCAAACACATCCCCAGAGCCTTTATACAGATAGTGGATGATCATAAACTAGGTAAGCATTAAAAAATAATTTTCTTTGGGGACTATTTTGCCTTACAGTGACATGCATGTACCCCTCCACCATGAATGGCTTTAGTTAAGCTGAAAGCTTCTTAAAACTCTGGTAAACAATGTCTCAGGGCATCAGGCATCTTCACTACTATTTCAGCTTATAACTGATAGCTTGTAGAGGAACTAGCCATCTGGTTCCATTCCCCACCACTGTAAAGAATTCTGACTAGGTGTGTTTCTCTAGAACAGAGCATTTCCTGCCAAACCCACTCTAATTGGTTACACAAGTTTATATCTTAACCACTTAGGTAATTGTATTATTGAATATGAATGGATTTCCCCTTTAAATTATTACATTCAGAAATTCATTATCCTCAAAAAATTAAATATCTATCACAATATAAAATAATTTTAGAATTTACTGACATTTCATCTTCATAGTGAAGTTCAGAATAGGAAAAAAAGAAAAGGAAAAAAATGGTGGAGAGTGGCCATTGTTCTTTTATTTATTGATTTTTTTCTCATTTCAAAGAAAAGTTTAAGAGAAAAATCAAAATGGAGTGCTGTGTGGTTTTCAAATAAATCTGGAGGCATTGTGGACACTCTAATCCACTCCTAATCTGGATTAGGAATCCCAGTGTGTTTTTTTTCTCTCCCTCTCTTGAGTCTGTGGTCAGCGATCATCCCTTTGGCTTTGTCCACTGGCCAGCCTCCTTAACGTTTTAGCAGCACCCTGACTGGCTGATCTTTGATCTGATGTCTTCATAGAGGAGATCGGCAGGTTACCTAATTTAGGATGCAAATCCTCCACCGGAGCCTACTGGCACTTTGTAAAAAAAATAGAGAGAGCGAGAGAGCAAGAGAGAGCGAGCGAGCAAGAGCGAGAGAGAGAGAGAGAAAGAGAGAGAGAGAGAGAGACAGACCGAAAGAGAGGAATCTGGTCACTGGGAGGGGGTTCTGAGGGGATTCCTGAACAGAGCTGCTCTCCTTCTCAGACACCCCCCCAAACACCCCTTCCCTTCACTCTGATCCGCTCTCCACTATAGATTAAGGTAGGGGATAACCTTTTCTTAAAGCAGAAGAAAGAGTATAGCACGGACGAGCCTGGGGTGGGCAGCGGGTGGGGGGCAGTGGGGGAATCCTCTCATAATAAAGCAGCATGCCATAAAAGCATGCTCTGTGTCAGGAGCTTGTGAATGGAGCTCAATGGACCCCCATTCCTGGCCCTGGCGGGGAGCCTTGCCAAAGCCTACCTAGAGCCAACTAAGCGTGAGTAATCTGCCGGCGCTCAATGGCCGGGGCCAGCTCCATTCAGGCCTCTCAGAACTTTAAGAGTTGATAAATTTATTATCTGTGGTGATTAGGGCCACCACCAACCCCCCACCCCCGCAATGGCCCCCATCACCTTCTTAAAGCCGACAGGGTCTGAGAGAGGGAGAGAGATAGAGAGAGAGAAAGGAGAGAAAAGAAAGGGTTGCAGCACAGAGAAGGAGTCTCTTTCTTTCTCGTTGTTTCTTTCTCTTCTCTTCCCTTCTCTCCAGGACCAGCCTCCCATAGCAAAAGGCCCTCTAATTGCAATACTAATGTGCTCGAAACCTCCGATTTGAAATGAACCAAGGCAGAAAATTGATTTCATGCTGTGACAGTTTATATATTGCTGCCAGTAGACAAGCGGCCCATTGAATGGGAACTGTACCTTCTAATTTTGTTTGGTGGGGAGAGAGAAAGAAAATAATTGCTTGGTTACGTTTTGGTCAGTGTATAAAAGTCGTCCAGCGTCATTTTTCATACAGTCTGCTGGCAAGGGTCTCTGAGGTGGAAGAAAAGATTAAACAAAGCAAAAATTCGAATAATTGACTGTTGATGTTGCGAGGCGAGGGCTTTGTCCGTTTAACAGGTTTGTAATGACAAGCGAGTTAAACAAGGGGCCGGACGGGCGAAATAAAACGCTACGGGTCCAACCAGCTTTGTTAGCCCGAGATCACACCCACTCGAGCAGCCACAAAGGGTGCAGTGGTTTGGGACAAATCTCACACACCCTTCAGCACATGGATAAACAATTTTATTAGCTCCATTCAGCCTCCCCACTCTTGTGCCGCGTCTGCTAGGCTTTTTTCTTAGAGAGCTGTGCTGAACAACCAAGAAACGTGCCATGAGACAATGTCCAAAAGCGCTTGCTCACATGGCAGCTCAGACAGAGTGGGCCTGGGATGGTTTTGCGCACTGCTCGCCGGACCAGAGAGGGCCATTGTCGCGCCCCTGCAGCTGGCAGAGGTCACTGCTGACCCGACACATGGCCGTCACCCCATTACCCAAACTAAATATGGTCAGCCCATCAATTAAAATCATACGAATATCCTACACATTCACAAGCTTCTGCTCACAAACGAGGCCCCAGTCATAAGCACTGAGCGGAAAGGATTCTTCCACAGTGTTGTTCTCACAGTCAATTGACTGTGTGTGATTGTGTGCGTGTGCATGTGTGTGTGTGAGAAAGAGGGAGTCATTATGTATAATTTGAGCTAGCACATGGACAAATGTGTGTACAGAGCTTTCAATCATCTTTATGAGAGGCTCCTTCTGTGTGTGTAAAACAGAGGGAGTGAGAGAGAGAGAGAGAGAGAGAGCTAAAGCCTGGCTGGTCGTATTGCAGTCCATTAATCCTAATGGGAAGTGAATATGCTAAGGTCCTACACTGTCAGCCAGACTGGCAAACTCTCAGCAATCACAAATCACAACGGCAAACAGTTTAGCATCAACTAAACTGAACAGTGTTCATAAGAGATAAATCCAGTCTAATCAATAGAGGACACCAATCTAATCAATAGAGTACACCAGTCTAATCAATAGAGACAGACTACTGGAGAGTGACTCTTTCTTAATGTGAATTCACTTTATCATCATGCACAGTGTGAGCATGAGACCAGCGGCAACGTTAGGGGTGAGCATCCAGACCTACAGCCCGAAATGTTTCATTGGATCTCAAAAACAGTGATAATAAAAAAATATCCACTCTGGTTGTTAATTCTGATGCCATGCATGGCGTAAAGACAATTCTCAGTTGAAATGCTCCTTCAGATCGCAAACTCAAAAAAGCAAAAAGTAAACCCTTTCAGAAATCGTTCCTCTTTTGTGAGTTTTGTTCAGTTTGAAAAGATGTGATTCAGCTTCATGTGACTCACCACAAGCTCACCTTCATCCTCCCAGGGGTGGTGGTAGCATGTGATAGAGAGTTTTAGCTAGTGGGTTTAATAACAGACCACTGAATTGGACAGAAATCTGGGGGAAATAATTTAAAAAAGATAATAAAACAAAAGGGAAAATGATCATTTATGAAGAAAAATATTTTAGTTTTGATTTATACTTGCTTTTCTATGTTGTGTTTTAACAAAAAACTCAGAAGCTCTTATTTTTCAACAGAAAACTCATCTGGTTAAAACATCAATTTATGTTCCTCATCCATTTACTTGACTGTTAACTAATACTTCCACTAGCTCCTGCATCTGTTACATTCGACCCTGCTTCTAGGGTTAGCTATAACACTGGCACTTGTGCCACTTTGAGCTGTTCATAAGTGGTAGGTGCTGGAATCAAAGTTTACATTTTCAGAGCTGTGTGGCTTGCTGGTATAAAAATATGATTAATATTTCTCAAATACCTTTAAAATTAAGCAAAAACCAAGTGTGTAATGCTTGTCCAACTTTACATTAAGTCTCAATAATAACTGTGCAATTACATGTAACAAAACATGCAATAACAATGTAATTACTGTTGATGTAGTCAGGATTACAGGAGTACATTATGTAATTACACATGTATGAGCTGTGGTTTTTGCTCATCTAATTACACAAGTGTATCCTCATGTAATAACTTCTAATTACACACAAGAAAAAACGAATAACTACATAACATATATACATAAGTGGCACTATTATAATTCATATGTAACAGTGACATCACCAGTAGCTACATTGTTTTTGCAGGTATTATTATAGTGTAATTATACAGCTATTAGAGACACTTCATGTAAAGTGGGACATTATAGCTGTGGCCTGTTAACCTACTGATTCTGAGGCTGTATCATATTATTCATATTTTTCATTTGGAGTTTTTTTGTAGCTGTTTTATTTCATTCACACACATTAAAATGTATCAATCCTAGTATTAATAGAGACATCAAACAAAGTGTAGTCTTATACTGAACTAGTGCAAAGAAATTGGGCTAGAAAGTAGGTCTATAGTGTTGATCATAAAACTACATTACTGATTTTTTTTTGATGGTACAAAATAAATTAAATATATATAACAAAAATTAAAACAATTGAAAATTAAGAGATGTGGCCTCCAACCCCAAAGCAGTACATGCTGCTAACAGATGACAGCAGACTGGTGCCAGTGTCATTGACTGAAATTAACCAAGAAAGAAAATAAATAAAATAAATGTAAATAAAAAAAAGTAAAAAGTAAAGTGAAATAAAGTAAAAAATGAACTCACAAATATACATAAGTATAAGTATAAGTATTACCAATACAAAATACTCAACAAAGTACCAAAGCATAAAAATTGGGCTAAGTATATGTGAGTAAATGGGATTAGTTTCTGACCTCATTTCATTCTCGTTTCACACAGTCAGAACTTGTCAGGTGCATACAACACTGCACAACACTAAGACCACTAGGGAAAATTCTTGTACTCATTTGTAGTTCAATATGACTATAAATGATATATGTTCAATATTATGCATAATGATATTTAAATATGAATTATATATTTCATATTATAGCAACTTGTATTTTCATTACAGTTCAAACTGTGCCCTGAAGTTGCATGGACCCCATGAGCTTAAGCAAATGCCTCTGATGAGCAGGTCAGATCCACCTAACAGCTGTTCAGTTCAAGTTTCAGTGAAGGAAATAAGTGTAAAAAAGCTTTTACCTTATTTGTAAAAAAACAACAGTGATACATTATACTATGCGATGAAAACTGTCACCATGCTGCAAATGTGATCAAAAGAGCATCAACTGTTGATTAAAGAGCTAAAAATGGTCTGCACGTTAATAAAACAAAACTAAACAAAAATGTTAAATAATGGTAAATAAAGTTAGATGGACACTCACTTTCTGTATCATTACATACATTTACATTACATAGATCAAAGCCTCCATATGTCAGAAAGTTTACAGTATTTCTAAGACAGTGCGACTTGTTACACTTTTCAGGCCTGTCCCTCGCAAACATCTTTGCTACAAATGTGTAAAAGTCTTGGGCTCCTGCAGGCCTCTAATTGGCCGTGTGTGTGAAGGATATGATGGTGTCACAGCCTCTGGGACAGTCACCTTTCTAAGGCAATAACAAAATAAGCAATTGTCTCGCAGATAGCACCTTTAATTAGCCCGGCCACATTTCCCAACACCAGTTCCTCCTCATTAGACCTGTGAGGGACTAAGGGCCAATCAGGGGCCTCGGCCTTTGGGGGGTCCTGATCTGACATCATTAAGGTAATGTGTGTGTGGGGATGATTTGCCTCTCTGGGCTGGTCACTGTTACACTCTAACGCTGGCTGGGGGTGCTAGAAGGGTGGTTGGAGTGTGTGTGTGTGTGTGAAGTCTGTTTTACTCTTTTTATGGGTACCAAATGACCCCATAATAAAGGAAAAATATGGCATCTAATCTTTCAATTTAAAAAATGTTCTTCTGGTCACTGATGGAAACGTTCTCGGTGAGTCTGTGTAAAACTGTAGGCTCATTAACACAAAGGTCAATGGAAAACACTTCTAAACATAGTAATACAACATTCTGTGTGTGGGTGTTGAGGGGTGCACATTCACCTGTTGCTGTGCCTACCTCTTATTCCCGTAAGGCCGGTGGGTGTGTGATGGCGTCTCTGAAGGGAATATGGTGCTGCGCATGCTGGTCAGGTCTAATGTGGCAAAAACAAGCTGGCGTATCCCTCAGGTGAGAGCAGCCCGCTGTTGCTTAAAAATGAATACACACTCATATACATACATGCACACACATACACACTTACACTCACACACACATATCCATACACACACATTATACACTGCATGGGTTCTGACCAGAGGGGAACCCTTAGGGACTAGAGAAGTCCAAGTAATTTCTAGGAACTTCACTTGACTGAAACCTTTCATTAGGGCTGGGCAGTATATTGAATATTGTGACTTGTTCTACATTAAATTAAGAGAATTACTATATCACTATCTTTTTTTTTTTTTACAAAAAACACTGGTGTTAAAAGCCTTTGGGTGTGACTACCTGGTTTAAATGAATAATGTTTTGTTTAAAAATATCTTGTTTGTAATCTCTCCTTTTTTGCATGCAAGTTTTTCAATAGAAAGCAGTAATGATTATAAGCATGAGTGTTTTAATGCAGATGTTACAGAGAGTACTAGAATCAACACACAGGTGTGACTGTGTGCATTAAATGAAAATACTTCAAAATATTAAAATATATATCACATAACAACATTATAATGTCAAATATTACAAGATTGTCTATAGGCCATATAACCCAGTCATACCTTTTATGATAAATTACATAAACCTTAATTAATGTTTTTACAAAGAGGGTGCAAACTCCAGGGGTTCTTGGGGGTCAGAGACTCTCTGATTGACCCATCAAACCACCACCCCTCAAAACACTCGACAGGAATATTTTGGGGGCTCTGAGAAAAAATCTTCCAAACTGCAATTCACACAAATTCATCATTTAAGTTAAATTTTTATCTCCGAAGCTGTTACATTATGAGGGTGCACAATTAAGGGGGAGCCCTCACTGCCACCTGATATTTCATGCATTGTTTATAAAGCCTTGTTCCAACAAGTGTTCATTGCCATAAAGTATGCTTTGGGCAATTTTTGTCATTTGAACTTAACAAATGTTATGATAGCTAAGACATGAAAGGTTAATATATGTGTCATATAGTCTTTATTAATTACTGGCCTTCACTGAAGTGTAACTGACATTTATTGGTAATTTTTATTTTATTTATATTCACTAGAATTACATTTGTATTTAAAATGCAGTACTGTTTCATTATTTAATTTTGGTTGGAAACAATAGGGTTAAATTCTTTAAATGCCCAACAGAAACATATCAGTTTTGCCATAATAACCATTAGAAGTCACTCCAGAAATTCAAGATCAAGATCAAATATATGTTCACATGTTTTTTTACAAGCTTCAGATAAATCACTAAATATCTTTTACAACCTTCCGAAAAGAATGTAATCTAGAATGAATAAAAAGGCATTGTAATGCCATTACCTTGGTGCTACAATACTAATAGAATCCCAAATTGGTTGAACTAGCAGAAATAAACATTATCACAGAGGTTTATTTTGTATTTTGGCTGTGACAGATTGACACTGGTTCTGATAAACACTGATGGTTTCTTGACTTTATCTTTGTAATAATAATAAATATCAAACTACATCCTCATAGTCATATAATTATAAATAGACCAGGATTTATTTGGATTTCCTGAATCTTTTCGCATTGTTATGTACTGTGGATGATGAAAGACCAACATTCTTGGCAATGTTGCACTCAGAAATGTTCTTTGTTAACTGACTGACAATTCTCTTGTAAATTTTTGCACAAAGTGGTGAGCAACAACCAATCTTTGCATGTAAAGACTGAGTCTTTAGTTGATGCTCCTTTTATACCCAATCATGAAGCCCTCACCTGTTACCAGTTTATCTACTTAGTGATGAATATGTCAAAATGTTGTAATTTTCTTGGAATATTCTAAAAACATTCATCATTAAAAAATTATTTTTGTACTTTTCAATAAGCATTCAAGAGAATTTACAAATCACACATTTTTGTTTCACCACATTTTACAAAATGTCCCAAATGATCTGGATTTTGTGTTTATACTGTATACTATATTGTTGTATTAAAGTATATTTAAAAAGTTATTTTTTCCCTTCCATAAAGATTAAATTTCAGATTTGGTTAAATCACACACACACATTTACACACAGTGGCGATTGGTATAAAGCATTATTTGCTTTTTCATGTAACCATTCCATGCATTCTTGTTCCAACTGTGAAACCTTTCAGCCTCATATCTACACAGTGTCATCCCAGGACCATGTAAAGGAATGAAGCTCTCTTCAGAGATGCCACAGCATCCAACCAGCATCCTCCCACCCCAGCCTATTTGTATGGAAAACGGAGGTTACGCCTTGACCCCACCCTCTATCAATCAAAACACTCACAATGCCACTCCATCTGTCTGCTGATTTGCAGCAGCACTGTGCTTCCATCCTGCCTCCTGTGAATAGAGAGCCATCCCAGAGAGCTCTACCGACCCCCCCTCCCCAACCACCTCTGGCGGTGGCCAATGCTCTGGGGGGCCATTAAAATCAGAAACATCACCAGGCTGTAATGACCACCAGAAGATTCACTTCCTCTCACTCCTTTTTTTCAGGGTGTCCCTGGCTCTCTGTGGCCCGCTGCTTCCTCGTTCACCCCACACTGTGACCTCACGGCCCCCGATGGCGATTTGCAGAATGATGGCAAACAAACGTGTCTCCAGCAGCAGGGCGTGGGAGGAATCAAATGCTGCATTGTGAGAGTGGATAAAAAAGCTCAATAGGATGGTCTAAGTGAAACTGACAGTCCGTGGTCAGAAGTTAGCAGAAGATTAACGTGGGTGAACCAGGCGAAGTGTCATAAGGCTTCATCTGATGGTCAATATAAAGTTAAATACTATCAAATGCTATTTATGATCGTATTTTCTTTAATTAAAATATATAATAATCAAATAAGAACAGCAGTACCCAGACCTGACCAGTAGCATATTATGCTAGGCAGGCAAACTATGTTGTGATAACTCACAAGTCTTCCTTTTCTCATTTTAAGGCAAAACACAGGGAAAAAAACTCAATTCAACATCTCCTTGAAAAACAAAAGCCTCTGTCTGCCTCTGCCGCACTTTGCCCTCAAACTCATTGATTGCTCAACTGTCTGCCACTCAGTGATAAAAGTGACACCCGAAAGCATGGTCGCCATGTTTCTCCCACGATCTCCCCCCTTTTGTCTCCAAAATGGTGTAATTTCAGAGATTGAAGTCCTCGCTGGTGGCTTCATCTCCTGCTCTGACAACAATAGCACCTGAATGCTTTCAGTGATGATGGATAAATTGCTGGGTAGTAAAATATTATATCTAAGGTAGGTGATGGGTCCTTTTCTACAGGGCTGTCCTCTCCATCAGGCTCATGGCAGCTGAGGTAATTATAGTCTGTTAGCCTGTCTCTCTCCCTCTCTCTCTCTTTCGCTCACCTCTCCTGTTTGTCACTAGCTCATCTACGGGAGCAATAGGACAGTAATGGTTCGAATTAACATCTGTTGCCTGAGTGGCATTTTCAAAGACAGTGACAGCCCCACCACTGACCTTTCCTGATCATTGACCAAAAAAAAGGTCCCATAATTAACTGCCCTTCTCATCTCGCATACTAACAGGAATAGCATAATTATAAGGTTTATTATGATTTAGAGTGAAGGATGGCCCTAAATGTGGCGCTTATTGTACCTTATCATTGTAGTCATTTGGTCGATTAGAACCTGTTATTTTCTCAGTAAATGGGTGAACATCTCAGGGCAGCAGTAAGTTCAAAAATGTCAAAGAACCTCCTAGTGTCACAAAGAAGTAACTCATAAATAAAGGAATCCAAAGTCCATTAATGAAGTCTTTAAGCAGCATCTTTAGCACTCTTTGTAATCATGCTAACGTCCAGAAAAATCTCTTCACATAAACGTCACTCTTGATTTGTTAAGCTTTTGTGAATCATTAATCTCTGGGGCACGAGTCTGAGCCAAGTCTTGAGTATCTGGGGTGCAAGTCTGAGTCAAGTCTCAGGTCTTTAGGAGAAAATTTTTGTTTAGTTCCATTATTAGCTCTTGGCACTGCACTATGCAAAACTACACTGCTACTAAAAGGTCTAAAAACCTTAAAGGGCCTTTCTTTTTTATTCAAAAACCCAAAGCATTTAAAGGTCAATTCCACAAACATAGTGTGACTACCACCTGTAAACAGAAAAATAAATCATTTCACAGTGATAAAAAATCATAGGTATGAAGTAGTGCAGTTGTTTAAAAGCCATTAATACAGTCCCATTTAGGAGTCAAGAGGAGGCCAGTTCAGTCTAAATGAAGTCTCAAGTTCACACAAGCAGTGTAGACAGAGCAGCAAAAGACATAATGCTTTAAAAACCAAACTCTTAATTTAAAAGAACACTAGGGTTAGCTGTCGAAATTTACAATAATAGTCATTTAAGTTAGCTTAGCCCTCACAGCTGTTAGCCCAGGAATAGGGCTAGCCCAGTACTACATTTATCATTTTTATGATAGTTTTAGGCAACCTACTTTTGTGCTTTAGTGCAACTGAAAACGAGGAATCATCATTGTCTCTACAGGTATTTAGTGCTGCTATTTTATCATAACAAACTGCACCAGTACAGAGGTCTCGCAAAAAATGTGGCTGCATTTTTCCCAAAACAGAAACAGTCAGGTGTGCACACCTGTACCAACACAGAATGTACACAGCATGTTGATGTAGTTTCCTTTGCAACTCACAATGTAATTAAACACATAATTACATAATTATATTTAAATAGTGAAAAGGGGGAATAATAGGGGTTATCACTTATAAGGGTAATAACAAGGGCTAAGATGTTGCTATACAGCATTTTTAGTACTGACATTTTCTTATCATAAAAATCACACATGCTTTGCAAGATTTGGCTCGCAACCTTATATTTTACATGTGCTTCTTAAAAGGTGTTTATTTGTAAATCCCTCTATGGTTTAAGTTTACTCTATCCTCAGAGCCAATAAAGTTACAAGGCACCTGATTTCAGAATTAGAATGACACAGGAAAGAGTGCACCACCCACGGCCAGCCTGCTTCACCCACGCATCCGCGACTGAGCCTCGCTCAGGACGAGAGATCCCCCCACTCTTCAATTTGTCCTCCCAAGGATTGTCTTTTATTGATGACTTTCTAGGTCAGCGACCCTCCGTGCTTTTCAAAGGATCTAAGAGGCACCCAGATGGGCCTGCTCAAGAAGAAGCCTATTGTCATAGACTTTCTATAGTGTCTTACAAATGAAATGCGCAGGAGCCATTAGCCCTCAGTAGATTGTTTTATGGGCTGGGTGCCCCTCTCATGGGGGGTAATGATGACAGTGCAGGCCACAGATCAGTCATTTCAAACAATTGCAGCGAAGGCCCTTTCTTAAGACAAGAGGCTTTTGCTCCTATTGCTTTTCACTGGGAATAAACTCCTGACTGGTTTTTACAATAGATAGCCAAGATGTTGCAACTTTTGTGAGCTGCAGCAAAAGTGCAAACAATCTGGTTCTCCTCCTCAGGTCTGTGTGGGCGTCCACCAATTCGAAAAAATATTCAAGCTCAAAGTGAATCATTAACCAGTGCATGAAGTACAAATAGACTTTACGATACAGCAGTTGTGAGGAACATCAACTTCAACTGATGGCTACCTAGGTCAGTGACCCTCTCTAGGCCAAGAGTGTAGATACAGCCTGATGAAGAAGAAGCCCTATGCAGCGGATTCTCTGATTGGCTTCTGAAATACCTGGGTTGAGCTATCAGCCTTGCTTAGTAGCATCATTTTCGATGGGCAGGTGAAGCCTATCCTATGTTTCCTTTAGGGAGTGAAAAGGCAGGTGTCAGCTTTCCCTCCATTCACCCAGGCCACTGTGCAAACTCCCAGACTGTAGTGAACTCAACAGATAAGCTTCAGCTAACACTGACATCACCTTATTGAATTAGGCTGTTTGTGTGGCAGCCACCAGGGAAGCCACCTCCACCTCTGCTTCTCACCTGTTGACAGGTGGGAGGGAAGTCAAAGCTACCTCAGAGGAAATTAGCAGGCAACTTCGTTTGGATGCCAGCTGGGTGTATTATAAACGAGAGCTTTTGATGTGAACTGTTTGACAGCCCTTTGTTAGAAAAGAACTTAGAGGTTACATTAGTGCAGACCAGGTAAGGAAAATATCTGCTATAGTGGAAATAGAGTATTAATTACAAAACAAATCATTCTGTAACATTCTGAAGATTTACTTATACAAAGTATAAGTAAAATATCATTTGGCATTTGCATTTAGTTGAGTCCGTTTGTAAATATGAAATAAGAGGTTTTTATTTGCAATTTTCATGGTGCTGGGTAGATTTCAGGTAGTTTTTAGATAGCCCAGCCACCAGGTTAGTGATTATTCTACTGGGAAGCCACTGAGAATAGAACTGGTCAGACAGGCATTGTTAATATAATATAGAATCAAATACAGATTTTTACTTGTTATTATTATGGTATTATATTATGCCTTATTCAACATTTACTTACATCTACTTAAAGAACAATTTTTTAAGGCTGCATTGCATATAGAGTACACGTTCGTAATAAAAGGATAGAGTTGGACAATATAGTTTTACTTTTGGTTTTCTCAGCAGTGCAAAAG
>JBBPDA010000034.1:11865924-11876375 GCA_037974385.1 Arnoldichthys spilopterus | reverse complement strand
ATAGAGTACACGTTCGTAATAAAAGGATAGAGTTGGACAATATAGTTTTACTTTTGGTTTTCTCAGCAGTGCAAAAGGTGTTGGGGTTTTTTATTTATTGTAAGGCAGTCTATGCTGCTAAAATCTTATAATATCAAAATGATAAGTTTTAAGAAGGTCAACGTTATTCACTTTAAATGTACAATGTAACAATGTTTTATTGTCATTTTAGACCATTTCTATTGGTTCTTGGTTTTTGGATCTTCTTTTAGTGTAAGAGGGCAGCTGCTGGGGACAAAAATGGAGAAACAGGTTTAAATCCCAACAGCAATGAATGATTTGCAACTTTTTTACAATTCAACGAACAGCATTGACATATTGAAACATGGAAGATAAAACATCGTCATTGATAACATACTGATAAGCAGGAGAACCAGTATCCCTAAATAAGATTTCCGATTAGATTTAGCAGTGTTTGTTACACTTCTAAATCACAACAAAAGACCAAAGATCAAAACTGCTATGATCTCTGCTTATAATCTAAAATATCCACATTCACAGATGCCACCCAGCAGTTACAGCACAGATCAGTGCTTATGAAACAATCTCTTCACCCTGTGTGTAGAGCTGCCGGTTGATTATCATATGTCATTTGTGAGTTGGGGCTGAGGGACTGGGAGACTCCTCTAATCCTCTTTGACTAGCAGCTGCCTGGACCTCTCCTCCCATGTTTTGCTAATTTGAGTCTGTGATGTGGTATGCTTGTTTAGCACTAATTGCTATCAGCAGCTCAAACGCTGGGGGAATGAGACCGATGTAACGGGGGAGACTGGTACGCTGATCTAAGGCGTTATCTCACCATATTTGCATAAGAGGCAGGGGGCTTTGATATGGGATAAGCAGGTGACACACATTTTGTGATGGCAGGCCATGACCCTAATCAAGTTTATGTGTGGAAGGGGGTGTTGATCAACACTGATAAAAGATAAGATGTTTATTAAGCAGTAGGATTAGCAGACTGAGGAAATCCTTTTGGCAAGCATATATGTGGATACTGACCCTTTTTGGTCGGTATCAAAAGAATCAACAAGTAAATGCCATGAATGAATAAGACTGTAGCTTTTAAGTGAACCCTGTTTTATCAGATCTATTTCCCCAGCTGCATCCATCCTTTTTTTCACCCTTTTCTTTCTCATGACATCCTTTAGCACTGGGTCCACTTGCCCTCCTCTTGCCTCAAATATGCCTCCAAGAGGGTAAAAAAAAAAACGTGTTAACACAGCAAACAATAACCTTCTCTCTGCCCAACACTAAAGCCCATGTTAGCGAATGGAGAAGTCTGTGCTTGATTGCTACTGAGAAGGGCATTGTTTAACACTAGTAGGTGTGTTTTCAATTCAGGGCCCCCTGCCTCTGAGCTTTTATAGCTCCCCCCAGCTTCCCACAGTTCCTGAGTGGCCAGCACACTCGCACTGTACTCTCTCAGCCATTTAGGACAGCCTGAGCACCGTGTCCTGCCCTGTTTATCGATCCCATACCACTGACTGACTCTGCAATTTCCCCACACACGGCAGTGGGCCTGGAACTTCTGCTAGGCGTTCCTGCCCTCAGTAAACTCCCTCAGGATGTTGATGCAATGCAGAGAGAAGTCCATATCTTGTCTGAGCATTATGTCAGCATACAGAGCTGGGATGAGGTGTGTAAGATGAGATTCCTGAGTAAAAGGAGGAGAGCGTCACAGTAGGACCATGGCATCCTAGGTATTCCAAAAACAAAGCTTTTCTATCAGCCTTTCAGTCCACCTTTCACTCTAGCTTTCATTGCAAGGCCATTCGTACACAAAAAAATGTAGATGCTAGAACAGTTCTCACTGACATGCCTTTAAAAAAAACAATGGCGATGATGAGACTTTTGTTTGCTAGCGATTTCAGGCATCCCAACATCTTTACCACTGAGGGTTTTTTTTAGGGCTTTCCTGTATAGACAGATAAGTAAGTGGGATTCATTTAACATCTGTTCTCCATTTGTGATTGGTAGATTCACAACAGCATGTAGCAAATTCCCAGGAGAGCTGTGAGCTCTTGTGACTGGGTAAAATCCCTTGGAGTTAACCTCTGATAATATGGATAATATGGAGTATAGAGGTCCAGCAAGCGATGGCTAGTGATAGTGCCTCGTCAGCGAATGACCAGCTTGTTCATGATGTGAATCCCGTTTGATTCCCAGCAGTCCCTCTGAGGACCCCCGTGTTCAGTGTGAGCCGTACCACCCGCCACTGATCTGGCGACATAGAGCCAGCCTGCCACATATGGATCCTCCCTTGATATCATTCAGCCAGCGTGTAATCTTATTATGCAAAGTCTTAATCCGCACCTACATCCCAATGCCCCAAGGACTGCAATATTGTGATATCAAGGTGCTGGAGGTCATGTTGTGTGATCCCAGCTCTATTCTTTTGAGAAGATGGGGGGACTCAGAAGCTGTCTCCCAGGAGTCCAACAAACTGGATAGAGAGATAGATAAGATAGATTGACAAAAAAAAGGGGGGGGGCATAGGGAAGAATACAAAGAAAAATAGAATATATATCATTGATGTCACAGGAAAACACTGTATCTTCAAATTAGTCCTCACAGAAGGAAAAGATGTTTTTACTTTTAATGCTATCTAATGTAATAAGTCATTTTAGACTGTCATTGTTTAAAAATGCAGTTTTTAGATAGTTTAAAAGAAATTGGAATGATAAGGTTGCTAATATAACAAGAATATAGATATTTAGTTTTATTCATTGATTTTTCTGAAGGGTAAGATTGACATGAGGGATCCAGCTAGGATTAGACTTGGTTTGAAGCAGTGGGATTTTTCCAGCAGACACATTATTGGACGGGGGAATAAGAGGCCACCAGCGTAGTGAAATTGGATCAGGATTGGCATTCGCTGTGAGTCAGCGGCAGCAGCTAAAACAGCAGCTGCCCTGCCGATTTCTCTCTCCTTTCAGGTGGAGCCACCTCCAGTGACTTGGAAAGAGAGAGGATGGGAAGAGAGGGAGGGGTAGAGAGCTAGAGGGGGAAAGAGAGAGAGAGAGAGAGTGGTGGGGTGATCATTTTGAGGTCTGTGAGGTTTAGCAGCAGTGTAATGAGATTAAGTGTAACACCTTTGCCAGTGAAAAAAAAGCCACCTGGTGCTGTAACGGGCGGAGAGAGAGAGAGGGCACTAATCCGTTCCCATCTCTGGGACGTCATTCAGAAAGGCCGCAAGTGATTTCCGCTCTGCTAGCCTCTAGTTAATTCCATCACCAGTAGAGACGAGAGCGAGAGCAGCAGAGAGCAAGAGAGAGAGCAAGGGAAGGAAGAAAGGGTAGAGCTTATTATCCATAACTAAAGCCCTAAAAGCACGCAGACAAGACGTCATTGTGGAGTTCAAAGGGGAGATTTCTTTTTACACACTTTTTAAGAACAGTTTAATTCAAGCTGCCTCACTAGTACATTCTCTAGATAGATAGAAAACCTAAACGATGCAATTATGATAACTCGCAAATGATAGTGACTGTGTATATAAAACAAGAAATGTTTTTATACATCCATCAGCCATAATATTAAAACCACCTGCCAAATATTGTGTATGCCGCCCTCAAGCTTTGTGACAGAATGATCTCTAACTGTGTGATGTGAGTTGTAAATTGACAAGTGCTCCCACAAATAAGCAGCTAGGCCCAGTAACTAGTTCACTGCTGCCACTGTGCATTAGGCAAACTCTAGCCTGGAATTCACAGTAATACAATATCACATACATCCATTAACCCACCACTGAGGAATCAGTCCTCTTTCTTAGGGATAACAGTGAGGGATGGGCAGTGGTTGCCTAGTGGTTAGGACATTGCCTTTGGGACCTGAAGGTCGTAGGTTCAAGTCACAGCGCAGACACCACTGAGGTTCCCTTGAGCAAGGTACCATCCCACTATGCTGCTCCCCGGGCACTGTTGAAAGCTCCCTGCTGCTCCATGTGTGATGGGATAAATGCAGAGGCCAGATTTTGTTCTGGTGCTTGAGTGTGTTAACAATGACAAAAAGTCACTTTACTAATTTTGAGCAAATCATTGCAAGGCATGAACAATAAAAAGGCAAGGAAGAAGGGATTCAGAGCTATCTGCCTAATTTTAAAAAATGTATAAAGCCATTCAGCTTTGTTTTTGCAGCTTAGTTTCCATATGGGGGGTGAGGGTATGTTTTGAAACAACAATATTTACAGACTTCAAGCCTTTTTATCTCCAGAAACGGGATATATTCATATGTAGTCATTCATGAAGTGCGTGTCCTTGCTATGTTTTGGTGGCCACAATACAGTGGCTTTTTTGAGTGATGAATGACACAGGGACATAGTTCACTGGGTTGTGAGGAAGCTGTATTATCCCATGTTTATCCAAGAGCACAGATAATTAAGATCATTTAAGAACAGATAAGTACACTGTTTTAGCATCATACTGCTGCCACTCCCTCGTGTTAGCAATGCAGTCTTTTAGATCCTTTTTACACCTGGTCACTTCGTGGGTTTTGTTTATCAGGATTACATGCAGATAAGGCCAAGCCACATGCAGGTGTAAATGCACTATCTTTGAAACAGATATAATCATTCAGATTAATTCAGGAGGTGGTCTGAGATGCTTTTTAGCCAGATGTTATAGCAGATGTTACAGCATCTGTCTGTCATTCAAGAGGCAAAACCCTTTCCAATACCTTGATGGTGCTTTCCCCCTGCTGTACTGCTTACAACCCCCTTGGATTGCAACCACTTAACAGAAACATTGCTGCATTCCAGTTCATCTTCTGATGGGAGTTTCTTCATTCTACTTTCCCCACCTGTGGTAAATAAAATACGGGTTTGGTTAACCTTTACTTCGCCTCATAGTTTTTTTACAAACTCGCTGCAATACACACACTGTCTGTGATGAGGATGACTAGTACATAAACAGTACATAATTATTCTAAACAGCCTCCTCTTGTAACTATTGGTGTAAGAAAAATGAGCAGATTTGCTGTAATAAGCAATTGCTTGCTTATTACTTGCCACTTATAATCGGATTTGGAGACACATTATAGTACAGGGTGTAAACACATGGTTTGAATCAGGTTACAACCCAGATAATAGTCACAGGAAATGACCAGGTGTTAACAGGGTCTTATACTGGTGTCATGCATAATAATAAAGTTTTGCACAATGTTGCAGTGTTGTTTGCAAAATGGAGAGGAAACTCAATTGCAGCGCTCAAAGCTTTAAAGCTATTTTTTCTGCTGGTATGCTAATAGAAATACTCCTGTGTCACCCATAACCATGCTTTGGGAATAAAACAAGCATTAGCCTTAATTGTACTGTTTTGTGTTGAATATGTAGTAGGCTAAAAGTAGTTTAATAACATCCATCCATTTTCTAAAATATCAGGTCACAGGAAGCTGGAGCCTGTCCCCGATGACTACAGGCCCAAGGCAGGGTAGGAGGCCAACCCATCACAGGGCAGGCTAATAACATTAAACAAAGAAATTCTAAAGCAAAGATATAGATATATTAATTTTTAATGTTGAAGTATTAAATAAATATTTAAAGCTTTGCATGTATGCCACCCTAGGACCATGCACTTCCACCAGTAGTACCACATGTCAAGGCCATAGACAGAGAGTATCTCTACATCTAAAAAAAAATTCAAGGACCCCCTGATTGACACAGTAAAAGATTCGCTAGAAGTTTCAGCTGAGATACAAATAGTGAAGGTAATCATGTCAGGACTCAGGACTTCAGCCCCTACCGCTCTCCAGCAATTGGTGTCACTGGCCTATTGATCACTGGCTCCACCCTCCTCATCCAGTTGTCCCTCTCAGACCTATTCCCCATTTCTCACTCCCATTAAGCACCCTCTACTTCCATAGTCTTTGGACTGTGTATTTTGATTATAATAAAACCACAATCAAAGTTTCTCCAGTCAAGACCACCTTTACATTTCTAAATTCAGTTCTACAGTAAAATGTTCTAGTGTCCAGGTATTCTTGGAGATCTCAAGGCATCTGGTAGCAGGACAACAGAAAAAAATCTGATGGCTAAATGACAGCAGAGGGCAGTATGTTTCAGGAACCCACCAGGGGGGCAAGAAATCAACTCAACTGCTCAGCTGTGGTAAAGGCTTCTGAACGATAGGCAGGGTAATTCTTTCCAATTATCACAATCATCACTACATCACACTCCAAGCAGCTACCAATCAGCAGCATGACTGATGGCCAATAACCAATTAGCAGCCTGGCTCATGGTAAATTTGGACCTTGCAGCCAAACATGGCTTAGTCAGACTAAACCCTTCAACATCCAACCTCAGGTTTACAGTTAATGGCCGATTATCTGCTAGCTACCCCCCTGGGACACACTGCTACAAAACAACACTGGCTTCGCAAGTCACAGAAAGCCTGTGTGTGCCAATCTGAATGACATGAGAACATTTAGAAGCAGACACATGGGGGCCTTTCCAGTGATGGGGTCAACATAATGAACACAAGGGAGGGTGCAGAGTGGGTGTGTGTAAAGGAGGGGGTGGGTGGGTGGGGGGTTTGCGTTTGTGTGATTAACAATCTGGGGTTATTTTTAAGTCAGGTTCAGGCAGGTCTGGGCTTGCAGTGAGCATGAGGGTGGGGGATGGGGGGCACACCAGGGCCCGCAGGCTTCTCTAGGCTCCAGCAGTGTCGCTCACATTGGGGACACGATCACAGCCAGACTCCCCTCTGGCAACTGCTTTCACAACAAACGTGTAAATAGGCTTTTAAATCCAACTGTTGTATCCAACTTTCACTCATGACATCCTTTTTTTCCTGCAACCACTGGTGGGGTTAGCTAAGGCAGAGGTTACAGTGTTTTTAGCAGAAGGCTGAATTTGCTTTTGCTTTTGATGGCACTGAGAGGATTTAGGATGTTCTGTGTACGTGTTGCAAGGTGAAGTTTGGGTTTAATGCCAGTGAATGCACAGGGATCACCCTCTCCTGCTTTTCCCCTCATACGCACATACACACACACACGTGCACACACACATACCCAGCAGTCTAGAATTGTACTGAGGGCTGTTAGTGTTAGTGCCAGTTGAGTGAGCTGGATGATGGGTTGGGCAGCAAACCTCTGGCTCTCTGACACAGTCTCCGTCTTAAACAAAGAAACAATGAGAGAGCGCAGGCACAGTGCAGCCTGCAATCCAACAGCCCCCACCGCACAAACATACACACACTCTCCCCAGTATATTTTACCTCCTGCCCTCACTGAAAGAATTGTAATGACAATAAAATTCAACACACCAAATAAGCCAACCAATAATCAAAGAAAAAGTGAACCAAACACACTGCAGGCTCCACAGAAACCTCTTCCATCACATACATGTAAATGCTAGCTAGCTAGCTAAATAAATAAATAAATAAAATATAACAATTGAATTATTTTTTAAAATAAATAATATATGCTCATCTGTCATTGTCTCATTACAATGGTACCTGTGATGGGGGTGGGATATATTAGGCAGCAATGGAACAGTCAATTCTTGAGGTCCATGTGTTGGAAGCAGGAAAAATAGACGAGAGTAAGGATCTGTGATGGTCAGACAACTGGGACACAGTGCACCACAGTCAGAACTGTTTCAGCAGCATGAAGGGAACCTACACAATATGAGGAAGGAGGTTTTAATGTTATGGCTGATCAGTGTGGTACTTTTATGATCTTGAGCATTCAGAACTAAAAAATGAATACATTAACAAAGCACAGAATACTGGTAAGTAAATAGTGAGTTTTTTTAGTAAAACATTAAAAACTATATACATAATTAACAAGACAGTATGTAATGTCACTGTTTAACTGATAATGAGAATTAGCACTGGCCACAGAACATTAGCAATTGAAGTATTAGCCATTTCCTTAACTCTACAAATGCAGCACTCAAAACGCCATCTGATTCTGTTTGCTCTCAGGATTCAGTGCGGAAGTTTGCATTGCAACGTCCTAATCTCTCTTCTTGATCTTTATGGTAAACATTAATGCTTGGCTAAACAGAGGTCATGCTGGCTTTTGACACACTGATAGAAAAAGAAACACCTCAAATGCACAGAACCAAACTTTTTTCTTTTCTTCTGAGTACTTATTACAAGACTAATTTAGGTTGAATGTTGATGCAGATCTCCATAGAAATCTGCTACACTGTCATCAGTGCAACCGAAAAGTGAACTAAGCAAACATGCTTGCAAATATTAAACATTCGATGAAAAGATGAAACAGTTCTTCTCTTTCTACACGATTAGCCAATCAGGGGGTAACACCTGCTGGCGCTTGTGAAGGCCAACTTTTGTGTGGCTAACACCCATGATTCCAGGGACACAATTACATTTGCGGTTTTGGCCAAAAAAGGGGAGCCATTTTAAAGATTTGAGCTGGGATATGAACTCGAAGCAGGGGGAAGGGAGGGTCCTCTTTTGTCTGCCTGAGATTATGGCTGAGTTCAAGGAGAGAACAGGAGGAGAGAGAAAGTGAAGAAAGTTAATTAAAGGAAAAAGAGTGGCTTTCTGCCCCTCCACCTCTGAGCGTCAGGCCTTCTTTGAGGGAAACGCTTTCAGGGATACCTGTGAAGTGAGTGGGAGATCAGTGAAACCCGCCAGTTCTCACTTGACGGGGTTTAAGGTTACCGCTGCCATTCTCACACACACACACAAACCATGGCACAACGGGACTTCCACGCCTCAAATAATGTGAGAAAATACATTAAGCATCTGAGGTCATACAGGGCTACGTTTACCTGCCAATGTGCTAAACTTTTTACTACCATGTTCACACAAAGAAATTAGGGTGGATAATTGAAAGCATCATAATTTGTTAAATCACTGTTAGCAATGTTAGCATCTTTGGCATGAAAAGGACCAACTTATCTGGTATTTAAAAAGTGCTTGCGCCCACATCTACACAACCATAAAGATGAGAATGGAATTTAAGAGAAATTGAGGTTACCCTACTAGTGGACTGTCAGTTTGTCAACAGACAAAAGAAACTATGACTGTATTCAATTTCCTGAAACTGTGTAACATCACCTACCCCAGGAACTCTGTTTATGGATACTCCACACATGCCTGTGCACAGGTCAAGATTTTATATGAATAAGGTCACACAGTGACCTTGTAGTAATGCAGCCATTTCTACAAATGCTCTGCTCACAGTTAGCAGGAACCTTCAGTATCCTTCACAGTGACGGCCAACTCTTGCAGTCATCCAGAGCTCACAGAGGAATGGACTTAGAGCTCATGGCACTGAGCAGTGGTGGTGTAAGAGTTCAAATCCCAGACCGGTACAAGTACTACCGAGGTACCCGTGAGCAAGGGCTTCCCCAAGCACTCCTCTCCAGGTACTGCCTACGTCAGCTACCTTGCTCCAACATGGATGGGTTAAATGTAGAGGTCAAAAATAATGTGATGGAAATAATGCAATAAAGCAGCCTCTGTATTTGTGTGGCCCTATAAATAGTGAATTTTATGCATGCCAATGGTCAAGTCCACAAATGCTTTAGAGTCGTGCTTGTCAAGGAATCACTGCACTGATGTCTGTAAAGAGGGAAAAGACCTTAAAAATAATGATTGGAATAATGACTGCAGATCCACCCAGACCACAACCATGGTGGGTAGCAAGTATATAATCTTCAGTGAACATCATATGAGGCCTACTTGTGTCAACAGAGCGCACAAAAACCAAGGCAGTATCACAGATGTTGGAAGAAAAGCACTGATAAGCATTGGCAGATCAACATGTCCCATGGTCGGGCAGTCTATTGAGCACTTGGTAAAACACATGATTTAAACCCTGCATTTTGTTAAGAATTTGCTGAATAAGTAAAATCATTGCAGAGATATGAATCAGCTATCCCTGTAGCACTTAAGCCCAAAGGCTAGATGGCTTCAATATGGGAACTTGTAACCTTGTCAGCTGCTCATATTGTAGCATTTTATTAGGAAGTGTCTCAATGCCATGTGTGCAGTGTGTAATTCAACAGCTCCAGACTTTTCTCATGCTCTAGGAAAGCCAGAGTGTAGGTTAAGCACATGGGCCAGTCTTCTGCACAAGAGAAAAATGTATATTAGTTGGCACCATGTAGGGGTAGAGCGGCACAGTGGTGCAGTGGTTAGTGATGTCGACTCACAGCGAGAAGGTCAGGGGTTCAATCCCCAGGTTGGCCATGGGTAGCTTTCTGTGTGGAGTTTGCAAGCTCTCCCCATGTTCATGTGGTTTTCCTCTGGGTGCTCCGGTTTCCATTCACCGTCCAAAGGCTTGCAATAGGTTGATTTGATAGTCTAAAATTGCCCATAGGTGTTTATGGGTGGTTGTGTGTCTACGTGTTGCCCTGCAGTGGGCTGGCCTCCTGTCCTGGGTGTACCCTGCCTTAGGCCCGCAGTCAGCTGGGATTGGCTCCAGCTTCCCCGTGACCC
>JBBPDA010000034.1:11837568-11855348 GCA_037974385.1 Arnoldichthys spilopterus | reverse complement strand
ACACACACACACACACACACACACACACACACACACACACACACACACACACACACACACACACACATATATATAGTACAGATTCCCATTTTCAAAAAAGTTCAGAAATGTGGTAAAATGCACCACACTTTGTCATTTATTTCTCCTGAACCTTTATTTTACTAGAATAAATACAAAGAAAACATACAAACGTAAATGTGTAATATATATATATACATGCACACACATACATTAAGACTGCAAATATTTTTTGTACTAATGCTAGTTAAATAAAGGTTCAGGAGTAATAAATGACAAATACTACATTTCCGACCTTTTAAAAAATGGAAATCTGTAAATCAAACTTCCAATACATTTGTTTTTTAAAACTAACCCAGTCTTGTAGATATTTATTGCTATAAAGGATGCTGTGTGGCTTTTTATATAATAAAAAAGTAGCCTCAGCCCAAGCTGGCATGTAAAAAGATTGACATGAATTGAAGTTTGGAAATCAGAATGTGTTACGTACATTTTGTGGCAGTACTTACAATGGAGGTCAACGTTTCCTGTAATGAGAACTACACAGGGTCGAGGCAAGGCTGGACTCTTTCTGCAAACACACACACACGGGGTGTGTTCACAAGAGAGAGGCTGCTCAGAGTGAGCCCCCTGACTAACGGCACCCCCCCTTAATGTTGCGCCAGGCCAGGGATGTACATTTATTGAAGGTCCTAATGGAGGGCTGGGGGGAGCGCTTTCCTCAGGCAAAAGGGGAGAGACACAGCCTATCACTTCATGTAAGAATAGGCCATGTGTGATAGACCTGACCTACATTTCATCTCTCTCTCGCTCCCTCTCACTTGCACCCTCCCTTACTAACACACACATACACACACTCCCTCCCTCTCTCTCTCTCTCTCTCTGGCTCTGATGTAAGCTCTAAGGAAGCACTTCTTCAGACTGAGCTATGGAAGAATACAAGCCTATAGAGGATGCTTGTTATGATGCATGTCCCTAATGGTGCCATGTTCCACATAACCCCCTCCCCCTTTATTTTTTATTACAAGACATATTTTTAGTCTTTAATCTGTAGCTGTAAGTAAGAACTGTAGATTGACCAAATTTTCCAGTTGTCCATGTGGTTTGGTTCATTCACATAGCTTTAAAAATAATTTATAAATGTTTGTTGATGCTGCTTTACCTTGAACACAAAATTATTCCTAAGTCACTCTAAATGGCCTAGTTAACAGCCCATCTAATTTGACCTTTCCAAAGGCCCAGCATTCAGGCTAGGTCTTGGTGACTAATAAATCCGCACAGCACTGTGTATCACCAGCAAACAAGAGATGTTGCAAAGATTAGTGCCGGAAACATTTACTGGAGATTAGTGGAGAAGAAACGATAAAGAAATAATAATAATATTGACCCAAAATTGGACTATTTTAATACATATGTTAAGTATTCAAAGACGCTTTTTACAATTTAAATATTTCAATCACCAATTTTAAAAGATATTCTGCTTAATTTAATTACATTTAATTTAACTTTATTCTTGGTGTTAAAAACTAACTCTACAGCTACAGTTCATCATTCTGGACATATATACACAACTTTTTGGATTTCCTAATTATTATTTTAATAACCTGTAAAGCTCCATGGACTAGCATATCAGCATCCTTCTATACATTTATTTGCAGTCAAAAGTAAAAAATACTCCAAATGTTTAAACAGTTCTTTGGGGATTAATGGTAGATGAAAGGAATTCTGTACTGGAATTTAATGAACAAGTAAGACGATCTTGAACTGCTGATGACAGGAGAAATGGATACTTACCACGCAACTGCAAGTCAAACTCCCGCCTACTCTCTTCATTGCTTAACACTTTCCAAGCATGATCCACATCTATGAACCTCTGTAGGTGCAGGTCTGCCTCCTTCTCTGATTGGCCCAGCTTCTGCTTATCTGGGTGAAACTGTCAATCAAAAACATTGTGACATAAGTATGGTGTAAGGAAGGTGACTATACAACAGGAATGCACTTGAATTTTTATGACTGATTTGGATTTCTTTACAGCCAAATTGATTGATGTTTCAACCCAATGCTCACACTGTGTGGGGTAAATGAACATGTGATTAACACAGTAGTGTTTCCAGAACTTCCTATTAATCAATGTGACAAAAAAAACCTACAAACCTGGCATTATAAATTCATGAATAAAAAACAAATTTTTAAATTAGTCGAATAAAGTGCTACTTTGACTGGCTGTTCAGCACATTTAGTCATCCAAAATGTTGCAAAATGCAGGTTTATCAGCAGCATTCATATACACCAATCAGCCATAACATTTTAACCACTTGTTTAATATTGTGTAGGTCCCCCTCATGAAGCAAACACAGCTCTAACTCTGGTACACTGTGTGTTCTGACACCTTTCTATCATAGTCAGCATTAACATTTTTTGTAATAGTAGCACCTTTCTGGGTTTGCACCAGACAGGCTAGCTTTTAATTTCCACATGCATCAGTGATTTTTGGGTGCCCGTGACCCTGGTGCTGATTGACCAGTTGCCCCTTCTAATATCACTTTTGGTATGTATTAACTACTGCAAACCTAAAACAATCCACAAGATCTGCTGTTTGGGAGATGTTCTGATTCTGTCGTCTAACCCTCACAAAAAGGCCCTCAGTTCAAGCGGCTTGCCCATTTTTCCTGTTCGAGCACATCAACTTACTGTTCACTTGCTGCCGAATATATCCCACCTCCCTGACAAGTGCCACTGTAATGAAATAACTAGATCGTCAATGTTATTAACTTTACCTGTCAGTGGTCATAATGTTATGGCTGATTTGGTGTGCAATGTAAGATCTAGCTAATTTTATTTACATCATAACATTGAAAAACAAACTATATTTTGCCAATTCCAATCGTGCATCACTACTGCGCAATATATCATTTGCAATTTCATTGCAATATTTTCTATATTCTGTATAGTACAGTTATTTGTATTTTTTGTATCGTGTGTTTATATTGTTAAATTTTAGGTACATTTATATATATCTCTCTCTCTCGCTCTCTCTCTCTTATGTGTGTGTGTGTGTGTTATATAGGTATTTTTGAGTAAGGCACTCATAAATATTCAGACTGTGACAGTGGCTGGTAGAAAATGACTGAAATATGAGACAATTTATAGAAAACATGTTAGAATGCACTAAATGAGTTCAAATGAAAAGCATGGTTGGGGATAAGGGGGCAAGAAAAAAAAGAAAAAAAAGACATCACAGACACACAGACATCAAAACTATTTATACAGCAGCATAACTCTAGTATTAGCAAGCCCACCATACATATTTGGTGCTTCCTACTAACACACCTGATCAAATCAGCAGGATAACAAGTCCTGAGTGAGATGAAACCAGTGCATTAGAACCAGACAAAACTTGGGCAGGATGAGGGTACTCCAAAACCACAGCCAGCGACTCCTGTTGTGGTTCTTCCCACAGCCCATATTCTGAACAAGTGACCACAGGAGGCAGAATAAAGCAAAAAGAGACAGCACAAAGGACAAGATAAAAAAAAAATCCCTGCTCTGAGATGAGAGCAGCCTGGTTAAAAGGCCAGAGGCCACCTTTCACCTCCAGCGAAAAAACACTGCAGACATCATCTCCACTCTACAACCGAAAATATGACAAATTGAGCCTATGCATTATGTCATGGCTTTGACTAAAAAGATTATGTAGCAGTAGCTAGCTCAGAGGAATGTTCTCGGAGCAGTGTAGGGTGTTTTGACGCCCCTGTTAGTTTGGATATGCTCTTATAGTGAGAGTGATTCTGGTCCTGAGGGCTGTGCTGTGGCCTTCCGTTAGTGCGGGTCGTGCTTCTGCAGGGCTGTGCAGCTCTGCTGCTGGCCCATGGGAGAATCAAAGAGGTTGAAGAGGGCAAACGGAAAACAACTTAGCTCCTTTCTACCAGGCATTCAAGCGGGCCGCTGATTGCGCTCTGGCACTGGCGAGCAGAGCATTGCGTGCGTGTGTGTTTGTGTTTTGTATGGTTGCTGCAGTTCAGAAGCTGAACCGCTGCCAAAGTCGGATAATGATGCATGGGGCGATACTGGACTACAATAACCAACAGTCCCAGGCTAGCCAATTACTGTCCGCCGCAATTATATTTTTAATTTTAAGTAACAGGAAGACTGACCGAATTCAACTAATCATTTCAAGCAATTACTTTTAAAACTAATTAAAATTTAAGGGCGGTTGTGTGTTCTAATGATTTTGTTTCCCTTTTCCAACCCACCCTCCCAGCCCCTTTCCACTTCCCTCTATGCCTCTTGTATTTTTGTTGTTGTTTTCACGCTCTTAAATGGACAAGCTGTCCGTCTGAATAGGATGAGAGGGAGGGAAAAGAACATCAACTTTAGCAACAAGCCAAAAATTAACTTCCTGATTGAGAGAATCATTAACAGGCTCTGTGCAGCGCCAAATCTGAAGCAGCATTTTGCATTGTGACTAAAAAGGAGGGGGTTTTGTGGTGGAGGGGTTGGCTGCTTCTGCCAAGCACTGTCCCACCTACTTCAAACTATTTCTCAGTGATGGCGGTGTTACAGTTTAAAAGGGCAAAGATGTTACAAAAGAGGGTCCGGAGAAGAAAAGGTCGGAAAAAAAGGCCCTAAAACATTCGCTGTGGTCACGCAAGCCATGGACAGGCTATGTACGCAAAATGGAAAAGAGAGAAGCTCCAGCGTCCTGGAACAGAGCGCAAGCTGATGGATGGGAGAGAGGTCAGAGCGTGTATCCGTGACTGACCCCATAGCTCTGTGCTTTCCGGATCCTGTATGTTTCACACACTGCCCATGCTGTGGGAGGCAGTCTTGCTGAATAGAAAAACATCACTTTCATCGCAAACAACAGTCACAGCATGTTAGCTCCTAGAGCCATGCCTATAATCAGTATTTGCATAATGATATTATGACCAGATAGCTATTTTAAGGAGCTAAAAACAAAAGTGTTGAGTCGTCAATATCGACTATTTCAGTGTCGACAATATCGATTGGTTGGGCACTAGCTGATGCACTGAAAATGCCAATAGCAGCATTTTGGATATAGTGTGTTTATTTTTATTATGTGAACATAAGGTTCACATCAACAGGAACAAAAAAATCTATGATTTCCAGAATGAATACAGTTTCTAAATGGCATCACTCAAACCCAGAAAGAGCAACAGCATCCAATTTATGTTCCAATAAGTGTATATATACCATACATCACATATACAGCCAATCAGTGTGTATATTATACACATCTTATATACAGTTAGTCAATGTGTGCACATATCAAATATAACACACATATATATTTACACATGCATATATATACATATACATACACACACACACAGTCAGTAAGTGTATATACAATCAATGAGTGAATAGATCATATTTTATATATACAATGAGTAAATACAGCATATGTATGTGTATATGTACACACACACACACACACACACACACACACACACACACACACACACACACACACACACACACACACACACACACAGGTTGTAGTTACTGTAGCCACTCATACAACTTTGGGCTCTCAGGAAGACCTGGAGCGTTCCACTTTATCACTCTTTTTTTAAGTTTGTAATTTTGTAAATTAGAAGACTACAATTATAAATTCTACAACAGTAAAATACACCTCACAGCCAGCTGGGCTACAGCATGCATTACTATGAGTGTTAAAGGGTCAAACTAGAAAAAAGCATTAAAAACATTTAAGGTATTTGTAGTGTTAATACGCCATTTAATGTAATCTAATTGGCAAAAAAGTTATATTTTTTGCCATGTACACTATCAGTCTTTAACCACCTATATGTACACAAGTATAGTCACACTTAAAAAGGTTTAGCTAAATTTATGTAAGGGGGTTGTTTGACTGCCACGCAGTTACCTTTATAAGTGGTAAGGTTGCAGACACACTTCTGTTCCCGTCACACAACTGAAGAGTTAATTAACAAATCATCAATGGGCCCTAAATATTCCTTGTACTGAACCAATGTCAATACTATGACTAAGCAATTATCTGGCAATACAGACGTAATACTAATAATGGTTCAACAGTTATTGGGTAGCTGCTTAAAGGGACACCCTCTGTCTTTGATATACGCTTCAACAGGCAAGAATCTTTTGAAGCAGAAGTGCACTGAACAAAGTAAAATTCGCATCCCGAGTTAAAAGTTTCCATCTTTGCTTTTTTCAAAGCTCTTCTTAATTAAAGCTACAGGAATAGTCTAACCTCAAACACCTTTGATTCTGCTGATACACAGGGTCCCTGCAGAGAGGATTACACCGACTTGCTTGTGGGAACCTGCCTACACATCCCAGATCCAGGGTGAAAGCAGAGAGAAAGAGCCTCTGACCAGTCTACAGTACAAGCATTAGAAAGAGCATAAACAAATGCCCTGAGTCAAGAGTTATCCTAACTGTGATGTGCATGCAAGGTGTTAAAGGATGTTGCAGTCTTATCTATCTGCAATATTCATAGTTACAGTTAATCCCCAAGGACAATAAATGCAGTGTGTTTCTCTGGATTTAAAAGAACAGAAATGCTGGAGTCTCTCAAAATGGATTTATAACTAAAGTCAATGAGCAGCTGCTGAATACTTTCAGTAAGCATTTATGCAAAACACTTTCATGATTTCTTTCATTTTATATGTAATTGAATCTAGAAATCTAAAATAAATTAATTCTGAAATTATACATATGTTAAAATAGTGGTATGGTCAGACTTTTCAGGGAAAGTCAGTGTGACCAATGTTGATTTAGACTGTGTTGCTCTAAAATGTAAATAAGAAATTCTCCCTGTCTGCATCATTCGAACAACCATACTGTTAGACAGTAATAGTTTTGTTATTGAACATGCATCATAATGTCACATTGTCATTTCAAGATTTATTCATGCGATTTGGCTGATAGCTTCTATAATTAGTGAATTCTGAGTTAATGCTTTGCATTCTAAGTACAGGAAAACAAGTCAAATGCTAATGGCAAATGGCAATGTAACACAAATGTAGTAGATTAAAACTGTGCTGGAAAACAAACTTTAAACCAGTTCACAAAGAAATTAAGAGAGGTAGCGATAGACTCATATGGGATTTGTAGGCTGATGCAGATACCCAGTTTATTACGTACACAATTTTTACATAAAGTACGTAGGTAAATATTTCAATGCAGATACAAACATATTAAAAAACAAAAGCAGAAATTAAGATGATCTACCCGGATTAGAGAAATATTACTGTACAGGAGTCTTAGCCACCTGAGAAAATGATCATTAAAAGCTGTTTAGCTGGGTAGTAAGTGTTATATAATAATATAGGAATAAAAAACAAAGAACTGTAATACTGTAAGTTTTTCATGGGTCAGTGTGTTGGTGTAACCATTCCCAGTAGACGCCCTGTATTATTTGTAGTTTCATCAAATCGCTGATTTTAGTCCTTCATTAGATGAAATCAGGTGCTGATGGAACTTCACACATCCATGCAATGACTGGAAGCATGGAAGAGAAATCTGAGCCAAATCTGTGTTGTTCTAAAAGGCTCATAAAAATGTACTGCTCTTTACAAAGAAAATCTTCATTCTTTTCACTGCTTTTCTATATGCATTTATTTTAATGTGCACTTGTGTTTTTGCTAGCAGAAAGAACTGCTGAGATAAATGGCTTTAAACTACTAACATATGTGTCCAAAACCTTTGCACAGTGCTGTATATTTATTTCTAGAAGCTTAAAAATGAGGTAAAAAGAGATAAATTAAGTATTATAGCACCAAGTCACTGAAATATTCGGATCCTCTAGAGCACCACAAATGCACAATCACTTACCTGCTGATACCGATATGATTTCGAGATCATTGTGTTTACATACTTTTAGCTCCTCGACATGGCAGCAATAATTGTAATAAAGTTGCTGGAAAAAAATTATACTGAAAAGATTTAGAATGCACCAATGTGGAATAAGTAGGCCGATGCCAATATTTGTTATGTCCAAATCTGCCGATGACAATATTATTTTTACCAGCAAATATCTGTTCAAATGTCACTGTACATCCACAAAGAAAGGGAACTATGGTATAACGTAAAGTTGGGATATAGAACAGGTAAAACTTTTTCACGGTCATCACATCTCTGCAGAAGTCTATTAAACAGAAAGCATGGTGTTCACTATGACAAAGGTAGGTGATAAAGCAAAAACATGAGATCATTAAACTTTAAGACATTTTGATACTTCATTCATTTTCAATGTAATGTTTCTGAATTCTGAAACTTAGACCAGAGGAAAAAAAAAATCAATTATGACTAAGTAATTTATAATTATGACTTAGTATCTCATCCATCCATCCATTCATCCATTTTCTAAACCCCTTCTTCCTTTTCTGGGTCACCGCGGGGAAGCTGGAGCCAATCCCAGCTGACTGTGGGCCCAAGGAGGGGGAACACCCAGGACAGGAGGCCAACCCATCGCAGTTTAGTATCTCATAATTATGAATTTCTTTCTCATAATTATAACTTCATATCTCATATATTATGGCTTAGCATCTCGTAATTATGACTTAGTATCTCAATTATGACAGTATGTAATGAGAAAGCAAGTCATAATTATGAGATACTAAGTCATATTTTTGAGAAAGAAAGTCATAAATATCATATACTAAGTCATACTTATGAGAAAGTCAAAATGATGAGATAAAGTAATTATGATATACTAAGTCATAATTATGAGAATGTCAATTATGAGAATGTCATAATTATAATTATAATTATAATTTTTTGTGGAAACAGGCTTCCATATAAATGCATGTTTTGTTGTAATGTGACATAACGTAATACCATAACATTATATATGGTCATAGTGCCCACCCCTAATTAATGAATCTGAATCTCTTTGAATACTTTAAACCCTATGAACAGTTGGGGACTTAATTATTCAGCTTCATAATGTCCATAATAAAAGAACTGCCATCATTTACAACATTCAACCTTACAAGTTCACCTACATGACGAATAATGTAGATCACACACACTACATATACATAAGCTTTCCAATAAAGTATAACATTACCTTTGAGCAGACTGACTGAAAACTACATTTTTAAACCAGCTACATGATGCCGCAGCCTAAAGAGCTATAACATTAACATTAACTTTTTTTAAGAAATTGTTTGCAGATTACAACAGCTGACAGACAGATGCCTGAACAAACTATGTTTTGGTATAACTGGTCATTTTTCTTGGTGTGATTAAGTTACTATTCTTCAAAGCAGTGTAAAGAAAATTAAAAATAAATATATAAAATGTTTTACAGCTCATCTGCAAGCAACACCTAAGCCTAAATAAATCAATGAGCAATTAATTCACAATAATATGTGCCTTTCATACAGTAGTCATGAGGCTATGATGCTGTATGAAAGCTAAGATCCTGGGAGGATTCTACATTTTTTTACATAAAGCACAGATCCAGAGCATTTTTACATAACATGGCAAAAGTTACATAAGCTTAAAGAAAACAACTCCACGCTAATGAGTAGCCTGTTTTGAATAACACATGTTACTGCAGAATGTAGGTACTATTACATAAAGCCGCATCTTTCTGGCAAAAGCAGAGTGCTTGTCACACGTACCAAGGGCACAAGATGCTAAGACAAAAAGCCATCTATGTCAAAGAGCACTAACAGTGGGAACCATCAAAACAAGCCTAGCTCAGATAGCTCCTGGAGGACCTGGAGGCTGAGAGTGCCGGACTCTCTCTGTAGCCTGAGCAGCCCCTGCAGGGTATAGGAGTGGCTCTGCTTCCCCTTGGCCTGGAGCATGGAGCCTCAGACCCACAGGTGTGAACTGAGGCATAGCCTTCACAAACACCCTCTGGTGTTGTACCACAAACATCTCCCCGGGTGCTTCCTGTCCAGCGCGCACGTGGACAAGTCAAAAGCCATCTTCTCTATGGTCAGTCATGCTGCTGCAGAGTTTTGATCTTTAACTGGTTTGTAGAAAAACCTTGATCTTTATGTGGAGATACATAAAGAAGCCATGAAATTTGAGATTACATGAAGCACTGAATCATTTCAACTCCTTCATGATGCTAAGCAACTGAACAGTAATGAGATTCACACTTTTTCATGTGTATAAGGCTACATTTACAAAGGGTTCATGAACTGTTTAAAATGAGTTTGTTGATTACATTACATTTTTATTAAAAGTCATAAACAACTTAAAACACCTTAAAAACATAAATATGCATATAAATGAAAGGTGCAGGAGTGAGCTGAGGAATATGAATATGTAATAAAGTTGACTGCTATGACGCTGTGGGATGAAGAAGATGAATATGAGTAACTTGCAAGATCTCAATTTTAACAGTACAGATGAATATGAATTCTGCATGGCAAGCAACAGGTCAGGGTTCCCACTGCTTATTAATGATTTTTAAGATATTTATGACCTAATTAAAATAAATAAATAAACACGTTTAAACCCTTTATAAGGGTGGTTTTTCCTGTGCAGGTAGTTTCACCTGGTTAATTTTAATATGCCAATATGAACTGCTTCTTATAAACTTTCTCTTACGCAAAATACAGATGGTGTATTTTATCTTTCTTTTTTATTTACCATAAAAAATCAGGGTTAGTACATTTTTAAGTAAATCACAAGCTGTATAAAAAGTCATTTCAACTGAGAAACCCATTATTCATGAATAATTTATAGAAAGAAACTCATATTCAACCATCTGGAGTTTATGCCTTTAAACTCCAGCCTTATTATTGAGTTATCAGTCTTAACACTTCTGCAGTTACTCCAATAAATTATTCAACCATTATGAAACTAATGTGCAAGGTGTGTGGACCCATATATGGACTTCAAAGGGTTAAATGAGTTAAATATTGCTTTATATATTTCCAGTGGCCAAACAGTGATGATTTTTCCACCTTTCCCCACAGTCTGGACTATTCACCTGACGGAGTCAGAATACACTCAATAAAAACAAACCGGAACAAGAGGCAGCGGCTCTGCAAAGTCTTCCCCTCCCACTCTCTCTTCGCAACCCCTCCCTCCCTGCCTTCCTCTCTGGAGCTACACGCTTTAATTGCTGTCTCTTTGCACGCGTTGTAAAATATTCATTTACCGGGGCTAATGGAGCTTGGAGAGCAGAAACACAATATAAAGGGCTGGCCAATTTGGAGCGCTGGCCGGCTCTGGCCATACATCAGCACTGGATTTCGCGGTGGCCGCGTGCGCCCGGGGGACACACCCACACACACTCTGTGGGCCTGCGGTGTCTGTGCCCCAGCCCAGCAGCACAGGAGCAGGGGCCATGGCCAAGGCCAGCAGCATCACACTACTGCCACCTAATGTCAGCCCCTCCCACACTGCACATGCACACGCAGAGCTCAGGACCAAACCAAGCTCCAGAATTACAAGAGGATATATTTATCACAGTACAGGACTGAGCACGAGAACACTCAAAATGTGGCTCAGAAGTGAATTTTCTGTTCTAAACAGCTGGCTAAGTCAAGCTAGTCTCTCCTGGCTGCCAAATCATGTAAAGACTCCTGCAGAGACTTAAAGGAAAGCATCATTGCCTTGGGCTGAGGCAGACTTTGGTTACTCTTCTACTGTGTGCAATGCGAGTCAGAGGACTGGAAGAGAATGCCTCAGAGCTGCTCCTTTAATTGCTCCGCAGGCGCCCTGATGGATTTACTAGAGATTGCTGTAATTGAAATGGGTTTGAGATTAAACCGAGCAGATTAAACCTTTATGGGTGGGACATGGAAGCGTGTATTCAGTTATCACAAGCCAAACTGAGAAAAATTCCATTATTAACTTAGCATTTGAAGGAAATCTCAATACTGCACTTGATCATCCACTGTTACTTATGGAGCCTAAATGTAACACTCAACAAGTAGCGGTGCTTTTACTTTCAAAGCGCATCACTGCTCTTCATGAATGCTGCATGATCACCCATTCTTCATCTGGTCATGTTTTCATGAGTTTAACACAAGTAGCAAGCCAGACGACTCCTGAACAACTCATTTAGAAACAAAAAAGCAGGCAAAATGATGGTTAATTATTCACATGCAATGCCTAGACTTGTATTATGGTCGTTTTCATAATTTTTAAGTTATAAAAGGAATCAATCAGACTCAATGACAGTGTACAGTCATGCAGGTAGTTTCACTGTATATTAACCTGCCTGTTCTAGCTGATGACATCGTGATGGCAGTACTATACTGAAATCTTGTTCAGACAATGTGGCATGAAACAGGGCAAGGATGAACACAGGAGGAAAGCCAAAAAATGAATAATCAAAGCCTTAAGACATCACATATCATGCATTTTTGCATGATCCCTTTCAAACATCTGCATTACTGATCAAAAACATTCATCATTTTTACATGACAACTTTCTTAACTCAAAGATATTTTAGTTGCTGTACCTTTAAGACCTCTATGACCTCTGCTCTGATTGGATGCCCAGTACTATGACAGTACTAGACTGATTAGGTGGAAATAATAGGGCTAAAAAATTCATCATTTTTATACTGAAATCATAACTTGAAAAAGTGCAATTTTCATATTGCAAGGGTTTTAATTATACTCTATATTATTAAATATTGCCGAAGTTTTAATTGGTGGGTAGGGGCCATATAAATAAATAAGTCTAGTAATGCAAATCAGGCATATTACATTTATTACTCATGCCTTAAAGAAGATCAGACCTTGGTGAAAAAAAGTGTAAAAGAATAATCACATTTATATTGGAATCCATATACTGGTGAAAAATTACAATTTAATATTTTCCCCAACTTTTTCAGATCTAGGATATACTCCAATCAGTCATAACATTAAAATCATCTGCCTAATATTAATTAGGTCCCTCTCCAACTGCCAAAACAGCTCTGATTGTTGTTCATGGTGTGTTTCAACACCTTTCTACCACATCATAAAATATTCCTGCTCTGTCTTCTTGATACACTGCAGGTTTTCAAGGAAATTCAAATTAAAGGTAATCCGATGGGTTTTACGCAACCATTTGACTGGCTGTGCTAAAATCTAGCCTTGTGTTTAGCCTGACTGCATGCTCTTCCTCAGAGGAGGTCATATGTCTGTCTACTGTCAAAGCATTTTGTTGCTCAACATGATCAAGGACCACCCACTTTTACAGGAAACATCTTTCTGATTGACATAAAATAACTCAGTGCGTTGTTTTGGTTTAACATGTTGGGGCAGTCGACCTTTAAAATGAGGCTACAGCAGAAACACACTCACAGGTAACAGATTGGTATGTGTTGGCAAACATGTAAGGCTATCTCACTTACTGGCATGTAAATGTTACAATGAAAACATTTGAGCAACATTTAAAGATGTGATGTTTTGAACTGAACATGCATTTTTCAGCCCAGTTATCCATTTCTTGCTCCAAAATTGTTAAGGCTCACAGAACTTCAGATAGATTAATACAGGCAGACAGAAGTCCATACACAAGAACATGAATTAGGACTGGGCAATATGGCCAGTAAATAATACTGTAATATTTTGGGCTGTATTCTGATACACAATTTATCTCCTCCAAAGCACATAGAAAATGCCTGATTTAACCCTTTAATCCATACAATCACACCTGTATGATGATTCTGGTATTTCTTGCAACATCTAGTGGGGTGGGCAGGCTAAGCTTTCCAGCACCCAATAAAAAAGATTCCATTTGCACCTGAGCAAGTTAACTCTGACTGTAAAAAAGAGGTGGTCTGATGGTGGTCTTTGTAACGCAGCATGTGCAGGTCATACTTCATCAACTGAATGTCCAGACTTTGTGTTCAACTGTATACAACACCTGTCCCCATTGGAAAACAACAGTAGCCGGTCAACCTCACAACAGATAAATGCATAGGGGTACCCAGAGTCCAGCACAGTTTGGTGTTTTTCCTTCTCTAACATCGTCATTAACTGCGGAGTTCAATCTGGGATGTTTGAGCAAGGAAATCTCCAGACAATGCAGGACTCCACTCATTAATTACTAGCCCCCAGGATTAGCCTATGACTGAGCATGTACCATTAAATGTAATGACTGTTACTGGTTTCAGATTCAGCACAAATAGTCCCCTTTTCACTTTGGGGATGCAGACAGTTCTAGTCCATTGTCCCGGTCAAGACTTTCTGATGGCATCAGGTTTTTGTGATGCTCACATATAATCCACAGTCAGTGGTGCTTCTATAATCCCTATAATCTGGTTGAGTTGGGCATTACATTGTAGTGTGAAAACATATGTAAAATATGACAAGTATAGAACCTTAACTGAAAGGTCGACACACAAAGGACTCTCAGAGCAATGAGAGACTAAATTCTCACCAAAAAAGTGAAATATTGAAACACTCAAAAACTGGATCATCAAAGCTTCTTTACTAATGAAAACAGAGCTACACAAAACCTTAAAACACAATTTAAATGTAAAAACTGTTCTTTGTCCCTGATTAAACATTCACCTGCTGTGTATGGTTCTCTAACCTTATACAGATAGCAGCTAAACCACAGGGAGCATGGATAAACATTTGTTGTTTCAGAGAACAGTATTAAAATCATCATGTAAAACAAGCTAAATCAATCAGTCAGTAAAAGAAAAGGGCACATACCATAAGGACCAGCCTCTGATACTTCTGTTTCAGCTCCTGTAAATCATCAGTAGGAGCTGCACCAAGTATGGTGTACCAGTTTTTCTGCCGATCATGAGCCATTCTCCTGCAGAAGAAATAAAAACCTTAATCATTCATATTAAGATCTGAGGGTTGGGTTATCAATTTACCATGCAGCTTTTATTCATCTGGGACTGATAAACACAGCAGATTGACAAAATATAAGAGCTAAAGAGGAATTCCACTGATTTTCTAAATCTCTGCATAATGCAATCTTTCACATGAAAACAGTCATTTAGAGTAGGTTGGTGTGAAATGATGAACTACAACTCATGAACATACATTCTCAGATATCTTAATAGTAGTGGTGAACAGAACTGTGTGTCTACTAAATACAGCCAGTTTTTACTATCTTTACTATCTCAATATCTCAGACATCAAGATTTGCATACATAACAATGTCATGTAAAGGCATGTAGAGGCATTAAACTCTTGGGGCGCCTTGTTCCATTCACAACCACTCAGATATTTATTAGCAGTTATATGTAGGAATTTAGAAAACTCTATGAAACAACCCTTAAACAAACCAGAACGTTTCTTTCAGAAATTCCCATAATGTGTACCTCAGCCTGTAAACGTTAAACAGTAAGACAGTCTAAAGCAAAGCTGGACTTGATCCGGAAAATAATAAATAACAGCAAGGGCCGAAAACACCGGCTAGCAGGCTAGTAACTAGCTAAACTGCTAGCTCCTAAAGTAACGCTAGAAAGCCTTAAGAAATAGGTTCGCGTGTGGTATTACTAACAGTGAAATTCAGATTAAAAGTACAAAGAAAGACAAACCTTATGCCAAGAAAGTTCAGAAAATTCTCATTTTGTCGTTTTATGCCCATTCACAGACTCGCCGCTTCCCAGCCATGCTGTCAACACAGCGCGCTCCGTATTTCCGCCCATCAGAAAACACGGCAGATGTTTCGCCTAAAATTCATTTTATTTTGGACATTTTATTTTGAAAGCAGCACTCTGGATTGTCTGGAGGGTGTTACTTATATAATATTTTGCATTTCCAAATTTACGTTTAGTGTTCTTATTAAATATGAGAGGAGAAATCGGAGCAGCCGTGTTTCGTTTCTACCCGACTTATTTAGACCGTGACACATTAGTGCAAGCGAAGACGCCGTATCCATAGAAACGAATGAGGGGCCCATGGACTGAGGAGGTGCAGTAAAAGTCTGATGGACTCAGTTCGCTAGAAGGGGTTTAAATGAATGTCGTCTGAATAAATGTTTTGTTTTACTTACTGTTTACTTTGTATGTAATAATTTCTGTAGTAATATATAAAGAAGCTTTTCTTGTACCCCACACTAACAAACAAACAAACAAAATAAAAAATAAATTTATATTTAAACGTATCAGTTCACCTTAGTAACTGCACAGAATGAAAATGGCAACTATATGTTTACACCTTTCAAAAATAGTAAGTGACAGATAGTTTGTTTATTCATTCATTTATTTAATTAAAGAATAAATAATGCATATTTATATGGATGGACGGACAGACAGACAGACAGATAAAGATCACAGGGGAGATGTGTTTCTACTAAATGGCTGCAGAATTCTGTCGGTGTGAGAATACAGGACGGGTGTGAAACAGTGTTGTGTGTTTGTTAATTGTGCTGAGAATAAATAAATAAATATATAACCACAAAAGAAGAACAAATTACACTAAACACACCTCAGTCGCTCTGCCTGTCACTGCTAATTACCATATGCTCTAATGAGCATTTTGATAGATCCCACATGTGACAGACAATAAACACATTGTTGTTATCTTTTGTTCTTTGAGCACAGATTTGGGGTAAAAAAAAATTTTTTTGAGGGAACATAAAAAAACAACACACTCGCCTTATTCATTCGGCTGGCGCTTTTATCCAAAGCGACTTCCAAAACGTGGAGCAGGGTAGTGGGATGGTACCAAGGTACTCAAGGGTACCTCATTACTGCCTGGGCGAACCTGCAACCTTTAGGTCCAAAGGGCAGTGTCCTAACCACTAGGCCACCACTGCCCACTGCCGTGTGTGTGTGTGTATTCACAAAAACAGTTGTAACATTTTAATGTTTGCATTTTGCCTGACGGGTCATTAGCTGGTTTACAGGTCCATTTCCAGTATGTGTGGACTGTTCTCTTGAGGCCCAGTGCCAGTGAGGAATTCATTTTTGACTTGTTACCACACCTCAGGTAGTACATGGAGATAAATGTCATAATAATTGTGTATTATCAGGGCTAACCACACAGTGTCAGTGGTTTTACTTGCACCAAGTAAGGTCTTTCCCCCCGACTCCCATTTAGCTGCTCATTAACGTGTGAAGCAGAAGCATGCTTATGCGGTGCCACTTTGCCATTTATGACAAGTCTCATATACACATGTCTGGAAGTTTGATTCCATTTGCACGCCATAGCTCCATGCAGAAGCTTCTCGAGATGTTTGTAGAAACACTGGAGGTGTTAATCAGGCTTCACTCTCAAAAGCACACACAGACTGACACTTGTGGCCTACCTCTAGCTCTGCACAGGCAAACATTGAACTTAAACCAAATGCAGGAATAGTGCCAGTCTATAATTATCCACGTGTTAATTACTGATGAGGAGCTAACGTAAGACTCAGGAAACTAATTAACAAAATCATGATTAAAAACACTTTGTTTTACTCTGTGTCTGTATGTGTGAGATTTTCACTATCCAATATATTCCTAACCCAAAAATATTAATTACTGGGGTCTCCAGCTAATCTAAGCTCAGACCAGTTCGACCACCACAGACCATGACCTTCATTTGCTTCATGTGCTTACCACCTTCTCGCTAATAAAAGGGCTGTAATTACAAGCCTTAACTGATGTTGCCATTATAAATACTGAGACTCCTTTATGGTTTGTTATCCAGTGTCGACCAAAGGACGATGAGATCCCCTTCTGAGTCTTGGTTCCTCCTAAGTTCTCTTCCTCCAGCTTGTGGAGTTTTCCCTAGCCTCTGTCATCATTGGCTTGTTCATTAAGGGCTTGGACCCTGATTCTGTAAAGCTGCTTTGTGACAATGTCAGATATAAAAGTGCTATATAAATAAAAT
>JBBPDA010000034.1:11779930-11790960 GCA_037974385.1 Arnoldichthys spilopterus | reverse complement strand
CGTACTACTGGAAACATTTTTTCATTTGGCAAATAATAGGTGATTTATCTTGTTGAAGGTGTTAACAATGAACTTAAACAATAAGAAAACAAAAAAGATTGACTATAAAACAAATTGTAGCCGTCCAAGGCAAAACAAGTATCTCCAAAATAGCTTTACTGGAGAAAGCAAAAATGTTTCCTTGCAATGCTGTTAAAGTTAACTGAAGAACAATTTAGAGCAAGTGATTTTGGAGCATTTTTCTTGATCTGTTCATTATAAAGGTTCAACCAATGTTAAGACCTGCTGCTGTAAACATCAACAGTATGATGGACTGGACTGTAAAATAAAAACCTAAACTATGGAATAAAATGTACAGCTTACAATATACTATACAACACTACTGTTTAATATGTGCACTGAGTGACAACAGTAGAGGAGAGTGTTAAAGGTTCACCAGCTAAAGAGGGGGACATCAGATATTACATATATTATTGTAGTGCTGACTGCTCTAATAAGCCAAAAATCAAAACAATAGCTTTAGAAGTGCATCAGTGTGGGATTTGTAGACCAATGCCACTACTGCCAAATGCCACTGCAATGGCTGATATTGTTCATGTCAATGCCGATACAAAATTCATTTGAAAAAATTCAGAAAATGGGACAACATCTAACTGGATTATGAAAACATTTATTTCTATAAGCTTTAAATGAGGTAAAAATATTGATTAGATTTAAACTAGGGATACACTGATGTGGGGTTTGTAGGCCAGTGCAGATTACATTTTTAATGTACTTATCCCTATATGATATATATATGGTGAATTCCTACACCAACACTGATTATTTCATTATGTACTGTAACAGTATACAACACTTACAGGCTATTTTGAATGAATCCCAGCTCTGTGTGTACATGTAAATGTCCAATTGTTTTTAATTGAAAGACACTGATTTGTGGTAGTCTGTGTAGAAGCACTTTGCGCATTATTTTACTACCCTGGCACAATAAAATGTGTTATATCTCAAATCTCTTCCTCTCCTCACACCCTTTGCCCTGTCCGAATGCTTGCCCCCCACCCCATCTCTCTCTCCTCTCATTCGCTCTCTCTGATGGAGGTGCCATGTAGAGCCGTGTTCCTCGCCATATCTGCGGTGCTGTGCTGAAATGTCACTGAGCACAGCACACACAGAGCAGCCGAATATTCCCCCGTGTCTAAAGAGATCAGAGTGAGTGTGGTGGGGGACGGGGCTCCAGGTGGCTGGGGCTGGGTGGATCTGTGACCGGCTGCTTTGCCACACCAGCGCCAAGGGGCTCACCGTGGGGTATTTGTTTGGAATATTAGTTTGTAATGCTTTATCAGGTATGGAAAATGTCAGTGTTGCTTTGAGAAAGTAATACAGAGTGAATGGCTTCCCACCACTGCGTCAAACGTCAGAATTGTACCTGGCTTAAACCTTTGCTACTGTTAACCTTTTTAGGACCTTGTCTATTGCTGATTTTATAACTTTTAAAAGATATGTTGTCATTTTGGGCTACATAACATAGTTATTTATGTGTAATTACGTAACAATTGCATATCATTATCTAATTAATCACGTTTATATAAAACTGATGGGTTAGAGGCTGCATTTCTGACTTTTTCACATTCATTTTAACGACAAGAAGGTGAACATGAATCACAGCAAAAAATGTCATGTATGGGTTTTCTTTCCATAGAAAAAGAACATACATTTTAATAAATGATAAAACATGTCTCTAGGAATCTAGGAAAATTAGGGTCATCTTTCTAACACACACATACACACACACACACACACACACACACACACACACACATATATATATAATGCAATTTAAATTACAATTTTTAAGCCAATGTAAACTAACACTTGCAAAGTCATAATACTAATGTTAATGAAAAATAAATCAACAGAAGTTGGTAACATCAGACTTAAGCATGCACAACATGTGAAACAGGAACTGTGCGATGCTGAATATGGGCTATTAGGTTCTGTTTACACTAAAAAGGATCATCAGCAGTGAATCCCCATTGACAGTGTAATTTAGTGCAAGACTAGGCTTAATCTATGTCTGCAGTACTGACAAGTGGCTATTTGGGTGTGATCAAGCTTTCAAGGCTGATTGGTGGGCAATGAGGAGGGGGCCAGCAAGGTTGAATTAAACAATAAAATCGTGTGTAAGGTGGACTGCAGCATGTCATAAAGCTAGGGCCACGATTCTTGTGTGAATATACACAGTTCAACAATAAAACATTTACAAAGTTCATAAGGTTGATCTGAAACAGGTCATTTGTTTAGTAGCAGTAAGCCAAGCCAGCTAGTCAAATAAAAGCTGCAAAAAAACCCAAAAGTCTCCCGTTTCTTGTATTCTTGTTCTGTAAGTTTCAGCCTACTGTACTGTTGGGTTATGGAGCAGCCCGCGGTACAGCACACCCACGCACAGCTCACACACGATAAAGCGGCGCAACTTGAGATCCCCCGATGCCAACCGGCACCTGTCAGAAAGCGGCAGGGCTGTCGTTGAGCGGGAAACTCCAGCTCCTACACCCCCTCACCCGCCTCTGTAAACCTATGGACGGCCTTATAGCTCAGAATTTCAAATAACATCCCAGCAGACAAACGTTCCCTTGAGTTGTCTTCATCTGCTGCTTCCAGGCCCATTTTAATCAGATATTCATAGTGTAATTACATCATGTAGCTTTGAAAGAATAGTTTACCCAAATTGCTAATGCTGCCAATATTGGAGAAAGCTGAAAAAATTTGTATGTACTGAAAATGCCAGTGCTATTCATACTAAAGACTTCACCTTTATTTACTAATATTGAATTAGAGCCACTTAGCATTAAACACATGAGGTCCATGCTAACTGGCCTTTCAATCATTGCTAGCTTTCATTCAGTATTCTTTTAGCAGAAAACTCCTGCAAAAAAATCATGAATAGTAATGATACATTCTTCGATCCTTTAACAGTTGCCTATAATTCGTTCCCCTTACATCAGTAGGCTATGTATAAAAACAGGAGTAAAATAGAGCCAGTGAGGGGTCTTAATTGAAGCCTCTGTGTGAGGAGGGGCTCACCATAGGATCGGTGTCAGGAGCGGCGAAGGCCGGAGGCACTCCCAGGCTGGGGCGGGCTGGTTGGGGAGGTGACGGGGCTTCTAATTGTGCTCCGTGGAGAGCGAACACCCCTGTGGACGGAAATGAAAGAGCTCCTGGCCTGGATGCGTCTCCATTGTGCGAAAATAAATACATCCAGTAGCCGCCCTTGGCGTGAAATAACACACCAGCCGTCGGATTTCACTGGTCATTTGATTCCCAGCTGCATGCCCCAAAACAAAACGATATTGTCTTAAAAGACGAGGCCCGACCAGTGTGTTTTCAAGTGGGGACCTAGCCGGGGCTTCAAGTGTGCTTCATTCAGCTGAAACCTGCAGGAAGAAAGAACTGATACAACAGGAGGTCAGTCAGAGTCTTCCACTACTGAGTGACAGTTCAGCCCTTTGTGCACTTGTTAGTGATAAGTGTTATTATTGCCAGTTCTGTTGTGTTTTCAATGATTTGGGGGTTTACAGCACAAGAACTACCACACAATATTTATTTTACTTTGCTCACCACAGCAAAAAAGCAGTAGATACTGAATGTTAAACCACCTATAGTCAGGCCAAGACCTATGGAGGTGCAAAAGCATGCAATGCTCCCTGAGTTGAGCTTTGGGTAAAGTGCAGCACTATTGGCTAAGACAAAAAACATTTTTATGTATGTAGAATGCCTCTGGAAGTGTGGTATCAAGGCTGATTTATCTACATAGCACTTATAAAATTGACAGGTCTGGGGTTCATTGCAAATGGTGCACTGTGCTGCAGTTAGCATTCTCCATTCCATGGTAATTTTGGAGAAACTTTTTGAACCAGGGATGTCCCAACTTTTTTTTTAATGCATTTTAATGCTGGTTGTAGTGTACTGGGAATAATCTCTAGATAGCACCATTGGGGCTTGATTCCCTGCCCAAGCAAGCACATCGGTTTTGCCAAATGCACAAAAGTAAACATATTCTATAACATTAAATTGTATTTTATTAGTCAAACACTTCAAAAATACATTTTACAAGGGGAATAAGAATGTATTGCATATAGTATAAATTTTTTGTTCTTTTATTAGGTGATCTATTGGGCAAAACCAAATGTCCTCATGTAATGAATGACAAAAATGGAGATATAAGACTTTGTTGTGACAGTGAAAATATGTTATGGAAATTTGTGTGATTCATATGGAGCACTGCTATTAGATGGCAAACCCAAATTCACAGTTAAAACATGGCATATCAAAGTTATTTCATGGGCTTTTTCATTTTTAGTCAAATTATCAGGACCATGTGCATTTCATTATATATTATTAATACCCATGCTCTTTTCTATTGCATACCATAATTTATTTTGGATCTGGCCTTAGTGTTTTGTGGAACCACGTTTGCCTACAGCCTGTGTCATAGGCAACCTAATCCACACATCAGAACCAGAAAATTCTGCATTGTGTTTTTATCAAGGACAAGAATAAAACACAATAAATAACAATTCCACTTCAGTCTTCCTCCCCCTATCAGATGTGGCATCCCCTGCCCTAAACCATGTCTTCCTAGCCGTCTCCAATCCGTTAAATTGTTACCCCGACCAGAGTGTTTGTGTGGGCCCTCCAGCTGCCTGGGTTACAGTGCGAGTCACTCAAGATAAAGACAAAAGGCTGATGTTTGCCCCCCCCTCCACCCGCCCCCCTTCTCGACACCCAATTTAGCAGACACCCGTTTAAGTGGCACTGTCCTGTGCAGAATGGCATGCGGGGAGAAGTGTGCCGTCTGCTTGCTGTCACTTCCTGTTATTAAGGAGGCACTCCTCGGCACCTGGGGGAACGCCAGTCTCTCAGGCTGCCGTCAGAAATCTGCATAAACGCTAGCGGATGGCTGTGTGCACAGGGCCCACGCTTTGGATGTCCAAACAGGCCGCCTGTCGTTAGCCAAGCCTGGCCTGGGGTCACTGTGCTGTCCCCTGATCCTTCACGGTTCCTTTGACTCGCACTGACACTGCTCTACGAGTCAAAGGGGTCACCAGCAGCAGTTTCACCGCCAAAGAAAGCACAACATGGTCATACTGCTGACGTCAGCCTGATCCAGGAGCAGCCTGCATTTCAGTTCTGCTTTTTCGGCCCCATTTCATTAAAGTTTTCAGCATGACTTCCCCTCAAGACATGACCTATGTCACACTAATGGTCACTTGCAGGACCAATTTAAGACTTGCCCAAAAACTGTGTGTGCAATTTTCTGCAAAATATACATAATTTGGGTAAATAATCTATTAATAATAAAAATAATAGTAATATTAATAATTATAAAAATATTTTATTTTACTTGAAATTATTTTATATACTTTCATTCTCTAACCCGAGGATGTTTTGCAACAGTAACAAAGTACACAATCAACAATAAAAAACAAACCTACATATACACACACATACACAATTCAACAGCTGGTAGGAGGAATGCACCCTGATCATCATACAAAGACTCCCAGCTGGCCTGAAATAAGTGCTTAGCTGCAAGAGAACTCATGTTGCCAGCCCTGGAAGCCATGAGATGCCTTGTAGCTGCAGTGTGGCATTGCTCTTTCAGGGGCCAAGGATCCATCGTAGCTTTAGGATAGCAGCACTCTGATAGCCAGATCAGCTACAGCCACACTGCACAAGTGTACTTACACTTTACATACACATAAACACACATGCACTCACGTGTTCACATCGCTTTTAGAACCTATATTTAACATTCAGCATCTAAGTTGCAAAATGTCTGTTTAAACTTGCAGCTTTAAATGTGTTCCCTAACCCAGTCCTCCCATCCTTCCAAGGGGTCATTTAACAGACCTCGCCATAGCTGATGAGGTAATGGATCCACCTTTAAGGGATTGTTAAAAGCAGTAGTAAAACAGGGCTTAGTTGTGTATAGCCCACAAAAAGTAGCTGACAAGCATGCAAGTACAATAGCAGCAAAGCGACTGTTTGCTGTGGATCAATTAGTTGCGAGCTAATGGATGTGAATTGTGCAGTTGGGCTAAAGAGAGACGGCGGACAGCAGATGTTAGCTCCAGGCTATTTAAAATGTCTGCATGACAACTATGCAACGTATTATGCGGGCCCAGGCTTACGTCTCATTTATTACAACTCAGTTGACTTGGGTACCACTGATATTCCCCTGAGCAAGATATTGCTCCATGGGTGCTGTTGATAGCTACCCACTGCTCCATGTGCGGTACCTTGCTCAACTGTGGTATCTGGGTCGAGACTTGAATCTGTGGCCTTCTGTTGACAAGGACAAGGTTCTACCCATTAGGCCACTACTGCCCACCAGTGTGAATAGACAGTTTGATAAATGTGAATAAATTTGTTTATTTTGTTAGTAATTCTAAAACTCTCAGATTTTCTTTAATGTCCATTCTGCCTTTTACCAGTGTGGACATAAAATTGGTCTTAAATTTTATTTTTAATGGACTTTATCATATTGAAACACTGACAGACAAACACCGTCACACCTAGGAGCAATTAAGCATCTCCAATCAACCTGATGTACATCTCTTTAGACTGTGGGAGGAAATCCTGGTGGAAACCCCAGGCAAGTATGGGGAGAACATGCATGTAAACATCACATAAAAAAAACCCTAGCCAGGAATTAAACTCAGGCCCTTCTTGCTGTGAGGTGACAACACTTAATTTTAATTGTAATGGACCAAAATGCATAAATATAATTTTTCCATGTTTTTAATTCTAGTCTCTATGTGCTGTATTTGCAAAGTGTGATGAATCAACACAAACAGCCATAGAATAGAATAGAGGTCATTAGATATGTGAGGGTAAGAACCCCTTCTGGAGGGGGAGGGGAATTACCACCACCTAGCGGTCGGCGCCGGTCGTCGTCCCTGGAGTATTAACTGGACCGGTCCTCCCAGGTGGTGCTCATCGGGGCTCTAATCACGGGGGTATTTAGTCTGGGGTGAAGCAGAGGAGAGACGCGAAGTCTACTTGTCACTAGTACAGAGACCGAGCGTTCCAGACCTTATGTCAACTATCTAGCTTATCCGTGTATCTTGACCTTGTTGTGTTCCTGACCTTGACTTGCTTCTACATTGTACTGTTTGCTCCCGTTTGACCTGCGCTACGTTCACCACGATTCTAGGACTACCCAGTGTTTCGTCTGCCTGCCTGTTTTCAATAAACAGTGTAACTTGCACTCGCATCGGCATCCAGACTCCTTATTCCCTGACAAGATACATGTTTTGAAGTCCATTTTCTGTGCTTTTTAAAGCTTTCTAAATTGAAAATCTGGTAATCAATAATGACAATTATATTACAGATGTGGTATATACAGATGATTTTACACTATTTCCCAAAAAATGGCAAGAAAACAATTAAGAAAATATAGAATTTGCAAGAAAAAAGTGCAATAGTTTAAGAGAAAATTAAAGAAGCTCAAGCAATCTTCAAAACTGATAGAAGATTAAGAATACACTAGATAGAGAATAAATAAATACCAAAAAGTATTAAAAATGACAAAGTGTACAGTAGCTTACTGGTCTGAAAGGCACAGGTGAAAAGATGTGTGTTCAGCTCCCAGACTTTCTTCCATTACTTTAACTTTTGCGTTGAGGTGATCTGACCTGCATTCGTGTTCCCTTTTTTCTTCATTTTTACTCTTACTCATGCTTCTTACTTGCACTCCCTTTACCTCAAAGCACTTCAGCATTTGTGACCTGCAAAACTTTATCTTGACTGTTCAGCACTTTGCACTGCAGTTCACACAGAAAAGATAGATCCTCTGGTTTGTAGATTATATCCTGCCAGTCTTTTCACAATCCATTAGGCTCTGGAGGAACATCAGAGAGAAACAGAGATGGAGTGGAATTCCAGCCGGATGTGGACGTCTAAATGAAAAAAAAGTCAGAGAGGTTTTCAAAGTGAGCACAGGAGGTGGGGAGGGGGTGCCATGCACATGGTTGCTTGACCTGAAATATAACAATTAGCATCCAGCATGTGACATCGCTCCACATTCTCCCACCGCTAACTCCCTAAAGAAGCTCAAGCTGCACTGTATTCTTTCCACCACAGGGCTGATTTTGTCTGGTTGGACATCCTGCCTTATGACTGACATCTTGCCAGGACTAAAAATATTCTGCTTCATATAAAGGATGAAGAACACACCTAACACTTAACCTGATAACAGCAAGTGTCCTTAATGTTTACTACTGGGCTTCGTTAACATTAGGGCTAATAGGTTTGGAGGGGGGTCAGATATGACTGTGGGATAAGGATAAAATGAGTGTTTATGTGATGTTAGTGCTTTTTGAACAGATGGCTGGACATGGCTTTTGGCCCCTCGGGCCTGGCAGCTGACCAAGTGGGTCATCAATAGAAGCAGTTCTAGCACAGTTCATCTGCTAGGTTCAGCTGGAGCATTTCTGGTGTGTGTGTGTGTGTGTGTGTGCGCGCGTGTGTGTGTGTGCATGGTACACATGGCCACTGTCTACAGAGATCATGGGCATCTTTCATCCGTGTCCTGTCCAAACTAAGGGCTATTAGAGCAGTTAAAAGGGTCTGAGCAAATCCAAGTGCAGTTTGTAGAGAGTTCACTGATGGATGTCTCTATAGGTGGCCTCAGATTTGGTGTGTGTGTTTGTGTGTGTGTGTGTGTTTTCAAGAGCTGCTGGAACAAAAGCTTTCATTGTATTTCTAAAATGAGACCATTAAAGCAGAAGAGAGAAGAAAGTATATGTGATTTGTAATAGAAGTTAAAGTATTTTTTTCATGTTTGTATAGAGGTCCATTCATTATGATTTCATAGAATAGCAGCTGTTTTCAACTACTGCAAAATAAATAAATACAAATAACAAAAAAAGGAGATACACAGAGCTGTTTCAACAGTGAAGATTTTTGTAATGATTATGGATTACTCTTAATATTGCATATCACCATAATGGTAACTTTGCTGTACAAAAAAACAATAAAGGAAAGTTAGGAGCTTTTTTATTGGTCTACACTTATATTTACTTAGATATTTTTTTAAAAATTGAAATTCTCAAACAAACAAACAAATAAATAAAAAAGCAGAATGGAGACAGTGACATTTGACATGACTGCTGTAGTTTGTCTATGTACTTGTGTACACCTCTGTATGTTCACGTTATCTAAAGCCTATTATTAAAATGCTGTGTCTGCTATTATGTCTATGGCCAATAGCTGTTCAGGTACGACCATCAGCTGATCAACCATCTAAACACAAGTCAGAGAATCCATTTCTGTCCTGCATTCACTGCAGCTTTCTGCGTAATTATTTGAGGATGGGGTAATATCCATTATGGGTTAAATGACTTGGAAGAGAGGGGCATGTGGTGGTCTAACAGAAACACAGGTTGTGTTTGTGTTAGGCTAAAGGTGCACAGACACTAATGTCATGCAGAAATGCCCTCAAGCTGAGAGGTCAGAAACGCCCTGTGTTACTGCTTGACCTGCTCCATGTTGGGCTAACAGTGGCTTTTTCTGTGTGTGTGTGTGTGTGTGTATGTGTATGTAGCTGCCTTTCCAAGTGTGAAGAAGAAACGTGACTTTATGCCCAGCTGGGGCTGCCACTGCACCGCCCAAGACATTTCCTTCTTTAGCAATTTGCATTCATGTCATAATACACACACAGGCTCATGTCTGATTTGTTACTGTATGTGGGACTCAGAAATACTTTTTGTGTCACTACCTTAAGGTTTTTTTCTGTTAATAGTCACTGCGACGTAATGACCGTCAGCACCATCACTGCTGTGATAATTAACATGACATGTGTCGCAGAGTGATTGACAGTGCATGAGAACAGTTAGGCGATGGAGTCTGAATGCTTAATTGGCTTTGAGTGATGCTTTGCACTGTTTCCAGGTTCAGTGGGGTTTCCTAGCGAGTGTGAGTAAATTGGCTACCTGTGGCTATAATCTAACAAAGAGTGTACCTTAAACACAGGAGCAGAAGGAGACTGTGTGCAGAGTTAGTGAAAGGGCCTAGTCTGCAGTGTTTATAGCTGACCGAATGAGGTCAAAGATCCAGAGCTCTCAATTTTTTTTGTGTGTGTTTGTTTATTTGTTTTTACCGATGATCTAAATCTCTCAGAGGCACAACACTGACATACACAGATCAACCATAACATTAGAGGGCAGTGGTGGCCTAGTAGTTAGTCCTTTGTAGTATTAAGTATTAAGTATTGCTTATGTGAAACACTCCACAAGACCTGCTGCTGCTTTGGAAATGCTCTAGATGACTTAGTCATCTAGCCATCACAATAAGGCCCTTGTCAAATTGGCTCAGATCCTTAACCTTGCCCATTTTTCCTGCTTCAAGCATCTCAACATTTAGAACTAAATGTTCACTTGCTACCTAATGTATCCAACCCCCCTAACAGTTATTTACTTTACCTGTCAGTGGTCATAATGATTTAGCTGACTGTTGTATAATAAAGTTCTGAGGTTTTATCCTTCAGCAAGTCAAAGAGGAAGACTGAGCATTGGTGACAATGGTGGCACTGCAAATGTCACAGCAAATTGCAAGTATTCCCATCCAGATTTGTGTTTTTGATTAGTGCTCATTATCAATCCCAGGCCTGGCTTCGATGTTTATGACTTTGTCAATGTTTCAGTAATATTTGCAAATATAACCTACTATTTATATTTTATATATTGTTTTAAGGCATTTCTCTCAGCAGTGAGCATCTTTCTGCCAACAAAAACACAAGTGAGCATTGGAGTAAATGCAAACAAACAAGAAAGCAGTAAAAAGAAAAACGATGAGCTGTTGTGTGCAAACAGAAGTTCACCACAACTAGGAAAGCAGTAGAAATGTAGGAGAGCACACGTTTGGCTCCAGATTTCCCCTCCATGCCTCCAGCCATTGAATGGATGTATGAAGCTCCATCAGTAGCAATTGATTTCATCTAAGGAAACTAATTGCAAGTATTTGTATAT
>JBBPDA010000034.1:11759346-11779735 GCA_037974385.1 Arnoldichthys spilopterus | reverse complement strand
TGCAAGTATTTGTATATATAGATATATATATATATATATATATATATATACACACACACGCACACACACACACACACATACACAACACGTACATGCACACACATTTACTTGGCCAATAAAAAACCAAAACCAGTATAGACACAGTGGAAGTCGTAGTATAGAGGGAGCTTTCTGAATGTGCACTCAAATGGCTCTGCTGCACCTGCCCCCTGTGCTGGTCAGACGATGGGGTTGGGGCCAGTTTTGGGGGGGTAGCGAGTTCATAGGGGGTGTGTATGGAAGCAGACCTCCTGAAGGGGATTAGCGTCTCCCAGGGTGCGGAGAGAGGAAGTGGATAGAACACCTGCCATGGTGTCAATAGAACGAAAAGGAACCTTCGCAATCACTCCCAGCATGTCCCTGTTCAGGCGGGTGGGGTGGGGGTATAATATAAAGCTAAAATTTGGAAGATATGTTCATATACACTCATGCTGATGTGCTTACATGCATACCAGACACACACATACACATACCCACATATGCCAACACTGTGGGCCAAACTCAGCATAAGATTATTAAGTGTAACTGGCATCGCTCCAAAATAAATCGCATTCACATGTGCCCATTGTACTGTGCATGAGCCAAATTCCTGATTGGAGTGTGTGTGCGCCTGCTCATGTTTCATCTCATCCTTTCATCTCAAGCAACCGTCCCTTTTCTTTGACAGCTTTAATGAACAGAAATGAACAGACGTTAGCCTCTCACACACCTCTGTTGTAAAGGTGTTTTGAATAAGCTTGCTCTTGATATAGAGGCACTTTTTTGATTTTGTAACAATGCGCTCAAATTGCAAGGCTGTTCTTTCATCTTTGTCGGACGATGTGTATAGTGATCTTCGGTAATTGGCCTCAGAGCTGTCTATCTCTGACTAGCGCCGGTATAATCGATGGCCTATTATGTGTTCATTTGAATTGTCTCTTGAAATAATGACCCATTGAAGCTAAAAAGGGATCATATCACCCCTCTTCCATAACAGCGTGACTTCTCTCGCAAACGTTTTGCAATTGCTATCATTACGTCAAGTTTCTCCAACATAATAAATCTTCTAACAACAGTTTGTCCCGCCACAGCAGTTCCGTCAGACCTTTGCGGAAGATCATCTCCCCATTCTCCTCTCGTAATCTTTCTCTTAACCTTGCTGGCCACTCACCTCTTTTATTTCACAACCCTCTGACTGTCATTAGCACTCCATCTCATGTTGACCTGGACTCCACAAGCACCTCGACTCAACCCTGACTAGCGTTTAGCTGAAGTGTGTGAAAAAGGCTCTTCACTCTGCTCAGACAGGATGGACAGGCTGCGCATTTCTTTTGTTCTGAGAGCGAAGGGAAAATGAAGAGGAGAAACTCAGAGGCAGATGAGCGCTTTGTTCAGCTCGAGGCCCAAGTCAGAGCCTCTTTTAGTTAACGCTAATTACAGCACTCTGTTAGCAAGATTAAGGTCAACTTTCAACCATCCATCCACTTTCTAGTGGGTCACATGAACTTCTCAAAGTTAACCCGGTGTTCTAATGTCAGTTTTGCAACAACAGTTTGGCAAGTCAAATTCACACAATTTTCGTCTTACCCCAGAATGTAGTCACTCAGCCAAGACATGTATGTCTGCTGTTTGTTTCTTTAGTTTTTTTGCTGTTGTACAAACACTATGAAATTATTCGTTCATGTTTTTTTTCCCCAAGTGCTTGCGTAACCTCCTATTCAGTATTGGTACATGCACACATTTTTGCAAGTTCATCAGGATATGCGTATATACATGTTTGGTAGCTTGGAATTACCTTCAAAAATGTTTGATATGTACATTGTGTATCGAATAGAAGGTTGATGCTGGTGCATGGTGACATATACAAAAAATAGAAGACTGTAAACATTACCACACGTGAACTAAAGACTTTTTTTCTTTAAAAAAAAAAAGAAAGAAGTTTTTTTTCTTTTAAATGACATAATTAATTCATTAATCCTTAGAACCCTCTGCTATGTCTTTTTTTTCAGGAGAAAAATACTACTTAAATATGTCATTTGAAATATAATTTCTAACAGACTCCATCATTTGTGTCCAAAAACTTGAAACTGCTTGAGTGTGAGATTCCTGCTAATATGTATGATTTATGGACCATGTCTGTAAATTATAGAAGTTTTAATTACTAAGAATGAAGGATTTCTTTATTGTTGGTTATAGTGTGAACAAATGCATAAGCTCACTTGAGAGCAGTGCAGATCAGTAAGGGCTTATTGTTGTCTTGTTTGATCTGAGTAATGATAAAATTTGACTGATGTTTTACTTATACGCCTATTTATGTTGATTAATAAAGTTCTTTGTGAGACAAACTGAATACAAATCTATATATGTTTGGTGTTGTTAGATCATGTTCTTTACATATCAAAATAACAGCAACAGCACTATCATATGATTAATGTGGATAAACACAATCATCGAAAGCAAACTGGTATGTTTTGTGTCATACACATAAGGTAAACCATTAGCAAAAGGTAGACAAACAGAATGCAAAATGGGGACTTTGCTTTCTATGGGTTAATATTACCATAGACATGAACTTATAAGGTACTGAAAAGTATTTTGCTTTCAGTTTATTTTGTAAAATGCAATGTACCCCTCCCCCTTTTAATTATTAAATATTTATTATTTCATTTTCTCATTATTGTTTATTATTATATTCTCTATTAATCCCTGAGGAAAGATTGGTCTCTGCATTTTACCTATTTCTAGCACACATGTCTGAAGCAGTATATAGCCACACAGCACTTAGGTGGTTTGCTCAAGGGCACTTCAGTTACTGGAGTCTGAGTTTTCATTACTTATTAGCTACTTTAGCCTCATAGCTCCAATGCAAAATTAAAGCAAACTTCAAGCACAATTAATGTCTTCTATAAATGATAAAAATAAGTGGACAGTGCCAAGTACATGTGTGACCGGGGTCTCAAAGACACATAGTGATCTAATCACTCCATGCACTTTTACATAACATTTGTAGTGTGATTGCTACAGCATCCTGATGCAACTTTCATTTTGAATTTTAACCTAGAAACTAGTCAGTAGAAACAACCACTTCTAAACAAAATCTCACAGAGCTGTTCCTGAAGGAAAATCGCATCTGGTCTGTCCAGGTGAGAGACTTTCTTGTATTTAGCAGAGTGATTCTTATCTGTCAGTTTTAAATTACCAGGATTACATATGTTTATGGATTATTATTGGAGTAGGTAGGTAGGCTATTGCAGGAAGCACATGTACAAATTCTAGAAAATGACAAGCTTAGATTATCCACACTCTTTAAAAAGTTAAAAGGTGCCACAAAGTGTTGTTTGAGCGACACATTAGAAAAACTGAATAAAATGTGAGGTTCTTTACCAGTGCAAGGGTTCTTCATAGCAGGGTGCTCAACATAACATAGGTTACGATTCATGATTCGAAGCAATACGAAAACATAAATTTGTTGACGGGGGTTGGGGTCACTAAACTTGTCAAGAGGGCATTGTTACCAACATAACATAAAGATTCATTAGAGAACCAGAATGGTTCTATGGCATTACACAAAGAATGTAGGTGTTTTAAATGTATGTTTTAAATGCATTGTGTGTAAATGTAATGTAAAATAAGAATTTAAACTTTATATTGCATTGCCCTACTCACTCTACAGAAAATTACAATACAGTGCCACATTACCCCCAGCACTGATAAACTGTACTTTTACAAGGACTGCAAGCGTTCATCACAGAGAGAGCACTGATTTGTGTCTTACCTGGACTCACAGACTGTGTAATGCCTGCTTTGATGGGCTGAAAGGATTAATTTGAGACATGCACTTGTACACTCACACACACCTTCAAAACATCTAATGCTTGTCATTTAGGCATCTGAAGGTTTCAACCTCAGCAACCCTTCATTTGGGTTGAAAACTTTGCGCTTTTTTTGTCAGTTCCTGAGATTGAGTTTGGATTCTTTTGACAATGAATGTGTGTGTATACAACAACAACCATGTGTGTGTATGGTGGCAGTGTGTATGTGTGTGGCCAAGCATACTGCTTGGGTTACAGGCAATAGATAAATCTCTGTGACAGAGTGGTCCTAATTACTGAGCTGGACTGTGTCATTTATAACAGCATAATTAATATCCCACCCCCCACCCAACACCAACCCTTATAGCCTTTTTCACTGTTTTGACAGAGATGGTAAGACTCTTATTCTTTTCTTCTCGCCTCACTAGAGCTTGTGTCTTTCTTTATACAGACACACACACATATACACAGCCGATTGACTCTGCACCTATTGATCCGTTTGACTTTGCTCTCAGGCTTTTATTTTGCTTTTTATTTATTTACTAAATTTGACCACTCTTCATTCCACCAGAGATATGATTACATACAATCCTCTGGCTCTTTAAAACATCTTTTTTTCTGGTGCATATGATGGATGGATATTGACGGAATGAAGATGCCATGGTGTCACCCAGATCAGAGTGTGTGTGTGTGTGGGTGTGTGTGGGGGGGGGGGGGGGTGGGGGGGGGGTCCTTTTTTTCTAAATGATGTGGTGGCTACAGTGGAGAGTATTAGGATCAAGAGGCTGGCAGAGTTCACTGATTGAGCCTTGTGAAGAAAGCCTCTCGGACAGCCCAATCAATCCGCTGTTGGCTATCGATTGGGCAATATCACAGCTGTCTCCTAATGAAAGGGTACGTTTGAGTGGGGAGGTGGGAGGGCGGTGCAGTAGAGGGGGGGGAGAGAAGGGCCTAGCTGTACTGCCGGCTGGAATTACCTTTCGATTTGGCCCTGCTCCACTCTCATTTTGCCTCACCACCTTTCTCTCTCTCTCTCTTCCCTGATCAATACAGCTCAGCCAGCAAGGCGGTAATTACCCTCTCTCTCTGAGTCCACACAAAGCCGGGCGTCCAGCGCCGGGGGAGCCGGGGGTCAGTCTGAAGCAGCCGGACCGTTGGAAGGTGAAGGAGGATGGGGGAGACAGAGACAGAGAGAGAGAAGAGAGAATCCGCCCCCCTCCCTCCTTCAGTCTCCAGAGCCAGGCGCAGTACTTAGCTGGCTTTTTAATTACTGTAATTTTCCGCCCAAGTCGGAGAGTGAGCTGATGAAGTCAGGCTCTCTCCCCCTGCTGCTCCTGATGAGGCTTGATGGGCCTTCAAATTACGCTCACTCTCTGCCACTTCATCTGCCTCACTGTTTAGGGCTAATAACCTGTAGAGTTCTCTTTTCTCTATTTTTTTTCCCTTTCTCTCTGATCCTCCATGCCACCTCCCTGTCTTCCCTGCCACACACACATACACACACACACATACACACACACACACAAACTGAGTCATACATGCTAACAAAGGCATATATTATACATATTTTATTGCTGTACACCCTTTAAAAGAACAGTATTTATATAGGAGTTATTAGTAAAGGTAATAGCATTATACAGGACCATTATGACTCAAAGAAACAATTGAAGCCATACAAAGCCAAAATATAGTTAGACAAAAAAATCACATTTACACAGTTTCCCACTTACCCTAGATGTATTCAATCATAATAGACAGGTTTGGAGTCCCAGTTTTGCTTCTTTGGGTCAGTACTTCAGCTGCAAGCCTAAACATTAGAAGTCAATAGAAGTCACCCACATCTCAAAAATGTACTCCTCTCAGTCTGTTCAAACCAGGTCCAGCTTCACATTAATGTGGGACAGAGGCAAAAAAGTGAAAACTTTATAAAATATTAATGTTACACCATTTTGAAACATTCCACAATAAAGAGGAGAGCTGGAAACAAATGAAGGGATCATGGCTGGGTATTAAGGGATCCTCCATCAAGTGCTCAGTCTTTGCAAGCAAAGATTGGTCATGGGTCACCAATCTGTGCCACTTTCTGTCAAGAAAGAACTGTCAATCCGTTCAGAATTTCTGCATGCAAGATTGCAAAAAAAAAAGTCTTTCACCATTTTCAATATATATTTTTGTGAAAAGATTGAGGGAATTCTGAGAAATCTTAGTCTGTCTAGTTCAATGCTGGAAGCTACTGTTGAATGTGGTACCGGTGCCTGCAACATGTTTGGCTTGCATATGTATGAAGGTAACACTGATGTGGAGGCATATATTGACATTTTAGAGAGACATATGCTGTCACCAAGGAGACATATTTGCCCAGGAAGTCTTTCATGGCATATCATTAAGAGGAAAAAGCAAACACTGGTGACCACAGACTGCTGAGCAGCCTTGTATTAAGCAAAGATTGACAAAAAATCCACTTGCAAAACTACAACAATTAAAATGTTTAGTTCCCAAACAATTAAAAAGTGTAATTATTAAGGCAGTTTATAACAGTAGTAAACATGCCTCTGTTGCAAGTTTTTTTTTTTGTTTCAAAGTCTTAATTGCTAAGTTGCAATTAGATTTGTTCGTATTTACCATTGCTTAGTTGGTAAGTGAAAGATTCTTTTGTAATTTAGCAATTAAATAAAGGTAAATAAAATAAATAAAGATTGTTTTTTTGCATTTTATAAAATGTCCCAACTTTTGTGAAATGAAAGTGACTTATTTGTCATTGTAATCACAAAAAGTGCACCACAATGAAATGTGACCTCTGCATTTAACCCATCACACATCCACACATGGAGCAGTGAGCAGCTATGTGAAGTGCCCCGGGGAGCAGTGATGTAAGACAGTACCTTGTTCAAGGGTACCTCAGTGGCACCCAGGTTGGGATTTGAGCCTGCAACCTTTTGTTCACATGGGCAAGGTCTTAACCACTAGACCACTACTGTTCTACTGGGGTGTGTAAACAGAATGTTTTTGCTAAGAATGTATAACTGCATGACATTGCTAAAATGTATCATCCTGACGTTTTAAGACATTTTCCCGATGCACAATTGTATCATGATATGTATGTATTTCATACACTGTCTTCTCCAGCAAGTCAAATTTTTATAACTTTGTAATGAAATATGCTGGCTGTAACTATTCTTTCAATACTTTGGTCTTAAAATATATTATGAGTAGTTTAATATGATAAAAAATAAATATTGCAAAAACATTCTCAACCATGAATGTAGTAAATTCAAATGTATTCAGATATTATTTCATACATGATTTGATTTTACATCATTTCTATTTGTCAAATCTGCATGTATGTGCCTAACTATACCCCCAAAAGGCCTGTCATAAACACAAACATGTGCACACACCTCTACACAAACTGCACACTGCGCAATTCACACCCCCCCACACACACGCATACACACAAATGTGTGCACACACACTATCCCTTCTCCCTCTCAGTGTGTGGTACGAGTGTGGTAATTACTCTGTGTGAAATCTCCACCTCAGTCCCAGCTGTGTGTGTCTCTCCTCACAGTGCAGGTCGGCCAGGCCACAGCGGAGGCCAAAGCCAGTGGCAGCATGATGACAGTACTGCACACATCTCTGTCCTGCATTTACTCCCTCATTCACACTCTCATACAGTCACTCTAATTCACTCCCTTTATCACTCTCTCATTAATTCCCTGATTTATTCCTCATTAACTCTGTCTGTCACTCTCTAATTCACTTCCTAGTTCACTCCCTATATTACTTTCTAATTCTCTCACTAATTCACTCTCCAATTCACTGCCTACTCTCTAATTTTCTCTCTCTGTCACTCTCTAATTCCCTATCTCTATCATTCATTCAGACCACATTCACAAACTCATTCACACTCTGATTCATTCCCTCCATCACTATCTAATTCACTCAGTCATTTTCTCTTTAATCACTTTCACACTCTGAATAACTCTTTCACTTCACTCACTCATCTATTCTCTAATTCACTTCCTCCGTCACTGCCTAATTTACAGACTCATACAATCTCTAAGTCACTCCCTAAGTCTCTAAGTCTTTGTCATCTCACGCATATACTGGCCTGTAGACATCCAATCATATTTTTCAATCATGAGTCTTTGCCTATTCATTAATCCCTATAAAAATGACACGACCATCCGTGTGAGTGTTATTTGAAAAAGTCTCCCTCTCCCCTGTATAATGATGCTAGTCTGTTAAGTGACATAAACGCAGTTAGCAGTTAATGTTCTTCTAAAAGAGTGTTGAGCTGTACAGTGATACTGCATTAGCTGCAGTTCAATAAGATGTGATCAAGCTTTATGCATCTTCAAGGAAGCACATGCCAGCTTTCACAAGTGTCAATATCACTGTGTGATGGAAGGAAACCTCGCTAGCTGAAGGAAATTGGCAATGAGATACAAACCCACACTATAGAATGCCAGGTAACATGACAAATAGTGTATTTAATGGTAAGTTTACACCAGAAATCTTCTTTAAAGGATACCTAGTTATCTCCAGGTGAATCTTATGTGCAGGCAAAAATATTTTTCATGTTATTCATGCATGTCTTGTTAAAATGCAGTCATCTTTATAGGTTAGTAACCCATAGTGTTGTAAGCCATGCCATACCAAGACTAAAATACTATATTCAGTAGCAAAATGTTTATTTTGAGCAACAACAAAAAAAAAAATCTGTGAGTTGAACATTGGCCCCCCCACCTCTCTCCCTCCTGTTACTGAGGGTCTCTCACACAAACTGTGAAGTCACACCCTCAGTTTAGCGGGTTGCATGCTGCTCACTGCAGCCTGTCACTAGCAGCAAAGAGAGAGAGAGAAAGAGAGACCAAGAGAAAGAAGGAGAGAGCAGCTGGAGCTCTAGCAATGGTCACTGATGCATAACATTCCAATTCCAGAGCCACTGAAAACAGGACTTGAGAGAAAAAGGTGAATCCTTTCACTGAGGTTCAGGACCATCACCGCTGCAGTGTGCTGTCTCAGAGTAACTGGGCTGGAGGCACATTGTTAGCAAAGCAGAAAGTGTGCACTGCTTAACCCCTTAAAGGTGGGAATGATCAAGTTTATGTCACTTTCTTGTTTTGACAATGTCTTTTGCAGAAAAGCTATATGTTATTTCTGACTGAGGACTGTTGACTGGTTTACTATTTGGGTGGCTTATAACTAAATACATGCTCAGAGAATGCCCCTCTGTAAATGAGATTAAAAATAAATTTCTATCCAATAAGAAGTACTTTTTAAGCCTGTCTCATAGAGTTTTACATGTACTTATACATGGTTATTGCTATCTAGGATACTTCATAATACATACATTTTTTTAACAGTGTCACTGACATGGTAAAGGATATCACAGTTCATCTGTGGTCTGAATGATTTGAGAAGGTATAACCCTTTTCTATGTCCAGTTTCCACTCTTCTGCGTAGGCTTTCTACAAGATTTTGGAGTGTGTCTGTGAGAATGTTTGGGTTCCTAAACCCTTCCACTTTGCAATAACACCACTTACAGTTGACAGTGGAATATCTAGCAAGGAAGAAATTTTACAAATCACAAAAGGGTCACATTGTATGACAGTGTAACGCTTGAATTAACTGAGCATTTCTGCTTGTGGCTTAAACACCTGAAATCACTAATTAAGAGGTGTATCCCAATACATTTTCTCCATATAGCATTCCCAGAAATTTAACAGACACATAATTTGTCTCATGTAAAACCTTTGTAATTGTAATTCTGACCATAACCAAAGTAAACAAATAAATCACACAAAATTAGGATAAAATTCAAAGTTATGTGAATGTCATGTTTCATGTCCCACCCCACCCTGAAGGCCCCCTATGCCCCTCCCATAACCCCCTCATGTCACTGAGATGCTCAGCTATCTCAAAGACTCTACCTTATACAGTGTTTCACTCTGAAATACATTGTGGAAGTAAAATAAGTAATGATTTGTGATTCTTGTTGACTTTCAGGAACCATCAGTGGCCACTTTGGCTTAGAACTTCCGGTGTTTCTCAATAGTGTGTTTGTAAGGCAAATCCAACAAGCTTTATTTGTCTTTGGTGGGAATGTCCTCAGAGCATCTCAGTAAAAGCTGAATCACTCCTTCAAAAGTTGCTCGGGAGTTTTGACATGTTGCTGTCCTGTAGATTGATGGGTAATTTCTCGGCATGCTGTAGGCTGGCCAAGCTTTTGGGGTTTGATGAAAGAGCTTCTGTTTTACGGTTGTCTCTACAGCACACGGCCTTCCCTCCATCCTTTCCTCTCCAAAAACAATGGGCCTCCAATGAGTTATTGACTCAAGCGCATCGCTGTCGTTTCATGATGCCTCCCTCATCGCTCCAGTCTGAATGAATAATTGATTCAGCTGGGAAGGAAGAAAGGTGAATGATTGAGATACAATGAAAAATAAAAAAGTGGGAGGAGAATGGAGCTGAAAAAGAGAGTCTGGCAGGAAAGAAAGCTATCCAAGAATCCAAACCCTGTATTGTACTGTAGACAACCCAATGACCCCACACAGACTGCTCCCAGAGCTTCCCAAAAGCATGTGTTGGAGGGTCCTTTTGGTCCACAGGCTTAAAGAAAGCCTGATAATTATGTGTACTTTAGTTTACTAAACCTTTAGTTACTAATCTCTTACCTCATAAGGTGAAAATTGTAAAGGTGAATATTTTTTTTTCAAACTACAGCTTGACTATTAATGCATATTACCCTGTATGAATTGGTGACAATAAAATCTTCAAATCAATCAAATTCTACAGTATACAGTGTTATTTAAGCTTTGCTGAAGCTGGTTCTTGCCAAATTATATCAATAGGAAATGAACATGTTTAGTATTAGCCCTTTATCAGCTTTATCCACTTGTAGTTGGCCTGAATTATGCATTCCATCACAAACAACTTCAGCTAGCAAATTCTTTTGGTATTTGCAATTTTTGTTTGCAACATCATTATCATATAAACCTGCCTTTAGTCATAACTAGAAGCAGGGGTAGTCATTGAATTGTTCACTTTGCAACATACCAGAGGGGAAATTTCAGTTCAACGTTCTAGACCATCAGAAATTGCCCAATTATTTCTGTGAAATAAAATAAAAACATGCCTGTGATTTATCATGGACTTATTCATTTATATATTTAATAAAATCATGTTTCTTGTTGTAATGAATTTCTGCAAGTATTAATAGTTGTAAAAATGTAGTTTAAAATAAGCAAAAAAATGTTAAAATGGCCAAGGAACAAAAAAAAAAAAAATACCCAATCAGATTTTTTTTCTGTATTAAATCTAGGTAGATACAGCTATATTCATCCATGGTTAGGATTCCAGGGGCTGTACTGAAGGTTTTATACTTTAGATTAACTGCTACATACAAGGTGTTATATACTTACTGTATTTGCCGCAATTATAACTACCTACAGGTGAAGTGAGTAACGTTAATTATTTTGTTTTCTTGTTACAGCAGCATCTGTCAGGAGGTGAGATAAATTAGGCAGCAAGTGAACAGTAAGTTTTTAAAGTTGAAGTGGGGAGTTTAAATATCTGAACTATTTCGACATGAGCCAGATTGTGATACTAAAAGACCAGATCTCCAAAACAGCAAATATTATGAGGTTTACTGGTTTGCAGTAATTAGTACCTACCAAAAGTAATCCAAGGAAGCACACTTCCTTCCTACTGCTAGAAATCAGTACTGTGTTATTGTAAGACTATTGTCTCTATGCTGAAAAAAGTGGTACATTGAATGGACTTGAATGTGTACATAATGTCCATGTAAATAAAACATATTGCACCAACACAGTTAATGCAGAAAAGAAACTGATCACCACTGTGTTGAAGTAACATATTTGACTGATGTAGAAATGATGTCCACTCTCAAGTAAATTCATTTTTTTAAAGGCAAACAGCAAAAAAGCTCAAAAGATGTGGTTGAAAATTTAAGGCTGGTGTTAGGTTCTGAACATCATATTTCCACCCTGACACACACACCTACACAAACTCACACACATTTTCCACCTCCATTTACACAGAAACACACATACACACCTTCCATACTCATTCACACACATCCTCCACACCCGTTCACACGCGCACACACACACACACACACACACACACACACACACACACACACACACACACACACACACAGACACACACACACACACACACACAGACACACACACACACACACACACCTCTGATGTGTTGGTTTTAATGAGCTTCTCAGGTTTGGGGGGAAATAGGTGCGATAGATGAAATGTTCCCCCTATTTGTCACATACACACTCTATCTATATGTCAGTGTTCTAGACAAATGTACAAATCTGTTGTAGTGTATCAGGCAGAAACACCCAGAGGCTACAGGGTTCCAGTGTAAAAGTGTTGTAGCATTATTGAGCTTCTTAACCAATTTTACTGTCACACAGTACAAAGAAAAGACATTGTTCTTATTACAATATAATTAAAGTGTTATTACAGTGTTTCTCAGTTAGAAACGTGTTTTTCCCACTCTATCCTATCTGGTGTTTCCTCTATTATTAGTACTCTGTATAAAAAATTAGTTTTAAAAAAGTTTTAACTTGAAAAATGTTACATGTTAAATGTGAAATAAATTTTAAATTCACTGAATTTCAAATAACACATTAATGTAATGAAAAGCACAGATGTTTGTGGTTTTGCTATTTACTACTATTAAGTTATTTAAAATGTTAAAGGCAATTTCATTTAAAATCCATTTTAAAGTGTACCTGTGGAAACTGTGGCAGCTCAATGTTTTGCCTTAGCTGTCACTAAAAAGCCAAATCTCTCCTCATCCTCTTAACTATGAAAATGCACTTGAATTTAGCCAAACTTCCACCGTGCTCTTTAATTATTCCTTTGAAGTTGCTCTGCTCCGGCAATGGTAGGTGGATATGAGAGGTTTCAACATATTAAACAAAATTAGCAATCATAATGAATTGTAGACATTTTGTCAGCAATTTTAAAATGCTTGAGGCCTAAGCACACTCAGTTGTGTGTAATATCTCCAGCATAATAACCCGGATTGGCAGACTTTACAGTGCAGGCGAGGTACAGGTCCATCCTGGCCCTTCAGAGTGCTGTTGAACCTTTCCTCCACCTTTATGTCAGTTTGGATGTGGAGGCGCAGCTGAACAGCTGAATGTTTTTCCACAGCTGGCGGGCTTTCTGTTCCCCAGCCGCTGGCCTGCGTGCACCAGGGCTAACGGTCATGACAGCATGCCCAGAAGGAGCAAAGCGTGCTTTGAGACGAGCCGCAGCGTCTCGGGCTGCGACAGGATTCAGCTGTGAGCATATTGGACAACAGCGAGGCCCTCGTGCTGCGCCATGCCATTTCCTGCAGGCTTCCACTCCTGCTGTCTTCAAACAGTGTTTCAAACATTGCAGCTCTGAGCAGCGTGCGTTAGTGTCTGTGTGTGTGTGTGTGTTTGCATGTGTGTATGTATACAAGTGTGTATTTATCAAAGGTAACAGGACTTGCACACTGAGACATCAGCCCAACACTAGCTCTGAATCTGTCATCCACAAGTGTCCCAGCAGAGCGCCACCTCCGACAGTGTCCGCCTCCGGAATTGAGTGAAACTCACAGAGAGAGGCGCTGTTTCAGTGGAGCTGCGCAAACACACAGGGGCTTCACTGCTTCTGCTGGAAAGAAAGTGCCAGAAAATAAAAGCTGAATGAGGGACACTATTCTGATGCTATCAGTGCATCATGTTTAAAAGCCTTAGGCCTATATCTAAACAACAAACAAGCTCACAGAACTGGATCAGGTGATATACAGAGTGTGTGTTCTCTCTGAGAGCCTGATGCACTGCGGCTCAGTCTTCACTTCATGTTTTTAAGAGACCTGTGAGACAGGACAGAAAAGACACGCTGGCCTTTCTTTGACCTCATAAACTTTTGGCTTATTATTCAACTTTTATCCCTTAACTGTTGAGGATTATTACTTTAGTCTTCCTGTAAGATTATTTTGACAACATACCTAATTCACTGGTTATGTGAGGACAAGATGTGGGGATCACTGTATTTGTCATATGTGACCATTGCTTGTGTCATATGTCATATGTGACATAGCCCTATGTACCCCAGAGACCCCTTCTTACTTGTATTGTAACTCATAGACATTTATATTTAGTTTACTGCATTTATATCATCTGCACTTTTTCTGTCTATACAAAAAAGTTTTTTTTTTCAGATGCTTAAAACTTAAATTTAATGAAAGCTTTATGTTTTGTTGAATACAAATACACATGCTCTCCAAAGAACACAATTCCAAACATTGTAATGCATGGCTAATGTTTTTAATTTAACATACTGAGAAGAACTTGGCCTGTGCAAAACTTGGAGCACATTTTGTATTTGAAGTTTTCTCAAATATGTTACACTAATCAAATTAATAGAAATTATGCACATTTATATCTATATCTTATATCTTTATTTTAAAATGCTACATTTATATATGTTCCTTGTAGAGCAGTGGTTATCAACCCTGGTCCCTGAGATCTGCTAATCTGGAAAGTGTTGTTTCCACCTTCCCACCACAACCCACTATACCTCCTTTAGCTATCTGATGTATTAGTGTTTGGAAAGAGCAGTAGGTGATTTATAAATTTTTAACAGGGAAGATAATTTGTAATTTTATATTTTGTACTTTTTTTAAACAGCACAACAAAATATCCCCCCAGCCCGACAACAATTTGATCATTTTGCGAACAAGGGGGAGGGTATCCCCCCTTCAGATTTGCCTACTGGGTGAAAAGGAGGCAGCGTGGTACATAAAGACTGGAACGAACTCAAGAAAACAAAGAAGGAAGGTTGGTGACTACTGCAGTGGAGGATGTGTACCCCTTTTTTCACTTAACAAAACATGTCATGTTACTGGGGGTGTGAAGGTTTATACTTTCCAAAGAATGTTGTAATGTATTTCAGTTAGCTACAAATAAGAAAGGACTCACATTAAATTACACCATGCTTTCAGTGTTCACAGTGACAACTCTCAGCCTTGTAGGTTCTAAAAGCTTATTATGCAGTATGAATTATTCAGTAGCTACTGTGCTACTGTGTAAAATATCTGTAAAGTCTGTACCCACTGACAATATTTTCAACTGAGTTAACCTTGTTCTTGTATATCTTGGAAAAGAGATCAATCCTTCCACCTCAAACTGTTTAGTTGTTTACTCTGTTCTCCAGCCACCTGGCTTTCTGACTGATGGCAGGGTGTATAGTTCACAGCCCTAGGTGGTCCCAGAGACTGAGCCACAATTGATAAAGGTAAAGCTCACCTGTCTGCCTGCCTGCCAATCTATAGACCAAGTGCTTTCTTCAAACAGCCATGATGGAGCTGTAGGACTTTGGTGCCCCACAGGAAAACCTCTGTGCAAATGGACCAGCAGGAAAATGAATTGCACAAAAAATAATGGCATAGATCAGTTTGTGCCAGTGCTTACTTGCGTAAAACATAAAAAGTGTTTTTCTTAAGTTGAATGCTGAAGGGATACATTTAAAGCTGTAGGTCTGCACTGCCTAAATGAAGTGCTAGATCCAGTTTCAGTGTGCTAAGAAGTTTTTTGAGGATGCATTTACAGAAAAGATTTGGGTTACTTTTGACTTATAGTCTTTGTTAGCAATGCTGCCTCATAGTTTAACAAAATTCTGACTCCTATCTTGGCTAAATAACTACCTCTGGGGTAGGTGAAATTTTTATTAATTTGAAAAAAATATATATTTTATTCAAGATTTCTGTCACTTTATGAAGAATTGCCACAACATTTAACATAATGGGGGACAAAGCGGCCTGTGCAAATGTTATTTTATATATATATATTTCCAATGTGTTCAACTTAATAAGTAAATACATTAAAATAATCTGAAATAAGTCTTTTGTAGATGATGTGTAGGTTAGAAAATCAAAAAAATCAAATGGGATCCGTTAATTTGGTCCCACATTATCTGAATGTTTTTAAAAGACACTTAAATTATTAATAATTCATCTGATAGAACAGATGGATTTAGGGTTAGAATTAGGATCAAGGCCAGAGTTAAATTTTGGACTAGGGCCAGGATTAAGGTTAGGAAAAATTAATGTTAGTCTAGTATAGTTTGTGAAATGTCTACAAAATATCTTCAGCAGGGGTGCACAACTCTGATCTGGAGGGCTGATCCTCAGCACAGTTTGGTAATTACCCACTTTAAACACCCTAACTAAACTAAACCTGGCAATGGGCAGGTGAGTTGAACCAGGTGGGCCTGTGCAAGGAAATCCCCAATCTGTGCTGGACATCAGCCCTTCAGGAACAGAGTTCGGCACTCCTGGTCTATAGATCAATACTAAACAACAATTAACTATTCGATCAATTTACTTCCTTCAAACACTTATTTCTGAATATAAGGATTCATCACTAAGTCCCTGGACAACACAACCTCATAACTTCAGATTGGTAAGAATTAAGAACACCCAATGTGCATAAAAAGTTATAGTGAGGTGGGGTTATATGGACTTTATTTCTGACTTCTGACTTTATTCATGTTCTATATAAGAACGGATTTCCTCAGAGCATAATCAGATCAGCCATGAGGGCGGGCGTGTGACTTGGGCGCAAACCCTTTTAAAGACACACACACACACACACACACACACACAGAGTACACACTCCAACACTCTTTCTTGCCAGGCGGCACTCGCTCACCCTGGGCTGAAAGGGTGTGAAGTGAGTGCTGACCTCAGCGCCTCTGCGAAGAGAGAGACAGGGAGCTGGGCCGTGTCTGGCCTCATTTGCTTCTCACCTCTAAATTAAAGCCTGAACGGGACTGATTCTCACTGCCTGCCCTGCGCTACCCTCACCCTGTCTCTTTCATGTGCTCTGATGAATGCCACAGGGGCGAATATTAGTTCCACTCACTGTCTTCGGCAACAGCTGCTGCTTTACACACCAGTTTGTGTTGGGTGAGGTTGAGCTGGTGTGAAGAAGACCGCCTCTGTCTGTGCTTAGAGGTACAGCTGCATTATCGTCAGCCACACAACCTCAGATTCCTTAGAAATCTCTGGTGTTACTGCTCAGCTTCTGCATCTCATTCATAAAGAGATGACCAATACATAACTGAAATTCTTGCTTGGACACGATCCATAACTGTGATATTTAAGCAATTGTTTAGCAAAAAATGTTTTGTCTATGATTGGGAGAGACTTTAGTACAAACCCCACCTCCAGAGGGATATTTTCCAAAATGTAATAAAAACAAAAATCTGGGATATGTTATTTCATGTGAACATTTATTTAACTGACAAAACTGCAAAACATTTTCAATTCAAAGATTTCAAAGATTTTCAATAGTTTTAGCGAATAACTTAAGTAACTTTGTAAGTATACACAAAATTAAAATCTCATGGCTGCATTACACTACATTATCTTTCCTTTAATAATGTTTAGAACTGAGGATACTAATTGTTGTAGTTTTTGCAAGTGGAATTTTTGCCCATTGTTTCTTGATTAAGAGACTTCAACTGCTCAACAGTCTGTGGTTGATGACTGATTCGCCTCTTCATAAATTAACTTTAATTTTTAATAATTTAATTTTAAATTTTGCTGAGTTTCACAATTAACATTATGCTCAAACCGTGTTGAATTGTGAAAAAGGGATTTCAGATTTAATTCAGATATGTAAAAAAATGTAATTAAGAGTAGTCTGAAATGTTTTGCTGTAGACATGCCAGGGGTGAGTTTTATTAAAATGTGACATCTGGCAAAAATGGCACATTGTTTGCAGTTAATATAAATATTATTGTAACATATATATATATAAAAAAATAAATATAAATATATATAAATAGCAAAAGACTTATTATTTCATTCCAATATCTATTTATATTAGTATGTCATTTTAAGTCAACATGACTAGAAATACATTTAATACTTCTTTTTAAAATATTTACATTTTTACAGTGTCCCATTTTGTCAGTGGCTTATGGTTAAAAAGGGACACCCTGCTGCTGTCAAAATGGGACAGTCCTCTAGGACATGTTAATAGACAAAAACTCTTCTGAGGACCAGGAACTGTAAAGTGGCTTGACAGAACTCTTTGCAATTGGGTCAAATGCAATTTCTTTTAAATCTGCTAACTTGCTGGAATTAAGCTAACAAGAACAAAATTACAGCTATGCTGTTTCTCCACCAATAAATAATTTGGTGTGTGTGTGTGTGTATGTATATATATATATATGCTTTGAGTCTTTAGGCTTCAATGTTTTATTTCTTATTTTTATCATTTATCAATGTAAAAGTAGTTTTATTAGTGTTATTTGTTTTCCCATTTTAAAAAAGCATTCTTATCAAATTGCTTTGAAAATATAACATTTCTCCTGCTTGAAGTTTCAAGTATTTTAAAGTTGAAAAATACATTTTAATATTCAGTAGTTTACCTGTTTTATTCAATTTCATGCATATTTGATGTATAAGAAAATCACTAAAACATTTAAATTATTTCACTCTGTAATCTCTCTGTCTCTCTCTCTCTCTATCTCTCTCTTTTTTTTTTTTACAAACATTTAGGTGTCTATTTTGCCAACAATGGTATCCCATTTTGCCAGTGGTATCAGGACACAGTGTTTGAAGAGAACTGATCTGTTCTGTATTTTGTATTACTGTATTCTCTCTTCTATACAGTGTGTAAAGGGAATTCAAGACATTTGGATGGTTCTTTAAACTGTTTTCTGTAAAGCTCCTTTTAACAATACGTACCCAGCCAGATCTCTTTAAAGTGACAGGAACCAGGGGTCGTGATGTCTACAAAAAAAATAAAGCTGTTTTATTTACTATTGATGATGATAAAATAGAGGTAAATCTGAAATCTGAATTTTAGGCCAATAACTTTCTCAAACCTATGGTACAACAATGTCTCAGGCATCAAGTAGTGAACTAGTGATTATTCACAGAATGCTATGGCAGGCAACTATGCATTCCAATATAAATATATTGGTCACTAATTGTTCCTGTTTGTACAAGTGTTAAATCAGTTGTTATAAAAGGCTTATGTGCAGTAGATGTTGTACAGCCAATTGGACAATTAATTTTAGTAAATTGTATATATTTTTTTGTCATAAATGAACACTAACTTGCAGTGTCCTCTCAATATCTTATAACTTTTTTAGTGTTAGATTTAATTTTGTATTTTAAATCAAACACAGCTGTAATGCAAATGTCTGACACATTTGGGAGGGTAAAAAAATCTAAAAAATCAGATTCAGATTCAGAAAACCTTATTGATCCCTGAGGAAATTGTTTAGTTAATAAAAGTTACTCTATCCATTGAGTCAAAAAAACTGAATAAAATGTGAGATGCCTCAGACTTTATTTAGCCATTCATGAGCTTTTCGTTAATCTGTCCCAACTACTTGAGCCACACTAACCTAAAGGCCCCCAAGGTCCCTATCCCTAAGAGGTTTCTAGCCTAAGAGTTCACTGTAACGCCTAGCTCAAATGGAAAAGGTGATGTCAAAGAACTTGATCTCTAGCATTGTTTGGCTTAGACTATGATTAAAACGCAGACATCTGATCAGTGATACACACTTGCAGAGCAAAACAAGATCACAGGTATTCTAGTTTTCTCCAAATACCCACCGGTGTTGAGGTCTCATGGAGGCTTTTTTGATTGATGTCTCAACCAAAATCAATCAGGCATTCTGTCATCTCTGTGCTTGGCATTCTTGCTCTCTGTAATTCTAGCATTTCCGCATTGGACAGCACTGATCTGCATCATAGATTTGCGAGGGGTCACAGTCTCAATAATAATCCTTTTTCGCCCCCTACTGGCCAGACGCTTTCAAAACAAACTGCAGGTTTTCCACTGTCTGCTCTCCCTGGGAAGATTGCCTTTGCTCTTCAAGAGTTTGAGTAGCTTGCAGAAAACTCCATTTCCTTCCCAGCTTAAATCGTGGGGTCCCCCCAGCATCCACAGCTAATCCATCAAAGATGGGGTCACTGGGAGGGCACAGTCCATTGGGCCCCTGACCATTTGCTTGATGAGCTGGGCAAAGGGTTTTTTTCTTCCCAACTGTGCTGCACAGTCTTAAGGAGTTTAGGTATCATAAGTCTGGGCATCATATAATGAGGAGAAAAGTGGGAAGCAGCAATTGTTGTGTTGTTAATATCAGGTATTAATTTAGCATTGCCATTTGACGGAAGAGTTTATTTATATATTTGAGGATGCTCTTAACACTGTTCTTAACCATGGGAGAGACTTTCCATCATGTAGAACTATAATTCTCTCTCTCTCTCTCTCTCTCTCTCTCTCTCTCTCTCTCTCTCTCTCTCTGTGTCTCTATCTCTCTCTCTCTCTCTCTCTCTCTCTCTTTCTTTCTCTCTATATATATTTCTTGCTCTCTCTGCATATATCTCCTCTCTCCATCTCTGTATCTCTCTCTCTCTCTCTCACTCTCTCTCTCTCTCTCTCTCTCTCTCTCTCTCTCTCTTTCTCTCTGTCTGTATATATTTCTTTCTCTCTTTTCATA
>JBBPDA010000034.1:11730756-11743889 GCA_037974385.1 Arnoldichthys spilopterus | reverse complement strand
CATGATGGAGGGGAGAGAGACCCCAATGATCTTTTCAGCTGACCTCACTATCCGCTGCAGGGCCTTGCACTCCATGATGGTGCAATTTCCGAACCAGACAGTGATGCAGCTACTCATTATGCTCTCAATGGTCCCTCTGTAGAACATGGTGAGGATCGGTGGTGGAAGATGGGCTTTCTTCAGTCTGCTCAGAAAGTAGAGACGCTGCTGGGCTTTCTTGGCTGTGGAGCTGGTGTTCAGGGACCAGGTGATGTTCTCTGCCGGGTGAACACCAAGGAATTTCGTGCTTTTGAAGACCTCAACTCTTGAGCCGTCAATGTGTAGTGGAGAGTGGTCCCTTGTGGTTCTCCTGAAGTCAGTAACCATCTCTTTTGTTTTGTCAACATTCAGAGACAGGTTGTCCTCCTGGTATGCTGACTCATCATTCTTGCTGATGAGAACCACCACAATCGTGTCACCATCAAACTTGATGATAATGTGCGTATGATGATCTATACTCATCTAAAAGAAAGTGCAGTGTAGCAGCACTTTAGGATCACATTAGGATAAAAAAAAAAAACAATATTAGGATCAACATTTACATTAAGTGGAGGCCTTTCACTTTAAATAGTATCTTTGGGCAGTGGTGGCCTAGTGGTTAGGACCTTGCCCTTTTAAACAGAAGATCACAGGTTCAAGTACTGGCAAGATACTGACTTGCTACAATACTCCCCAAGCCTAATTAAATCAATGCCCATGATCTTAACCAATGCTTGATCAATGATGATGTCGACCATTGAGGACATTTCCATTTTGTCAACAGGGGAGGGTGGGGTTAGTTAGGTGAAGCTGGTTTTTTTTTTTAATTGCAGCGTAGGCAAAGATTTAGCATGGCAGGCCACCGCAGAGGAATGTTAGTAATAGACACACTGTTTAGTTTGACTTATTCAAGACCAAGTAGAGTATATGGTGAGTATGGGGCCTTCAGCTTGTGCTCTTAAAGTAGCTTTAGTCAGGATTAGCTTTGACAGGCAAAGTACACTGTCTTACAATTATTTTATGTCAAGCTGAAGTTGAAATTGACATGTTGTTTTACTCTTTCTAAACATAATTCATTGTACTGTTTCATTTAATGTTCTCAGGTCGACAATGTTATTTGGGGCTGACTAAATATCTTGGGAACTTTGCATGCTAGCGATTGTATCCATTTAAAAAACTTGTACTCTGGGCTTGAAATTCACTGTGTTTTTGGTGACTAAAAATAAACAGCTAATGATAAACTCAATATGTTTTCTGTGATCATTGATCCATTTTTCCATGTTGTGGTTGCTAGATGTCCACTGCCAATCCCAAAATGTCTTGGGTTGAGTCTATCAACCAATCAGAGGCTGTGTTTCAGACTGGCCATGTGTGTGGTAGCTCTGATCTTAAACACATTGTACAGCAGAAAAACATTGGGAGGAGGTTGATCCCAAGCTCTTATAGATCTGTTCCTGAAATAATAGTGTAAATGCAATAAATAATATGCTTTGACAGAGGGTCTTAATATAAAATGCACGTTTTCATGTAATCTTCCAGCCAATGATTTTTGATTATGTTAATGAGCACCAGCAGGTTGTGTGAAATAATATTAACCAATAATATCATGTCTCACCTCCACCTTTTACCATCTGCACCTATTCAACACATGAAACATTCAGCCAGCTCTGTGACCTTCCCTCATGCCATGTTTTACTTAGAAATATGTCACATTACAGAAGAAGAATGAGTTGAGAATGCGATTTACGACTTTAACAACTTAAAACTTTATTGAAAATTAAAATATTTAAAGGGTAAAACCATTTTAAAATGTTTGCCATAACTAAATGGTTTATATATAAACAAAGTCATTTAGAGTGGAATGCTTTGAGTTGGAACTGTTCACAGTGGTGGTAACTGAAACCAGACATCTATCTCTAAGAGTTCCTGAACCGAGAGTTTTTACATGATGGTTATGAATACACTGATGCCTGGGACATTGTTTAATGTAACAGCTTTGAAAAATATTTGGTCAAAAACATATTTTTTAATGCTGTCATGGTGGAAGGGTGCATGCAGGATGTATTACAGGATGTCCTACACTTACAAAAAGATACCATGAAGGGTTCTTTGAACAAAGAACCATGTTAGTTCCCCTAAAAATCATGAAACAGACATGTGTAAATAACACATTAAAGATATAAAGACATAACAAAAAGATTCTATACCATTTTAATGCCATGTTCTTCATATTGACAAAACTTTACATTGACATAAATGTGATATTACTTTCTACTCCCTGAATCAGTGAGATTTTGATTCAAATGCTGGATCATTTAACAAAAAATGCAATGTGGTGTTCACAGTGTTTTAGTGTGGCAATGTAAAATCTATGTGTGTGTGTGTGTGTGTGTATCTCTGTGAAGTATGCTTGTGAATTGCCAAGCTTGTGCCGCTGTGTGTGGATGTGCATGTGTGTTTGTATACGGATGTTTAGCCATGTCTGTGTGTGTTTGGAGGGGGCACCTGTGGCATGGTGCTGAGAGGGGTGTGCCCTGTGCTGTGTGTGTGTGTGTGCTGAAGGCATGGTGGGCAGCAGTCTCCGTCTCCAGGCCGCCCTGTGCCAGACTAATTAAGAGCTAGCTCTGGCAGCGGCATTCAGCACACACACATGCACACACACTCACAAACACACACATGCACACACGCACACACACATGCAAAAGCCCAAGTTTTACAAATTCACTACATTGATCAATATGGGGAATTTTTGCTTGACTGCTTGACTCTGTGAAGCGCACATCCATGCCACGAGATTAGGCCTCTGTGCTCTGTGATTCTATGTCCAGATTAATGTGTGTGTGTATGTGTGTGTGTGTGTTATAGAGTCTGTTCATATGTATTTTATTCTGTCTGCATGTGATCTATAGTAATAGCTTAAACAGTGTAGATGTAGAGGTAATTAAAGCATGTTTTTTGCTCTTATGATAATTCCTGGTTGCTGAGTAATGACTCGTTTAAAACCATTACATATGTTTAACTTTAGCTCTCACAAAACTGAAATAAATACTTCACTATTTCCCAACACTGGTCTTAGAGACCCTACCTCCTCACAACACACCTGATCAAACTAAGGAAGTCGCTAACATGCTTTCACTGGAATGGTGTGTTAAATCAGGAACCACACTAAAATGTGCAGGTCAGGGGGGCCTCCAGGATCAATCAAGGTTAGAAACAGGACAATGTTAGGCCTGGGCATCTGAGACTGGATCTTAAACAGGTATGTACCCTCAGCAATAATATTATTACAGCTAAACCAATAAGTGCTCCAGCAACAAATATTTGGTAATGCAACCATTTGTGCACCCAATGTTTCAAGTTCCAGTCATATTGCATTTACATTGTATTTCAACTCCAGTTTATTTGGTCAGTAGATAGAAGAATGTGATAGCTTGCCTAAATCATATATTTGCCCCTAAACGAGCTTTTTGAGCTGAACAGCTAAACAGCTAAATCAAACCAGAAAAGAACGCAATACAGTTTATCAAAAATACTTTACAGCATTTTTGCCAAATTGCAGTTCTAGAGGGCCAGTGTCTAGCACAGTATGTGTTAGCCTACACTCTACAAACCATTGGTGGTATTGTGTGAGTGGGAAGGCCCAAGCTAGTGGATTAAGACATGTCTTATTAGGCAAAAACAGTTTGTACTATCAGATTTTTTTTTTACTCATTTGGTAAAAGAAAATGCAGTTTTATACAATATTCAAGGCTTTTTTGCTTTTTGTTTTTTTTATATTGTGTTTTTTTTTTCTTTATTTGGAAGAACTGTTGCATAAAATGCAATAGAACACTTTGGCTCAGGGGTTATCACGTATAACATTACAATTGTGTTCTACTGCAGCAAAATTACAGCCAAGACTTTGTTCACAATAACACACTTCCTCTTATGTTCTATTGAAATCATTAGAATCATGTAACAAAGTTACCAGTAAACTTGTAATTGCAAACTGCAGTTCACTATAAACTGCAGTTTAAAAGTTTCAAACAAGTAAGGTGTTTACCTGTATGTGTGTCTGACTCTGTCTGGTTATGTGTGTACATGTACATCAGTGGCAACCTGTGATTAGAGTCAGGCCTTCAGTTTTGGCCGTAATTGCAAACTTGGGTTCTGATAAGTTGGAATTTTTTATAAGATGCAATTATAACAAGAATGTATGATTTGTTCATTTTCTGGAACTGTAATGTATCTGATGTAAGTCCAAAGAAAATATTTCCATTGTTTTCACTGATCAAATAAATGTATTTTTTAAATATAAACAAATTTAAGATTTTAGGTCTGCAACACATTAAACAAAAGATGGAACCGAGTCATGTTCACTACTGTGTTACATCACCATTTTTAATTACACTGTTTAATCTTTTGGGAACTAAGGAGATTAACTGTTGTGGTTCTGCAAGTGGAATTTGTGCTCAGTCTTGTATGATTCAAAACTTCACCTGTTTACAGAGTCTGTGATGGCCAGTGTTTGATTCTTCTTTTCATAAAGCTCCATATCAGATCTAGAGTGCTGGCAGGCCAGTCAATTGCACACACTCTGTGTCTACGAAGCCATGCTGTTGTAGCATGTGCAGAATGAGGACTAGCACTGTATTGCTGACATAACCATGGGCTTAAAGATTTCTAGCCTTGTAAGGAACAGAGATTTCTCTGGATTCCCTGAATCTGAATGTTCTTTTTGATCTGCCTGAAAATTCTCTTGAGGTTTGACACCAGGTAATGAGCCATGAACCATATTTGCTTGCACAGACTAAGCCTTTGGTAGATGTGTAATTTTATACCCAATCATAATGCCCAAACATGTTCAAGTTCAAGTTCAAGTGGTTTATTTGTCACCTACATAGTTATACAAGTACAACATGTAGTGAAATGTACCCTGAACGTTCCATGCTACAACAGCATGGCTTCGTAGACACAGAGTGTGTGCAATTGACTGGCCTGCCAGCACTCTAGATCTGATATGGAGCTTTATGAAAAGAAGAATCAAACACTGGCCATCATAGACTCTGTGTCACCAGCTCACCTGTTCATTGTGGAATGTTTGGCATAACTTGAAAATTCATTAAACTTTTCACTCTTATTTAGTCTGTCTCAACTTTGAGTGTATTGCAAGTGTCAAATTCTAAATTTATTTGGATTTATAAAATGTATTTAAGTTGACCACTAAAAAATACTTTTTTAGTTAAATAAAGGTTTGAGAGTTAATCAAACACACAATTCTGCTTTGATTGCCTTTCATGAATAATTCTAACTTTTCCAAAAATGTTTTTTTCAATATTAAATATTGTTAAAGCACAGTCATAAAAGGGAGATATAGGACCTCTATAATAATAATTTCTCCTAGCACCTTGATGGGATCCCAGTATTATGTTAGTAATGCATTGTAACTGCATTATAAATGAACATTTGTTAATGATTCAACATTTAACACAGTGGCTTGTAAAAGCCAATCAATGATTTAAATCAACGATCTAAAGCTTGTCACAGACATATAAACATGCAAACCATTCAGCAGTGGTTTCAAACCTTGTCCTTAACTTGCTGAGATGTCTCTGAATTCACTGAATCTTTTCAAAATACTATAGATTGTAGATGTTAAAGACTTAAATGCTCTGCCATCTTGCACTGAGAAGTTTCTTTTGAACTGACTAACAATAAACCTTTAAAAGATGACACTTTTATACCCAATCATAATAGATCACCTGCTACCAGTTAGCCTGCTAAATGTGGTGTCTTCCAAACTTGAATATTCTGCACACTTTTTAATCTTATATTAACTCTGTCTCAACATTTGTTGCAGCTATAAAATTCTAAATTTGTAAATATTTACAAAATAAAATTAAGTTGGTCAGTTAAACTACTGATAATCATTTCTTGTATTTTTGTTAGTTAAATAAAGGTTCACTAAGACAAACACACAAGACTAAATAGGAAAATGAAACAAGGAACACCTGACGCTGGGAGGAGACAGGAACGAGGGACAGCTGAAGAGGGCGGAGACAAGGCTGGGCGAAGACAACACATGATCACATGGGAAAGGCAGCACTTGGGGAACCAAAACAAATGTGGACAAAGGCACATAACAAGACAAGACAAGATGAAACCTCACACACATGAATTAATATATCACAGATTTTTGTTTTTGTTGCATTTTGGAAAATATCCCAACATTTCTTGAAATGGGGTTTTTAAATTTGACCTTTTATGCAACATTTCTAGAGTGACCCCTTCATTAAAGACTCATGCCACAGAGTTAGACCCCTGCTCATATTCAGTCAGTGACAGTCACTTCTGAATGGCCGAAACAGACAATAAACTCACAAAACTGGACACGCTAATTGGAAATCAGATCGTGATTGGCTGATTTTGTTACTTCCTAATTGTGTTGGTGGTTAATCAGACACCTTAAGACTTAAACCAGCACCTGAAGGCCTGCCCAGTAGGAGGAGCTTTCTTAGCTATATCTACGTAGATACCATCAAGCAAAAGTATAATAGGGCCATTTCACCTAAAATATTTAGGTAATTTAACTTATTTAACTCTAACTCTAATGACATAAGAGTAGTATTGCAGAATTTGCAAAGTTTAAACACAAACATGATTAAATATGTTTTTAAAAAGTGAACTAAAAATTACGTCTCTGAAGGCCTACAAGGCCCTGAGGGTCCCCCACTGGTGTACATGTGTTTTTGTGTAACTATCTGTGTGTGTGCATGTGTGTGTGTGTGTGAGTATCTTGTCCGCACCGCACCCCACACACACACACACTCTCTCTCTCTACTCCCAGTGGAGTGTGTGTGTGTCTCCGTGCGACTGCGTCTAGTCAAGCAAGCGGCCCATGCTCACTGGCATTTCCCAAATGCCCCAGCTGGAGGTCTGAGTGACACACACACTCTCCTAGTGCGTCAGAGATAGAGAGACGAAGAGTGTGTGTGGTGTGTGTGTGTGTGTGTGTGTGTGTGTGTGTTGGAGGGGGGAGGCTCTCAGGTTCAAGTCTGCCTGTCCCTCACACACCACCAGCGGTGCCGCTGATGCTATTAGCCGCAGCCATGACGCCGCGTCTCACGCGCCCGCTTCCTGTCACAGCGGTGGAGCGCCATTACTAATGCACATAAGTGCAAGGTGCTTCATTTCCATCAGCCGACAGCGTGACGCCTTTTATTTTAAGTAATGTTAGCGTCTCTCTTTAATGATATTTCTGTCACACTCATCCTCCCCAGGTAATGGATGAAGCATCCCAGACAGGGAGAGAGAGAGAGAGAGAGAGAGATAATTGACATTCTGGAAAGCTTCTGAAATTATTCCCTGACTTCAATCATGAATATGGACACACACTACAAGAGAGGCTTTCAGGTGATGCTTAATGGACACACATATACCAACACACACTTAAAGTGAACCACTGCTGATTAGTATTGCATGACCTAAATAGGCCAAAAGAGAAATCTGCAGATTTTTCCAAATGCACTAGCCGGTGTATTTAGGGACGGATCACTTTGGCCCCTAAGCACACGCATGTGTTTGGAGGCCCCCCTCTATCCATTCAACTCATTGTTGTATTGGTGGTGGACTATCCCCGGTCTTTGAGCCACCTCAGACATTGTGGTCCCTTGAGGCCCCCTGAAATTCTGGGATGTAAATAATGTGAGGCAGGTAAGAGCTGTGCTGTGCTGTGCTGTGCCATGCTGTGTTAGAGTGCTGCTACACCTGTAGCAAAATGTCACAGCTTAATTATGTATGATTTATTGATTTCTGCCATCGGCATCATGCCCATACCTATACCTGGTATTCTATGCTGATTTATGACAAAAGTGAATGTCATTTTTGCTATTGTGCCCTGCAGAAAACAAAAACGTACAAAAGTCTGATTGTTTCGTCATGTTTAAATGTTTCCCTGAAATCCATGTTGACTTATTAGCAAGCAAAGTTGTTTAAACTCTATTGAAACCTTGGCTTATAAAGCTGTGTGAGTGTTTTGTGTGCTAATTTGCAGATTATCGTGGGAGAAAATACTAATAAAAATGATATCAGTGCATTTCTACAACAGTCAAAATTCAAAAGCTGGTGTCCATAATAAGTAACTTGGACTGAATGGAGGTCAATGCAGCTCATTATGGCAATGCACAACTGACAGAAAACTGCTAAATTCTGCTTAATCTGCTCAATTCAACCAAAAACAATGTTTAAATGTTGTTTAATTGATGGAGAACGACATTGGATGCTGATGATCTGTTTTTGTGGCTCCATATTACCAAAGTAGGTTTAGTCCACTGAATAACAAACACAAATATAAACAAACAAATTCCCTTTTACATTAATGCACATTAAAGCTGAGAGGATGTTTTCCCGTCTCCTTCTCCTATAACGATTGGTGCATATCTCATTGCAAGTGACAGAGATCTTCTAAGCTCAGATGCTCAGTTTGCCTGATGTAGAAGAGCACTGTAAGTTAATGATCAGTTTCTGTGGGTCAATACTGCAAATGTAGGCCCAGTCCATCCCAGTACAAACACTAACTTAAACAAAATTGATTCAGTGTTTTGCACAGTGCTACCTAAGCACATCCACAGTGAGCAACAGTGATGCGTGGATTAGGGTTTTTATGACTCACACCTGCCCAACCTGTTATTACACCCCCCTCCTGCCTCTGTTCAACCCACAAAAATATTTGTTAGTCAACACCCTGGATCCGACCCAACCAGCAATGTTTTTGGAAATTATTATGGAAATAATTATTGAGAACGATTTGACCCATTTCACCCTGCATGAATACTCGAAATATATAGGTGACACAAATCCCTTGACACATGGGTTACGGATCATCCTACACATCCCCAGTAAGTAGTAAGTAACCTGGTATAATAATGTTTTTATTTTCATAACAAACCTACTAAGCTTTTTGTGACAACCAACATAAACCTACATAAACAATCATAAAGACTTAGTTAAAAGTCATAATGCACAAAAGCAGCCTTTAGGACACCTGAAACTTGATGGTATTTACTATTCTACACAGGTTATATAGGTCGTGTTTATGTAAGTCGTGAAAGGCTTATGTAGGTGTCATGTAATCTTACAAAAACTGTTCTTTGGTGAGGTATTTAATTTTTTTGTTCTTTATTTTAACATTTGAAATCATCTGCTGCACTTTGTAATGTGTTTTCCCTTCTCTTATAACATTAGTTAGGACAGTAATGCTGGACTGAGTGAAGGTCAGTGAAACTCATCACAACTGATGGAGGTCTACCCAAATGCTCAACTCAACTGGAAAATAAAAAAACATGTTATCAAATGTTTAATTGATGGGAACATCAAACGCTGTAATGGTCAGTTTCCTTATCTGCAATGCAGGCCGTGTCCACTGCCTTCCACCTTGAGTTAAGACGGCCTAAAACCCAAACATTTCATTACGGCGCTCGCCAATTGATCGGACTGGGCTTCAGATGACGAACACTTATTATTTTTTCCAATGCTCTGCCTATCCAGGCATAAATGGCCATGGCAACGAAGCCTCATTTAAACACAATATTCATAAAGGCTATTAAATATAATAGAGCTGTCTAGTTAATGATTAGTGCTCATTAAACTGTCCTTCAAAAGATTTATTTTCAGCTCTTATTAGTTCATGATGGAATAATCACGGCTCACAGAACAGACGCTGGCTGTTTAATTATTTTATGTGGTCGCTGAAAGCTCCAATGAACAGTCTCGTCTCATGGCCCGATGCCACGGCAGCGACTGTAACGGGAATAGTTGTGGTGGTTAGTAGCTGTCAGTTTGGAGGAGTGTTATTGAAAATAAAGGATGACATGAATAGGCCTCATCATTAAAGAGTAAAAGAATATTCTGTCCTCTGTTCAAATTATATTATTTGTTGGAGTAGTATGTAGGCCCTATAAGCGCTAATTGACTTTTAAACTAGAAAGGCATACCTTGATTTCACAGTTTGTGCCCAACTCACAAATATGATTAGTTAGTAATTCTCCTCGTGTTCCTTTTCTTTCTCCCTCGCGTTGGAACATTATGCTAAGCACTAATGTGTTTTAATGTGTTTTTCATTAACAGAGCTCCAAAAGCCCCAGCCTGCTTGTGGGCGTGGTGCTGCCCGTGTCAGCCTCGAGGAGGGAGGAAGGAAAAGTTTCTGCTGCCATTTTGTTTGGTGCCGCACTGTAATTAAGTTGCCAGCAGTGGCGCATTAACGCTGCATTAGGCTGTAGAGGGCCGAGCGGAGGCTGTAGGTAAACAACACACTGGCCGCGACTTGGGTCAGCTTTCGGTAACACAGTGACCTCCATTAAATCTGGGCCCTTCTCCTCACCGCACACACACACAGTCTTTAAAAGTCACCCTGCACTCACCAACCTGGCACAGCACATAATTACTAATCCCTGATAGTTGGGCTTCTACTAATTTGGGGCTTTGCGGCACAGCTTTCTTTTACTTTTAACGCCTCTAGTTAAATTATGTGAACGAAATGGAAGCACCCCAGAACTGTTGCCAAATGCAAATTACTCATTAAATGCAATCATTCTAATCAAATTTAATATCATGATCAAAAATCAACCAACTTTGCACGGTTTACCCCTACCTCAAATGTAGGCCAAGACATTCAGAGCCAGATTTACCAACAAGTGCAAAATGCAGTGTCCCCACATGAACGTTCCATTTCTCAAACTGAGCATAGTCCCGCCCTGTACTTGTGAGACACTAGCAGGCCATAAGTAAGCCCAAGAAAGTAAAAATTTGGTGTTGAAGAAATTGAGGTGTTAATAAATTAAGAATTTACTATTAAACAAAGCTTAAACTAGAGCAAAGTTTAAACTAAAGCAAATCTACAGCAAATAAAACAAATAAACCAATAAAACAATAAAAATATAAAAATCTATCAGGGGATAGATTAAACTTGATTAAACACGAGTTCATGAAATGATAATGAAACTTTTCATTGCATCTTCTCACATTCATCCTAAAACTTTAAACACTGTTATGCTGATGGTAAGCACATTTGAGGCTTGTGTCTGCTAGAAGTCTGTCTACCACTAGGGACCAATTTCAAGTTCTGCCAGCTGCTCAAATTTTAGCAAATTGACACAAAAAGCTCATCACATCATTCCTTTTTGTCTGAAGTTTGTTCCTTCTTTTTCTTTTATCTCTTTCTTTTATCACTACAAGCTCTATTTAGCTAACAGGTAATGGAAGCTCAAATCCCATTGATTAGCACCATACTATCCATAATATGCTGTTACGTAATCTCAAACAGACTCACTTTTGTGATTTCTGACATCATGAAACATGGTGTTATGTGTTATCTGTACTTTACATGAACCTCTATACAAGGTGGACATTATGGTGGCCTGCTTGTTGCAACTGTGAAATTTATATATTTTCTGATATTTTACAATAAAGCAAAAGTAATAATGCTTGACTTCCATGGATTAAACTATGATACCTCTTTCTCTCTATTTCTTTCTCCCTCTCTCTCTCTCTCTCTTACACACACACACACACACACAGTTCTGTCTTTCTTTTTCCTTTTCTCTTCCTCTCTCTGTCTGTTCACACAAGGCTGGTCCCGGCTGTCCCCTGCTCCTGTTCACATGCTGAATAACTTGTGTCAGGAACAATCTGCTGCTGATTTGTCCGTCTCGGCGGTAACCAGCCGAGCGGCAGGTCCGCTGCCTCTCTGACCCCAGGTGATCGGCCCCGCCGACCTGTCACATGGTGTTTGGACAGAGACTATCGCTACCTGTGTGTGTGTGTGTGTGTGTGTGTAGGTGTGTGTGTGTGTGTGTGTAAGAGAGAGAGAGCGAGAGAGCCCCGCAGGTTGTTTGTACAGTAATTAGACAGTGGTGAGTAGGTGGCTGTAGTAATGTGAACAGACAAGAATTCACACACACACACTCTCACACACAGCTCACTGGCTCAGATCTCCGGATCTCCAATGTGAGAAAGAGAGAGAAGAGAGCCACATAAAATGATTATACTGAGATTCTACTGCTCTATGTCTTTCTGGGCAAGCTGTGAAAGTGAGAAAATGTTACATTTAGATGAAATGATAGGTTGATTTTTTAAATAAAATGAACACCTAGAATCAGGTACAATTCCAGGACTTTTTAATTGCGGTGGCATGGGAGACCAATAACCAGTCAGATGGAGCCCATGGAAAAGCTATCAGAAATAGAGTTAATAGAACTTTTCTTGAAACACTGGACAAAATTTTCTGACTCCACCTACAACTTATACTTCTTTATTGTAGCCTGTTTTGGAAAAGTGCATTGAATCAATAAAGTGATATTTGTCTATTTTCTGTTGATGTAGTGGACTTTCCGTTTCTGAATACCATGGGAAAGTCACTTAATAATCTGATGAAGTTACATTAACTGAGCAGACTGTTTTAACTCACTCATTGTTGCTGAATTCACCTGTGCACATTACTTAAGCAGAGAACCCTTTCCACATTTTTCCAATTATATAACAGAAACTATGCACATGAACATGGTGTGGGGTTGTGATTTGTACTGTTTCTGCATTGCAAATCAAGCAGCTATTGACAGCACTCCTGTTTTGTGGGGGTGTTGTCAGATTGACAATGTGACATTGGGGGGCCAGTATCACTCCATTCCACCCTATTGAAATAATCAAAAATAGTTCAGTCACATGAAAAGTAAGTACATTTATCACACCTCTAAATACATAACAGTACAATCAGGTTTCTCTGATTAGACGCCATCTCTTGTAGGTGGAACCTCAATTAAGCCTGGCATAGGGTCTGGTATCAGTGGCAGTGGTGGTGTAGTGGTTAGGGAGTTGCCACTGTAATTGCCAGTTCAAATGCTGGACTGGTACAAGTACCACTGAGGTACCCATAAGCAAAGTACCATCCTCAAGCACTGCTCTCTGGGCACTGCCCACATCAGCTGGTTGGGTTAAGTCAAGTCAAGTCAAGTCAAGTAGGCTTTTATTGTCATTTCAACCATATACAGTTCACACAGTGAAACAAAACAGCGTTCCTCCAGGACCATGGTGCTACATGAAACACAGGACCACAAACACTACACAACTAACAACATAAAGTG
>JBBPDA010000034.1:11710306-11721952 GCA_037974385.1 Arnoldichthys spilopterus | reverse complement strand
TTAAAGGATTTGGCAAATAAAGCTGTTTTTAGTCTCTTTTTGAAGCTGGCCACAGTTGGAGCAGACCTGATCATCATAAGGAACAATTGTTACATTGCTGGTGAAGTAGAGTGATTTTGTTTATATTGGCCCAATGTCAGTTGCACTAAGATTTGCAGTGTCTGCTTTTTGTTATCCATGTAGATCTGCCCTTTGCCATGCATTTATTTTCTTGCAATATCTTATGTAATTGTGCAAAATGTAATCTGTGCTCTTGGTCAGTTGTATTGTGGGGTCCAGCAATCTGTAAGCTGTCTTGTATTTTGCCCTGTATACAGTATATTGATGGTATAGCAATAAAGTTGCTGTTGATTTGATATATAGCAGGAACTGCAGTGAGCAATAAATTACATATTACAGTATGGGGTGTGGTGGCCTAGTGGTTAGGACACTGGCCTTGGGACCTAAAGGTTGCAGGTTCAAGTCCTGCTTCATGTCTTGGATGTCGCTTTGGATAAAAGCGTCAGCTAAATGAATTAATGTAAATAATACTCATAATCTTCATATTCGCTTGAAGAAGAAACAGCTTCAAAATGGGGCAAAATGTCACCAGTCCTTGTCTCTGTTATGTTCCTTTCAGCAAAATTTGGGTCCAACTCCAATCCAAAACACGTCAGACCTCCAGCCACGCAAGGTCTTCGGAACAGCAATCACTGAGCGTGAAAACCACTCCTGCGGTTTTATTTCACCAAGAGAATGTTACAGCAATTTAACTCAAATGCCTCAAACCAGCAGAACGTTGCCCACCACTGATTACAACTCACAGAATTATCTCTCTCTCTTTAGAGAATGTACAGCATGAACACACTCCCAATTTCTTAGCTCCATCTTCCACAGATTATTCAGCACATTGGACACAATCGCTTCGTTTTAACCGCCGCCTTCACTCTCCACTGAAATTCCAGTCTCCCTCTCCACTAATTTCCCACCTGCCCCCCACCCCCTAATCTCACTAAATCAGTTTCAGAGATAGTCAAGCCTGAAATTGGAATTTTTGATGCAGGAATATCATTCCTGACCGATAATTACTTCACTGGGGAGTAGAATTCTTTTTTTTCTAGAGGAGTAAACTGGCTTTCAGTAACCTTTAAACTTTAATCACAGTGCTGATTCAATGTTTTTCTGTGCAATCCTGTCAATGCAGTTGCTTCTTTATACTTCATCACTTTCTGTTTGGGTGTTTTTCTTCTTATGTGTGTGTGTGTGCGCATGCACGATTGGGGGATGTGGCCATCAGCCAGTGAAACAAAATGCAGTTATGCAGAACCACACATTTTTCCACCAGGCATTATCTAGTTTTGTTCTGGTTGGTTCCATTGCAAAGTTTTAGAATAATCAACAAATAAGAGGAGCTTACAGAAAGAAGTTCCATCAGTTTCCTAATTAATTTTCTCTATAAATAAATGCTTGAAATGTAAACAAAGTATTTCACAGTAGTCTGCCTTTTTCCAGAACTTTAGAAATTATATTATTAGAATTATCATCAGTGGTTGGACTGCACTAAAAGTTCCCTCAGACAGTTTCATATGATTGTGAGTGCAAAGCTAACACACATTAACGTTAAAATACATAAGGCAGGCCAAAATGTATACAATCAAATAGGGCTTAAGAGACTTCACAAAAAGATTTTGTTTGGTTGAAATATATATATATAATAGCTTCAATGCTGCTTCATCTGTGCCCGGATGAAGGGGTGTGTCCTAGTAGTGTTAGTACTCCAGCGACACAGACCAGTCTGGAAGTGCAGGTGCATGTTGTAGTATTTCATGTTTACAGTATCCTGACACTACCGCAGTCCTTCCATGGCGGTGGCCATGAGGACGGCAGGTCAGCCAGTCCAGACACTGCTCATGGAACTCCACCTTTAGGAAAGATCAAGCACATTCCAGGCCGGTACCCAGCATCACTCTTCAGGACCATACCCCTCCCGTTTAACCAGGAGCACTCCACCATAAAGGAGGGGATATGTTTCTTTTATGGGAATCTAAGGTGCAGATCCCTTACGGACAGCCACATTGAATCACCGAGCTGATACACAGGATATTTGGATCAGTGTCTCCTCCTTCCACCAATTAACAGCCTCCTTTATACACGTATGTGTGTTCTCCCACACATTCTCTGCTCTCTGGATTTCATTGACAGCCAGTGCTACCATCACTTTGGTGTTCCATGGTGTAGGCTGGTAGCCAGGAATACACTAGAAGGATGTTGTCTGGTAGATTAATGCCTCAACGAATTCTCACTATATATTCCTATGGGATGAATTGGGACCATTGCCCTGCTCGTCATAGCAAAACCTCATTTGGAATGTACCCAACTCCTGATTAACCCAATCCACTTGTCTATTTGCTTATGGGTTAAGCTGACCATAACACAGTTTCTACATAAAGGCTTTACATACCTGCAAGGCAAACTGTGGACCATAATACGTAAACCCCTGCTGTTTTCAGCAGCTTGGAAAGCTATCAGGTGAGTGGGCATAGGTAGGAAATAGCAGGATATATGAAATCAATCCACCATCACAAGAAGACAGGTATTACAGTCTCAGGAAGGTTAAATTGTAACAAAGTCTATGGCCAAATTATACGAGGGGAATTGTGGTATGGGGAGAGGCACACTTTTCCAGTAGGGAGTTGCCTGAGGGACTTGGCACAGACAGAACATGACAAATCTTTCAATGTCATTCAACATGAAAGGACACCTGTACTTCACCTCTATGAGCAGAGTGCCCCTTAACAGAATTGAGATGGCAATTTTGATTTCATGTAATATTTTAATTGTCTGAAATTTTTTTTGAATTTGGGGTTTTCATAATCTGTAAGCCATAATCATCGAAATTATAACAAATAAATGCTTGTAATATCTCACTTTACATGTAATGAGTCTATATTATATATTAGTTTCACCTTTTAAGTTGAATTACTGAAGTAAATGAACTTTTGCACATTATTCTAATTGTATGAGTTTCCCCTTTAAGCATGTATGAGTTTCCAGTCTCAGTGCTGTTTGGATATCTGAATCTAGGCCAGAGAGAATGGGTGCAATGAAACTGGTTGGCTGGTGGAAAGACAGGTTCTTATTTCTTGGTTTCAGGTACCTCATCAAGGGGTAATGGGCAGCATTAAGGGACAATGAGTGAATTTAACCCATTATAGTCCAACACAGGGGCACAGACCTTTTCAACCAAATAGAAACCTGCTGAAGCAGGCGAGGTGGCAATGGTCCAGCTCTAAACTCAATAGAACAATCTCTCTTGCAATGTGGTGGCAGACTGGTGGCTTGGGGAAAGTTAGTCTGGGGCATGGTGTTGGGACTTTCGTATTGGTAGCTGTACAGGATTATTTCAGACTGGGGACAGGATATAGTAGGGTTATGTTTTCTAATTACATAGAATGTTAATGAAATATTGCCTGATGCATAACACATTGTTTCCCATAACTGTTTTGACCTAAAATATATTTTTTAGATCCATTCATGGTATTGTCAAACCAAATTGTCTTAAAAGAAGACAAAGAATTTGTGTTCAGATTTGAAATTAATTTCCCATCATCAACATTACATAAACCAACAAGACATTAGCAGCAGGTCTTTTATGTCCTAGAGGTTGTAATGTGGGGCTTCCATTGATCTTGACTAGTTTGTCCAGCACATCCCACAGATGCTCAATCGGATTGAGGTTTGGAAGAGGCCACTAAAATTAGGGAATACACTGCCATGAAGGCATATGTTTAGGTAAATATTATATGTGAAAGGCATTTACACAAATGCCAGGACCCAAGGTTTACCACAAAAACATTGCAGACATAAAGAGTGATCAATAGCATTAATTAAAAAATAAATAAAAAATGACCAAACACTGAGTTACAAGCTTTGCACCCGACAGTGAAAATATGTAAAGGTTGTAGGAGGCTGTGGGAAAGCGGTGAAATTAAAGTAAATATAAAAAAAGGAAAAAATAAATGAAAGTAAGCTGTAAAATATGAAAAACTTTAATCTGCAGTATAATTTAAAATATTATTAGCTGAACATTTGGTTACAAATTGGTTTTACTGGCTTAAATCTAAGCCTGTGTTTTAAGCAGTAAGCCCTGTATGCTAACCGAAGTGCAGAAGGTTCAGATTTTGACTGAAAGCTGCTCTTCGTGTTTTAGCCACTAGATGTCAGTAGTAGTCTGTTTTTCCCCATCAGTGTTCAAAGTAGCTCTTCCTGCTCCAGGAAGTCTTGTGGCGCGAAACCCCTGTACATGGCCGGGCTTTAGAAAAGGCTTATCAAGGCTGTAGCCCAGGGCCCCGACCTGTAGGGGGCCTCAAAATAATCTTAATAAGCGTTTGTTCATGCAAAAAAAGGGAAAGAAATCTCCGGAGAAAAAATGAATGTGTGGTCAGAACGCGTTTTTTATTTGTTCAGGTGTACATCTGTCAGGCCTGCCTATTAATGATTGGTTTAGATGTTTGTCAGTGTTGTGTGAGTGGTGGGACGGGATTAAACCGGAGCCCGTGAGGATGCAGAACCAGGACCACTATCTTTCTCACAGGCATGAACTAATGTTCTGAATCTGAGACAAATTCAACAGCTAGCATTATTTGTAGTTCTAATGCAAACACAATGCCACAATGTTAAACAGAGACTCACTCAACAGCTAAACCAGAGTGCACAACATTACCGGTGTTCAGAAAATTTCCCCAACCCATGAAAATGTCCTACCAAAGTTAACTGTGCATGTGCCACCGAATCGTTCGCTGTTATTTTATGTGAACTTCGCTGATGGCTAGTATCATACATTTTTCAATGAGCATGTGTGTGTTTTAGCGCAGCCTGAAAGCTGCTAGTCTTGGAATTTAGAATAGTATTCCTCATTTTCTTTTATTATATTAAATCACAAGGGCTGTAGTACTTACAGTTTGCAAAAGGATGCATGTATAAGTTTATCATAATCGCTGTTTATATGTTATTTTAATAAATATTGTGAGAAATTACAATGTTTTATACCACTGGTAGGAAAAAGGAAAAAATATCAGAACACTACAGAGGCCTTGCAGCAACCGAGTCGGGCAGCAGGTAATGTGGAGGATTCTTACAGAACTTTCCCTGCTCACTCAGGAAAGATCGACAATTCAGTCCGAGCAAAGCTTCTGAATGCACATACAAACATCAGACGTGATTTTTTTTCTCAGAATTTCAAGCTTGTGAATGGTGAGTACATCTTGAGACAACAGCTTCTATATTCCCCATTCATCAGATGTTTTGCTTGCCGCATTTTGAGTAAATGTAACAATCATGTTTTGAACACTGGAAACACAGCAGAGGTCTGAAGTCATTTCAGAGTGGTGTGGATGATAAACTGGATTTCTGTCATTTGATTAAGAAATTTGCTGCAAAGAAATGGGGAAAAGTACAATTTTCAAAAGCATCGATCTTCGCTAATACACAGTACCGCTTAAGTGATTTGTTGTGACTGCTCTTGTACAGTTCTACTGCTCATTGCTTTAAAAGCTTGGTTAACGATGATCTGGTCATTTGGTCATTTTCAGTGCCAACTTCACAGCACTGAAATGGTGTGTAATGTGCCTTTCATACTGCTTTAAAAAGATTGTTGCAATGTTGTCTGTTTTCTGGCTTACTATTATACTGCCTGTATGGCAATGGCTAGTTAAAGACTTTAGCTTTTGATAGAGCATAGACTTTGTCTCTTATAAGCTAACAAACTGTTTAGTCATAAACTTTACTCTGTGACTCCAAGCCATGAAACCCCCTGTACAACACACTTGTCAACAGAGAGGAGAGCTCCCAGTAAGCCTGATTAAACTTTGTCAAATATATGCAAACCGGTTTGATTAATTATAAATTGATGTGTATTTATTTATTTTTTTAATCTACAGTATTAAACTGGATGAATAGGGAGGTTTAGAAGTGGTTTTAGGTGGTCATGAGCCCCTACACTACCTTTTCTGTCGGGTCCCCCTTAATTATGTTTTACCAGTTTTACTCGGGCAAACATATAACATCCTTACAGAGCCACGATTGAACATCAAATACTCACATAAGACATCATCATTACAAGCAGCTGTTGAACACCAAATTCTCACACAACATCCTTGTAAAAGACAATGTTCTTACAGCAACCATTCAATTAGGCCTACACACATAAGGTATCATACTTACACAGTAACAACTGAACCAACAAATACTTGCAAAACAGAAATGCCATATGCTATACACCAGCAGCACATAATAATTAACATTAAATACAATAATGTAGCAGCAGAATATATATTCCTTCCTTTTATATTCCTTTTATTCCTACCATATTCCAAGTTTTTCCTCCTTGCTTGCTTGACAGAGGCTGGCAAAATCCAGTTCCCTCAGAGCATCACTTTAAATGGACATCAGAGACAGGTGATTCCATCTGCTATGGCCCATTGTGGACCTCAATGTACCTCAAAGTCCTAGTTTTAAAAAAGAGTGTTCCCTGCTGGCAGTTGTTACAGGCAAAACAGTCGCAGTACTATATCAACATTTGGAAACACTTACTGTAGTTTCCCTTTTCTAATAAGTTGCAGTAGTGACCTTGCTGAGGTGACCTGGATTTCTAGAATTCTCTGAATTGTCTAATTTTATCCACAAAACCTGCCTCTAGATCACTTGCATATTTTTCCTAGGGATTTTGATGCTCTCATATCTTGTAAGGGAATGGATGGAATATTGTTTAAAAAATGTTTGCTGAATGTTTTTGTAGGAGTGATACCTCCGATCCAGTTCTGTGACGATTCTGTCAATTGTAGCAATAAAAACATTTGTTTTGAATTTGTCTCAGCCTGATCACTCATAGTTAATTCAGCTGCTTGTTTTTTTTTCTTACTTTGTAAATTTGGACACAGTTGGATTTTTCAATATCATCCTGTAGGCTGGCCACATAGCTTCTCAGCTGACCAGTTTCAGTTTCACTGCCTGAAAAGCAGTACTAGTTTGGTGAAAACGCTGCAGTACGTTTTTCCACATGTTCCACAGAAAAACACTTTCTAGTTTTTCCATCTTTGTGTTGAGGGTTCTAGGTTCATATCAAGTCATAAGGCTTTGGTTTAGAGTCATCACTCAACTTTAGCAGCTACTCTTGAATTTCAGCATAGTCTGCATGAAAAAAAAACAATCTTCTATTTCTAGGCAGCAGTTAGCACTGTTTAGCCCCACTAAACTGAGAGTGTGCACAATGCATGTACAAGGCACCCATCCAACCAAAGGGTTAATCTGATTAATGCATGCTTATAGGCCACTGTAAATACCAGACATGTTTGCAGCATTGTTATGACATTGACCTCTGCAGTTATTATCAATGTACATTCCCTGTAACACATGAACCAAAGAGTGTTGAATTGACAGAATTTTCACAAAAAGCTCTGCCATGCAGTCATTCATTGACACATATTGTATGATGAATGTAAGCTGATCTGTGTGTGTAATAAGTGGAATCGACACTGATGGAAAAATACTTGGCCATTTTGTTCTGAATCTCTGTCAGGACCATCAGTTTAATACATTCTAAAAATGTTTATGAGGAGAGGTATAATGGTGTTGCCTTGCCAGCATTGCCACATTTTTCAATATGTGATTTCAAAAAGGGATTGAATTCGCTTATAACTTTCAGCTCACCCATAAAGTTTCCATTATCAGGTCTCCCAAAGATTATACTGTGTCCCCTGAATGGTTGTCCTCGCTCTGCAAAAAAAAAAAAAAAACCTCTTCTAAACCTCAGTCCAGTATCCACAGTTTCTTCAGGTCTGAATTTATGTTTCCCCCTTCTGCACAGCGCATAACATAAGCCATCATAGCCTTTCTGTGGCTCATTGCTTTTTCATAATAAGCCAAATGCACAGCTGCATTTTTCCAGGCACTAAAGACTGACACGTGCTCACTGAAAATCACCAAATAATTTACACACAAAACAAAAAACTAACCTTCTTGCTGCACCATTTTACTGTTTGCCCGGTTTCCTTTAAAAAAAAGTACCTTTTGCTGTTTGTGTTGTCTTTCTAATGCAGCAGCACCTGCATCTTTGTTGTGACAAGTTTCAGGTCCCATTTTAACCCAGTACGTCCTCATAGCTTCATCTATTTCACCCCTGAGTGCAGGGTCTGAGCTAACCTGATAGGTAATGCTATCTCTAGCACTGGCAGAGTTTGCAGCCTCTTGTGCCTTCTCAGCAGCAACAGGTGAGACCATGGTCGAATCTGCAGTGGCTGGAGCTAAGACATTATCATGGAAACTGTTGATACGGGTGAATAGAGTGTTGGTTCCTCTATATTATACTCTTCCTTGAGAGTCAGCCAAATGCAAGGCATGAACTTTGTCACTTTTGCAATGCCTTGGGTTTTCACCTTAGCTAGCTGCAGCTACAGCTAGTTGTAGCTTCATCAACCATGACATTATTGTTAGCATCTCTTACATGATTGCATTTCTTCATTAAGAGGTTTTCTTTCCTACATTTTCTAATACAGCTTTGTACTTAACAGTGAGTGACCTAATTTTACAACCAACTGGCCTTATAGACATTGCCATTTCTACCCCATCAACTGCTTATCATTTTAAATGTTTTTATAGACCAATGAAATTAAAGTTATATTTAATTGGTCAATATAGAGCTTGGCAACTGAAGTCAGACACAAACTCACCAAAACATAACCAGTGTTCAACAACCAACAAATGTATTCATAAGCCAAAACAGGTTTAATCAATCAAACAGAAAAAAATGGAAAATCCATGTATAAAGAAATGAGAGGGAAAAGGGAAACACAATTACCAAAACAAAGAGAAGAACATAAAATACAAAACACTGCCCTAAGTCCCTGCAAGTTCTCAAAAAGACCAAAATAATCACACCCCTGCTCATTTTATAAGCTATATACAAAATACACAGACTGTGTGGCCTTCTTCAAGTCTCTTCTTTCTTCCTTACTATTGGCTGTTTGAGTAATTCATTTTTGGCTTGTAATTAATTTTGTTGTATTACAGCTTTGGTTTTGTTTTTGTTAGTGTGTGTCAGGGAAACGTGAGGGCACAGAGGTCTTTTATGTCATGGCCTGACTTTGACCAGGTTGTAACATAAAAAGGGGGCACATCCTTTCTTTTGTTTTATGCTTGTGTGTTTTCTGTTGGTGGCTTTCTTTTGGCCATCTCTGCCATATATCTGGTCGTTTTCCATATGAATAGCTTTGGCTGGAGAAATTTGTGTTGGAACCAGGTCTTGTCTTTGTGGAGAGGGATGAAGTGAAGTTTTGTGAACACACTCAACGAAATGTGACCTCTGCATTTAACCCATCACACATGCACACGCGGAGCAGCAGGCAACTATCAACAGCACCTAGGGAGCAGTGTAGTGGAATGGGTCCTTGCTCAAGGGAACCTCAGTGGTCTCCGGGCTGGGACTGAACCTGCGACTTTAGGCTACCATTGCCCATGATTTGATTGAGGTGAGAACAATTATTTCCAGCATAGATTCTGATGGCGCTTTGCAGGGGATTAAACGTATCAGTCCTGTGACTTGTACTTCTGTTCATATTGTGGACCTGCATGGGTTGGATCCTATTTACAAGATGATACAACTAGAGAAGTTAAGCTGGACTTCCAGCGGCAGAAACATGAGACCCATCTACTCCATCTTCGAGCTGCTCAACAGCGGAGTGGGGTGCCTTCAGGGATTTCTCTCTATGTGACTCCTGCTCCTGTGGCTTCTATAGGATTTCCTGCCAGTGCAGAGGACTCCTCTATTCCCGCTCCTGCTATCACACCAGGGTTTGACATGAGTAAACACCTTTATCTTGTTCCACCATTTAGAGAAACTAAGGTTGATTCTTCCTTTGCTATGTTCGAGCATATAGTAACAGCTTTATGGTGGCTAAACCTGCCGTAAACATAGGCTTTGCTTTTGCAGGGCAAACTGGTAGGTAAAATACCAGGAGGTTTGTGTTCCTTTATGTGTTTGCCAGTTTGGATTACGCCATGGTTAAAACCACTGTGCTGTGTGCTTATGAACTGGTGCCCAAATGCACAAAACATTTATTTTTCACCAGAAAGTCATGAGCTGAGATCACCAAAAAAAAAAACATTTGTCTGCATTATAAGCAGTCTGAATTAACCTGATCTATGCCAAGTAGCCTAAATGCTTGTGTTCAGTGCTGCAAAATGGATCGTTTGATTGCTAAATGTTCCACGTGAGAAGCAAAGCTTCCCCACTGTCTGTCAAATCCTTCTGTGACTGGAAAGCCCCTAAAGTGTTTTATCAATTCAATGGTCCACATGGTGTAAGGTCTGAAAATGTAGCCAATTCTGTGTATAAGCCATTCATTCTAGAAGTGTTAGTTTTAATGCCTGGTGAGGAAAGTAAGCAAATACCAGTTAAAATACTAAGCGTTACTGGAGCAGCGCAGTTATTTGCATTTTCTGATGTATCTGCCTGTAGTTCTGATGTGTATTTACAAGGGATAGAGTTCTATTCATTTTAAATAAAGCTTGATGACGGCAATTTTACCTTAGAATGACCTAATGAAAAATGATCTAACCTTTAAATGCTGCTACCACTAAAGTCTCTTCTTTTGTCACCCCTGACCACTTCTTGTCATTTTCAATATATTCCATATGCCTTACAGTTTGAGAAATGCAACTGCCACTTTTCAAAGACTGATGTGTAAAAGTATTAGCCATGAACCATGTCAGCATGCTTTTGGGAAGCCCCCTTGCTAAGAGTAAATTTGGAAAGGTACGTTTGTTGTATCTTAGAAAGCAGGTTGGCCAAAGTTAAGTACATTCACTTACAGCTAAGGAATAAGCTATAGTACATTTCCATGTGCCTACCAATATAAGTGATTTATGAAGAGCTTTAGAAATGGCTGGTTACTATTGTGGTTTTTGTAAAAGATTTTTAAAGTGTGGTTGTCTGATGGTTGCAAAATTGCTTAGGAAGTACACAGCAATGAAATGACTGAAATGAGCAATGACTCTGCAATGTGATTGTACTTTTAAAGCAGTTAAGACTATCTTATGTAGCACTCCTGTGTTGGTGGCATCGGATTTCAACAGCCCATCCAAGCTGGAAGTAAATGTCAATGCATATGGAGCCGGAGCAGTACTCCTCCAGGAGGACTCTCAAGGGTTGGAGCATCCTGTCTGGCACTTCTCCAAGAAGTTCCACCAACATCAATTGATGTACAGTATGACTGAAAAGTTTACTTGGGGTCAAGTTCCTGATCTGTAGTTGTCTGTACAATTTTTCACTCTTTGTCATATTGCAGCCATTTGCTAAAATCATTTAAATTAATTTTTTCCCCTCACTAATGTACACACAGCACCCTATATTGACAGACAAAAAAATAATTTTTGAAATTGTTGCAGATTTATTAAAAAAGAAAAATTTAAATATCACATGGTCCTAAGTATTCAGACCCTTTGTTCAGTATTTTGTAGAAGCACCTTTTGAGCTAATACAGCCATGAGTCTTCTTGGGAAAGATGCAACAAGCTTTTCACACTTGGATTTGGGGATCCTCTGCCATTCCTCCTTGCAGATCCTCTCCAGTACTGTCAGGTTGGATGGTAAACGTTGGTGGACAGCCATTTT
>JBBPDA010000034.1:11671042-11694663 GCA_037974385.1 Arnoldichthys spilopterus | reverse complement strand
GAGAGAGAGAGAGAGAGAGAGAGAGAGAGAGAGAGAGAGAGAGAGAGAGAGAGAGAGAGAGAGAGAGGGAGGAGAGACAGATAAAGAGAGGCAATGTCAAAAGTGACATTCGGAGCAGAAGAACAAAGAGACTGACAGCTGGGTCAGACGGGGCGAGCGAGGGAGCGAGGGGGGTGGTGAAAGAGAAAGAGGGAGGGAGGAAATGAAGAGGGCTATGGGATTTCCTGTTCAGCCTGTTTCTACACAGCGTTAGTAACCACTTCACCCTAAAGAACGCTGGTGATTTTGGTAATTCCACCAATAACCTTCGGCAAGTTATTCTTTCTGAAGACATTTTCAAGTTTAGGACACTCACTACAATGATGTTACTAATCCAGTAATCAGACCATCATTTAGACAATTCATCCAAGAGGAACTTATCTTAAAAAGGCCCAATACTAAACACACACACACACGCACACGCGTACGCACATGCACACATGCACATGTGTAAAAAAAAAAATCTAGCAATACAGCTAGTCATGAATATTTTAGTCTGTTTCTTCTAGAGAGAGAAGCAGGATTTAAAATGTGCACTATAGTAATGGAAATTGCCAGTTTAGGGACAGATGTGAATTTTGGAAAGATTCTTTTGCACATTTGTGGATGGCAACATGAAATGAAATGGGACCACATTGAACTTGATCACTATTATGGAGAAATACAAAAGGTCATCACTGTATGTTTACAAATGCAGCAGTAACCCAGAGTCACCTAAACCTTTTCTACCTAATTATGCTTTTTATCTAATACATCTCAACGCAACTGGCCGCTGTTTTAAAGTACAGACAAAACCCACGTGCTCAGAAAAGTATACTGTGACGTAATTGTAGGGGTGTAATAATGAATTGATCTGTATCGATCCATCGACCAAAAATGTGTCGATGTGACCCATAAGGATTGAAGCGTTTGCTCATTCCACAATTAATTCTCTTTTACTGTGAGCAGTGCTTTGTACTGAGAGCTGTTCAGTACTGCTTTTGCTTATGATTGCACTGCTGCAATTATTAATAATAAAGACTAAAGACTTCAGCAAGTCGATGTAAATGTATCAGATTGTGTGACGTTTCATCACGTTTCATACGGACTGCAGACCCCAGTATTGAACCGAATCGCATTGAACCGAATTGCAGCAAAATTTAAGGTATTGGAAATATCTTGAACCACTGACTAAAATAATCTGATTGAATCGTGGTGAAATTTGATTTACATCTCCATCAAATTTTATGATGATATTAATTAATATCACCACACATGCCAGCTTTACTTTACATGGGGTGTCTGCCCGAACTGGAAACCAAAGTCTACACAGAAGACTGTGTTGCCCACCACACTACACCAACCACTGAAAGATTTGAATCCATTTTAATCAGTTTTATATATATATATATATATATATATATATATATATTTTAATCAAGTCACTGTGTCGACATTACTGAACATCTTTCAGATTTTTAATGTTGGCCAGATGCAATAAGAATAAGGTCAGGTTTCCTATCCTGTCTTATATCTCCCTGCCATCCATACCTGAGCATCCAAAAGCCCCCAGAAGTTAAACAGATCTCAAAACAATTAAACTTTCATAAAAAAATACAACTCTTCCTTTCTGCCATTAGCACAATGTGCACAAGTAATCATCTTTCGTGATGCCTCCAAAACCAGGACTAAGCTGTGTAACCAACTCTTTACTTGCCTTCACCTCCTTACCTGGCATCTTACAGGTAGGGGGTTAGAAGTAGAGGGTAAGACAAGCTTGACTTGGTTAAATTCTTTCCACATAAAACTAGAAACAGCTGTTCGGGAATATCTAAACAATTGCCCCATTCCAGAAGCTTCTAAAAGGCGAAGTAATTCTTTGTGAGGAAATTATAGCCGGTGGACTGGCCGCTTGACTCATATTGAGTGTGCTGAGCACTCTCTGGCAGTGTGCCCCCCCCCTCCTATTTTACCAGCCCTCCTACCATCTTTATAACTGTGCCCTCAGTCTGCCCTTAGTCTGCCCTCAGCCCATCAGCTCTAACACTGATCAGGCAGCTTTCAGCCAGCAATCAGTCAGCGTACAGTAAGTGCTGAGAGACACATCTTCTACACTATTATTGATGCCGCATGACATGTGGTCATGTTTTAGCTTTGGAAGTATTGATAAACAACAAAAGATGATAATGACTGCAATGTGACATATTGCAGCTGGTTAAAAAAGTTCCAAAATTAATGGTTATCGCAATAAATAACAGTTGCAGAAAAAAGATTAGTGATGCATCAATGTGGGATCTGTAGGCTGATGACAATATATTTTTTAAGTACATATCCCTTGATGTTCCTCCGGGTGCTCTGGTTTTCTTCCCACTGTCCAAAGGCCTGCACTAGGTTGACTGGATACTCTAAATTACCCGTAGGTGTGAATGTGTGTGTGAATGGTTGTCTGTCTATGTGTTGCCCTGCAATGGGTTGGCCTCCAGTCCTGGGTGTACCCTGCATTGGGCCCGTAATCGGCTGGGATTGGGTCCAGCTTCCCCACGACCCAAATTGGATTAAGGGGTTTAGAAAATGGATGGATAAATGGATGGATGTATATCCTTTGATGACGAAATTATTTCGCCTGCGAATATCTGCCAATGCTGATATGATTCTGATATTTCCGTGCATCCCTAAGACAGTCCGTTTAAAAAATCATCTGACATCTGTGATGTGGTGACCTTAAGTACATATGACCTTAAGTTTTGACAAAACTATTATCAGCAATGGTCAAAATCAGCACATATACATTTCACATTTTCTTGCATGTGCATGTTTAAAAATCTGTTTTCCCACGTGTCTAGATGCCGAGATGTCCAGTCACTTAAAGATTTTACTGCAAAATTGAGTGTATTTGACTGTCACTAGAAAGCTTGGCTTACCTGACTGCCCCTAGAAGATGTAACCTTTACAACCACTTATCAAATGCGCATGACTCCCTGTATGAATCACTCTCTGTGTGAGTGTGATTTGAAGAGAAAAAAAAAAAATACTGTTAGCATTCACTCATGCATTCACTTAAAGGTATGCTACGGACCGGAGAGAGAACAGCAGTTAATTAAAAATGACAAATCATCATGGGACCAAGGGTAGTGCATCCTAAAGGTCTGGAGAAAGTCAGTGATACTTAAAGCAGGCTGATGCTGTAAAACAATGTGGAATGTGCATTTAGGGATTGTGTACGGTCACAAATCAAATCAGGCCAGCTTGTTCTACAGCCACTCAAAACTGATAAGATCTAAGATGATGTACACTTTACTATTAACACTTAAGGGTTAACTATCGCAGAAGTAGCTTATCCACATCTTAAGCTGGAGCCTTTTAAATCCCATATCAATAGTTAAATCTCTCTTTCACATGACTTACTGTCCCATAAACCTACTGTCATCAGCAAAATCTCACCCTTAGCCCACAGGAAAAGAACCTACCAGAGAGGAGCTCATTTATCTGGATACCTGTCATGCACACACAGCTCAGTGAATTGTAGGTTGGGCCTGAATCGAGTCTAAACAAAGCGCGTGCATGGCACAGAACGCATTTAGGCTCAGACATTCTGTACTTTGATTTTGAGCCCGCCGAGCTGCTGTTCATGAGTGATCATCTGCTAGATTACAGCACAGCATAGCAATTAGAGCAACGGAGGTGTGCACAATATAGTGTTTGTTAATTGTTATCCCAATATTGACCTTTGCAATACTAATATCCCAGAAGGCTGCAATATGCAAATAAGCCATCCAACGAATAACAAATGTTTCCTGTGAGCTGCGAGCATCCTCTGCAAAGGGCTAATGATCCACATTCATTTCTGTGGCCATTTTGATGAATGTGCTCCAACAAACGGGAACCTCAGATCAAAACAGCACAGGCTGTTCATTAATCGGGTTGCATCAAGCATTGACAAAAATGTGATCTCATTGCATGGTATATTGCAATTTACAATGCATAATATGACTATAATATGGAATTTCAACCCAGTCACGTTTTGGATCCAAGAACACAAAGTCTGGATGGATCTGTACAGCTCATAACTGGCAACCATCCACATGACACCCAAACACGCACGCTCCAAATAAACTGCAGTGGCAGGGCAGAGACAACAGCCTGTTAACAGTCAATATGTGAAACGAGTATTAAAGCATTTTGGTCGGGGAAGCGAAATGGGCTCTTGATACCCCCCACAGCTACAGTACCAGACACATGAGGACAATGCAGGAATGGTAATGGAATTACTGGAGGCGGCAGGGGGGGTGGGGTGGGGGGTGAGGGGGGGGTTTCCAAATGATTGCTGGAAATGGGGGGTCGATAGCATAGCAACTCCACTACGCTAAAACCATACAAACAAAACCGTGCCACATTTGCACCTTCAATATGCGCCATTAATAATATGATATTTACCACATGCATGAAAATATATGACCCCCCCCCCCCCCAACAGCAGAAAAATTAGGCAGCAGCTCAAAGCAGCCACGAGTCATTTGTTGCTGTTGTTATCCCAGACCTCTCGCTGGTATGCTTACCGTAATATACATTAGCCCGGGGGACTAAGCTGTGCTATGGTTTCCACGGCAACACCAAGGTACACCCCCTCCCTCCCCCCCAATCTCTCTTGTGGCTTGGCTTTACAAGCTCTCGCCCAATGCGAACTCAGGTCACATGACTGGTGTCTGCTTCCCTAAGAGGATTAGGGGGAAAGTCTTTGATTTTAAAAAGCCGGCCGACGGCTTGGCCCAACCTGCTTATTCCTCAATCACGGCTGCTCAAGGGAATATACATATACATACGCACGTATGTAGCCCACACTTATGTCAGAATATCTAGCATAGTGTTAAGGGGATTACCCAAGTGTTGAGTTATCAGGGTAGCTTACGAGAGCGCGTCTTGCCTCGGTTCCAGGAAAAAAAAAAAAGTAACTCTGCTATTATGATGGGATACGGAAGATATGGGAACCAATGTTGTTTGAATAATCAACATCGTCAGCCTTGTCTGGGTCAGAGGCAAAGAGAAGGTCAGCACCACCACGAAACAAAAGCGCAGTAAATAAATAAACAGATATTAACCAAAGAAAAAAAAATGAAAGAAAGAAAAAGAAGCACTTGTGTGTCTGCTGGCCCCACACACAGACGAGGCTGCCGAGAGAGTCAAGCCTGGCTGAGCTCTTTGTGCCGAAAAGAATGAGGCGGTGGAAATGACCTCCGCGCTTGTTGAGGCCCGGGGTCGCGGAGGTCAGAACGGCCCGCTGTGAGCGTACCCTTGGAGGGGAACGCCGAGGTCCACCGAACGTCTGATCTGTGCTCCCAACAAAGAGCCAGGATGTTCTGGAACAAAGGCCACTTCCTGCGGGAGAGACTGGGAAAAACACAACCAAACAGCCCCCCGACCCCACATGGCCACCTTTCCCCCGCTCCTAACCAAGAATCTAATTTCCTTTCAGGAGCCGAAGAGAGCCAGATATTTGTTTTTTCTCCCCTCAGTAGGTTTCGCGCTCTGCTTGCACTCTCGACTACTGCGTGCCGCAACTGCTCTCAGAGAGCGGTTTTATCAAAAAAGAGAATTTGTAAGAGACTTGGCCTCCAAAAGGCATACGGTAGCAGGAGAAGCAAAGAAAGAAAATCTAGAAGCTTGTCTTAACTACAGTTTCACATGGAAGGGCTGAGTGTAGGGGCAGCAAACAAAAAGAAAATGTAAAACAAAAATGTAAAAACTGCAGAAAAGGACACCTCGTCCTATGCGTGTTCATTTGACGTGGGCTGGATCACAAGAAACATGCTTTTTAATTATGGTTATGAAACATAGTTACGGTCTAAAAACCTGATTGGCTGAGGCACGTTCAAAGCCGCTGATGCACACACATTATGAACGCTCACATCAATGGAAGTCTGTACTAATGCGCCAAGTTATTATAGACCATTGTGCTGTCCATCTTTGCCCGTCATGCTGCTTGGCATAGACAGCGTTCTGTAAAATAACTGCAGTATGGTGTAATAAATGGCTTATTGATGACAACGAATACAAATTTTTTTTACTGATCATTGGTCTTTATGTTTTGCTGCCATTTGGGCCCATGTGCTGATTCACATTGTGTCTAGCATTCCTTAATCGGGGGGAAAAAAAGTCACATACACATGACCTTCCATGGTCCTCCTGCTTATAGGAGGTTGACTAGCGTTTATTGTAAGGACTACCCATCACGTGGCTGTGAATTCACGGAATTCTTTAGTCACAGCCAGACATGATAAATCATACTGCTGACTATCACTCTGTCGCCATGGTGCTGTCCTTGGCACGGTCTGCTGTTTTTCATCCACACCTGAAATCTCACACAGCTCTGGAGACTCTCCTGGGCATAGCAGGTGATGAGTAAATAGTTAAGGTTATTGTGATTATATTATGACTGTGGCGTGTTTTGCAGGTACCACTTCACAATAGCACTACTCTTATAAAGAATTTATGATTGGGTCAAAATTGATGATTAAATATGTCATAAAAACCTTATCCTCATTAATAAGCAGTTAACACAAATAATAAGCCCAATAGTGATCTGTTATATGTGAGGGATATTAAACGTAGATGACCGGTATAATGCAAGATCACGAAGAAAAGTATTCAGCAAGATCTGAGTTTACACCAATCAGCCATAACATTAAAACCACCAACTGGTAAAGTAAATAACATTGACTTTCTAGTTATTTCATTTCAATGGCACCTTGAGTGGGTGGGATATATGAAGCAGCAACTAAACAGTCAGTTCTTAAAGTTGATGTGCTAAAAGCAGAAAAAATGGGTGTGCCTTACTGCGATGGCTAGACGAATCAGAGCATCTCCACATAGCTGGTCTTGTGGAGTGTTCCTGGTATGCAGTAACTACCTACCAAAGGCAATCCAAGGAAGGAAAATCGGTTGAATCGGTTAAAGGGTCATGGGCACCCAAGGCTCCCTGACGCACGTGGGGAATGAAGATGGTCCGACCCCACAGAAGAGCTTCACTGGTTAAAAAGTGAACACTGACTCTGACAGAAATGTGTCAGATCACACAGCAGACCACAGCATGAGGGAGTGATCTACTCAATATTAGACATGTGGTGTTAATGTTATGGCTGATTGGTGTATGTATTAATGATTATTAATAGTTTTAAGGTGTTTATGACCTAATAAATATCCATAAACCAATGTTAAACTATTCATAAACTTTAAAGGGTGGTCTTACTGTAAAGTAGAAACTGGATAATAAAGGTCTTCATTTATCAGAACACTCATCTGGAACTGTCCAATCATCAAGGTGGTCACAGAACACATTAATACGCTTTGTGATTGCTTAGAGGCTCATTTGCATAATGCAGCCTTCTGCCATATCCACAATGCAAAGACTAATATTGTAATGTTGGTTAACAAACACACTGCACCTACCTGGTTAATACATTTTAAGAGATAGAGATCTGCTCTGACAGACAATTGCTTAATTGACGGATGTGGCTATGAGATGAAATAACCCTGCATGTGTGTCACAAGCCAGCTGTGTCCTGACAACTGTATTCTGAATTTGACTCAGTTTGAGGGCTTTCAATCTGTAAATTCTGGGTTTAATTTTGAGTACAAGCCATCAGTCAAACAAGCTGAAGGATATGTTTTAAGAAAAAGGGAAAAAAAAAAAAAAAAAAAACACAAAACAAAAACACAAAGGCCAGTACATGCCCATTAATTGAAACTAAATAAGAAAGGACACATTGCTCTCAAACCAACAGATGCATGAATGGCCTTGACGCAGTACAGCCAAACAGCTCCTTCAAAGCCAACTGCAACCACCAGGCTTATTTTAGTCAAACATAGCTAGAAGTCAGCAGAGCATGGCGTGGGTTTGCTGTGTCTAACTGTGTCATGATGCTTTTGGTGGTGGTGGTGGTGGTGGGGGGGGAACAGTTGAGCTAAAATACTGAGCAGAAATCACTAGATGAGAAGTTTTAACAGCAAAGCGTCAATGAAAGGCACTCGGAACACGAACATAACTTGAATGTAAAAAATTCAAAAACTTACTGCATTCAACAGACTAATGGAACCCCACAGTTGAGGATATACTCTTAAAAATAAAGGGGCTGAAAAGTCCTTTGTGCAATGCTATAGAAGAACCTTTTTTGGACCCCTAAAGAACTTATCCTAAAGAAAGCTTAAGGAACCTTTATGTTTTTTTGAAGATCCTTGGGACCATTTAGAGGTCCTTCACATGGACAAATCTCGATCACACACTTCCTCAGGGAAGAAAAGGGGGAATATTCTATGGCCTCATTCAAAGAACCCTTTGTGGCACATTTCTTTTTTTAGGAGTGTATTTCTGATGGACCTTGGTAACAAAGGTCTTACTGCCATCGCAGCTTCCTCTCGTTCATTTATGGCTCACTAGCAGGAAATGCAAACATAATGACTCATGCTCAGTTCTTCTCTTAACTCAGCAATAATTCAGTGTTTCTCTGGTAGAAGTCACTGCTCGAGGTTATTGGAAGAAAGTACAACATTCGAAGGTTCATCCATGCTCATCGCCACCAGAGCAATACTAATTTAACAGAAGAGCTTTCCTCTTGTACTCCTAGTGGTAGCAAGACAAATAATGCAGTGAAGCTCCAGTCATTAAAGATACGGTTTCCACACAATCCAATTTACACAGTTTCCTCTCTACACCAAATCTTGTTGGCAAAGACGCGTTTAGAGTATAAAATTTGCTTTTTTAGTTCACACTGGAGCTGCAGGGCTAACACATCCAATACTGCACAAATAAGCACTTTGCAAAACTCTATACCCACATCACACACTACTCTCCAACTGTGTGGTTTTGACAATGCAGGACACACTGTTACCTATAAACTTGGACACAATTCACTACTCAAAATTCAGGCCTTAAAGTGGAGACTAATGTTCTTATTAGCTAGGTCATGTCATTCTCTCAGCGGCATCAGTGACCAGCATGAAAAAAAAAAAAAAAACAACCACAGGAAACTCACCATGGTGCCCCATATATCCTGAATCCTTTGACCATGACCTCGGAGTCCTGCAGGTAGATGCAGTTTGAAAGGAGCGACTGAACATTATCAAAGTCCTCGGGCCGCAGCTTGGAGACGGAGGGGAAACGATAGTAGTCCTGCTTGACCAGTTCAGCCATGAAGTCCTTATCGAACGTCAGCTCATGGTTCCCGGCAATGACCACTTTGAACTCATAGGGGAGAGTGCCTGCAGATAGACAAAGCAAACTGTTATGGCTGTAGTCTCCATTAGAATCCAGACAGGGCTATCGAGTTTCATTCATTTACATTCATTACGCTGTGCAATCTCATTGAGTCTGACCATTGCGCATTGTACATGGCAACGTACAAACATATTTTTGTAGGTTTGTATACTTTTTGGTCATTTTATTATTGAAAGTTCTAGATAATGGAATTTGTTGGGGATTTTTTACAATCCACATACATCAGCCATAACATTAAGTAAGTAAGTAAGTAGAGCTATATTGTCATCTTAACCATATACACTGAAGCCCATGGTAAGACGAAATAACATCCTCAAGGACCAAGAGTGCAATTTTCACATAGCAGGACAGCACAGTAAGACAACAATACAGACAGATCACAAGAGGAAGAATTGGGAGGATTAATAAATATCTGTACATATATTCTAAATATACATATACCTATGCACATATCTAGCAAAACTTGGGGAGGAAGGAAGGGGGGTTGTGACCGTGCAAAATGGCAAATAACTAGTAGGTAATTAGTGTGAGACGTACAATATGTACAAAACATTTTGTATAATTCAGCTGTGCAAATATTTGCTGTGCACATATATAACAAATACTAACACCACTGACAGGTAAAGTGAATAACATTGACTATCTAGTTATTTTATTACAATGGAACTTGTAATGCGGATATATTAGGCAGCAAACGAACAGTCAGTTCTTAAAGTTGACATGCTGGAAGCAGGAAAAATGAATGTGCATTAGATGACTCTGTCAGAGCATCTTCAAAACAGCAGGTGTTGTGGAGTGTTCCAGGTATGTAGTACCTAACAAAAGGTGATCCAAGGTGAACAACTGGAATTTTTTCATGACAGGGTCATGGGCACCCCAGGCTCACTGATGCATGTGGGGAGTGAAGGCTAGCCTGTTTGGTCCAGTCCCAAAGAGAAACTCCTGGTGCACAAATGTTAATGTTGACCATCATAGAAAGTGATCAGAACACACAGTGCACAAAAGTCAGAGCTGTTTCAGCAGCATGAGTGGTGATCTACTTAATATTAGGCATGTTATGGCTGATGGGTGTATGTAGTAATGCTTATTAATAGTTTTAAGGTATTTAAAACTAAGCTTCAAAACCGCTCAGTCTGAATTGTTTTTGTAATGTCAGTCCGGCCAACACATTTACACACATCCATGTATTTGACAAGGAAGTTGGATTGCTGTATGAATCAGGACAGAGGTCAATTACCAAGATCAGTCTTTAAAGTACAGCAACAAAACCTGTTTTTTGCTCAACACCAAGCCTGATTATCCATAGGGATAAAGAAAGGCTGGAAAATAATTAGGGAAAACTGAATGATAACTGTTTTTGTACATAAAACCACATTAATATGAAAAAATAAGTAATATGAGCCAATTCAGGGTTTTTAAAGGCTTCCAAATATACCTACTTAGAATTTAATTACACATTTAATTAATATTAATTACTTTGAAATCTTTAAAAAGTTTTACGCAGTCATTGATAAGGGAAGTATATCATGTGACCATCAAAAAATGATTATTGAATTGTGAAAATAACCAGTAGAGCAATTGATCATGTGCTTGACAAAAAATATTTAGCACAGCACATGATCGTTTTGCCACTAGATTGAAATAGACTTGTACACTTCACCATCAGCTGCTTTGTTTCATTTTAAACTACATATGAGTGGTACATAACCCAGCAGAGTTAAAGGGACATATAGTTGGACAACCAAGCCGGAACACAGGGAGTGCAATGTTGTGTAAAGTAGGGCTGCACGATATGGATGAAAACCAGTAATGCATGTTCACCACTACATAGTGTGATTGCAATGTTTTTCAGTGTATTACAGGGTCCAGATCATGTTTCTCTAATTAAAAAGGCTTGATGTATGTAAGTATTGTTAAGCTTTGCAATGTACATTCACTCTCCCCAACCACACTTTCCATATTTGAAAAATATGCTTTAAAAACAACCTTCTTCCAAACCGGTTTTTGTGATGTCACACAACCAACACATTTACAGATATCTCCTTATTTAGCCTACAACAGTCTCACCCCTTTATATAGACGTTCTAAGAAGCTGCATTTTGCTGCTTTCTGAAATATCAGAACTTCAGAGACTGATATTGCGATAAGAATGTACAGGTGATATACTGTGCAGCCCTAGAGAGGAGACTGAGGAAACTTTATGTGTTTACTCACAGAATATGCAAGAAGGGGTGGTTGACTATGTGTTGCCCGTACAATGAATTGAGCATTAGTCAGATTTGCACTTCTGGCCCCTAAAGTTAGCTGTAAAACGTTGAGATTAATGAATTCCTTTAAATCTTTTAAGCTGTTCAGCAAACAAGCATTTCTAGCTGCAAAAAGCCCTAATCATTAAATAAGAGTTCAAACATCAGATATCTAAGTAAAATATTTCACAGCAAGGGTGCACAAATTCTAGAAGTTTGGTGTCCAGCGAAGTTTGATGATTTTCGTGCTCAAAAACACCTGCTTCAACTCCCCTATTAATTTCCAAGTCTACAGACATCAATTTTTCTTATATACATTTTTATATGTGATTGCGACTTAATGTAACATTTTACGTAAACTTGGTTTGCCATGACTTTTCCAGGTCAATGCAGCAGTTGTTCTTCCTGTTGTCTGTGATGGTGTGCTACAAGTTACAAATGCAGCATCCTAATCATGAAAAAAAACATAAATATTGCAGGCGTGTACCCAGTACCAACGGTGAAACTGACGTCTTGGCACATAAGTGCTGACGCATGAAAATTATTTGACACATGCCGAACTGCGGAATATGAAGAAACATTTATTCAAGTCAACAGAGAGGAAAGCCCCTGATGCATAAATATGCAGTTTTATCCTGATTAACAGTAAGCAAAGAAAGAGGAACTCAAGAAACGTTGCTGTTTCACAAAACTACAGTTTACATTATAGGGATACACTGAAAAGGGAATTCTGGGTCAATGGCAATATGCAAGAGGAAAATACTGCATGCGTGTCGAGGCTGATGCATAAACATTTCAGAAAATGTACAAACTGGGAGTAGAATCTCCTGGATAAGCATTACAGAAAACTTCCTGCTCTGTAAATTTACTATTAGAAGTTAAATTCAAGACAAAACCTGGTAATTATTTTTAACCTGGTAATTGTATTAAAACTAAGACTTCTACAGTGTACTGTAAATTGAGCCCAAGCTACAGTGTCAGGCACATGATAGGTGATGATGATGGAAAAAGTCGTGTTTACTTTTTTGAATAAAAAGCCCATATGACACGCATGCTCATTCCAGCAGACTGCAATGCCCGACAGCAAGTGCAGGCCAATATGGCTTCTGTTGTTCCACTGAACCATAAAAAAGAAGCTTGTCACAGAGATGACGGTGATGCTCCAACAGCGCGAAGCGAGAGCAAACCGCAAAAGCCTTAACTGTTCAACCAGCCAAACAATACTCAATAAATAATAGTCTATTATTGAAGAAGTGTTTGCCATTAGCAGCTCTAGCACAGTAGAATCCACCTCTGACATAAATGTAAACTTAAAGGCTCATTGTCTTAGACCATGAGACTAAAAACATGCACCATTTTCCACTGTTCTGCTTTTATCTTGGAGTGTATTCTCTGTTACAGACAGAGTCAGAGGCTGCGGGTTGTGAGTCAGCAGCTTCCCTACAGTAAAAAGGTCAGCAGGTCCTCACCTAACCAGTCGTTAAATTTCTTCACCTCCGACGGCAGCCCCAGCTCAGTGAAGTCACCCGTGTGGAGTAGTACATCGCCATACGGCATCTGGATGCCATCTGTCCTTGAGTGTGTGTCCGAGACGCAGACAAAACGTGTGTGACCCGCCGGCTTCGGGGCATCGTAGGGAATGGGTTCCACCCTGAGGAGAATACCAGTGAGTTGGGGTCAGACTCTTGATTTTCATCGCGTAAATCATAATAATCTTCTTACGCACTATACACTGACGTACAGACTCCTTATATACCGTCAAATCACATAAGCAAATCTCACAAAGCTTTATTCCTTAACAAAGCGTTTTCTCATTCTGGATGAATAGCCATGTTAACAGGCGTAAGTAAACTGGGCCATATGTCCATTTTAATAATTATCATAATAAATTATGTTATTACATCACAATATCAGTTCACTTTACTGAGATTACTGTGGATATCGTCAGGACTTAAAGAACAACTGCAAAAGTTTATTATAAATTGAGCATAATTATTCCTTATTTTAGTGCCACAAAACACTTTTTGATAACATTTTTTAATGCAACAACATTGGATGTTTTTTCTGTTGTAGCTTGTCAGAAAAAAATAAACACTGTGACACTGTATATTACGAAATATCAGTTTATATTTTTGCTATACCGCCTAGCCCTATTGAACCTTAAAAATCAACACAGGTTTACATATAAACTCAACAGCAAAGAGCACTATAAATGTACATTTTCAGTAAAGCCTTTCAAAATGGGCTGCACCAAGACACTGCAGACCAGTAAAGAGGAGGATCTGCTTAGACTACTTTAACTGATACACAATATAATATATATATATATATATATATAAATGCCAAAGAAAAAATATTAATACAGCAATGTGATTTACATGAGTCCACTGAAACCACTTCTTTGTACAGGAGAACCATTATCTATGCTGACAAATTTGACTTCTGAGATTACATGACATACTAAAAATGCTATGCAAAGACAAAACACAGACCTGGCTAAAGCATAAAAAGCCTATGGAGGACTTTGATCTAGGCACGCCTGGTAGAGGTGTGCTCAGTGTCATATTACTATTTTTAAGGGACCGAGTAAGGGAACTCATGCCTAGGCACAGACCTACAGTATTACCAGGATTAACTGAAAAAAAGAAAAGAAAAATCAGCGCTTTACCAGGTCAGGCTACCTTTTCCGTGATACTAGATATCATGGAAATGCACTGTGAAGTGAATCTGTACGGTACATTTTATTTGCACCCGTTTTATTTGCACCAGGCAGGCAAAACCAGCCAGCGTTTCGTCACTAAATGGAGTCATAACCTCATTTCTTCTCTTTTTTCGCAGCTGCCCTTTACAGGTGGAGCAATAGAAACAGTCCAAAATTACATGGAATAAAATCTTGTTACATAACGTACATCAAAGTTAAGATAATGTTCCCTTTCTCCCATAAAATTATCACCACGGCTATGTGAGGTTGTGTTACAGCAACACACTCCTGTAAAAATTTCTTTTGCATCTTCTGCCCAGAATCTTGCTGTAAATGGGAGTTATTTTCAGCCGAAGTCAGGCTCCTATGTGCTAATACAAATACTTTATCCAAAACGTCACGTTTTTGACATCTCTCTCCATCTCCTTTTTTCTCTTGAGCCTTTAATTGTGCAGTTAGGTCCCACTGGAGGCAGTGGAGGTCCAGGCTAATCAGCCTGCTCCATTCTTCTCCATCCCAACGCCCCTCATTAGACCATCATCAGCATCAGTCAATAGCCACCTCAATGAAAGCTGAGCTCTGCCCCGCAGGTCAAAGAGCCATTGTTAAAGGGCTAATCAACTGAACTAACCTTTGACCCCTCCCTGGTTAATAAGTACAGGAACACGACGGCAGCCTTGCATCGCACATGCCCAGACATCTTCATTATTGCTACAGAGGACAGTGGGCACAAAAGGTGGAACCCACGTCTTGTGTTCTGGTGCTGTACAAAGCTGTAATGGGAGATTCTTTTACCTTTTTTTACACACAAAGGAGAAGGGTGGTGCGTAAAAAAAGGTAAAAGAATCTCCACCAATCACATGGTTTATTTACAATAGTTCACGTTAAGCTCACCACGAACGACTCATGAGGATAAATCTCTGGGAACAGGCTTCATCGGTCATTCAGGATATATGAAATTTAAAATACTCAGAAATTATTCAGTTCTAGGGACAAAAAAAAGACAATACAGAGAATCCCAGCATCATACTTTGTTTTTATCCCACATCTTTGAAGCCTTTGAACTACAAGCAATTTTTTGTGGTTTAAAAAAACAACTAGATGAATAGTTAGCCCATATACCACCACAGAAAACGCCACCTCATTCGCTGACAAAGACAAACAAAACCCAGCAGGAATCAGAGGCCTCCAGGTGGACGTCACAAAAGCAGCCAGATGTCCTTTCAATCAATCGAAATCAATCAGCTCAATCTGCCAATTACAGAAACCCTTCTGAACAGCCCCAGCAGAGGATGCAGGAGGCACTTACATGTGTACGTGTGGGGGCTGGAAGCGGCTCTGGTTGATGTTGTAGTGTGTGAAGGCCTGTGTGGGATTGGAGCTGTACTCATCCACAGAGATGGTCACCTTCCCCTGCGAGGAGCCTTTTCGCGCCATGACTCCGCTGGCTGGGGCATGGGCAGGTCAGTGAGAAGCAGGTCCGTCCGGCGCTGAAGGCATCCTCCAACACCCGCCGCTATCGCCTCACTCAAGCCCCTCCCTCACCTGCAGAGATGCTGGGTCAAGGAGGGAAAGGAAGGCAGATGTTAAAGCTTCCTAGGAGGTATTATATTATATTACCCTGAGATACACCTGAATATTTCTTTTTCAATTCTGGTACATGAACTCAGGAAAACAGCTGATTTCAAAACCTGATCTAATAATTTTTTTTTTTTTTTAACTTCCGGGATTTAAAATGTTAGCAGAATTTGTTTGCAATCATTTATGAACTATGAAAGTGGAAAAAACAAGCAATAAGAAACAAACGTAGTGGATGGTACGGTCCTGGATAATGCGCCGTTACAACTTTATAACAATTACAACTATTAAACAATCATACAGATTCAGACACATATGGGTAACATCTGATCGGCTTAACAAGGTCAGAACCGATACGAACACTTATCTGGTATATTGGATCAGTGCATCAATAAAATTGAGGAGAACTTACTAAAATGTAAAAGCCTGTGACCTTAAGTCAAATGTGGAGAATGTCCAGTATTAGAAGATGTGGGTAAGCTCCTACATCCTCACTTCTGGCTCAGGTTTTCCCACAGGTGCCTAACACGGGTCCTGGAATGCTGGAGTCCAGTACAGTTTGGTGATCCTCCTCCCTAATCACACTCACTAAACCTGACATGTAACAGATGAGGTGAACTGTGTCTGATCTGTGCACCACTGGGTTATGCAGTTCGCTGTGTAAAAATGCATACTTCGCAGTTAGGTAACCAATCCACAGTCAAATATGTCCAATAATAGGTCAATTATAATAAACATCAATGCAAACACTACAGGTAGAAAAATATTAGTCATGCAAATCTTTTTTCTTTTTTTTTTTTTACAATTACTTACACTGATCAGCCATAACATTAACACCACCTTCCTAATATTGAGTAGCTCCCTCATGCTGCTGAAACAGCTCTGACTGTGGTGCACTGTTTGTCCTGACACCATTCTATCCTATCTATTAAAATTTTTGCAACTCTTTCACTGGATAGGACCAAACGGGCCAGCCTTCACTCCTTACATACATCAGTCAGCCTTGTCTGCCCATGATCCTGTTGCAGATTCATCAGTCCTGATCACGTTTGGTAGTACTCACTTCAATGTTGCCCTGTGCAGCTCGAACGCTTGATTGTTTCCTCGGTCTCGAAAGTCGCTTTGCATAAAAGCGTCAGCCAAATGAATAAATGTAAAAAGTAATATAAAATGGTAGGTACGAACTAATACACACCTGGAAAACCCCGCAAGACCTGCTGTTTTGGAGAGTCTCTGACTCCATCACCTAACCATTACAATAAGGCCCTTGTCAAAAAGACTCAGATCCCTTCCTCCTGCTTCCAGCTCATCAACTTCAGGCACTGACTGACTGACACACACACACACACACACCCTTTTACAGGTGACACTGTAATGAAATAACTATATATTCAACGTTACCCACTTTGCCTGTCAGTGGTGTTAATGTTATGGCTGATAGGTGCATTTTATTTCACACTAGGTCACAGGTAAGCAATAATCCCCAGGTACTGTCCACCGTATTCAGCAGCCACATGTGCAGCAAACCGCCACAGCTGGCCTATCTGAACCTCCTGCTACGGATCCGCTATTGTAAATATTTACCTGCCACCGAACGTATGGCAGCTCACAAATGAGGGGCAGCGATCAAAAAAAAGGAAAATGCTGCAAGCTTTTACCATGTCACTGCCTTTCTCCCTGGCCTACGTGTGACCATATTTTTTTTTTTTTTTGGGGGGGGGGTGTTGTGGGTCAGTGGTTCATAAATCTTCAGAGGGAGCCATTTGCTGCAGGTCGCGCTAACCTTTCGACACAAACTTGAACTCTGCCCTCGGAGGAGGAGGGGGGACCGGACCACTGGGAGAAAACGAGCCCAAGCTTAAAAGCCACTGGTCGAGGTAAATTAAGCTCAAGTCGAAAGCTCCAGACTCCGTAATAGTCCAACAACAACAGAGAGCTGGCGTCTGCCTGTAGACACTGGTGTTTTCCTTCTGTTTTTTTCTCTCTCTCCTACATTACACAGGTTATGCAAAAGCTGCCCTGCTAAGGCTACCGAGGTACACGAAGGTCAAAATAACAAGATCGCGTAAAAAATACATGCATTTATGATCGTCTAGACACACCGGGCCTTAAAGTAAAGCCCACTTTTACATTTGATCGTAGGAAAAAGCCGAAAAAGAAGCTAAAATGAAACAATTAGCTACCGCGCTCGCTCGCCCGCGCGCGTTCGCTCGCTCTCCTCCTCCTCGTGCACTCTCCTTTCATGTGCAGGAGGCGATGAATGGACGCAAAGATATAAACTTAATAAAAGCTGCTGTAGTGTAAGCAAGAAGAGAAACCCCCATAAGCAGAATCACTGCGAACTCACCGCTTTTGTACCTCGCTTTCTTCGTTCCTACAGCGATGTTTTGCCTTTTCCCCCCTGCCTCCAAAAAAGCCCCGACCTTTTCCCGCGAGCCCAAAATGTTGGCGGACTGGACCGTGCTGCCCGGCGGTGCTGGAGACGCACGGGGAGACAGACTTCCTTTTTCGTACAGGGGGCTGTAGAGGTGTAAAGGGCAGAAACCTTCGACCCCCGGGGTCGCTCTGCTCTGCAGTGGCGCTGAAATGCGACAGACAGACGAAGAAGGAGGGAGACCGAGCACAGCAGAGACTCGATGTCGTAGGAAGGAGGAGGAGGAAAAGGGGGAGGGGGAGGAGGAGGAGGGGTCAGAGAGCACGACAGCAGTGGCCTGGCTGCCATCGCGGCCAGGTGGAGGAAGTTAGGACCTTGTGGCTTTCAGGAGTCATGCAATACTGAAGTCACTTAAGCGTGTTAAAAGTGCTGAAATATGAACGTGAGCAGATGTCGCCCGTAAAAGCCATGTGTGAACACGTCGCGTCTTGGTGCCAGGCCATGCAAAATGGTGCAAACCGTTCGATTTCACATGCTTATTTTTGTGCTTGCGTATGGGAACAGCTTAAAGAGGCATTCTGAAAACATTTTTAATTTGTCATGTTATGTTATATTATAGTGTACACCATTTGGCATCTTTTTGTGTTGTCCCTGTTGCGTTGCGTCCAACTACAATACCCAGCATGCATTGCGCAGGCATGTCACGCAGCCATTGGGAATCCCCTCCCCAAGGCAATAAAAAAAGAAGGCTAAATAGCAGTAGTTTTATTTTTCTGCATTAGTCGACTACCAGGGGGGGAAAGCATATAAAACAAACAATAGCCCTCAAAATCTAGTAGTTTTTTAAAGGTTCCTCCCACCTTCAAAATGCATCATCAGAAGGGGGTTTTCCTAGTGTTTAATTAGGAACATATAACTGTCCCAATTATTGTGGCTCCACTTTATAAGAACAGTAGGAATGTTTACAGCTCGTGTAGCAGTAGTTAAATTTCTAGAATCAGACCAGAGAATGGAAAAGTGTCGTCTGAAAACCTGATTTCAGGAATAGATTTCAGTGTTTTCCTTTAAAAGGTTTAAAGAGTGTAATGATGCTGGTGTTTTTTTTTCTTATAAAATATATGATTATGAACTAAAACGGGTAAAATTGTAACAAAAGTAATTTTCCATAACTGTTTTCCAACCTTTCTACATTCATTAGGAGTTTGACTATGTATTTTAACAGTGATCCATTAAGTGACTGATTATTTGTCATTTTAAACACCCTAACGAAATGTGACCTCTGCATTTAATCCATCTGTGTGGAAGCAGTGGGCAGCTGATGTAGGCAGTGCTTGGGGACAGTACTTTGCTTATAGGTACCTCAGTGGTACTTGTACCAGTCTGGGATTTAAACCAGCAACCTTCAGGTCACAGGAGCCTAACTGTTACACCACCACTGCTCCATGTAAATGGCCTATGTTCTAATTGGTTGTGTTGTGCCTGGTTCAAAGAGTCATCTGGGCTGAAACACTAATTGCCTTAACATGAAGGGGCAGAGCTAAGGGCAAATGTTGTTGAATTGAAATGTAATTGAAAGTTTGGTTCTTGTGAAGTCATAAACATTCAATCAAATCAGGCATTTTTTCCAGCATGGTTTTCATATATGGAATGGGTGGAGAAGGGAATGGTATGTTTTGAATCTTTATATAATCTCATAATAAAAACATTTTTTTAAATGATGACATCAGGCCTTTAAAGGCAAGGCAAGGTAATGCTAGGCAAGATCATTTTAAATGATATGCAGTTTTGTGCCACATGCTAGTCTGTGGAAGTGAATAACTTACAAGACAAAAGGCATTGAAAAAAAACCCTTCAAACTGGAAAAAAGGTTTTGAGGAACAATGACAGGAATATTACATTAACGTAAATGTCACGCACACACACACACACACACACACACACACACACAAACAAACACACACACACACATATACAGCCACACATACACACACAGGACTGACTCAGTCACTCATTTGCTTCCACTGGGATACGGTTGTCATTACTGATGTGAGAGGTGTGCGTGTGTGTGTGTGCGCGCATGTGTGTGAGGGAGGGAGAGAGAAAGAGCGAGATGGGAGAGGTATTCTTTGAGGAACAGAGGGTGATGGAGGCAGGGAAGACACACTGACAGAAGGTTTCACTTCCATGGCAACCAGGCGGCAGTGTGTTTCATGCCTTCTGTCTGAAAGCTTTGTAGAGTGTGTGGCACCATCGGCTATGCATTCTCCCTCTGCTGCTGAAAGAGAGAGCATCACTTATACACTGCTGTTTGCCTCTCCCAGAGCAGCCAAGGGGAAACTGCAGCTTAAAGATTGACATTGTTTCATTTTTTGTAGGCCATACGACTATAAGTCTGTTCATAAAAACCCTCTGAGAAATCTGTGCATATCCAGAATTTAACATTTTCCCCTGTTGACCTAAGGATAAAATATTTAAACAGGCAAATATTGTTTAATTAAACATAATAAGCCTTTGAGCAGGGGCACCATAAGTAGGGCGATTCCAAGCGGTCAGCACTGACACGGAGCCCTGAGAGAACATCATCTAAACAAGAATACACCAATCAGCCATTACATTAACACCACTGACAGGAAGAGTGAATAACATTGACTGTCTAATTATTTCATTACAGTGACACCTGTCAGGAGGGTGGGATATATTAGACAGCAAGTGAACAGTCAGTTTTTGAAGTTGATTTTTCGGAAGCAAAAAATGGGCGAGCAAAAGGATCTGAGCTACTTTGATGAGGAGAGTAATTAGTACCTCGCAAAAGTGAAAACAAGTGGTGAATCGGCAACAGGGTCATGGGCACCCAAGGCTGACTATAGCATATGGGCAGTGAAGGCTATCCTGTCTGGTCCGATCTCAAAGAGGAGCTCCTGTTGCACAAAATGTTAATGCACAGAACGGTGTCAGAACACACAGTGCACCACAGTCAGAACTGTTTTGGTGGCATGAGGGTGACGTACACAATATTGGGCAGGTGGTCATAATGTTATGGTTTTTCAGTGTATAATATAAATATTCTTTCATATGACCCAAAATTTCCAGCAGCACCCCTGCCTGTAAGTATTTCTTCTATCAGTAAATGTCACAAATCACAAGCTATAATCTTCCTGGACCTCAAGGTTCATTTTCTGTGTTTACTTTCCAAAACCAAAAGACGCTTTATTTGAGGAACAATCAAGTCTTTGTGTCCTCGTGTCTGTATAGAACTTTTAAAATCACTTGAGGGCAAAAAGGGAGAAAGAAAACTGTGACATGACAATGTGAATAATGCTAAAAAAAATCCAAAAAATCAGAAAAAAATGATTCAATGAGTCATGAAAGAAATCCTCAGTCCAGAAAGTTTTTTAGAGAGTACAGTACAATCCACTCCATTGACCAGATGGCTGTGGATTGACCTTCGAAGTAATGATTAAGAGAACAGATCCATAATCTCAAGGAGATGAATCAATACAGCCTAATTCTACAGAATGCACTGTGACCAGGCTCTCTCAGGAGAAGACACCCGGCCCTGGCTGACCCCTGCAGTGATGCAACAATTGCAAGAGCCTTCCAGCAACTGCTCTGCAGAAGGGAACTGGCTGCTTGGCTGCTTGCAGATGGGGTACATGGTGAGGAAGCACACAGGTACTTAATGTACCATGAACTTAATTTAGTAGCTTATTGATGATTAATGTGAAACTGGACAGATTTTACTGCTCCATACTGGTGACTGAAGAGTCCATATCCAATATCCTTTTTGTTGTATTTTTTCTATTTATGCATTTTTGGGGGTTTATGAGTCACAAATAGTCACTATTTATTTTCACCAAATCATTTTCCAGCCATAGAATTAAACAGGCTGTTTTTATTACTGACTTTTGCTGTGTCTGTTATATGTAAAATTAGCTCTTGTAAACTTGCTGATTGGCTGTTCTGTATCATGCCTCAAAAAGCAGCCTGATCTGAAACACTCTTTATAACTTCAGCATTAATGGCCTGAGCTAAACTACTGTAAGCTGAATAGGTGGAAAGTAGATCTTATTTGTGAGGTTCCAAGCATAATGAGTTAAAAACAGGATGTTTGTTTTACATATATAGTCTGTGAAGAGAGTGGTATGAGTGCATGGTCATTAGACCATGTAACTCAAAAAATGCAAGGAAATTTTTGTGACCCTTTAAGCACTCATCCACTTCATTAGGAACACCTAGCCTACACTGAGCATCCAGTCACTCACTGGTACATTATTTCCTACCTTATAGGTCTGCTATGTATTGTAGGTGTACTATTATAGACTGTAGCCCCTCTGTTTTTGCGCAGTCCTCACATCCTTGCAATCTTTCCAGCAAAGAGCAGCTCTGAGGTCAGTAACTGACCATTGATGAAGGGCTAGAGGACAGCTAACCCAAAATGCATAATGTGCATCAACAGATGGTCTACTGTCTCTAACTGTACACCAGCATGGTGAAGTGGACTGGGAATTTGTTGCTGTATCACCAACATCAATTTTATACCAATAGACCTATCTGAAAGTTACTGAAGTTATGACCTGTTGTATCTGTGGTTTAATTAGATAAAATATTTGGTTCATTTTAGTTTTATAGTCCAGTAAGTAGATTTTGAGGTTGATATAAATGGGAAAAAAGAAACTGCAGCAATAATTTACTGTGACCTCAATGTTTCATCTCACAGGAGCAGAATATAAACCAGGCTGCTACAGATGCTGTATCATAGGACGGAAATATAAATGAGTAATTCTTACCACTGACAGGTTCACATCTGAGGCCAATTTGCAAATATAGACCCAAAGAGCATGTGCAATGTTTCATCTCATGATTTAAGATTTAAGTGAAATATTCCTTCATTTTGGTGATCAGTGCAGATTTGATTAACATGAATTCTTTGGCTGTAGATCATCCACTGCAAACATGTTACAACATGCACATATGATTCAACACTGCCATTTCCTTGACCTCTGTACTTCGGACATTCGGATTGACCCCCTTTCGGAAGAGGAGGTGCCAGTAACCTTTGACCCTGTTCAATAATTACAGGAGCATGTCAGGGCAAACTGTAATGATGTCATCTGCAATTGCTCAAATGGGCCCTAGGGGGATGAGAATTAGGGCATTGCTTTAAATGCAGCTGCTAATCACCATAAAACACAGAAATCAATAGTAAATAAAAAGTGATCTCATCATTCACCGTAAAGCAAACATTTCTTGTTCTTCTAAAATATAATTATCTTAGCACACATGATATGAGGAGCCGACATATAAAATGTAAATGAAATGGCCATTAAAGGGTTTTTTTTAATTATTTCTCTTTATGTTTGTGAAAGTGACTATATGTCATTGTGAACACACTCAAGCACCACAATGAAATGTGACCTCTGCATTTAACCCATCACA
>JBBPDA010000034.1:11654081-11668852 GCA_037974385.1 Arnoldichthys spilopterus | reverse complement strand
AAAGTGACTATTTATCATTGTGAACACACTCAAGCACCACAATGAAATGTGACCTCTGCATTTAACCCATCACACATCCACATGTGGAGCAGTGGGCAGCCATCAACAGCACCCCGGGAGCAGTGTAGCAGGATGGTACCTTCCTCAAGGGTACCTCAGTGGTGCCCAGGCCGGGACTCAAACCTGCGACCTTCAGGTCCCAAAGGCAGCGTCCTACCCACTGCCTCAACTCAAATAATTTAATTTTGCAGAAATGTACCTACTCATTTTCATTCAAAATAGTAGTGAATGGAGCCACGGGTCAATGTCTACAATACAAACATAGACATTTTATTTTATATCCAAACTCACCAGTGAACCCACAGCATTGAGTTTTTGTGTGTGTAATGTTGAAGATGGTAAAATAAAAAAAAAACAAATTCCCCTGTGATGTGATAGAGTGAATGATGATCAAATAAATATAATCAAAAAAGCTAGAAGCAAGTCATTTAAACCAGTCCTCAGAAAGGATTTACAGTCTCCAGTACAGTGCACTCCTCTGAACAGACAGCCACAGACTGATATTCTTCTTTGTGGGCTGTTTATTCTTACAATGCCCTATATGTACCTCTCCACCACAAACAGATTTTAAAAAATTAGGGATGGCCCAAATCATTTGAATACTTAAGTATTTCAATAATGGAAGCATCATCTTTAATGGACCTTTTTGTTTATCCCACCGGACAGGAGCCTTAGACTATTCATTCATTCATTGTCCAAAGCGTTTCTTCCATTTTGGGCCATGGGGAAACTGAAGCCAATCCTAGCTGACTACGGGCCCAAGGCATGGTACACCCAGGACAGAAGGCCAACCCATCGCAGGGCAACACATAGACAGACAACCATTCACACACACACACATACCTCCAGGCACTTTCTTTGGACAGTGGGGATTGAACCCAGGACCTTCCTATGAGGCGACAGCCTTAACCACTGCACCACTGTTCTGCCCCAAAAACTAGATTTTAAGATTATAAAAATATTATAGCCACATAACATTAGCTAAAGGTAGAATAGCTCACTGCCATCAGTTGTAAATCCTCAACAATATATACGCTCATCTCTTGTTGCAATTATGTTAAATCTCCATTCAGTAGAAAGAATCTTACATCTTAAATATTTAATTATGCAGAAATGTGAAAATTGATGTTTCATTATAATGGCAAAGTCAGATATCAGACAGATATCTGTATTTTCCATTTTCTCTCTATGGCACTTGAGGGCACTGAAATGCTAAGATATTTAACCAAATGCATGCTTTTAATTTCCAAGAAATGCATTTTTCATATGGCCTGTTAAAAATCACTGCAAATGCTATATTGTATATAGATATATTTTGGATACACATTATACTAACTTCATCATTTCATTAGCACGAATATTGCCAATGATGAGGTTTTCTTAAATGTTCCCCTCTGAGGACCCTCTGATATTGTGCAACCAAAAAATAGCCTATTTTCAGCAGTTCCTGATTGGGCCTTTACGCATATGCAGGTCCTGTACATGTGAGCTGGATTCATAATAGGCCATGGCCTTTCCCACACCTTTCATGTGTCTGGGAAATTAGAAGCCTTGTGTGAAGTTTTACACCAAGCCCTGTTCCTTTTCTGTGTGACATCTGATGGGTTTGATACAGTGAAGGAAAGTAAATCTCACCTAGCAAATGAAGTATTGATCTGCAGCCCTCTGGCCTTGGCAGCACCTTGTCCTCAACGCCGCGAATGAGTAGCTTTCCTGAAGGCCGTAGAGGGAAAAAAAGAGAGACAGACTGGGAGAAGGTGAAAGAAGGATAGAGAGAGAGAGAAAGACAAAGAGAAAGAGAGAGAGAGAGAACAGATGACTGAGGGATGTGTCATGTGTCTCTGTAAAGATCTTTAGGCCCCCAGCCGCTCTCCTGCCTTGCCACTCATCTCCTGCCCTCTGTCTCTCTCGATCCCGACTCAATTATTTTTACTGTCATTAATCATTGATGTTGTCAGAGAGGGTTTATCAAAGGAGTGAGGTTAGACGTGCTACACAAGTCACACAGCAGGAAAGGTCTAAAAATCAAGGCCTTCTTCCAGTTCAGAAAAATAACTTAACTCCTCATCTCCCCAAGCTATTTCTACCAGAGCTAATGTATGTTGTGAGGGTGCTTTTCATTGCCTGCACTAGAGTATGGCAGGTTATGTAAACACATAAGTCATTGCACACATATACTTTTCATATTTGTGATGCATGTGTTGTATATTGTTTTGTACTGTACATTCTGCTGTTCCCTGAACATATATACTTAAATATATATTATAAATATAAATAAATATATATTTTTAAAATGTATGTGTGAGTGTGTAACATAACCCTAATCCTAGCTCAAAACCCTAGATGTACACACACTGCCATAACATAAAACCACCTGTATTGTATTCTGTATGTCCACCTTGTGCAGAGTGCAGACAAAACAGCTCTTCTTTGGGATCGGGCCAGATAGGCTACCTTTTGCTCCCAACATGCATCAGTAAGCCTTCACCAGTTGTCCTTCCTTGAAGCACTTTTGGTAGTTACTAACCAATGCATACTAGGAACACCCCAGAAAACCTGCTGTTTTGTAGATGCTTTGATGCCCCAGTCATCCTGGCCTTCAAATCCTTTTCTCCTTCCAACACATTTCCTTAAAGGACTTTGATGTTATTCAGTTCTCCCTGTAGCTGATTGGTGTGTTTTCATTTTGCTGTGAACCCTGTGAGCATTCACCCAAACGAACTCCTTATGTCTGAATCTGTGCTTGCCTAATAAACCTTTTTGATTGTAAAGTATTCTGAATAACAGTTCATGTCTTTTATGTTGAAATAGACATTTCATGAGGACGCTACCCTAACCAACTTTACATTTGAGTGAGTGAATGATTATTTGTTACTGTGAACACACCACAGAGCAGCACACAGTGCACCACAACGAAATTCAACCTCTGCATTTAACCCATCAAACTACCTTAGTGGTAATTGCACCAGTCTGGGATTTGAACTGCTTCCTCAGCTCACATGGGCAACTTCCTTCCTGTTACACCACCATGGAGTTGACATCTGTCCATTTCACATCACAGAGCTGGTGCACAGAATTGACACAAGGTGATTTATGTGCAGCCAGTGTACATAGCAAGTCCACACATGAAGTCACAATGCAGCTTAATTACAAGTTAATTTATAAAGAAATGTATTTTCATTGTCATGTTGCCCAGGCATCTGTTAAGAAAGACATCCTCTCTGGCTGGTTCTCACCTGTATCTCAAGGAATTTGGGGTAATAGACTGACCATATGATCAAATGCAGCTTCCAAGTGCCAAGTTGGTGGTGTCATTTTCTTTAAATTGTTCATCACCTGTTCATGTGGTATATATTATGTTAAATGAAACATGAAATGGTTATTGTAGCTTAGTAGCTATTTGGCATCTATTGTCCTATTTTGCAGGTGTTTTGAACAAAGCAGAGATAACATTTATGTTAACTGTTTCACTTGTAGCTCACCATTTACCATTTATTATATGTGCATATTTGACGTATTTTTGTATATTTGGCATCATAACATCTGAGAAAAATCAGGGGTATAAAACAGTAAATTCTGCCTTTATAACATTTAAAGAAAAATGTACAAAATATTAAGTATTTAACGTAAAGATTATTTATGAGTGACATATATTATGTTTTTTTTTTCATTTAGAGTTGTTTGTAGCTCTCGAATAACTAAAAAACACCACAATTATTAGTTATGTGTTTAATTATGTTTTTGGTTGATATGTCCCCCACTCAGAGACCCACGACTGTCTGTGTCTACTAACTTATGTCTGTTAGTGCCATCCCCTTTCTACCTCAAAATTTATTAAGTTTCCCACTAGTACTTAAGGCTTGGTTTGACCATTCAGCACAACATTGGTCTGGCTGAAGTAATTGTAGTTTTTTAATTCTTATGACAAATATGCTACACTAAACAATCCCATGCCATATTCATTCATGAAAACACACCAATTCATCAACATTTCTGTTGATGAATTGGTGGTGACACTGTAGCACTTCTGGAAGACATGCAGAGAACTAAAAAGAATATCAAAAAAGCACTAGCACTCAGTTTGTAAAACAGAAGCGCCAGCCGATGACCAGCCAACCCTGCCAAGCCAGCTTATACCCAGAATTGACAACCTAAAAACAAATCATCTACTGGCTTCAGTAGGGGACATCTGTGGCTGGTGCCACTCCAGGTATCTCCAGACAATCCATTGCTTCTTGGTGGGAGATTTGTTCAAAGTGATAAAACCAAGACCACTAAGGAAAAGGTGTCCAATTATATCCACAAAGGGTTATAAGTTTTCATTCCTTCCAAGCATGAGAGCCAATCAGTTGTGAAAGCAAGTTCTTAAACAAATCAGGTTTTGCTCCGGCTCGTTTGAATCAACCCAGCAACCACACTGGACCTATGTGGATAGTATTTGACAGTCTAGGAGTGTGGGCAGTAAGTATCTTCGGATTGAAATCAGAACCAATAATCTGCAGCGCCAAGACAAGTCCACTTACAGCCAACTGCCGTGACATGGAGCCTCTTTAAATGTCATCTGAGACACCTTCATGGAGAATTTATGAGTCTCCTATACCATGCATGTAAATATCGCCTTGCATGTGGTGTATTTAGTGGACTGCCTGCACTCTCATGCATTTTAATAGCTCATTTCTGGTACATATTTGGGAAAAGCAGCTCGACGACTGAGGCGGTGATATGCATCGTCCTGTGGCATGCACGGCCTGATTCGTGGCTGTAAATTATGACTGGTCCCTGACAGCTGTTGGGGCTATTAGGCGTTTGTGCTCGGCACAGGGCTGAGTGAAGGCGGCCCTGGCCCAATGCGGGGACGGTCCGTTGAGGAATTATGATACTCAATTTCGCATCAGTGACAAACTCCCCTCCAGTGTCGTAAAAAACAATCACGGCCTTGCGCTCGCCTCCCTGCCAGAGCCGTCCATCAGAATGAGCTTATGAATATGGATGCAGCAAGTTGGACCCTGCTGGCTTTGGGTTTATAATATAAGAGGTTGGTTTATGTATTACAGGATAACAGGCAGCAAAACATCGTTATTCCTAAAGCACTTTTTTATATTAAACACAGGTCCAGGTCCAGCTCTGTGATTTAATTGTAAATAGGAGGTTTATGATAGTTCCCTCTGGGAATCCACACTGAGAATGTTGCTGTGTCCACATATCCATATTAGTACATGAAGATTATAGGGCAAAGAATGTAATTGAACAAAGCTGGTACATGGGCTGTTACTGTGAAAGACCCAGAAAATTCTGGGCTAGAAGCAGTGCAGGAACTTCTGCAGAGTGTCTGGTTATATTTAGGCAGGCTGTGGCTTTGAGGCCTGCCCGAGAATAATATGCAGCAGCATATCAGCTTAAAACTCCTTTACAGCCCAGGCTTACACTGCACTCCCTCTAGGATTATATTATAATAGAGAATATACTGGGAAATTCATTACAACCATCAATATTCAATATATAAAGCCATTGGAGCACAGCAGTTTAATGTCTTGTGCATATTGACCATTATTTGCCTGAGGGTAAACTCTGCTACTCCAGTACTCAGTCAAGTTGGAGTCTGATGCTGCTGGACTGGACTCACTCCTGCACATAAAGTCAGAAACTAGAGGCATAGTCATTTTTAGTTTTACCACCAATCAGCCATAACATTAAAACCAACTGCCACCCCCCACATGCATCAGTGAGCCAAGGGTGACCCTGTCACTAACTTGCCGAGTGTCCTTCCTTGGATCAATTTTTGCTCTGACCCAGTTGTCCAGCCAACACAGTTTGGGCCTTGTTAAAAAATGTTTGCTAATTTTGCTGCTTCTAACACATCATATTCAAGACCTGCTGTATAATATATTCCACTCTTTAACAGGTGCCATTCTAACAAGACAGCAATATAATTAATGATATTCACTTCACCTGTTAGTGTTAGTTTTAATGTTATGGCTGTTAGAAGAATGGCCAGGGGTAAACAGCAACAATGAACTTTTACTTTACTGCTGGACTTCAATGCAATTTCAAAAATGTGTTATTTTATTGAGTATCTGTTTTGTACTTTTGACTCCACTGCATTCCTATGAAGGTTCTCTCATTACTTACTGCTAGAGTAATAGAAAAATAGAATTTTCTTTTCTAAAGTGAATTCAGTGTTGTTTTTCATGAATTCAAGAAAATGTATTGTTTAATACTTAAGTGCTTTTAAAAGCAAGTATTCCAGTACTTTAACCCAAGCAAAAAATGGACTGAACTATTTTTACTTGAATTTGACCAGGATTTACAAGATCACTACTCTTTCAATCAATACCCTGCTAAATGTGGCTGAGTGTGTAAGTTAGTATATCACATTCATGAAGTGTTTTGCTTCTAAAAAAACTAAACTATACACAAAAGTCTGCTTTGAAATAGTTTCTTCTATATATCCATTTAAAATTGCTTATCAACTTGATATGGTTTAAGGTAAGTGTGTCACAATTTAAGCATGCAATTTGCAAAATGTGGATGCTGAGTGATGGGTCTTACATTTCCTTTACTTGTTAGCTACAATACCACCATAGTTCTAATTCAGTGTCTTTGCTGATCATCTACATTTGGGGAATTTTTTTCCCTACTGCTCTAAAAGTAAAAAATGAGCAGCACCTAGTGAATAAATTTGGATAAAGAATGAAGTACAGATGAAGACTCAAGCTTTCCCTCCCCAGCACTAGCTTTGATTTCCCTGCTGCCGTCCGGCCCACCGTTCCATCAGGCCGTGGCATAAGTGTGAGCTGCCAGGAAGACCACTCCATCAAAGAGCACATTAAGCTGCCGCTCTGTATTCATGAGTGAGCAGGACTAAATATGTATAGAGAGCCTATAGACTCCTCAGTATTCAAATCAGGGCTTTTGCTCCTCTCCCCATCCAGTGCTGCCGGCCGAGGGAGTGTATGAAGCTTGTCTTACTCTGTGTAAAACTGTCACACAGCAGCCAGAGGTGATGTTAGTGCACTCATCCATACTCAGAGCTTTCTGTGAACAGATTTGCAGGGCTCAGTACTCAGGCAGTGTGTGAGGAACTCATGTGATATGAGATTCTTGTAGTTTGTGATCCCTAACATTGACATTTATACCGAAATTAAAGTATGTAAATAGATAGGATAGGGAAAATGTAAAAAAGGACAAGAAAATATAATCTACTAGAGCACTGTGGCCCAATTTCATGTCTCAAATTAAGTAATATTTTTTTTTTTGCACTGAACCAAAATGACTGTTTACTTTATGGCACCTCATGCCAGTGACTTGTGCATAGATTAGCATTAAACTTGTTTAGCATACACACCCTAATGCAAACAGTGTCACACAGAAACAGTCACTGAAGGACAAAGATATATAACTTACATTTAAATTTTGAACATATATAGACTCTCAGGTTGTGTCCTTTTGTTGTCAGCGACACTTACAAGTAAAGATTCCTGGTCATTTTTTTGTCTGTGAAAAGCCTAATCTGTGTCCCATTTGTGGTCTTGCAGTCTTCATTTGCATGTGCCCATGAGGACCAGGAGGCCATAGAGTGTCCCATTTCTCATTTTAATGTTCAAAGGCTTGCTCACAAATGCCCTCTTTGTGCCCTTACTGTGTATTTTAGCAAGAAACGCCTGGGTGTCAGCAGCAGTCCTTTACCTAAAATTCCTTGTAATACAGGCTAAGACTCTTGGGTTTGTGCACCAGAACTAACAGCCTACAGAAAATAAAAAGCAACTCACAAATATATTTTATCTTTCATTTTCCTGAAAATGGTCTTGTTCTGAAAAAGCTCAGAAAATGAATACAAAACAATAATAAATATTAATTAACAGATTATAGCTTTCTAAAAATAACCAATGCCTCAGGTAAATATTACTCTTCTGTTCTCCACCAAAGCTTTTGTCCTTCGATTAGACCCTCGAGCCGAGAGAGGCTTCCCTAGATATCATCAACAGCTCTTAGTGAGGTTGTGTGAGGTTTGATTTGGAAAATGATGTTTAGCCCTCTTTATTTAATTATTTCTTTGATTAAGGGACTGAATTTGGTGCTGAGCAAAAAGTGGTGGCCTAGTGGTTAGGACATTGCCCTTGGGACCTGAAGGTTGTGGGTTCAAGTAGGGACCTGGGCATTACTGAGGTACCCTTGAGCAAGGTGCTGTCCTGCTACACTGCTATCCAGGTGCTGTTGATAGCTAGCTACCCTGTGCACATGTAATGGTCTCATTTCATGTAGTGCTTGAGAGTGTTCACGCTGGCAGATAGTTACTTTCACTTTAAATTAGACTGTAAGTCCATAAAAATGCTTTTTGTATATAAAGACAAAAACATGAATTATGCTGCATACTCTATTACAGGGGAGTCTGACCACAGTCCTGATGGATCACACCTGATTAAACTCATCAGCTAATTAAGCCTTCAGGAGTGGAGCAAACACACTAATTCTCAGAGCCATGTAGCCCATGTTTCCACCATCTGGCAAAATCTCTAAAGACTCCCTACACCCCGGTCCTGAAGGGCCGGTGTCCAGCATGGTTTCATGATTTTCCTGCTCAAACACACCTGGTTCAACTCACCTGGTAATTGTTGGGTTTGGTGAGTGCATTTGAGGAGAGTACCTAGCTGGACAGGACACCAGCCCTAGGACTCCTTTGGGACCTGAAGGTCACAGGTTCAAGTCCTGGCCTAGGCAATACTGAGGTAAGGTACTGTCCCGCTACACTGCTCCCTGGGCACTGGTGATAGTGGCCTGCAGAGGTCACATTTTGTTGTGATGCTTGAGTGTGTTCACAATGACAAATATTCAATTTCTTACACCTAACAAACAGAAATTAAGGATTCACCCCTGAGTGCACAGTTCCTGCTGGACTTATAGTCCACTATATAGTGCTCTTTTTCTCAATTGGAAGTAAATGTGACTTTTTTTTTTATCATTGTGGACATACTCAATAACACACAAAGTGCACCACAACAAAGTGTGACCTCTGCATTTAACGCATAACCCATGGGGCAGCAGGCAGCTACCTAAAGTAACTGTGGAGCAGTGTAGTAGGACGGTACCTAGCTCAAGGGTACCTCAGTGGTACCCGAATTGGGACTTGAACCTGGAATTGTTCACAAGGGCAAGGTCCTAACCACTAGGCCGCGACTGCCCACAATTGCAGCATTTAGCTGCATAAGTGGCTTATTGAACTTCATTTTAATAAATAAAATGAAGATCTGAATGAAAATCAGCCAGTCGGGAATACTTAGCAGTGCATCTACATTAAACCTGCTATTAAAATGAAAATTCACACCAGGAACTGCTTGCACTGGTGAAATAAAATAATAATAATAATAATAAGTAAAATAAAGCTCATTGGCACCCTCTGCTGTTTATAAAGCTATGACACACTCTAAGAATAAAATCAGTTCATATTGTGTAAGTTTGTAGTTGTAGTTTGTAATTTCCAAAACTATTGCCATCTATTGCCAACAATTGTGTTAGGAGGCTATAAAGGTTGTGTAAAGTGAATGTGGTGAGTATAGTGAGTGTGATAAATTTGGTAAGCATGGTAAGTGTTGTGAGTGTTGTGATTATGGGGAAAGTAATGCGTACGGTGAATGTGGTGAAAATATTTACCATGGTGAGCATTCTATGTATGGAAAGTATATTGAGTGTGGTGAGTATGCAGAGTTGGGGAGCAAGGAACTACATTTAATTAAAGTAGTAGTTAAACTACATTTTGCAGTAGTTTGCTGGTAGTTCAGCTACATTTATTTTTGCATAGTGATTGAAACAGTTAATGCCATTTTAAATAATGAACATTTTAAATAATTATTATTATACATAAATAATAAATTATCTGTCATTTTATAAATTGATAATTGTCAAATGATCTGTAAGCTGCATATTAACAGCTCTTCAATGTTGACAGAAACATTTTCAGTGCCAAATGGAACTGCCTGTTAGATATGAACTGTATGTATAAACAACAGATTCTGCTCTCACATGTAAAATTATTGGTTTATTTACATCAGTGTTTAAGCTTCTTGTGTGTGTACGTACATCTGTGTTATTGATCTGTTCTACCAGATACTTGCAGAATCACCTGCACCTACATTTAATTCTGTTAAAGAGACAACCGATAGCAGAAAGAGATTTAATGTGTGAAGGTGACAGCTGAAGGTACTATTTTTTTTTTTACAAAAAACTTGATTTGATTGGCATTTTGCTGTCATGTGACCTTTGTGTATATAGTATTTTGTTATAATTTTGAACCATATACTTTTTTTACAGAGTAGTTTGAACTACATTTTGAACAACATACAAGTAGCTTTAGTTAGCCAAACTAGATTTCTGAATATGGTGAGCATGGTAAGCATGGTGGGTATGGTGAGTGTGGTGAGTATGGTTAGTGTGGCAAGCAGGATGAGCATGGTAAGTATGGTGAGTATGTTAAAGTGACGATTTGACATTGTGAACACACCCCACCACACAAATTGCACCAAAACAAAATATGACCTCTGCACTTAACCCATCCACACATGAAGCAGTGGGCAGCTATCAACAGTGCCCAGGGAGCAGTGTTCAAGACCTGGCTCAGTGGTAGCAGAAACCTTCCAATCTAACCATCACTGGTGAGTGTGGTGAGCATGTTGAGTATGGTGAGTGTGGTAAGTATGGTGAGTATGGTAAGTGTGGTGATTATGGTGAACGTGGTAAGTGTTGCGAGTGTGGTGATTATGTTGAGTGTGGTAAGTGTACTGAGTGTGGTAAGTATGGTGAGTGTGGTAAGTATGGTGAGTGTGGTAGGTATGGTGAGTGTGGTAGGTATGGTGAGTGTGGTGAGTATGGTGAGTGTGGTAAGTATGGTGAGTGTGGTGAGTGTGGTGAATGTGGTAAGTATGGTGAGTGTGCTACGTGTGGTATGTTTGGCGAGTATGGTGAGTGTAGTAAGTATGTTGAATAAGCTGAGTGTGGTAAGTGTGTTAGGTATGGTGAGTGTGTTAGGTATGGTGAGTGTGGTGAGTATGGCGAGTAAGGTGAGTGTGGTGAGTATGTTGAGTAAGCTGAGTGTGGTAAGTATGGTGAGTGTGATAGGTGTGGTGAGTATGGTTAGTGAGGTGAGTATGTTGAGTAAGGTGAGTGTGGTAAGTGTGGTAGGTGTGGTGAGTGTGTTAAGTATGGTGAGTATGGTGAGTGAGGTGAGTGTGGTGAGTATGGTGAGTGAGGTGAGTGTGGTAAGTATGGTGAGTGTGTTGAGTGTGATGAGAATGATGAAGGACCCTCAGCATCGTCAGGGGCAGTTCTTCCTTTTTCACACCAGGGGGCAGAAATTTCATTTGCGACAGCTGTTTCCATGGAAACGGGCGGCGCTACGAGAAGCCTCGTCAATTTTCCTCCGTATGAAAAGGGGGGCTGGTGGTGACGTCATGAGAACGTTACTTCGGGCCACTACTGCCCCTGCTGCTGCTGTGGAGAGCCGGAGCGCTGCTCTCCAGCGAGGAGTGGAGAAGTAACATGTGCGGGGTAAGAAATCACCGTCACGTTCACTGAGGGCTTATGGCATTTGGATACACTGCGTACTGTTAACATTAAGTAAAGGATTTTAAGTGGGTGTAGATGTTTGAACGGGTGTTCTTGGCTAGTGTGAAATTAACACTTTTAGGACCTCTCTCTTTCTCTCTCTCTCTCTGCTCAAGCACGCGCTTAGGAGTTGGCCACGCCCTCTCCCGCTCATTGCATATTTACTAAAGGTGTAATGTTGGCCCCGCCCACTCGCTCATCGCTAGCCTGCATCAACACGTTCTTGGGAAACTGACCTGAGGAACACTGAGACTGACTGAGATGTGATCTGCAGATGACAGTAAATAAACCTACAGGACCAACGTGGGCAAAAAGTCTTCCGTACATGCCCTGTTGAATCTTAATGATGTTGATGAAGATGAGCATGTCTGAAGAAGCTGCTTTTGGTTTGGAGAGTGTCTAAGAAGTACACAGAGATATAGGTTAGGATGGAGGTTGGATCTGAAACATGCCAGCACCTGTGTCCCCATCATCAACTTCAGTTCCAGCAGCAGCAGAGGAGAAGACCAGTGACCCATGCTCTTGAAGACCAAAAGAAGGTAAGAGAAAAGCTACAGGAATGATTTTCAGATGGATATGGAAGTGACAAAGTTTTAAATTAGCATCTTTCTGTAACATGTCACAAGACATATTTGATGAAATCATGTCAAAACTGTTCATGTTCTGTGTGCTGGAAAATGATTGGCTGTGTCATTGCTTTACATCGTAAACTGTACTGTGAACTGTAAATAAGGGGGAAGAAAAAAAACTGTAGGTGGAAAGTTCAGTCCTTCTTGAGCTACTGTGTGATTCTTGAATTGAATGCAAGCTTTTGCTCATTACATATTCCACAACATGAGAGGGTGTGTGTAGAATGAATGGAGAGGAATAATTGAGTAGCAGTTCACCCATCTGTTCTTGCATTTGCCCCCGCTCAGAGTGCCTCTTCTTATGGGCTCTGCTAACCCAGACCCATAACAGCTGGGGGAGCAGCTATTGGTCATGCTTTGATGAAGCCTTGCTCCGTGCTGGTTGTCACAGCGATTAGGTAATTTGCCACGATAAGTGAGGGTGATTGGGCCTAACGACTGGCCGGGTGTTAGAGAGGCTGTATATGCGGGGACCCCAGCATCAGCTGAGAGCCCTCCACCATGATAGATTTGCCTAGGTTAATCATTAGATCATGTTTTTCTTGGTTCTACCCGAGCTGTTGATGTAATGGTTGACCAGAAAGTTCACAGTGCAGAACTAGCTCACTAAGGTGCAGGTTCCCAGCCATTTGAATGTTTTAAATTTTTCAGTAGTTTGTCTCTTTAATCCTTAACATTCACAAAAGTACTTACCCTAGGACTTAATATTCAATGACTAAATGGAATAATTCAAGTTCAACTTTACTATCAATGCGTTTTGCCTTGTGCTCTGACTCTGCCTTATCATAAAGGGCACACCATTACAACCAGAACAACACCAAAATAAAGCAGGGCACTGTAGACCTACATAGACTGTGAACTCTAGGGGTGTCCAAATCTGATCTTGGAGGGTCCAGTTGTTGCTAACCCTAGAAGTCAGTAGTCACCCAAATGTTTTCTATAAATACATCCCCAAAACTTCTTTCAGCCCAATTAAATTGCACCAGCTTTTTATTAAGGTGGTGAAGACTTGTGAATATGCTGTGAGCTACAAAACTAATTAAAACTTCACCATGTAGCTGAACACTGCAGGCAGTCTTTTTAGACAACAGGGCTTGTTTTCACAAACCACCCACCTGCTGATCTAGATTTAGTTTGTACAAGAATATCAGAGCAGTATCATTCCTCATAATGGCTAATGAGTGTGTTAATACCAGTCCTGGTGGTGTATGAAACATTTGCTTGTAGCGTTTAATTTTTGTTCATTTTTATAGCTCACAGTAAGTCATACTATGTCCTAAACCACATCCACAGCTCAGCTCCACCTTAACAAAGAGTGCGGTTTGAGCAAGTTGAGAAAAGTTTTACAGAAGTGGTTTGTTTGACTATTGTCTTTTCATGTAAGCAATCTTAGGCTTGTAGGTACAGAATTAAGCTAAAGAAGCAAAAATTGGTCTCTAAACATATCTTGGCTAATGGACTACATCTAAGGTCAGTGAAAAATTGGGTACATATAAATGTTCACTGAACAGTAAATATATGAGGGTGATAACAAAGATAGGAGCACAAGTTTGACCTGAGTTCAGAGCTCCTAATTTGATCTATGCTCCTAGAAGCAAAGGTACCAAAAAAGATTCTTTGGGCAGCAAAAGTCTTTTATAAGACTGAAAAAACTTCAGTTGATTCTTTTGACATTTATGGTGATTAAAAGAACAATTTATAAAAACATACAACAGTTTCTTCATGGTATAGAACAATTTGACCATGCGAAGAACCGTTTAGGCTTTCAAATGATTATCATAATTCTATCATAGTTAACTTCTTGAACATATAAGAATACATATGTCATACATTTTTAAGAGTGAGGGAAAGATTGTTGCTTATATTCTTATATCTGTATACATCTGCATTCTCACTGACACTTGGATCTTTTTAGAAAGCTTGCATGTGTATTACTTCCTGCCTTATGCAGTCACTTGTGTTGGTGAGGAAGTACAGTATTTGCTCAGTCCTTCTTTGATCCTGAAGAGTGTACTTTTAACTCCAGGAGTGTCCTGGCATTTAAACAAAGAACGGGCTGTTCTCACCATTCCACCAACCCTTTGCAATTTTATTTATCACAGTCTGTGTTCTAGGCTATGTCTGAGCTGAGACCTCATGTCCATGTATGCATTACAGTCATGACTTGTGTTTAGGAAACCCCACACTTTTTGTTGTGTTGTGTAGTTTTTTAGAGAGTCCATATTATGTAAGAATGAATTTTCTATAGATTTATTAAAAGGCCAATGTATTCAGTTTCTTTCCTAAGTGACACTTAGGATTTTTGAGATGTCTTTTGTACCAAAACAGCCATAATAAATTTTTACATGACCATTTAACCTCTCCAATATCTCTTTATCCTTTAGAATTAAACAGAATGCTGCTCCTTTAAGACATATTTGTAATTGAGCTGTTTTGATTGGCTACCATGCATTGTGTCTGATTAAAAAGCAGTATGAATGTAAGGAA
>JBBPDA010000034.1:11629094-11642661 GCA_037974385.1 Arnoldichthys spilopterus | reverse complement strand
AGCATTGAAGTCCCTCTGAATCTACACTGACCAAAATCAAAGTACATTTTATAGCAGATTTCGGTGGAACCAGTTTCCAGTTGTGACCTCAGTAGCCAAAAGTCTGGATTCAGACGTAAGTGCTCTTGATAGGAAATTAACGTAGAAATAAAGCAAAGTTGAGCTAATTGCGGTACGTGCATGTGTAGAATCACTATGTGTGTGTGTTATTCATTCCAGCCTACTTGTGCGTCAGAGGCGAATAGTAAATAATAAAGCGCCGAATAGTCTGGCTTTGATTGATGATTAGGATTAGGAGTGACGTGTAATTTAAAATCATCTCAGTTTGTGAGAGGTCAAAGACACCTAAAGTTTTAAGCGACCTTGGGTCTGAGTGTCCGAATTCAGGCCGTCTCTGTTAAATAAAACTTTTAAAATTACTTTACGGTGTAATTCTGACCTCTCCTTGAAGACACTTCGACACTCGCCAACATCGGTGTCTTCTCTAGTCTTTCACTTGAAGTCTTCAGTCACCCTTGTGCAAAAAACATTTTACCACATGAGAAAAGTAAAAAAACAGGTGCACTGTGCAAATCCTATATGTGTTTTTCTTCTGTAAGGCCAGTGTTGTGTTCACACAGTACAGTACACAGTAAGTTTTGTTCATTTTTGTAGCTCACAGTAAGTCATAATGTGTCCTAAACCACATCCACAAGTCTGTGCTATGCAAAGAACGAGATGAATGTGGATTGAGCTGGTTGAGAGTAGATTTTGGGGGAGGTATTTATGGAAAAGTTTTGGGTGAATATTGACATCTAGTGTTTGTTAGCTCCAGTTCTAAGCCAAAGAAACACATTTTGGATTAACAGTCTTGCATTGGACCTGCACTGGACATATTATCTAGCATGTGCATTTTCTGAAAACTGAAATTTGTGTTGCCCAGTGAAAATTTTCAAATAATTTCATCTGTATTGTATTAGTTTAGTTTTATCTCAGTATCTGCCTCTTTTTTATAGAATAAAAAATATTTTTGTAATGTTTCCCTCTAGGTATAAGACTACAGAGTCTTTGTGGTTACCTGCTATGCTCCACTAATTAGCTGCTTTGTAATGTACAGCTATTCCCCTTTTGATACTTTTCCTAAGTGCACACTTTCCAGTGACTTTAGATGATCTTGAACATCTAACGTCCATACATTGAGTATTCTCACACAGCCATTGTGTTTAACTGTACAGCAGTGGACACACAAACTGGATTAGTGTGTGTAGTCAGTGAGCTGCCTCAAGGATCTGAAGACTGAAGCTTTCGGCTCTAATGAGACCTTGTACTTGACATTGAGAATTTAGAGGGAAAAAAATGCAACAGATGCAGCGATTAATTTAGCACGTTCTTAACATTGGGCATGCTGGGTGCAACTGTGATTGTAAGTTAGACTAAATTCCTATTACAGTATGATAAATGTATGTGTTTGTTACCTATGTCAGATCATTATTTTAGCTTTTGAATAGCTGCTGTTTACATGGCTACCTATTGAAACATTTTTAAGCTTATCTTCTTTTTCTAGGAACTCAGAATAACTGATAGGAGTCAAAAGTTTACTGTGGGCTTATACTTTAACTAACAAGCTCCAGTTTCTGACCAGCATTCCCGTTCCTCGAGCTGAACTTGCTGAGTCGTCTACTTTGATCAATCACTGCGTCCTCCACATGAGCAGGAATTGGCTTTTCAGGCGTGCAGTGTGCACTGTGCTCTCACTGAAAGGGTCTATTTTTGGAGCTTTATCTCATGCTGACCTCTATGAGACTAATTCATGCAGAGCTGCAGGTTCAAAGCTGACCCAAAAGTCACCCAGATTTAACAGGAACACCATCCAAAGTTAACATAAATTTCCATAGATGTCACCCAGAAGGCCCCAAACATCAAATAGCGAAAAACAGTTGGCATGGTCTTATTTGCATAATGATGACATTTTTGTTAATTCCCGACATCACTGGATACATTTTCAGTGTTCTGTGAAATATTTAATAAGGTAAGACTGTGGCCTGTGCATTCATGGAGTACTAGTAATGGTCGAGGATTAATTTAAAGTACTATTTCTCATTCATTTCACCTTTAATTAATCATTTATCAATAATGTATTACGTATTATTTAAACAAAAAGGAAATGAGCACATAGTGTTAAATTTTTAATCCAACCAAAGAGGCTTACAGACTTTATCTGGGCCCTAAGTGCAGTACTTGATGGTACCCCTAGTGCAGGGTAGTGTCTCTGGAGTGAAGCACAGCAGAAGTGTTTGGGTGCTGAATTTTAACCTGACGTTCGTCTCTAACCTCCTGCCCCCATTTCTTTGAGGGGGGCAGGCCCAGTTAATGAATAAGAAAGTGGCAGTAGGGGGGTGTGAATGTGTGTGTGTGTGTGTGCATGTGTGCGTGCGCATGTGTGTGTGTGTGAGACCACCACTTCATAGCGGTTGGTGGATTTTTAAAGGGCAAGCCCCTCCTTACATGGCTTTGCTTTTCTAAATAATAGATGAAGCCTCAGGAATGCCTCACAGTCAGATTAAGGGTCAGGGGAGCGTAGATGCCTGAAAAAGCCCACAACTCTCACTGAGCTTAAACCACCTCTGTGACCATAAACAAAATACTGAGGGTCTTGGTTAGTGTCCTGTCTACTATTGAGGTCTGCATTTCACCTTGTGTGGCCCAGAACATCATTTTGAACCTTTATGTTTTCTGTTCATTGACTTCAACTGAACCTAACTCTAGACCAGATCAGGACGTTCATGTTGAGGGTCCATGTCCTGAATTTTTTCATGTATTTTATTTACTACTTATTACATTTGTGTAGTTTTAGTCATAATTTATATATACATGATCATCTTACAAACCTGTCTCTATTCTTTCAGCTCTTCCTTAAATACTGATATATGCAAATTAACCTTGTTTTGACTGGCTGCCCTGTATTGTGCTCAATTCAAAAGATGTCAGTGTGAAACAGTCAGTTGAAAGCAGGTTATTTTGGCTAACTATTCACATATGGACTGTATGGACTGGTAAGTGAACGCTATAGTTTAAAACTTAAAGTGTTTACATAATACACTAAGCTTCTTTATTTCATTAAGAAGCTAAATTAAGTTTTTGATGATTTGGGCCCTTTAAAACCTTGCTATTACAGAACTACCATAGTGTTACCAATGTTATTTTATAATCTTATTGACTGTGACAGAAACAGCAAAAGCAATCCTGAGTGCTTTAGTCGGCCTGCAGATGGCACTAGTACATCAGTTTGGTTGATGGCAAAGAAACTCTCCTGAATGGAAGACTTTCTATACTGTGGTACTGAATGCTATGTCATTGTAACTGCCAGTATGATATCTAACCCATGTGCCAGCCTTAATTAAAAGCAGTAATCACTTTCTCTGTCACAATGTTGCTGCTTAGATACTACGTCTTATATATTATACATTAGATCAGAAGTCCCCTCAGTTCACATTTCTGCTTTTTCTCCATGTTGAAGAATCACTGTCAGGAAAATGTGGGCTGTCTCGGGGTCCATATGATTGGTTTGAGTAACACACTGCATTAAATAAGAGGTAGATCACAGGTTAGAGCAGATCACAGGTCTACAACCTTTATCCTAAAGTTTTTTTTACCTGTTTTTAAATGTTTACCTTGCTCTATAACACTCACTTCAACTCAGAAAAGTCATTCGATTCAAGAAGAGTGTGTTTATTAGTTCTTTATTTGAATCAGGTATGTTGGGAGCAGGGAATTCACTGAAATGTGAAGGAAAGGCTCAGTTTTGCTTGGTCTAGAGCAAAAACATTGGGGGCTTTGATGATTGATTTGAGAAGCATCACATACGATGATAATTAAGGATAGTTAAGTGTGAATGAGGACCATAGTGAATATGATGTATAAAGTGCATTGATTGAAAATATTGAAGGTTTGTGCCAGTTACCCTGCAATTCCCTTTTTCTTGGTGCCTTTTTCAGTTAAAACCACCATTAATTTTACTATGTCAAGGCTTAATAAGTTCCACCTTTATTACTTAACCAGTGCTTTCCTGAAGCAGTATTTCTCTCTCTAGGTTTGTACTCCACATGCAGTTTGTGTTTGTATATTTCAGCCACTTGTTGCCAATAAGGCAAGAAGCTCTTAGGCATGACTGACATCATTCATGTGTTGATGGAATTTGGGCTTTGCGTGTTTCCTGCAATTAGGTTTAAAAGGATTGCTGAGCTCAGAATTAGGCCCACATTTTTTTCTTTTTTTGTCAGTATCAAAAGCCATGAACACTTGGCAGCTTGTAACTCTGCAATCGACAAACCCAAAACTCGGCATTAATCGGATGGCTTGTTTTTATTTCGGTGTGCTCACTGGCTCATTTGACGATGGATTTAGCATGTGTGCTTTCTCCTGTCCTTTCCACTGAGGCCTAATTCAGCTTTTATTGGCCTAAATGAGACAATAGATCCATTCACAGCTACAGCTTTAGAGGATTAAACTCCTTTAAAAGTTCCTTCCTAAATGACTAAGTGAATTTATCTAAGCCTTTAATAATGGTGAAGAGCTTTGATTGACAGTTTGCATGATGGACATCAATATTACCTTCAAAAGACATGTATACTAGCTTAACTTTTAAGGTCTACTTCTAAAGTCACTGCGGTATTAATAACCCTTTGGAGAGCGCTAGAATCCTGCCTTTAGCTTGACACTGAGAGTGACTGAAGTGTAATCTTTCCTTTAGGGACTACATGTCTAATCTTTTCAGCAGAGCTCCTGTCCTCTGTGTGTGTGTGTGTGTGTGTGTGTGTGTGTGTGTGTGTGTGTGTGTGTGCGCGCCTTTGCACATCCATTTCCTTCATGCCAGTGCCTCCTTGTGTGCCACTTGGCTTTGCTCAGCTATCTTGTCCTATTTATACATTCAATAGCACTCCACTTCCTCTGAAGCAGCCCTGGCTCTGACCCCAGACAGCTACTGGCCCTGGATTCACTGAGAGGCAAGAATCATGGCACCAGAGTGGAGTTCAAATATAGGATCATGTAAGAGTAGGCAATATGGCAAAAATTCTACTTAATATAAATATTATTTGTGTCATCATTTTAGCACAGTTTTTTATGTTAAAGTCAGCAAAGTAAGCACACTTGCATTAAAATGGACAGAGGTTTGTTAGCTACTATCTATTTGCAAACCTAAAAAAAATTATTTGACTAAGGGTGTTAAAATGTTTGCGAAATGTAAACACATTTGTGAAAGGCTACAGAAACCTAAGAGTAGAGTGTTTTTCATTTTGTTTATTTATATCGATCTATCTGTCTGCCTGTCTGTCTGTCTATAAAAAGCTCTTTAAGATAAATGATTTCCAAAACAGCGGCACGGTGATGCAGTGGTTAGCGCTGTCACCTCACAGCGAGAAGATCCTGGGTTCGATCTCCAGGTCGGCCATGGGTGCCTTTCTGTGCAGAGTTTGCAAGCTCTGCCTGTGTTTGCGTGAGTTTCCTCCGGGTGCAATGGGGTGGCCTCCTGTCCTGGGTGTACCCCGCCTTAGGCCCGCAGCCAGCTAGGATTGGCCCCAGCTTCCCCATGACCCAGAAACAGAAGAAGCGGTTTAGAAAATGGATGGATGGATGGATTCCCAAAACTTAATAATATAATTGCGTAATGGTCATCTAATCCAAAACTCATTACTACATATTAGGTATTGTGATTCACAGGCTCAGTCTAATTTTTTTGTGATCCATGTTGTTGATCAGAGTTCTAGAGGTTAGTTAGTTGATCACAAAACCATTCCCATTTTCTCATTTGGCAGACAACTTACTATTAAATTATGTTTCAGATGTATGCCATTATAGCATAAGTATTCTTGGAGAAGGACTCTTGATTATTGATGTGCTTGGCCAGACTGGGAATCGAACCGCTGTCTGCTGGTCAGCACTGCAGTTTTTTAAGCTACACCAACTATTAAGAAACTCCAGAATTGACACCATACTGACCATTCCTAATACTATTCAAATAAATAATAGTATAAAGAACAGATAATGTCTACACCCTCATATTTCATTCTGTTTTCACCCAAATCCATAAACAATGTTTGTGAAGATAATTTGGTGCCAAACAACCACACAAGGCAGAATTTGGGAGACACTTCCTCAAAGAATGGGTTTTCCCCATATTAAGGACTTTTCACAACTTAGAATAACAGTGAATAAATTAGAACTATGAAATAACAAATATGGGATCATGCAGAGATTAATAAAATATTTTTTGTTTTAGATTATTTTAGAAAGTAGCCCCCATTTTCCTTGACATAACTTTGTACTTGCCCAGCGTTCTCTCAAGTAGCTTTATGTGGAACTACCTGGGATGTTTGGCCAATAGAACTTAAGAACACACACATACACTGAGAGCTTGTTGTCACTGAAAACTAAAATTTGTTAGGGGGCATTTTATTTTTTTTTATTTAAGCTTTTTAAAAAAAAAAAATCTGTTCATAGACATCAACTTTACTCTTTGTATTTGTCGTAGATGCAAATATAATTTGTGTTTCGGCATATGACTTTTCATAAATATGTAGAGGAATGGCTCAATTGGAGTAACCTAATGCTCTCGCACCTTCAACCAGTGCACACACAATATTCCCTTTGTGATGGCAGCTTAACAAAGCTTTTTGTTATATGATGTCATGACCTGGTCCCAGTTCAGGCTGAGGAGTACAGTACTGACATTTATGATATGTGGACTCGGAACTTCGTAGCTAAAATTGCCACCTTGGTCTATACTGCTAGTCAAGTGTTTTACAGTGTAACTGTGCATTTTCCAAAATAACAAAGTAAACTGTATGATTTCACAAACTTATATAAATGATAATTGGCTTGAGTGAAGAAAATGTTGTCGTTGTTAATTTCTGGGAATGTGGCCTGTTTCCAAAACTGAGCCTGCTTTAGGGATCATTATCCACTGAAAGCGTTCATAGATTTAGCATCTAGTCATTACCGCAGTTGAGGTGTTGCAGCTAAGAGGCCTGTCACTAAAGCTAAGGCATTAAGCTAGTGTGATATGTCTGTAAGCTACCTTATGCTATCAACCTTTTGTGAATGTTACTTATCAGTCAAATCTGCTTTGAAGGCTGAGCAGTGGCGGATCTGTGTCTTGGCTAAGAGGATTGATTGGGAACCAGGTGGTGTAGAGAGTTAGCATGCCTGTGCGTGAATCTGATCTTCTGCTAGCACTCAGCTACTCCATACAGAAGTTGTCAGTGCCAAACACAGCTGGGTAGGCTTATTCCATCTGGCCCTCATTCTGTCTTGCTCTGTAGTTTCCATCTCATTGTTTCTTTAGAATATCTTGTACATTAGAACTGTTGCATTTCTATCTTTCTTGCCTAGCATGAGCAGGGAAGAGGGTTATATGAACAACCATCAACAACAACAACAACGTTACATTTATATAGCACCTTTCACAATCAAAAGGTCACTTTACCAGGGAAGAAGAATGTGAAAAATAAGATTAAACAGAAGCAGAGAAATATTCATCAAAGAGGAAATTTTTTAAGAACAGCTTTAAATTTACAGAAGGAGGTGCAATCACAGAGAGAATGAGTTCCATAGTGTAGGAGCAGCAGCACTAAAGGACCAGCTTCCTATAGCAGAAAGCCTGTTATGAGGGACAGAGAGGGAACTGCAGGTGGAGGACCTGAGAGACTAGGCTGGAGAGTATGGAGAAATCAGTTGAGAGAAGTTTTGGGGGCAAGACCCTGAAGTGCTTTATAGGTGAGGAGTGAGATTTTAAACATGAAGTTAAACATGAAGTTAAACACAAGTTAAATACAAAAATGCCCAAATGCCTGCAGTGACTTCGCAAGAAAGTATTGTAGAGCACTAATTTCAGCAGTCTTCCAGAGTGTTATAGCAATCTTTAATTTTACATTGTGCAAATGAGCAAATTATGCCTTGTTTTCAATTGTGTTGGCATTGGGAAGTAGACATAATCATATACGTATTTGTGCTCTGATCCTCTGAATAGGGCCCAGGCTGCTATCTAAGCACATAAAGGGATTGTTTGCTGAATGAGCACTGAGTTTGTAATCTAATAATGGGCTTGAAAAGTGGAATACGTCTTGGTGCCAAGCCTCCATCTGCTGCATGTCACAAAGGCCTTTAGAGCAAATGCCACAATGTAATAACAGACTTCATTAATAGACACATTGCTATTACTGTGAGAATAAACCTAACCTGAATTTGCAACTGACCACTTTCAACTGGCTCTAATTTTAAGTTGGTAGAAATAGTATCACTTATAAAAGTCTTTATAAATTTTTGGACACATATCAACATGCTAATTAATTATATGCTAAATGTGGTTTAGCATGCTTGATGCTGTTGAGTGGGTAGAGATGTTTCTTTTAATTTAGCTATCTCACATGTTCTAGTACAAGAAGTTAAAAAGCCTATTTATGACCATGAAAATTAAATGAACAAAAATGATTTAAAAAATGGATATGTGTTTTTTTTGTGTCATTTTGTCCATATAAGGAATGCTAGGCTAACTTTATCTTAAAAACATCTCTTACAGGTTATCTCAAGGTTCCACAATTTTGCTGTCTATTGTCCAAAGTCCAAAGTATTTCCGAACAAGGCTTTATGGGTTGCTCAGAGTGCAGTTCCCTCTCTCTGTGGCTAAGTTGGGTTGTCTGACGCATGTCCATTATATACTGCATTACGTGCAGCAGCCCGTGCCCACAGGAGAATGCGTGAGGACAAGTTGCCACAGCAGTGCTGCTTATTTTTTCTTTTTTTTTTTGGTTTGGCTTAAACAGCATCATCAATGAAAACTGACATTTAGACCTAGACGTTTAGTTGACTTAGATATTTAGCTGTATGGTCTTCATTACTTTCCAGGTTGACATGTATATTTCTACCCCTTTTACCTTTTCATTTCTTTATGTCTGTATAAATTCACATTATAAAAAAACATGTCATACAACCACCCATTTTGACAGGACATAGCCATTGCCAGATGACCATGGTAAAACATTAGCACACCTTTTAAATCCATTGTTTATTTCCCCTTTGCCTGATTCCTGGTAATGACATTCAGCTTCATTCATTGGCTGCGCAAACGCAGTGCAGTGCTAGAGCTTTCAAGCTCCTCTCAGAAGATTTTAAAGTAGCACTACTGACCTTTTTGGCAGTAACAGGACTGTTGAGATACCATATCTCTATCTCTCTGTCTGCATCCTGTCTTGCTGTAGCCTGCCAATGGCAGCTTTCAGCTGGCACAAGGCCTGAGGGTCCTGCTTAGTGCTTGACACATGGTCAGTGTGTGGCAGATTTAAAGAAGCTGTGCAGACAATAATGATTACACAGCAGGAGTTTTGCTATTAGAGCTACAAAGTAACAAATGCTGACTTTAAAGGAATATATGCTTATACCCAAAAATGCCAAAGTGGAAAGTAGTGAATGAAAGGCATGGGGTTAGCATAAGTATCAGCTAATCTGAATGCTGCCAACTGGCCTCTTAACTTTCATTCATTATCAGAAAGCAGTGAAGGGGTAGGGTCATTACCATTTACCATTAAAAAAGCATTTTAAAACAGAAATCAAATACAGATATAGTTCAAGTTAAAAGAAAGTGAGTGAAATTGAAAGTAGTGATAGAATGTTAAAAATAGATTTAAAACAAATATATAAACAAAATAAAATTTCAAAAAGAATAGATTATATTGAATTAAAAAATATTTTTTCTTTCTTTTCACTTGTAGGTAAAAGAGTTTTGTTTAGTGTCTAAGTTTCCCAAAGTAAAGTTTCAAAAATAGATGGTTTTGAAACTACTGGTCTCATGATGTCATGAAAACAAGGATTTGGTTTTTGTTTATATTTGTCTATTCATTTTACAGTTTATTGCTGTCCATTAACATTGACATTATGAGGAGTGTTTCAGTCTGAAAGGCATAATATGAAGCAGCCAATCAGAAAAGGGCTCATTTATATTTATCAGTCTTAAAGGCACTATGACAAAGAGTGACAATGTATTACCCTTTTTTCTAAGAGTGCTATGCATTCACACATATATTGTGTATACTTTGTGCATTGAGCCACCTTTATATGATGGGCTCTATCTCCTCCTCTGTTTGCATAAATGTTGGGATAAGGCAGCATGAGCATGTGTGTCTAAACATGTCTATTTTCAGATTTGGACATTGTGTCTCATTCAGAAAGCACAGTGTTGACAGCCTGTGGGTGTTCTCTGTGACTGGACAGTTCACACTCTTGAGTGTGCTGCCTGTTCACCATCTCACACACTCCTTTGCCTGTTGGGGGGCTTGGCGATTCCCCTAGGCTTGGTTAGATCACTGGTATTAAAATGTATATACAAAAACATTTTCACTTTAAAACTTTCACACTAAAGATATTTTCATAAAGATTTTTGACAAATAAACAATTATATCAGCAAATGTAAAATTTGAAGACAAATGAAGTATAATGTAACATTTCTGAATAACACATTAACACATTACTAGTGCTAGGCCTTCAGTCTGGGCCATTAATATCTACACAAGGTCAAAAAATTAGGAAAAAACACATCTTTATTGGAGTAAGCTAATGGTATTGAACTGTTTTTGGTCATTCTGGATTACACCCTTAAATCTGAAACAGAAACTTTAAAACCTGTAACAGATAGGTTAAGCTAGGTTCTGCTGTGTTGCACCCTGCTCATATTCACAGTCAGTAACATAACTATAACATTCAGAAGGGCTACTATGACATTTTCTCTCTCACAAACTGGTCACACCAAATCAAATTCAATGTTAGATATTCTACTATAATATAGTACACTGTTCGTTCATAGTTCAGCAGGTTCATGGCTTTGGATTGAACTGGCATGACCTCTGTTTGGTTTTGTTGTTGACATTGCCCATTAACCCTTTGAACTGCATTGGCACACACTCCCCAAATGGACATCTCTGAGAAGCCATCTGGAATAAGCTTATCCTCTTGAATTAAGTTATAGAATGGGTGTTAAGTTCTTTTCCAGGTGACCCTTGTGCAAACTGTGTGTATATACTCTTCCCCTTAGCGCTTTCTTCATGTAGTCCCTATTAGTTTTAGATCTGGGTGAAAAGTATGTCCTTTGTATATTTTAAGCTCAAATACCCAAATACTTAGCAGAATGCAGGCCACTAGTCTCAATAACAAGGTCAGAGCCTAGTGACATGGTCCCTAGTGTACGTGTCATTAGGGATCAGCAGTGACTGAGGGATTTAACTAGCAGGGAAGCTAGCGGTGAGCCAGTCTGTTAGGCAAAGTGGGATGCCTTGGGATAGTATAGTTACAGTCAGGTCCACACTGCTCATTCAAATCAGTTTCTCAGTAGGCATTTAACATGGTAAATTAAAAAGTTGACAAACAATGCTTCCAAACTACTGTTTTGTGCTTTGTGGCACACTTTTTGGCATGCTTATAGATGACAGTGCTTTATATGGTGTAAGAAACCACATAGCTGAAACACATTATTTGAAAAACCATAGTATTTTAGGGCAAGTGTATCATGTGTAGGGCATTCAGTCAGTGTTGATTGACTGAATTTGGAGTTAAGGGGAATTGTATAATTTTTATTGGTGTTAATCTATTGCTTTTAAGCCTAATCGCGAGGACATGGTATGGGTGGAAAGAGAAAAGGTATGAAACATTTCTCGCAGACAGTGTTTGCTAGATGTGCAATGTTTCTATACCTGCTTCTGTTGCTATTTTGGTACACAACACTAATGCACAAAATGTGTTTTCCCCAGGAGCCAAACCACCAAACCCATCATTGCTCTGTCAAATTGATTCCACATTGCAATTTATTTTTATTTGAAGCATCAACTTAGCAACCCGCAGTTATTGTGGTACCTTTTTACAGCACTTTCTCTTGCCATGTTTCCCATGATGTTATTTTACGATCCAACCTCCACTTTGTTTGTTTCTTCTGTTTCAGCACGGGAGGTCTAATCTTGAAGGATTTTTAAATATCTTGACCACACTTGTGTACTTTGTCTTGATTGAGGCTCTCTGCTACCCCATTCATGTTAGAGGGATCTGGAGAAGGTGACCTAAATAGCCTCTTGTTGTCTTGATGTCCCCAGCCATTGCATTGATTAGTTCAGTTCTATCAGCAAACTAAGCATAGATTATATTCACATGACATTACAGTAGGCTTGCAATTACATTCACTGAGTGGCAGAAAAACAAATTCATACTGAGTGTTAAGCGTCCAACTCCAAAGTCACAAAAATAGACACATACACACAAAAAACACATTTTAAATGGGAAAGAGCTGCTGTGCAATTGACTCTACAAATAGACTTAACAAGAAATGGGACTGATCTTCTAACAGTCTGCCAAAAGCTACAGAATAGAGAAGTCAACAGATATCAGATTATTTAACAGACAGAACTTGTCTGGTAGACTAGGGTGAATCTGTGAAACCAGGGGGGGGAACAAATGATTATTTGCTAAAATTAAGGCAGTTGGACTCAGCAGTCATTACAACTTACTAAAGAGTCAGTGGGCCATATTTGGATTTCCTGACAGTTATATTCACCTGATTTCAACACTAGGCAAATAAGGCAGTTTCGACCACCCGGAAGCGGCAGGGTTCCCCAGCGTCGACCTTGTCGACCCGGAGAGGGTCGCAGTCAGCGACGTATGGGGGGTGTGGGGGGTGTGGGGGGGGGTTGGACACGGCGGCTGAATTTCCCCCTGCTGGAGGGGTTGCTCCCCTCCGCTGGTGAGGGTGTGCACCAACAAGATCAGTCCCCCCAGCCTTTTGTCGCTGGTAAGCTCCTGAGCCAGCTTCAATTGGCTCAGGATCCTCTGACCCTTGGCATGCATACCCCCATGGCTCAGCCAACCATCCACCAAATGCATGCCCGGCATGTATAGTCCTGCCACTGCTGCCATGACGGTTGGTCTTTTTGTCACGATTTTGAGGTTTTACGCAGCAAATGCAGGCTGGACTTGAATTCGACGTATTTATTAACGAAGCTCATAGACAGGACCAAGACAGGGCACGTACGACAACAGACAAGATAACAACAACAAAGACCGACCCGGAAGGGTGACACACGAGGACATTTAAGGGAACAGATAACGACCCACAGCTGAGGACGTACATGACTCAACTGTGGGGGGCGGGGCTAAGACACGTGGATTTCCTGACAAATGTACCTAAAGTGACCATTTAGTTTAGTGTTATTTATTCTTATATATACACTAAGTACTCAGATAACAAATATATACCTGTGTATATATATACATATACACTACTCACAATAAGTTAGGGATATTGTTATTTGCATGAGTGATTTTCCTATTTGCTCTGAATTTTAATTTTAATTTTATTAGTTTAATATTTATTACCCAAAAGATTTAGACAATAACAGGGATAGCCCCAAATAACAAAAATTGACAATGTCAGCAGCGGGGGTGTTTCCAGCATTTGCCGCAATGACAGCTTGACAGCGACATCTCATGCTCCTCACTAGCCTCATAATGTTGTCCTGAGGCAATGCGTTCCACTCTTCCACAAGTGCTACACGCAGTT
>JBBPDA010000034.1:11590301-11625652 GCA_037974385.1 Arnoldichthys spilopterus | reverse complement strand
TATATATATATAAAATGTCTGTATGACGCCATATCCTCTTGTATTCTTGAGTGTCTGTGTGATCAGAAATCTGTGAATAAATACAGCATGCATGCTTTTAAAACTCTCAGCAGTGTTTAACTTTGTAAGACCCTGTGCAGTGAGGAACCTTCAATGTAGCGGTGATGTTCTAATTTAGCCCTGAAACATGCACGTTTCAGTTAATAATCTTAATATTATTCAGTAATGATATTATACAAATGTGAACTTCCTGTAATGAGAGTCTGGACCCACATGCAGACCCTTAGAATTGAAGAGGTTAACTCGCACCTGCAGGCACTTGTGGTTTCAGTTAAGCTTTGTAGTAAGAGCACGTAGTAAAGTTTTAATAGGGCTTTTTATGAATGCGTGTACATATGTGTGTTTTGACAGGTGGGAGTGCATTTCTGCGGATGTAAGTAGAGCAGAATCAGCGTTATTACAGCCATTTAGCTCATTTACAAGTGTTTTAGTGACCATTCAGACACTTTGCCTGGTTCAGTATGGACATTTGAAGGAGATTAGCCCCTTGCTTGAGGTGACAGGCTGTGTGTGTGTGTGTTTGTGTGTTTGTGTGTGTGTGTGTGTGTGTGTGTGTGGGTGGGTGGGTGGGTTGGAGGGTGTGTGTGTGTGTGTGGGTGGTTGGCTGTTTCTGTCAGCACAAATATGGCAACACCATCTGGTAAAGATTAACAAGTAACCAAACTTTTGACTCTGCCCAGTAAAAAGTTGGCTATGTTTGTCTGAAGGTGCCAGGATGGTAAAAATAAAGATACATTTACCGGCACAATGAAATTTTTGCACATTAAGAAGCTCTAACAGGGCCCTTTCTCGCTCCTTAAGAAACGTCTGTTTGTGTTGGTGTGCCAAGACCGTTCTACTTTCATGCCAGTGAATAAATTTGGTCAAAAATATGATGTTGTTTTAAGAATAGAGGAGGCAGTCCTACCCAAATATGACGTTCTGCCTCATTACACAGCTCTACACCAAGTCTGCAGCTGCTGTGTGAGTGTGTGCGAGGGTATGTGTGTGTATTTATTTTGCCTTGTGCTCCTGCTGCAGTGAGGAACTTCACTCTTCATGTGGTTTGGAGGATGAAACACTAGGCCGCTCAGTCTGTCATTATAGTATTGCACACAGAAACACACACACACAGCAGTGGAGGTTTTACTACAGTGCTCCATTAGTAGTGGTGTGCCACACTGCAGGTGGGCACATGGCCATGTGGGATCCACATATCAGCTCATGCATTCATATAGACATTACTAATGTCCAGTATAAACCCATATGCTCACATGTGTCTGCTTGTTGTCCAATATAAACCCATATTTAAACCCATATGCTCACATGTATTACCCTCTCACACTTATTCGCTTACATAAAGCTCATATTCTTAAGGTTTTGCACTTCTGTGCCCTTTTTATACTGGCACAAGTTGTAGGAAAACTTGTGGCTTAAAAAAAAGGAAAAAAGAGCATGGTACGAACTGTGTTTTGGTGGGAGATGGTTTTTAGTATAAGGCTGCAGTTTCCGACCCGGCTGACGACCTCGTAATACCAGGCTAATAATTTGTTACGTAACTCATATAATTTTTTTTTTAGTGAAATGAAAGTGGCGAGCATGGTCAGACAATGGACTGACCTCATTTATAAAGCAATTAGACCTCCATCTAACTGTAGGAGGAGCATTTATCTCTGTGCCTATTTATCACACTTACGTTTTTTTTCGGTTGCTAAAACACTTATATCAAATGTATCCCTCAGTTAGCGAAAACTTAACATTAGCCAAGATTTGCACAATTATAAGAACATTGTCAGCTTCACACTTTTTGCAAAACACTATACATAGTGATTGGCAAAATACTATAAACATGTGTATACATTGCACACAGAAATATATCATGATGTCACTTGCCATTTTTAAGCACTGACCTTTCAAATGACTATACCTGTAAACCAATTACTTAATAATTACCAGGTGTGCAGACACATAGGAGTTTAATTGTAGACAAACCAATCATGTTAAAGCTCTTTAAAAAGGCAACAGGTGAGTTAACCTGTCAATAAAAATGGAAGACATCGGAGCAAGAGGAAGAGTGAGGATGAGACTGAAAAGGGCCTGTATTGAACACTTTCTGTTACCCATTATTGTGATATTTTGCAGTAGGCTACATGTATTTTGATTGGACTACATAGTGTTGAGGGTTGAGAATGCCAAGAGGGAAGGGATTTCACATCAAACTCTGGACAACGTTGTTTATATCCTAGCCAGTTAATTTTGCAAAACAATTTTAATACCTGGAGGGTTTTTAAAAAGATTTTGTTTGACTTTATTGAAAACTCAGGATCATTGACTGTGTTGGTTTGAATATCTCTGAGTCTTATTGTGTCATTGGCCAAAAAGATGTTATGATCATTCTCCCCCATATTCACACAAGATCAAGAGAGAATTATCATCTTTTTGACCAATAATACAATAAGACTCAGAGAATTTCAAACCATCATAGTCAATGACTAGTCAATAAAGTCAAACTCTCCTGTCAAAGGTACAAAACCTTTTGAAAAAACCCTCCAGTTATTATTACATTGCCTAAAGCCCAAGATATTTTTAACAAAAATATGTTATGGTATACAGTATATCAATGATAAAGTACAATTATTTTCCTTAACTGCAGGTACTAAACACATTAAGGGGACAACCCCAGTCACAGTTTATTCTGAAAGGTTGTTTTTGTTTTATTCTGAGGGTGTGTCCATTTTGCATCTCTTTATTTTAGTTGTGAACATTTCCCAAGGTTTCTGTCTCTGTTAAAGGCATACACTTTCATACACAAAAACATTTGTACACACACTCACACACACACAGAGCACCCACCACCAATCTGTAGCCCTGTATGTGCCACGCTGACCACAGCACAGATCTGGACATTATTAGTGCCACATGCTGCCACCACAAACCAGTGCACTGCCAGCCTGCAGGTTTGCTTTCACAGAACGGGTGGAGCAACCATGACCCTCAGGAAGCAGAAATAAACACATCCCCGACAGAGACTCTGTGTTTCTGCACTTGCACAAAGGTGTGTGTGTTTGTGTGTTAAGGGTTGCATGATAAAGCTGACACTATAAGAAATGAGTCATACATTATTAAGAGTAAATGACAAGTCACACAGTATTCCCCTGTTTCTCCTTCTTCCTCTCTCTCTTCCTCTATGCTTCACTCTCTAATTTTTTATTCTTCCTGTTCTTTTGTTGCTGGTTCTTTGTCTGCCTCTTCCTCACCCGCTATCATTTTTTTCTCCCCTTTCATTTTTCTCTCACTTTCCTACCCCCTCACTCTCTCAGTACTTTCTCCCCCCCCCAATCTCATCCACATAGTGGCAACAATAGACTTTATTACAGTACACTGTCACCCAGTAAGGGATATTAGGCCAGGCCACTCTTTTAGTCAAGGGCAGAAAATTTAAGCCAGACCACGATTTTATTTAGGGGCCGACCCTGACATAAGACCAACCTACATTTTTAGTCATGGACTCAGGTATTAGGCCAAGTTGTTCTTTTAGTCAGGGGCCCTTGTACTAGGCATATTATTCATTTAGTCAGGGGCCCTTGTGCTAGGCAGTTTATTCATTTAGTCAGGGGCCCTTGTATGCAGCTAGTGGCTACTATTTAACAAGATTTTATTTGCATAATGTTTGCTGGTGGTCATCCATTACTAGTCATCAACGCTTTTCCCTGAACTGTTCCTTCAGTGTATCATAACTTCTGCACTAAATGCAACTACAGCTTTTGCTGCTGGATACAGTTCATGCTGAACAGCTTGTTTTTTCACAGTTTTTGTCTTACATACATAAAGCACGTGAGACTGAGGTAGTGGGAGACCTCAGAACAGGGAGACACTGCTGGGTAGGTCACCTTATCCTTTAGACAACAAAAAAGTACAGGCCACCTCTGAAAGAGTCTTCTGTCTGTGTGAGTGATGTCATGCCCTTTAAGAGAGGAGTCCTCTTATTCAGTGCCTCTGTAGGAAGGTCAACAATGCTGTCTGCTGAAGCAGCAAGTGTGGGTTTCTTTTTCCTGTATATTTATTCTGAATGCTGCTGATCCTCATATTTTTCTGACTGTGTGTCCATTAGCCGTGGATTAAGCAACATGTGTCTCTTTCTTCTTCTCTTTTTTGGATGGACAGATTTATACGGATTGGGCGAACCACTACTTGGCCAAGTCAGGTCACAAGCGCCTGATCAGAGACCTCCAACAGGACGTAGCGGATGGAGTGCTGCTGGCTGAGATCATCCAGGTCGTAGGTAAAGTAGCCACTTACTAGAGCTGCACAGTATATTGTCAGTTATTTGGTTTTGTAATTTTTGTCTTTGAAATGCTCACATTGCCAAGTCTTGTGATACATAAATAAGTTTATGAACATTGTTTTACTGTGTGCTGTGAGCATCCTGATCCGTTGTGATGAATTCCATGTGTTTCTGTGGGTGTTTGGATGATTTAAGTTATTCACCTTAACCCAGCAAACATACATCATATTGGTTGAAACCATTTTTAAAAATTTGACACACTTTTACCATGATCAGCACTTCGTATAAACACTCAGACGTGTATAGATTCACTGGAGGGTTTGGATAGATAAATTTTCCATAAAATACTGATAAATAATTTTAAAATGTTTAAGAATTTATTTAAATCAATCATCCATAACATTAATCTAGTTTTGTCATTATAATAACACTTGTATGGGGGGGGTGTTATTATTCAGCAACAGAAATCTCAGTTCCTGAAGGATAAAAGTGTGAGCATATGGATCTGAGCCAATTTGACAAAGGCCTTATTGTGATGGCTATATGACTGAGTCAGAGCATCTCCAAAACAGCAGGTCCTGTGGAGTGTTCCAAGTGTGCAGTAGTTAATACCTACCAAATGTGATCCAAGAAAAGATAATTGGGTTATGGGCTCCCAAGGCCCACTTGTGTGTGTGGGAAGAGAATGCTTGCCTGTCTGGTCCAATCCCACAGAAGAGCAACTGTTGCACAAAATGTTAATTCTTAGTATGATAGAAAGGTGTCAGAATACGCAGTGCACCACAGCCAGAGACCACAGACTTACAACGTATTAAGCAGGTGGTTTTAATGTTACGGCTGATGCATACAAATGGATATTTGAACAATGATATATTTTACATATATATTGAAAAGTTGTACAATGACAGAATTCCTCTTCAATTGAGCATCTAATTAGTTCCTAATACCACTGCCGCCTGTATGCACTGTCATGCTCTTATTTCAAATTTAAGGTCAAAGGATGAGCCAACAATCAGGTGAACAGAGAAGGAGAATAGCATATTGGTTCTAACATTTTTGTAATTCTAATAATTAATGTCCTGCAAAATATTAACAAAGTTAAAATAAATTTAATTTTAATTTTAACATTATGTAATAATGTTCGTTTATTGTGACCTAGCACCACCTCCGATAGTTCCTTGTTAATTTAACTGACTATTAAATTATTATTTTGGTGGTGATTAAATCTGGGAAAACATTAATTCCAGTGGTAAATTACCTTAGATGATTAATTGTCACAAAAGTTGTTGCCCAGTAACAACCATAGATAATGGGAACAACTAGCTAGCTAAACTAAATGACCTGTTAGCATGTTAGCGTTACTCTAAAGCAGCTAATTCACTCTTTACCTTTGGGCAGTGAGATGAGAACTCAGCTGAGACTGAAGGTGACAACACATCAGCTTTATTTAAAATTACATACACTGTGCATTTTCTGATCGAGTAGATTTCATACCCAAGTTTGAGACTCTTTCATATTCTTTTAGTAGTCCATCACATTACAGCCATATCTAGCAGCACCAGTAATAAGAAAATAAGAACCTTAGTCACATGATCAAAGTAAAATTTATTTATAAAGCACATTTAAAACAACCAAGGTTAACAAAAACTGCTGTGTAATCGAAACAATATATACAGATAAAGCAATAAATCACGATAAAAATAATAAAACAATAATAGACATTAAAAATCACAGATAAAACAGTTAACATGACAAATGCACTGAATGCGCTGCAAGGGGTTGCATTAAAAATAATAATACATTTGCAAGACTTTGTTGATCAACCAAGACGTGTTTGGTGTCTGAAGTGTGCATCTTTAGTTTTGTACTGGAGCTTTACTAATCATCAAGAATTTAAGTGTACATTTAAGTAGGTGTGTCAGCTTATTCTTTACATTTTTGACTATATTTTTTGTGTCTTTTCAAGCTAATGAGAAGATTGCAGACATCAACGGTTATCCTGAAAGCCGCTCCCAAATGGTAAGCTTGAGTTTGGTTCTTCTGGAGCATTCATCTGCATTTAACATGTGTCTCACCCAAAGAAGAGGATGTTAAACAAACACAGAGATATTAAGAAACTCATAGTTGGACACAGGTGTTATAGGATGGATAATAACAGAGCAGTTTTATTGAGGGATGTCTGACATGACCCTGACATAAACTTTAAACATCACATTCAGACATTTGAAGTGTTTTGTGAGTTATTGTGCAGTAACTCATCTGCTTAAAATAAGAATTTCATATTTCTGCTTTTTAAAATTGTTACAATAGGAAAAATGTATTTGGACTGATTTTATGGAGAGAAAGTGCAGTCCTACACCATCAGTACAAGTGCAAGAGCTATGAATACAGCATGAAAGCAAAATACTTTACTGAGCAGTATGACGGAAAAATTAAGATAAAATTGCACTAAAATGTTCATGGCTTGGTGCCAGTAACACTTAGTGGAATGTGTGACAGTGACAACACCTGTGGGGACAGATACTCTGTCTTGAACTGTCTTGTTAATCATTTGAATCATGTACGTAGTGTTAAATAAAACTGAACACCAGGGGCACCAAATCTTTGTTAAACAACCTTTAGTGTTCATGAGCTTAAATTCATATTTAACCTTTTTAAATGAAACAGTGGTGATCTGACCACTTTTTTGGAATGCACCATTCTAGAGAAATTTGCAGCAAATTGTTCACACAAAATGGTTATTAATACATTGATTACACAGTTTAACAATAGTAACAATAGTTGTTCAAGGTTCTGGCCAGTGACCCAGCTGGGCATCCATAACAGCAAAGATTTTCAGTCCCATATCAACCCTGCAGTCTTGGAAACATTTTTATTAAGCTACCTCAAATAAACTGTTAGAAATGCTCAGAACCAGAGGAATTGTGGACAGATGTCAACAGAATAATGGAAGTGCGTAAGGGACCAAAATAAAAGCACTGAACTATACTTCACCCATTAAATTTTGCAGCAGGTTACAGCACAATTTTCTACATTTTCAAAACTATTTGCCAGCAAGCTAATATCATGGCTTCCCACAGCTTATCTGATAAATACTAGCAGCTTTGAACTACATGTGAGATTTTACTGACATGGTGCAATGAAAGCCTGCCTTTCTGAGCCAAGAGAAATACATGCAGGGGCACGTAGAGGCACATGTGAGGAAAAGCAAGGCATAATAGTACCCAAAGAAAACCCTTTTTTACCACAAATTTACCACTATTTTAATATAAACAACACATATAAAAACTCAGAGGACACATGTAAGTTTACAGGTAATAGATCAAACCCCATTTCCAAGTTGGGACATTTTCCAAAATGCAATAAAAACAATAATCTGTGATATGTTCATTCATTCTAACTTTTATTTAACTGACAAAAGTACAATGATAAGACTTTCAATAGTTTTACTGATCAACTTAATTGTATGTATAGTAAATACATATAATTATATTTGTACATTTAGAACCTGATGGCTGCAACACACTCAACAAAAGTTAAGGGTTAAATAAGATTAAAGAGTGCACCGTTATTCTACCATTGTGTTATATTACTTTTCTTCTAACATCACTTTTTAATTGATTTGGGACTGAGGAGGCTAATTGCTGTTGTTTTGCAAGTTGAAATTTGGTTCATTCTTACTTGATTTAAGACTTCAGCTGCTCAGCTCTCAGTGGTCACCATTGTCTGGTTCTCCTCTTCATGAAACACCATATATTTTCAATAGGAGACAGATCTGGACTGGCAGCAGACCAGTGAAGCACAACCACCCAGTGTCTATGAAGCTATACTTTTGTAGGCTGTACAGAATATGGTCTGGTATTGTCCTGCAGACATAAGGATGACGTCCCAGGAGGTAATGTCATCTTGATGGCAGCATATGTCTCATCTGAGATGACCCTGAGCTCAGGAAACTAACCGGAATTCCTGCATTGAGTTGATTTGCGGGCTCCTCTTTGAATAACAGTTTCAAGTTGCATTTATTGATGCAGCGACAAACTGCGTTAAGTGACAGTGGTTTCCAAAAGTACTCCTGAGCCCAGGTGGCTATATATGGCCCAGTAGGCTTAGGTGGTCTCACCTGAGGGCTCGAAGATCATACACACATCAGCAGTGGTTTTAATACCTTGCTTTTTACGAAGATGTCTCATTTTTCTGAAGCTTTTGTAATCTTGTGTTAAGAAAAGTTTATTTTACACTAACAATCCTTTCATGAAATTTGGCACAAAGGGGTGAGTCTGCTTGCAAAGACTGAGCCATTGATAGATGCTATTTTATACCACCTGCTTCCAATTAGCCTGCTTTGTGTAGGGTTTTCCAAACTAGTGTTACTTGAATATTCTGTGCACTTTTCAATCTTATGTTCACATTCTGGTTCCTAACTCTGTATTGTGAAGAAATCCCGGTGGTAACGTTTTAGCCCCACTGAATGGCTAAAAAAGTAATTATGTAGTCATTTTGCAAAATTGGTGGAATTTCTCTTTAATGACTGGTGGTTTAAACCATGGGTTTAATGTGTATGTATATGTCTTATAGATTGAGAACATAGATGCCTGCCTTGGCTTTCTGGCAGCTAAAGGAGTGAACATAAAGGGACTCTGTGCTGAAGGTAAGTGTGTGTGTGTGTGTGTGTGTGTGTGTCTGCACATGTGATGAATTTTACATTAACAAAATTGAGGTCCTAAACTTTATAATTAACCACCACACCATACATGGGCAATGGGGCAATGGTGGCCTAGTGGTTAGGATCTTGCCCTTGTGAACTGAAGGTTGCAGGTTCAAGTCCCGACCAGGACACCACTGAGACACCCTTGAGCAAGGTACACTGCACTGCTCTCCGGGTGCTGTTGAGAGCTGCCCACTGCTCCACGTGTGCACGCGTGATGGGTTAAATGCAGAGGTCACATTTCGTTGTGGTGCTTGAGTGTGTTCACAATGACAAATAGTTCACTTTCAGTTTATACTGCTTATGCTGCCAACTACTAGTATCATACAGGAACAGCGACCACATCTTTCATATTAATGCAGGAGCCAATAATATTAAAAGACCCCAATTCTACACTTTTCTTGAACTTTATTTTTTTCCCCTACTTATAGTCCACTTATGGTGTTATAATTGATTAATTGGAAGATCCGGATGTCTTGACCTCCTGATGTGTTTTTTGCTGTTTGCTTGCTCCTAGAGATCCTCAGTGGCAATCTGAAAGCAATTCTGGGCCTATTCTTCAGCCTGTCACGCTTCAAACAGCAGCAACAGCAAAAACATCAACAACAGCAACACCAGGATGCGCCGAAACACACCAGTCAGGAAACCCAGGGTGGCCAGAACACACAGGCCCAGTGGAGCCCAAGCCCTGCCCAACACTGCCCCATCCACAGTCAGCAGCAGCAAACCCTCAGCACTCAGGGAGACATGCAGTCCAGGTGTGGAGCTCTAACACATAGCACAGGACAGTGGCTACTGCTGCTGATTTCTGATTCTAATTTGCAGCTCATAGCTGCAGAAAGGGAGGTAGCAGCATGGAGATTTTATTTAGTTAAAACATTTGCACCATTTTTGCGTTTTATAAAATGTAATGGATCTGTGAATATGAGATCAGTATTAGTTATGAAGTTTGCTTGTTTTGGAGTTATAAAATTAATGAAGTGATGGTAGCTTGTCTTCATCTTCATAATCATCTACAGACATTTAGATATTTTTAGAGATTCCTTAACAACTCGACTCACTTTGAGCCAAGTACTGCAAACTAACCAAGCAAATCTCTGCCCAACATATCTTGGATGACTGATTACGTTTGTGGTAAGAGGGAAACAGTAAAATCAATAGCCGTATCGTTATTGTTTATCTTTATTGTTAGATCTGTAGTGCAAAAGAGAAAGCAAATAAGTCTTTTCACATCAAGTCCTGCTCTGTGCTGCTGCAGCACTGCTTCTTCTTTCTGTGTCTCTGTACTATACTGATCTTGTTCCTTTTTCTCTTCTTTTTCGCTGCCCTGTATTTCTATCTCAACTGTGTGTCACAGTCATCCATCCAGAGGCTCATCTAAGAGCAAACCTCTCAAGCTGTCTGTTGCTCAGAAAAAGTCTTCTAGGTCAGCTCTCATACACTGCTCTGAAAGCACACTGCCACGTAATGCATGAGTGCCTGCCTTTTAGTCTACCTGTGAGTGTGGTTTGTAAACAAAGACCATGTGTGTGTGTGTGTGTGTGTGTGTGTGTGTGTGTGTGTGTGTGTGTGTGTGCGTATATGCGTATTTGGACTTGCTCCTCATGATAGCAATGACACTGCAGCACTTTTGCTCCCTCTAGTGGTGATGTTCTGTTACTGTACTGACTCCAGGGTCAGAGAAGCATGTGAATGGGTTGAATGGTTGTTTTGTTCTTGTTCATATGATCAGATAGTGACAGTGAAATATAAAAGGCCACTGAAGCTCTTCTTTATACTTAGTGAGCTGCTTTTACGTCAGTAATGAGGATCAGCTGTAGTTTAGCCATGCAGAGGTTGTAATGTGCATTAGAGAAGAACTGCACTGAAGAAGGTGAGTCTGCACTAATTAATCTTTCTTTGTTTCTCACATTTTCTCTCTTCATCTCTATCCTCTTTTTCTTTCTGTCACTCTATTTGTTTCTCTGTGACTCTTTTTCTGTCTTCATCTCTTTCTTCCCTCTATCCCTCCCTGTTCTATCTCTCTCTCTCTCTCTCTCTCTCTCTCTCTCTCTCTTTCTCCCTCTCTCTCTCTCTCTCTCTCTGTCTTTCTCCCTCTCTCTTTCTCCCTCTCCTTCTCTCATTGATGTTCTACCAGACTGCCAGCTCCATCAGGCCGTACAGGAGGAGCAGGCAGCAATTCCAAATCACGGAAGTCCAGCAGCAGCAGACGCAGCCAGAGCTTTAACCAGTGTGATAAGCCCAAAACTCCAGCAGCGGCCTGTTCTCAGCACACAGGTACACTAAAACTCACACAGATTCACACACACTCAGCCTCAGGGTTAGGTTTACAGGCAACAGTTCTTGCTGTAATCAGTGGATCTTTTGACTGTTCTACAGTTCATCGACTGATCTTTGCTCTTACTACTGATCTTCTGGACTTGATGCTTTTTTTTGCTCCAACACTGCTAACATTCAAAGTTGTGCCTGTGTGATAAGCAATTTTGTATAACAACAATGACATATCACCCCCTATGTTTCTTGCAGTGCATCATTTGTAGAATGATTTTAAGTAAACAATTTTTCATCATCAGTGTCATAGCTAATTATTGCAGCCTTACACCCAGTCTTTTACTTTGTGGAACTGTAGAGTGTTTTCCTTTCTCAGGCTGCACCACTGACCTGTTGATGTTTAAATGGAGAGTCGTGTGATTGTAATTTATTCATTGATTATGGATCATTTCAGCACTGGTTCTATTAGTAGTAATAGTAGACAGATCTCTTTCTCTCTATTTCTCTCTCTCTTTTTCACACACACACACACACACACATATTATATAGCCATATGCATACTTTTATTTGAAAAATGGAAACAATGCCAAAATCTTAGGATGACATGCATATATTAAATACATTAAATCCATCCAACCAAAGAGAGAATCTAACGGTGCTTTCTTGGGCTATGTTTGTTCACACTGAACACAAAATATTATTTTTCATTTTGCCACATTATTCACACTGCGACCAAAATAAACAGAGGGGAAGAATGTATTCTGAATCTGTCACAGAATGAAATTTGTTAGGCTGCTTTCTATTTTTGAACTGTGAAAGAAGCAGGTTACAGCATCATTCAGCAGCTAGAACTTTTTGAGATGTTTCACATATAGCTGGGATGTCTGTAACACAGTTGAATCCCATTTGAGCTGCTTTTCGAGATGCCAACACTGTTCATTAGAAAGCTGAAGACTGTTAGATGTTTGCAAAAAAGTTATGACAAATGTAAAACAAACAGTAGGTGAATAATATCATATAGATTCAGTTATACACATGTTGTAATTCATTGATTGGTGTCCAGGTAGATTGTGTTTGGTGTGCAGCCTTGCATTTTGTGGTATTACAGTCATCTCATGTTTTTGATTCCTCTTTTTCTTTTTACATCAGTGCTGTCATAGTCATTTATGCTTTCTAAATTGCTGTGTGTGTGTGTGTGTGTGTGTGTGTGTGTGAGAGAGAGAGAGAGAGAGAGAGAGAGAGAGAGAGAGAGTGAGCGAGCATATCTCAGCAGTATGCTGGTTTGCTGCTTCTTTGATTTGGCTTTAATTAAAAAGAGAGAGAGAGAGAAAAGAATGAGGAAAAGGGAACAGGGAGAAAGCTGTAGAGAGAGAGAGAGAGAGAGAGAGAGAGAGTGATAATGAGAGTGCAATAGTTAGTCAGCACATAATGAAAGAGAGGGAGTGAAAGAGAGAGTGATAAAAGTGCATTCAAACTCACTGACTCGTCTACAGTAGAAGAGCAGAATGGGGCTATAGTTTAGATGGGAAAACAGCATAGCATTCAGCATTGAATCACACGCTATCGGCCGAGTAAACCAGACAGACATCAACGCGGTGAGTGTCCTCTAAACTACAGTGCAGGGATCGAAAACAGAGACCCAACACTAATGCTGTTTAGCTGTCTTTTTACAAAGGGACAGTGGAAGTAAATCATCTAATGCTTCTAATGAAGCCTGCCTCAGGACAACATGTTTACAGAGTTCTAATCTGGACCATAAACAGTAGTATCTCTACTGTTAGCTCCATATTGAGTTACACAATCTAATTTTTAATGCTAATGAAATACAAGAGATTCAATAAAAAAAGGTTAGCAGTGTATAAGAGCTGTGGAGTAATCATATATATGGTAGAGCTTTTAAAACTTGCTCAGTTTATTAAAAAACTGATCACTTTGGTCACTGATATAACATTTTTCATACTTTTACACTGGTACAAGACTGGACTGTAATGACATCAAATACACTATTGACTAGTGTTTTTACATGGAACAGTGGGTCACACACAGGAATAATTGATTTTCCACTGCAGCTTAGACTGATTTAGCAGAGAGAGAGAAGGAACCCCAGTGACAGACACCATGTCTGGTTACTCCTGACTTCCATTAGCCTGAACAAAGTGCAGCTAGGGCCTTGTGTAACGTTAAGTCTGGGTTATAGCCTTGTTTTATCCCATTGCATTTTGTTTACTGTTCCTTAGCTCTGCTGCTACTTAAGCACTCAAGGCAGACCTGTCATCCCTTCGTTTTTTTCTGGGTATTGTTTTTTCTTGTATTGTAGCCTTTTCTCCTATTGACTTGACTTTCAACTAAATTATTTTTTAGGGTAGTTACTTAATAGCATGTCTTGAAATGTGTATAATGATATAAAACAATTATAACTGAATACCAAAATTAAATAATAAACTATAGGAGTTAAATTGTCTCCTGCTATAGGTTCCAAATAAACAGTTTGTGCATTTGTGAGCTTGTTATGTTTTCTGTCTTTGTTTGAGCTTACAGTACATTTCTCATTGTTTCTCATATGAGATCATTTATAAATGTTTCCAGGGCAGTTACTTGTTACTGGAGGTTTAAAAATGTCATAAGTCGGATCACAAGTGTCCAATGTGTCCAATCTGTAATTTAACAGTTTTTTATTAGAGACTCTGTCCAAGGTAAGTGAGGTTCACTTGACAGGCAGTATTGCTGTGTTTGGGTCTATTTCACATAGTTGTTTTATATGTGGTGAACATAAGTAAGACATTCCTATAGTAGTATCAATTTGAGGCTCTGTAACGTATGATGGTTGTTTGGAAGTAAATGCAAGCTTGTAGTTTTTTTTATCTGGGGTTTAATAAAATAAAATAACAAACAAGTAAACAGATACCGGATAAGTACAACAGGATACGTAGAGCAGGCTAAGGACAACAGCATGATATAAGCAGCATATAGACAACAGAGAACTGACAGGGACTAAAGAAAACACACAAGGCTAAATAGGGACATGAAACAAGGAACAGCTGACAGGGTAGGAGACGGGAAACTAGGGCGGAGACAAGGCGTGGCTAACAAGGATGCGAAACAGGGAAGCACATGGACAAACCCAAAACAAAATATAGACAGAAACACATGACTATGGACAACCGAACGAAACCAGAACAAGACAAGACTAACCCTCACAGGCTCATGTTCATTAAATGTTCTTCTTGAGTACCGTGTGATATCAACATTAGGTTTAACATTAGGTTTAACATTAACACCTCATCAATATAAAAAAAACATTTTAAACATTTCATTACAACCCTGGAATTTTATTCTATTTACATGTAGAATATTTAAAGCTTTGATTTTATAAATATTAATCTCAACCCTTAAATATGTCAGCTCTAGTATACTTTTTTCATGCTTCTGTCTTCCCAAGTCATGCTAAGCACATGTGTGCCAACCCCAAAACATTGTCTAGGCTGTAAGTTTTTTAGCCTGTAAGTTTTTTTTCTTTAACTGTGTCCTAAACCACATACTTTTATATTTCACACACTGCAATACTAAATGCATTTCTAATGGTTGTGTATTAACTTAAATTTTTATATGTTCTGTCTTGTTAGTTTGGCTTTCATATTGCAATTTTGGAGCAAACTAAAGAGCTTTGTGTGACACACCAATGTCTTAGCTTCATAACCTGCATGGGCTGAGTATCCCTATACTTGACATTGATTGGTTAGTAGACAGGCATGTGCCTGACAATGGTGTGTTATCAATAATGTGAAGTAAAAAAGTTTCAGATATACATATTTCAGTTTTAATTGGACCAAGACCACTTCATTTCTGAGGCACATTTACACCAGATCAAACAAAAATTACCCTTAGTCTAATCTAATGTTGGCCAGCTATCAGTATATCAGTATACCCGCATACAACTTTATGATCATTAGTGGTAGTTATCATATCTATGTTTGTAAATGAAAATTCCTCCCTCTTGTCTCCCTCACTAAAATTTGTGAATAATAACACAAGAATAAATAAATGCGTCCCAACTCCTAGAAATGTGATTTTTAAAACATTCTGTGTCATGTTTATTACTAGAACCATCATATTAGTGATCATCTGGGACAGGTGGTGCTGTTTTTTGAGCGGCTCTAGTGACAGACACAAACTATGCTTCACAACACTGAGTTTGTCCAGGTTTTGCCAGATTTCAGAGGAATATTTGTACTTCTTCATAGTTCCTCTGTCATCAGTTCTGATGTTTTCATCCATGTCATAATCTCAGATGTGCTTTGTTCATTAGTTGTGCTAGTTCAGCGGTTCCTCAGTGATCACTCCATTTTAAATAGCAACATCATGTTTATTTATTAAGTGTTTAAGATATCACCATACTTCCAAAACCCTATGTGTGTCGTTTTATAGCATTCCCCATTTTTACATTTCAAGAGGAGCTTATGTGCTTCTGTTAACATCTGAGAATGGGCATTTTGACCTACTTTCTATGTGTGAGAATGGCCATTTGGCTCCCAAACAGTATCTGGCAAAGCGCCCTTTTACAGTAACCCAGTGTTCAAATTTGAGCTTTTAGCATTCCTTTTTGTCACATTTCACGTCACAACGTAGTTTAAATTTCCTTCCGTTTTTACAGATCTGACAAATATGAAATACACAGTATATAAATATGATATGTAAATATATAAATATGTAGGTTACAATAGAAGAATCAAAAAACTTGATCTGGATAATCGAATAACTTTTTTTTTCATTGTACGTTTACAAGAAGATTCACTATATATTGGTCATGTGTCAAAAATAGGACAACAGATTAAACTGGACAACAAATTCACCTTGTGAGCGAGATTATTGTTCATTGTGAAAAGTCTGTCCAACTATGAAATCAACTTTTGTACCACCCTACACTGTGTAAGGTGTATTGAATTATACCACTAGGGAGAGAGGTGAATGCAAATAAGGCTATGGAATATTGAAGGGAAAGGTTTTGTCAGGCTTAAGCTTCCATTAAAAACATATCCTACGTCAGGCATTTCCTACAGTCACCCATCAGTCGGGCATGTTCTGTGAGCGTTCTTTCAGTGGAGAGGCTGACCATTCGGTTTCCCCCCTACCACACTCTCAAAACAAACACTAACTCCCACTAGCTGTTTAGATTTGAATTTTGAACTTGAGGCAGTTATATTTCCTTGACTGCCTGACTCACATAAGAGTATTTCTTGAAGGTGGCTGCTGAGGAGTGTGCCAAGCTCTCCATGACTTGCACTGCCATTTTTATATATCTGTGATTATTGCTCTGATCTGAAGTTGATCTCAGATGTATGTCTACATGGCTGGGAGGTGAGTTTAAGGTGTTTAAATTGGTAGAGGTTTACATTTTGTTGTATCTGACTTGAGTTTTAGAATTAATCTTAGGTGTATTGTAAAGTAGCCTGTTCTGTTTGTTACTATTGCCCATATTTAGTATTAAGACACTGTTTCTTACAGATTGGTTCAGAAATTTGTTTCTGTTTTACATAGAGACAAATTCAAAAAGGAAATTAGAGAGTTAGGTTTTACAGGTATGAGCAGTTTCCAGTAAGTGGGGTTTCTTAGGCTGTTGCCTATTTTCTTTGGTGATTGGCTTATAAAGTGGCTACACTGCTTTTGCTGTATGTCTGTTGCAGTGATTCCACTATTGTTGTTTTATGTATTTATTTGTGATGCATTTTTTCTGATGATTGCTGAAGCTTTTTACTGTTTTTGCTGTTTATTGTCATTACTGTGGTGTAACAATAGACTTATCCCCACAATTCAGTTCAATTCACAATACTGTGCTCTTGAGTTGATATTCGTATGATATTTTGAACAATATTTTTGAATGACGATACTACTACTGTAACACTTTAGCTGGAAGGCAGGAAGAAAGAGTGTGGGTTAGGGCTGAAAAAATCAAAAGAGTGCAATGGCCTGCAATTTTAATTGTATTCTTTATTGTCCATTATTGATAAGTTTTAAGTTGGAGAGTTCAATAGTAATTATAAAATCTAATCATGTAGAGCAAAGGAACTGGCTGACACAATTCATACTGCATTCATGTCCAAAAGTCCAAAAGACTTTTTGTCTAAATAATGGCCTTGGTGAGAAAAAGCATTCCTTTGAAGAATAGTATTGCCTTTATATTGCAATTAAAAATGAAAATGGATATTTTCCCCAAATTGTTCAGCCTTAGTGTTTGGCTTATATGTGCTGGATGCTGATATGTGTTGGTTGTTTGAAAATGTTGTTGTTGAAACAGTGCAGCTGCATCAAATATTATTAATAAAATGTTAAATCAACGTGATTATCCTCAGTTCCAGCAGTGCGCATGTACAAAAAGAGGATATTTATCCAACAGTTTTAAGAACTATAAAGTTTCCCCTGGTCTGCTGTTAATACACTACATTTCTTGGCAGATATATTGTTCATTATGATTATCATTATTATTAATAATAAGTTAAATTGTTTATTTTACTTAAGTATATTTTATTTCACAATTTGTATTATTATATTATTTTATTATTATTTTATTATCTTTTCCCCACACAGATAAATCAACTCCATCTTCCCCAATGGTTGACCAAGGCCCTCCTAGTTCTCCAATCCCTCCTGCAACAAGCAGCAATGGAGTCACCAGCAGCACCAAAGGATGGAGGAGCAAGTCCCTTAGTGCCAAGCACAGTGCCACCTCCTCTATGCTGTCTGTCAAACAGCCAACCTCTGCTTCCCTGGAAGCGCCTCCTACGGTCATTGCCCAGAAGTCCATGCTGGACAAGCTAAAGCTCTTTAACTCTAGACCCAGTTCACGGGCTTCCAGCATTGTTTCTCTTGAAGACCCAGAGGCTCTGCCTCCTGAGCCAGATGGTGGACGTGTTTGTCCCATCCATCCAGAAGCTCAATCGGGCAACCAGCGGCCACGCAGTACCAGCCCCAAGCTTGCTCTAAAGGGTATTGCACAGAGGACACTGAGTAGAGCACTAGCTCCCAAAATCAGCTCCACCAAGGCTGCTGAAAAGGACAAAGAAAAGGGAAAGCAGAAGGGAAAAGAAAGTAATGCTAAACGATCTTCTGGTGTTGATCAAGACCAGATTAGTGAAACAAGGGTAGAACCAAGAAATGATTCTGAAGGCATGGTTGAAGTTAAGAAATCCAGTTCTATTCCCAAAGGAACCAAAGGCAATAGCACTTCTAAGAAGGAGGCTTCGTGTTCTTCACAGAGTGGTATACCCAAACCTGGACATTCTGGGAAGAGCCCTGGGTTGATGAAAGCCATTGTGGCGCCACCTTGTGGAAAAGATGGGGAGCGTTCTCGTAATTTTAGGCCCGGAGGGGGTGCATCTATGCATAAGTGCCCAATGGAGAACAAAAACTCCAGCTCTACTTCTAGTTTGGCATCATCAGAAGGAAGATGTAGTCAGAATAGTACCTATAGTGTCATTCAGTCCATAGCCAGCAACCCGGCCAGCGTGCAGCTTCCCCAGGCACAGTACAGCCATCCCAATACTGCTACAGTTGCACCCTTCATTTACAGGTAATAGTATTTATAGCATTCTTAAGTTTGTGAATGGCTGGCTTAATGTATTTATTTTAATGTTTCCCTATAGTCCTGTCTACAAATGCTCAAATTAAAGTACGACATATTCAAGCCTTAGCAAGCAATGCAGTAAAACTCTGATTATCAGCATTACTTTGTCAGACTGAAAATAAGGTACACATCGTATTTAAACAAGGTGAGCATCTACCAAGTATCTGTGGTGTACCATGTTTCTACTATCGATGCACAGGTCTCAGACAGACATGGATAAAACTGGACTGGTGGATGGAGGAGAGTTGAAGAAAGAGAGATCCGTCCTTCACAGCAAATCCATCCACACATCACTAGAAAGCTTGACAGGTTTGTGGCCTTACATTCTTTTGAACAGACCTTCACTACTGTTTTCCAGTGTGAGTGGCCTTAAGGGCTAAGGTACTGCACAGTTACGATTCTCATGGTGCAACTTAGTGGCTAATTATCAATTAGTACTTGTGAGATTAGTCAGGTGTGTTAGAGCAGGGGGAATACTGGGCAGTGTTGAAGCAGAGCCAATGCTAAACACACATTCAGAACTGAGTCAACTAATGATTTTGACACTGTATGGTATAAGTGATGCTTGAGCTTCAGTACAGCGCAAGTTATGGAGCTGATGTAATTGATTATTACATTCGCTACCTGGCTGGCATCCTGTAGCATTTAGAGTTTGGCCCTACAAAGTAGGAAAAAGAGAATTTCATACACTGCCTGACAAAAATGACAAAAAGTCATGTTTGATTTACACTATTTCTAATATTATGACTGTCGCTACAATGCAGCATGGTCATATAGTGTTTGTCAATGTTTTTGTTTTCTTTTGGTCAGGGATATCATATACTTTGACTTTATCACATGATGCATAATGTGATTTTAGCACCACGTGGCTGATATGGAATGAGGGTTTTTTGTTCCTCTATATGTGTGTGTTCTTGCTATGGCAAGTTGACCTTTTAGGAGGAGCAGGTAGTTATTTAGCTATTACTACTACAAACTACTGTTTGTTAAAGAAGAAGGTTATAAAGATATACGCTAATCCTTTAAGTATATCCAGCTTTTACACTCACCTTTTCTTTTTCAAAGTGTACTGAAACCACTACTCTTTTGCCACTACTCTATAGGCACTAAGATGGTTTAAAGTCCTGAAAGATTTGCGAGCTGATGAGTGCTGATGTGACAACAAGGGGATCAATGTGTGGCTTTTGGCATTATTCCAAAAGTAAACTTTTATCAGCTGTTAGTTACGTTTTTGCAAAGGTATTGAACATCTTTCTGTTTAATATGTTAAGGTAAAGAAAATGGTGAGAACTGTCATAAAACTACTCTGAAGTGTATAATTTAACTAATTTTGCATGTTAATTTAGCTTAACGTATTGATATCACTGATACGAGACAATATACCGCAGTGTTCTGTGTTCACAAAAAATATTTACACAAACCCGTGTAGGGTAATATTTTTCATCTTGAGAGAGTGAGTTGACTCAGCAGTGATCTTGCTTACTGTAGCTCAGGGGTGCTTAATCATAGTTCTCATCTACCACACTGCAGAGTTCAGTTTCAGCACACCTGGCTCTAATATTCAAACGTCCCTGAAGATTTTTCAATGCTTGGATTAATGCTTGTGTTAGATAAATAGACCAAGATTAGGCTACTGTATTATACTGACATAAAATGACAAGAAGTGTTGCTTCTGCACTCACACAAATGTCTGGCACTACATTCATGATTCATGTTTTTAGCTTATATTTTTCTTTGGTATGTGTGAAAATATTAGCTAATAAAAATAAATGCAAACTTCTCATGTAAATGTTAACTTACCCCAGCAAACTGCATAAAAATTCTGTGTAATAATTCTTTACTTACCATTTAGTCTTGTTGGTACCAAACTTGACTGATAAGTAGGACCTTTGATACCAGACAGTGACCAGTTGAACAAGCACAGGCCCATGGATATGGTGCCAAAGGATGTGATACTTGGACAAACATCTAAGGTGTCCCCTTTGTAAAGATGGTGTATTTTTCTTCATAGTACAAATATTGCCTGTGCTTAGAATAATTTGATGTATGTTGGGGAAGGGATGGTGTTAACTTCAGTGAGAAACCCCTTTAAATAGTGTATTATTTGGGAGTAATGTGAATTCTGAGGAAAAACATGGCCAGTGCCCAACTGGGAGAATCCTACAGTGCTGGTGTTTCACTGGATAGAGAGAGCGAGAGAGAAAAAGAACTCATCTGCATGATAAAGGCCATTGATGTCAAGGAGTTGCGAAGGCCCAGCCATGTGTGTGTGTTTGTGTACTAATTTGTCTGAAGGTGTGTGCTTTGCATATGTTTGAAGGAGGGTTTATGTATATTTGCATGAGGTAATGTATGTGTATGAGAGAATACATTTGTTAGTTTGAGCGAGGGTTTGTCTATATTTGTGAGAGGCAGTTTAAGGGTGTGTGTGCACGCGTGTGTGTGGTGGCGGGGTAGGTTTTTTTCAGTCTGTCAGCGCTCTATGAGAAGAGAAATCGTCCCTGCAGGAGCAGTGTGCTGGCGGATGCTGGTGTGTCACACTGTTTGCTTTTTTTCCCCTCTCACTTTTCCACTGAGCCGAGGAAAAGGCAGAACTTGTTTTAAGAGCTTTTTTCACTGCACCCTTCAGGCTTTCTGTGCGGAAAGGAGCTCGGAAATGTGTCAGAAACCCCATCCGTTTGTCCTAGAAGGGACAATGTGAGGTTCTAGAAGCCTCAGCTTTGAACTGAGATCTTTTGAATGCTGGCAGTTCTGATTTTGAAGTTTGTTGGCTTCTAATTTTCTGCTGATTTGAGTTTTTTCAGTGAATTTTTGTCCTGAGTTTGAGATTTGGAAGGCCCAGCATCTTCTAAGTCAGTGACTGGATTATTATGGAGTCCCAAAGCAACAGAAAAACAGATTTTGAAGCTCCATTAACCAGCATATGTGGACCCCATTTTTCCTTGGACGCTGTATCTTTGAAGCAAACTGGGATTAAAAATGCATGTTTTGGCTCCACAACCTCCAGTGAAACTCCAGCAGGAAGCTCTGTTGAGGGAGCCCCGGAGAGGAGTGACTTTACTGCTTTAGTAGCGAAGTCTAAGAAGGCAAGCTCCAAGAGATGTCCTGCAGTGCTGACTGAGCAAAAAAGCCAGCCTGCGGACATTCAAGAGATCAGAGGGAGTGTGTGTGAGGCTGTGCACGCACACAGCCACGTGTGCCAGCTGCACCTGACACAACAGACAAATGTGTGGGAAGGCATTGCTCATGTTAACAAGGAGGTCCTTCTAACCATGCTGGATATTTATGAGAAATATGAGAATAAGGGTGTGTGTGTGCGTGTCTGTCTGTCTGTACACAAACTGTTTCTGCTTGTGTTTACATGTGTGTATGAACACATAAGATTTGAGTGACCATTCCCAGAGTTAGTCTTTATATGTCTCACGTACTGTTTCATTTTAAGAACAATACGTCCATTGATGACCGTGAGGCATTCAGAACATGTTAAGCCTTTTAACGTGTTCTTCATGTTGACTACCCTGTCAGGTGCCCTTGTACTGCCAAACACTCATGCTTTCTTAAAGGGGAAACCCACAGATTTTTCAAAATGTCTGCATAATGTAAACAAATTCATTGACACTGATTCCATTTGAAATGTGGCTTTCTGTAAAATCTAGCCAAGTTCTGTTCACAGTGATAATAATGGGAACCAGTTGTCTGAGTTGTTTTAACGGCAATAAAAACTACAACATAGAAAGTTTTTACACTAAATAGTTACAAATACACTGTGTTATGTCTGAGATATTAATTCTATGATAAGATTTTGGCCTAAAACATGTTTTAAATCTGTTCATGGAGAAATAGGTTTTAAAGTAATAGTCCCCAAAGAAAACATATTTAATATGTTATCATCAACTGCATTACATGTAAAACTCACAGACACAAGAAGATTTACCAATGGTCTTTGGTAGTGAATAAAATGCTGTTTTATAACTTTCATTTCCACTCCTAGTCCTAGAACAGCATGTTAAAGAAGTCTGAATCATTAATGGCCTCTGTAAATAAGCCATTTCTCTTCCAAATTATTTTACTGTATTTACATCTCATCCAAAAAATGCAAAATTCCCCTTTAAAGGAAAGCTTAGTGATGCAAATTGGACAATTAAAGCATTAGTCTGGTTGAAAATGTCTTTTATACAGTTTTCTCGTGACCCTGATTATACTCATTCAGCCAAGATAAGTTTGGTGTCTAAAGTTTGCTTCTTTCATGAAGCTGCAAAGTTAATGTGGCTTTCGAGTGATGGAAGCTTTTACCTCATTAAATCAGCATAACTGCAAACTGCACATATATTGTCTATAAAAACAGGCAAATGTATTGGCAAAAATTCAGGCTATATAGTGGGCTATTCCAGGGTTATAGACAACCGTTTTCCTATGAAGGAGCATGAATGTTAATTAAAGTGGAGGGATGAGTTGTGGCTCATTTGCATGGATTTAATTGTTGCAGCACTGTAATCAGGGCTTTATATGGCGTTGGTCAAATGTTAGTGTTTAGGTGACATTATGAATGGAGTTGTTTGTGCTTTTCTGTGTGCCAGACTGTGCTGTACTCTTTCCTTAACACGTTTTCCACAGCGTGTATGTGTGTGTGTGTGTGGTCTGTGTGTCTCCTGAGCTGCTTGTGGTCCCCTCATGATCAGCAAGCGGCTCTTAATCCTAGCAGCCAAATCTCCACTCACCTCCAGGCCACAGTGTGTGTTTATTTGTAAAATCTTATTCAGGCAGGGTGGGGCTGACCCTGTTGTTGGCATTAGCTATATTTCACTAAAAAACAAAAAGCTCTTTAACTGACTAATGCTGTGAGAGTTCACCTCCTGATCCCTTATTTGTAAAATGTAACATTGAGAGTGCTAGCTATGGTGCAAACACAGTGCTTTTAAATAAGTGCTTAGCAGGTATGCTTGCTTCTAATCTGAACTTACCACTAGAAGGATATATGTGCTCCCTCAGGGTTGAAGGAAGCATCTCATTTCATGAGGTCGTGAGGTGCATTTTTGGAGTGTTTGGGTTGCCTGTGTGTTGTAACCTGCCCGGGGGAAGCAGCTGTTAGCTGTTAGCCGAGTGGGAATGATAAAGATTCTTCTTCTTCTCAGGTGAAGATCCAGAGAGCAGGAGACTGAGGACAGTGAAAAACATTGCTGATCTGAGACAGAACCTGGAGGAGACCATGTCCAGCCTGCGGCACATGGCACACATTAGCCACAGGTAAAGCAAACATACACAATTCAAGCATGTGCATCATTTCAATATGAATAAAATATATTGCATCAGTGCAACTTTGCTCTTTATAGTCCTTACCCTTTGTAATAATTGTGTTTATTTTGTTCAAGTGGAAATGATGTACACGTTTACACCAAGAGAATTTATTCAAATTACTTTTAAGACTGAATAGTACACATGAAGTGAGTACACACATTTATGTGTGTTTGAATATGTGTGAATGCGTTTTGCCATATTAGAATAATAATGAATAACTGTTAAGTATTTGAGTCATTACTGGACTTATACTTTTTCAAAGAAACCACATGGTTTCATTGTAGATGGCTGTTTATACCTTACCAAGTTCAAATGTACTGTAGAACCATTGTCAATCACCTGTCACCCTAATATTCTTGAAGAGAGGAGCAGCAGGATACAGGATCAGCTCTGTCTTTTATACCCCAGACAGTATTTTTATTTGATACACCACTCTTGCACTAAATGCTTTATATATTATATAAACTATGGGCTGGTTTCCCACACATGGAAGCCTATTCTTGGACTACATTGGAGTGCCAATGTTAAATCAGTCAGACAGTTAGTGCACACAATCCTTTTAATTAGTGAATTCAGCTATTTTAAGCCATTGCTGAAACAGTTGTGCACACAGCTTTTATACTCTTCACAGAAAAGCAGTGCCAATAGAATGATGTGCTCAATGTCAGATGTTGACTAAAGGGATCTAGCCCACCAGTTTTGGGCTGAAGAGTAGTGGAACTACTAGTGTGATACTTTGGAAGATGAGTTGGAATGGTGTATGTGATCTATACAGTTTCAGTTGCTGAACTATCTAAGGCTGAAAGCAAATCCTTACAGCATTGTTCCAACATCAAGTGTAAAGCCTTCCCTGAACATTAGAGGCTGATACTAATTCCCAGTTTATATGAAGCAATGTATAGCCATGCCTGTTGATTAACAGCCTTTATTCTTTGTGTCCATTTTGGCTTCTCCTCTTGGATGTCTGGTGTTGGAGTACAGTAAGAATTCTGTGCCAGTTTTTACCCTGCTGGTTGGCAATGACTTTAGTGGGGCAAAAAAAAAACATGACATTAATTATGAGCGGGCAGTGTGATCACAGCACAAGCTGGAGAATGTGGAAGCCGTGTGAACTGGTTCATCACAAGACATTTGTCAACAGTTTGAAGCATGAACGCCTGATGGGGGGTCGGTTTGATTGACATTAAGAGTGGTTTCGGGTGTTGTCTTTTTTTCATCTTTTCTGTGGTGAGCTTGATATGTGCCTCAGGATTTTGGCCCAAACAGAGGAGGCGTGAAATCGGCTAGTGAACCCCCTACTCTGTGGTAAACCTTGAACTAAAAGCTTGATCTTGATTCCCAAGTCAATTAAAGAAAGAAACTGAAACCCTGGCTTAGTGGGGTGCTCATTTAGGCCAGGAAACACTTGTCAGCCCATTCTATCTTGCTCTCTCTCTTTCTCTCTCTCTCTCTCTCTTTATTTCTCTCTCTCTCTCTCTCTCTCTCTCTCTCTCTCCCTCTACCCCTGCATCACTAGACCATAAACCTCAATATGAAAAAGTTTTTGAAAGTAAAAAGTAGACAAAGTATTTTAAATAGAGTGGACAACCCAACCTTCCACTCTGTACAGTTCAAATCAGCTTGACAGAACCACTGAGAGCAACCAAGAATAAGAGGAAACACGATATAAAAATAGAAACATACACTATAATGTGAGAGACAATCTAATTTGCATGTAAAAAATAAAGTGTTCTAGATGTTCTAATAAAATCTTTCAAGAATATTTGATGATTTAGAAATGTTGACCCATCCCTACCTAAGAGCATGAGGAAAAAATGGTGAGAGGAACCATGACTCACAAGGGGAACCAATACAATGATCAAAACTGACCTACAGTAGAATTGTCCCATGTGCCACCACCATGTGTTCTTTTGTAGCTACTGTTGCAAGGTTGATCAGGCTGTATGTATTGTTGGCAGAATCCAGCATGAGGTGTTACTATCAATAGCATATATTATTTCACATTAGCTGCTAACATCTCTATTTGAATTCTTTCCTTCAGCACCCTGGAGACAACCTTTGACACCTGTGTAACCACAGAGATCAACACGAGAAGCCTGTTGGCTCTTAGTCCCCGCCCTGCTTCGGCATTACCCTGGCGATTGGGCTCATCCAGCCCTCGTCTACAGGCAGGAGACGCCCCCTCGTTAGGGGGTGGCTATGGGCAGCAAAACAGTCACTGTAGACAGTCAAACCCAGCTCGTGCTACTGACCCCTGTGACCTGGACGTTTCTGATAAGGTGGAGGACCTGGGGGGCATCGTTGCCGATACCACAGGGTACATGAGCGATGGAGATATTCTGGGCAAGAGTGTAAGGACAGACAGCATCACCAGTGGGTAAGTGTGTATGGCAGCCTTTTATGCTGGTGTTTGCATACAGTCTGTTGATTTTGTCTGACATCTTGTTTTTCAAGTTATTTTTTGGTACTCTGTTAACAATAATTTAGTCTACATCCAGTTTAAAAATGCTAAAGTGATTAATTACGTTTTGGGTATCATTTTTTTGTCTATTTCCAAATGTTGAACTTGAATTAACACTTTCAGAGTTCAGAGTTTCAGAGAAAAATTCCAGGTTCCCAGTTGTCATGAATGCAGCATATGCATAACTCACATTTTGAAAGGGCTTGTTAATAAGGTGATTTGGCTGGGTTAGTTGGATGAGCTAAGTTAGATGAGCTAATTTGTCAGTTACTGTATGTCAGAGCAGAGAAGACAACAAAATGTGTGGAACCGAACTACTTCAGGACCAGGAATGGGAACCACTGCACTGTACACAGAGTATATGCTCACATTATACAGTGAAAAATGCTCCATGATGCTGTAATTCACTGGCACTGCTTCTCTGAAGCCTCTAGGTGGCAGTGTTTAGATTGTATTTCAGTTTGCAGATTCATAAAAGTTCACAGCCCTGAAGACATTAGTGTTTTTCAGTTTTAACTCACACACTTCTCATTTTCTTAGCCTTTATGTAAGCCTCTATATAAGTAGCATTTTGCTATACTACCTAAATGCAAATAAGATAATGTAAAAATGCATAACTGTTTATTGTGTGTTTTATAAAAGTATGGATTAAAAGTTGAAACTTACTTGAGCAATAAATGATGAATATAAAATTACAGCATGCACCGTATGCAATGTACAGCTTTTTGTAGAGTGGTATTTCTGGCGATAACTCAGAAACTGAGTAAACTTTCGATATAATGCTTTTTGTGCCTCTCAGTGCCATAGTTCTACATAGTCTGCTGTGTGTGTGTGTTTGTGTGTGTGTGATGTTCAGGGCAGCCAGCCACAGCCCTTCAGAGTATAATCATGCAGCATACACGCCAACTTTGTTTGCACACTTTGTTTTTCATTTGTGTATTTCGCCAGGAGTCTTGCCAGAAACCGCTCACATGTTCTAAGCCCTAAATACCTTGCTTATGAATTCTAGTGGCTTCTGGCAGCTCCAGTATGATAAATTATACATGTGCATGAACTGCTGGCCTCGTCTAGGGCTGCACCAAAACACAACCTTCTTTGGGCTTGGGTACAGCCTTGAACTCCTGACGACTTTCAGCCACACTGGATCCTCCTAGCTGGGGATCTGGAACTGTATCTGTATGAGTTAATATGAATTCAGGCTTGATTTAGTCCTTATTTGTCATGTGACAGGACTTATAGCTGTGTGCTGGTCATTTGTGGGGATGTTGACTAATGGATGTCGATTTTGCCTGTGTGTGAGTTAGACCCCAAAGTCTGTGGTTTGAAGGCACAAGGGTCATGGGAAATATTCTAGGTTTGATCCTTAGAGATGAGTACTTAAAAGAAAAAAAAAATGGAGAGAGGAAAACTATTCTAAACCCTCACCATAAAAAGTCACAGATCAGCCAATAACATTAACACCACCTGCCTAATATTGAGTAGATCCCTCTCATGCTGATGAAACAGCTCTGACTGTAGTGCACTGTGTGTTCTGACACTTTTCAATCAGAGTCAGTATTTACTTTTTAAACCACAGAAGCTCTTCTGTGGGATTGGAGCAGACAGGTGGGCCTTCACTCTCCACATGCGTCAGTGAGCCTTGGGTGCCCATGACCAAGTTGTCCTTCTTTGGACCACTTTTGGTAGGTAATAACTACTGCATCTATCTATCTGGAACACTCCACAAGACCTACCGTTTTAGAGATACTCTGACTCAGTTACTTGCCATCACAATAAGGCCCTGGTCAAAGTGACTCAAATCCTTACATATGCCCATTCTTAATGCTTCCAGAACATCAACTCCAAAAACTGGCGCCATTGTAATGAAATAACTGGGTAGTAAAGATTATTCACTTCACCTGTCAGTGATGTTAATGTTATGGCTGATTGCTGTAGGCCTGCTGAGGCACTCATGAGGCTTTAGTGGACACAGTCATGCTGAAATATCATAGCATTTCATGCTGATTTAATTCTATATTGAAAGTATATTTTACAATGCAGTTTAAGTGTATGTGTCCAAAGCTTGCTCTGTAAAGAGCATTTGATTTTGTCTTGTAACATTAAATACTGCAAATGATGTTTTAACATAATGTTTTTTTTAGGAAAGACCATTTCCATTTGGCAAAATACTACATGCCAGCCTGACTGATTGGTATTCTTCCAAAAAAGATTTATTTCACTAGCTTTAAACAAGGCTTTATTGACTGCCTACACAGTTTGTGCTATCGTTTCACATGCTGCTTGGGATGAAAAAAAAACACGCCCTGTTTAATGTTTTGGTGGGAAGAAACTTCATTTATTAACATTGCTATCTTTTTATCACTGAACATTAATTGTCTCTTTTGCCTTGAGCTTTTTGACTGTATGAATGCGTAGTTAGTGGGTAAAGCTATGTGCAGTTTGCATGATAAGCTGCAGTCTTACTGAATGTAACATTATTTTCAAACACACTGTGGGCACCTATCGCAGTTGCATCAAGGCACCACCTCTGCTCATTTGTGCATCTTGTCCCTGTTGATAGTGTATTTATTTAGTAAGAGTAAGTAAGGCTTAATGTGTAACTGGCATGCAGGAATCTATTGATAGTGATAGTTTCTATCATACTGCTGATCAGTACCTCAAATGTATATGTTAACATGGCCCTCAGTGAACACTTCCTAATCTCGCTCCCTCAGCCTGCCTGCCCTTTTAAACTGCAGTTAAATAAGTGATGGAGGTTTGCCAGGCCAGTGCCAATGAATAATCCACCATCAGTAAGCTGTTACTGACCAACTAGGCTTCCTCTAAACCTGTCCTTCAGTAACCAGGTGGTTTTAGAACCCCACGTGACCCATTAGTGGTTCATTTAAAAAAAAGCTAGGAATAAAAGGGACAAAAATATGATGCATTCCTTAAACAGTATTAGCTATCTTGAAGGCTGAAAATTTTCTGTACTTTTTTCATATTTTTGTTCCTTTCAGTGTAGAAAAAACTACATATGCAAATCTGTTTCATATTACTTAACTCAGCATGGTTTTTAGCATGACAGATAAGCAGTTTTCACAATGCCAGTTGGTAGGGATGCTTCACAATGCTTCTATCAGATTTTAGCAACGTTAGCTTTGAAGCTCCAGTTCAACACTAAAGATGCAAACATCAGACACCAGCCATGTCCTGCCTGGCTGATTGTATTTGGAGTCAGAGAAACTGACAACAACTCTAAGCAATCTAGTTGATTCTGAAGTCAGAAATCTACAGATGCTTGCCTTTTTTAATTCAACAATATATGCTGATTAGCCATTTAATCCACCTGCCTAATACTGTGTAGGTTCCCCTCATGCTGCCAAAACAATTCTGACTTGTCAAGGCAAGGACTCCACAAGACAAGATGTGCTGTGGTTTCTGGCACCAAGATGTAAGCAGCTGATCCTGTAAAATCCTGTAAGTTGTGAGGTGGGACCTACATTGATTGAGCTACTTTGTCTAGCACATCCCACAGACGCTTGGATTGAACTGAGATATGGGGAATTTGGAGGCCAAGTCAACACCTTAATCTCTTTGTCTTGTTCCTCAAACCATTCCTATGCAATTTTTGCAGTGTGGGAGAGCACATTTTCCGAGGCCACTGCCATTAGAGAATATCATTGGCATGAAGGGGTGTGTGTAGGTGGTATGTGTCATAGTATGTGGTATGTCTCAAGGATTCCCAGCAAAACATTGCCCAGAGCATTACACTGCTTCCGCTGTCTTGCCCTCTTCCCACAGTACATCCTTTTTCATAGGTAAAAGTTCATCCATATGATGTAAAAGAAAAACATGATTAGACCAAGCCACCCCTTCCATTGTTTCATGGTACAATTCTGATGCTTTTGTGCTTATTGTAGGTGCTATCTGCATTGGAAAGGGGTCAGCATGGGCACTTTGACCAGTCTGCGGCTATGCGGTCCTGTAAGGAAAATAGATAGTAAGATAGTAAGGAGAGTTGTCTCCCTCTGATGCTTGGAACCGGTAGCCCTAGCATCACTCCTAAGTTCAAGTGATCCACAGGTGCTATGGATCAGGGAGGTGATTGCCGGAGTTACATAAGCTCCGGGCAACCAGAGGGAGACACGAAGCTACTTGTCACAGCACAGTGACTAAGCGTTCGGTGTATGCCTTGTTGGAAATTTACTTTAGCCATAGCCTTAGTTTCATTCTTAGCCTTAGTTTGTTTCACAGTGTGTTTCTTGAACTCTGCTTTTGCCTTGACCTCGACTTCCGGATTACACTTGTCTGCTTTGGTTGGTTTTGGACTCGCATTTGCGTCCTGCAATCACCCTAACGTGACAGGTTCCATACGTAGCAAGTCTACCACTGCACTGGAATACCCCACAAGATCTCCTTTTTTGAGATGCTCTGACCCAGTCATCTAGCCATTATAATCTGGCCTTTGTCAGAGTGGCTCAGATCCTTACACTGATTTTTCTGCTTCCAGAACGTGCACTTGCTTTCTATTAGATTGTACCCTTTGACAGAATTCACTGTAAAATTATTTTAAAACCAGTTGATTGATTTAAAATCAGTGTCATTCACTTGATATGTCACTGGTTTTAATATTGTGGCTGATCTGTGTATATTATGTTCACAGATGAATTCATTTAGTGTTCTTTGCTTATGAAAGATCTGGGATAAAGGGTGTGTACTAGCCCTAACCACCAGGATTGTGCAATCCAACCATTAAACTGGTTCTCCTCTGCATTGATTGACTCACATCTGATGAGTCATTAGCTACATCTGTGCAGATAGTCATAAATCATGCTAATCATCATAACGGTGGCATGTTGTTGGACTTTCTTACTGCTTACCTTTTACAAAAGACTCCTATTGATGTGTCAGGTTAGTCAGTCCACCTGGCAGGGCTGTGTTTAAAATGACCCAGTCAGCTTATCAGCACTTGCATCAGCCTGTAGAGACCAATGGCTTAATTACAGGAAATGAGCTATTAACTTTGAATTTGTAGCCTATGGCACAAGGGGTGATTATTAACAGCTTCCTTTTTCAGTGTGATTAGTCAGTACTGTCATTTAGATCTGAGCTTACCTGGAATATGTCCTAAAATTGATAAATCTCACATAGAGGCATTTTTATGAAATTGTGCATACTCTGGAATTATGGCCATTTACACAGAAAGTGCATGTTAACAGCTTCCATTTACATGTGGACAGAGATACTTTTAAAACCGTGTTCATGTGGATGGGATTTTTTAAAAACAGAAAGCAAAAATCACACTTTTCACAAACACCTGGCTAAGTGTGGACAGGGTAGTTTCTATATGTACCTGCCTCCTCTTGTGTCCTTTTTAAGTGTTTTTTCCCCTGAGGGGGGCTTTGGAAAACCTGTTTTGCACTTCTACTGAATACCTGCTCTGTAGTCCATCCACTCATTTACCATTCCATCAATTTACCCATCCTCCTGCACCCCTAAGCATTTTTTTACTGTTCCAGCTGGCTTTACCTGTCGCCTCTCCTTCCTCAAACACATACACACACTCTCCCTCTTTTGTGTTCTTTTTCACTTACGTACTCATGACGCAATAAACTTTACATATTAACCATGGTACTTTCTTTTTTTCCTCCTTCTCTCTCTCTCTCTCTCTCTCTCTCTCTCTCTCTCTCTCTCTCTCTCCCTCTCCTTCTCTTTTTTCCTTCTTCCTTTGTTGACTTTGCTGTATATTAGGTTAAAAGGACAGAATGCTACTTCTTAATGTATTTTATAATTTCCCTATGTATGACCTTTGTTTATACATAACTGTATTCCAGCCTCTCTTCATCTTTTAGTATTGTTGCAGCGTTTGTTAGTGTGACTTTAAAACTGATCTATGTAAATGGCCTGTCTTCTGGGTGGTTGCTCTGTTTGGTACCTGTGTAGAAAAAGCAGGTTAGGCCTAATGCTCCTTGTGACTCCAATATGTATGAAGAGATAAAATGGCTGTAGGCTGATAAAGCAGATGCATGGAAATGAACTGGCTTTCGTGTCATTAAAACAGACTATATTTGCAACTCAGTTTCCTACTAAGACTGAAAACATTATTTATGTGCCATGTATCATAACTTTTATGTAAAAAAAGTCAGAGGTTTTGGTTTTCCACAACCTTGGCCCTTTAAGTTCTAATGCTAATGAGCCTAAGCTGTAGATGAGTGGACAGACTTCAGAGAACAATTGTTTAAATATTAGTTTTCATTTATGAATGACCTGAATTTCCCATGCCTTTGTCACTCCACGCTTCATTTAACCTACATTCTCTTTGCAACGGCGCTGACATGACTTAATTGTGACAGCCTGGGATTGCATTAAGGGATGATGGCTAATGTGTGCTTTGAATGGGCATTTGCAAATCCACCTTAATCTACCGAGCCAATGCAAGTGGGGTTTGCATGAATGAGGATCCACAGAGAAGACTTAACACAAAATGAGTCAATGTTTAATAAGAGCGAGTGTGCAGGCAGAGTAAATAGGAGTGTTTGTGGAGCAGTGGACTAATTTCTTCCAACACCCTCAGCATACAGTGCTGGGTGACAGAGAAAAATGCATTTCAAATTAAACATTAGCATATTATAGTACTTTGTTGAAGAGGTAATTGCATGGTTGCATATCAGCATGAAGCTTCACTGAAATTATTTTGGCTTTCGCCTCGATCGGTGGAGACAGGAAGAAATGTAAACTGAGCCACGCTGTCATATATGTCAGGATGTCTTTTGTCTGGAGATTTTTCTCCTCATGGAGTTGGCTGTGTTCCAGTGTATAAAAGTAGGGGGCCCGGGTGAGAGAGTGCCTGCATAAAGCAGGTAAAAAGCTGTTACTTTGGCATTGTGCCTTACAGGTGTATGTGTGGCTTCATTGTTTCATTAGAAAACTTCAGAAAAAGTCAGTAAATTTTTGATCATTTTATTTGGCAATAATGCCTTCTTTCCATGTTTTGCAATACATCATAACGTTAATATTACATTAATAGTGTTTGTGCATGTGTGTTATTATTGGCATTAAAGTCACATTGTTGCTGTTAGTCATTCAGGTTAGATTTAAGATAAAAAAAGAATGAGACAAAAGTAGAAAACTATGTAATAATAATTTTGCAGTAATAACTTAAATGGCCAATTCATGATGAGTTTAATATCAAAATTATGATAATATCACAACTGGATTTGAAAGTGCTATTATTGTAGCTTAGTATCAATATATGGATTGTGTGGGTGTCGGTGTATTTGTATATGTGTGCAAGTGCCATGTCTGTTCTTGTCATGTGTGTCTGTCTATTTGTTCATGCATATGTGTATGGGTGTGTGGGTGTGTGCAGCTACATGACAGACGGAGGCCTGAGTTTGTACACACGGCGACTGACCCGGGTGCCAGACAGTACAGCTCTCTGCTCCAAGAGCCAAGCTGAAACTGACAGGTAAGACTTAACCTTTAACCCCACTGAAGGTTAAGGAGAAGTCTCTCTCTCACACACACACCCCTGAGAATAGTGCCTTACTTGTAAGTGTATCGATACATTCAGCCCACACAACAATATCCAGTAAAAAGTGATAAACTAAATCCAGATGTGGTATAACCATAAGACTTGAGAGACAGAAAGAGTGTGTGTGTGTGTGTGTGTGTGAACATGCTGGACTGATGTTTCAACACATTGTTATGCCTTACAGTGTCCCATACACTGATCAGCCATTACACCAACACTGCTGACAGGTACAGTGAATAACATTGATTACCTAGTTATTTCATTACAGTGACACATGTCAGAGGGGTGGGATATATTAGACAGCAAGAGAACAGTCAATTTTTGAAGCTGATGTGCTGGATGCAGGAAAATGGTTGAGCATTAAGTTCTGAGCCACTTTGACAAGGGCCTTATTGTAATGGCTAGACAACTGAGTCAGAGCAGCTGGCAGGTCTTGTGGAGTGTTCCAGGTGTGCAGTAGTTAATACCAACCAAAAATGATAAAAGGAAGGACAACTGGTGAATCAGAGAAAGGGCCATGGGCATCCAAGGCTCTTTGATCAATGTGGGGAGTGAAGGCTAGCCCGTCTGGTCTGATCCTACACAATAGCTACTATGGTTTAAAACATAAATGCTGACTCTGATAGAAAGGTGTCACGACACACAGTGCACCACAGTCAGAGCTGTTTCAGCAGAATGAAGAGGACCTACTCAGTATTAGGCAGGTAGTGTTAATTTTATGACTGATTGGTGTGTATTTGAGGTAGTATCATTGCTGTCCAATAAAAAAACTAAAAAGTTGCAAACTCTCCAAAATTACAACTTTACAGGAAAATGTCCCTTACGTCTAATGTAAGTTAATGTAAGAACAATTAAGAACGTGATTTTGGAGCATCTCTATTATCTGTTTGTAATGAAATTTTCATACAATGTGAAGGCCAGCTGCTGTGTTGATACAGAAGGGGAAAGAAATCCCTGGGCAGTGGGCAGTGCTGGCTTGTGGTTAGGACGCTCCCTTTGAGACCTGAAGGTCGCAGGTTCGAGTACCGGCCTGGGCACTACTGAGGTACCCTTGAGCAAGGTACCGTCCCGCTACACTGCTCCCGGGTGCTGTTGATAGCTGCCCGCTGCTCCACGTGTGCATGTGTGATGGGTTAAATGCAGAGGTTGCATTTCGTTGTG